>OZ059841.1:16440420-17040420 GCA_964057195.1 Orthosia cruda | reverse complement strand
TTGAAATAGGACTAATTATAAAATAAAGCAAATCAATTTTAAAAACAATATATTTAAAATAATGCGTGCATATAGGTAGATAAGATTAACTACGTATATATATGAACCTCGGATTAGTCTAATCTGAGATATGAACTGATTAGATGACGACCTTTGACACTGTCGTCTCGACACCCTTTCTTGACGACCTTTAACTTTATCATAAATGCTATCACCGTGATCTATCAGAGCTATGTACATTACATTTATTTCTTCAAGTGTCAATTAGCAGACAATAGAAATTACCGTAGTTTTAATCGATTCGGCAATATGGACAGCTAAGAGGTCCTTCAACCTTGTCACTGACAATCCACTTAAAATCTGTCAGTGTCCTGGAGGTCTACTCCCTAAGCACAAGTAGTTTCGGCCTTCGTTACGGGCGTTTCCTACTCTGTTTCACCTACGGAAGGATGATTCGTTCGGAGCCTGTACTAAAAATGATTGACACAACTGTCATATTGTGTTGTCATTCATTTTTCCCCGATGTGTTTTTACCCGTTCGGAAAATTTAATTTAACACTTGTTTTTGTCACTACAAAGTTTCAGAGTACTTTCGGACGGGGCCCCATAATTTCGTTGACAGAGATAGGGAGTAGGCCCCTGGTCTGCCACATGCTTGTCCGTTAACTTGAATTGGTCAATTTTATACTTTTGTTCCACACTTTCTCTACTAGCTCATCATCATCAGCTATCCTGCTGTACTCAGCTTCCTTACACTCCATGAAGTACTTCCCTCGCACACCCTCCACCTCTTCAGACACACACAGGTGTATCGTCGTCTGCGCTCCTTCTTTAGCACTCCTAAACACCATAGCATCTGCCATCACGTGAAACATTTTCTTGATATAAAAAGGCAACGTACTTAATATCTCAGTTTTAATAACTCCTGGATGTAGAGTATTGGCAGTTACCCCTCCAGGTAATCTCTTAGCTAATGCCTTCATCCAAAGAATGTGGCATAATTTACTATTTCCATAATTTAACAATTGGTCCAATCCGAACGTCGTGGCTGATTTATGTAATTCGTCGACACGTAGCCTTGCGAAGAAGTGAAGCCACGATGACACTATAATGATCCTGCTCGGTTTGGAGGCGATCAACTTGTCCAGCAACAGGTTCGTAAGCAGGAAAGGGCCTAAATAGTTGACCTACATCACCACTTCGTTTCCATCTTCAGTAGGCTTCGAAAAAATGCCACAGGCGCCAGCGTTGTTCTCCAGAATATCGAGTCGGTCATAGGAGTTCTTGAAGTCTTTAGCGAATTTGCGCACACTGCTGAATCTTGCAAGATCTAGAGATCTGAACTCGACGTGTTTGTTTCCTGTGGTGGCTGCTATGTCGGCGATGGCTTCTGCGGCTTTCTGGGCATCGCGGCAGGCGATAACAACGCGCGCTCCTCTGGCTGCAAGATCGCGCGCAGTCTCCAGGCCGATGCCTTGGTTCCCACCGGTCACGAGCGCGATCTTTCCATCAAGCCTTACATTAGACGTACACACTCCTCGAACAGGTTCAAGCTTTATTTTTACGTATATCGCTGCCGCGAGTAAGATTAGAAACAAAGTTAGAAAAAATATTACTGGTAGTATAATAATTAAAGAAGAAGCCATGAGGAGTATCATGTTATCGCGATGGACACAGTCGTGTCACTGAGCCCAGACTCACGTAAATAATATCAAATGCGGTGTTGTCTCATTTATATCACGTAACGAGGTCGTTTACATAATAAACATGATAATGTTATTTACAATGTCACTGTGTTGTAAGGAACTGACATGAAGTTAGAATAAAATTAAACAAAAATAAACAACAAAAATTTAAATAATTTTATTGTTGTTGTGATCCGATCACGTCCGGTGACATTTCATACTTATAAACAACAAGCGGACCCGGTGAATTTCGTACCGCCTTATAAATAACAAATGAATGGCAAATTAATTTTCTAGATAATGTGTTTCATAATTTTTTTCGATCTTGTTATTCTGTTAATCGGGGTAAATCCAACAAATCAAAGATCATGAAAATCGGTCCAGCAATTTTAGAGCTATAAATGGTGTAACTAATCTGACATTGTTTCATATATATGTTTAGCTCATAGATCGACAACCCGCTAAGTCTCAGAAAGCTTTCTGTAATTTTTTCGCTGCCACAACGCGTTGGGCCTGTTTTAAAAATGCCACAACCCGAAATTTTTGTTGTGTCCGATATAAAGAAGCCACAACGCGTTCTTTTTTCGCTAAATTAGCGTTTTCGATCATTAATGAGCCTACAATATGTATGTCGTAGGTAAATAAGGATAGGGATCCCTAAGGATTTCGTGAAATCCCTGGTATACTCATTTCCCTGCGACATAATGTTTTTTATTATACACAGGTTGAGTTTTCCAAGTGGGCGTAGATGGCCAAATCTTCTTGATTTCTCTGAGATTGCTCTTTCCACTATTATACGTATATATATACGTATCTTTTGTGGGCATTAATTTCATAGTCTTCCACTGTGTTTTCATCTGGCCCAATTCTCTCTGATGGCAGTTCAATCCAATAAAACTATAATTACGAGAAAATATTAAATGAATATTAAATCGCATTCTTCTACGTAGTATAAAAAACGATGGTGACAATTAGGTATACTGAAATGGCTGAACGGATTTGTATTCAACTTGGCGGAAAGGTATGCGCTGATATAACATATAGTACCTAAACTTCCCTGATATAAAGTTAGCAAATCGTAAAAACAGAAAATAATTAACATTTTGTGGAGTTCTTCCCACGCTTTAGTTTTATTCTTGTTTGTATTTGTGTTCAGATATTTGTCTTCTATTATGTGCACGTAATCTTTTAAAACCACTGAGAAGTAATTGCTGAAACGGTCGATATGATTAAGGATCAAAAATTGCTATTTAAAATTACATAGAATGGTTAATTGAAATTACTTACCTGTTTCTCTTCATCCTGATAACCATTTAAAATTGTCTCCTTCACTTTCGAAACTGTATGACAAATGCCACTCTATCCCAGAGAATAATATTTCCGCCAAATTTTCTGGTATTTTTTCACTCTAGGTCATCAACTTGCTTGGTTTCATTTACTGTTTCATTCTTTTTAATTTTAAGCGTAACTGGGTTGTCATAGCTTAGGCGTAAGTTCAACAATAAGGAATGAACAGTTAGTCCGAGGCTAATCCATATTTATTAATAACATTAGTAAACTAATTTCACGGATAGAAAACAAGACACAGAAATATAGAGAATCTGTACTAAAACCTAGCGTGAATTAAATATCTGTCCAGTTATAGAGTAACAAAATTCGTAGTTCCACAGGGTAGTGTGGTCGGTCCATTACTATTTCTACTTTACATTAATGACCTACACCGTCAAATTTGTAAATCAATGAGAATATTTGCGAATGTATGAATGAGACGAACTAAGAAGATGAAATAAACAGCACACTTAATACAACACTAGATTAGCTTACTAAAAATAATCTAGTCACAAATTTTCAAAAAACTGAAGTCATGATTTTTAATTAGAGGTTACAGCCCAAAAAAGTAATTATTGAATATAATGGTCGAATCGTAAACAACAAAATGACATGGAAATCTTATGCTGAAAATGTGTGACAAAAACTAAGTAAATCTCTATAATCTCTCAAATAAAGTAAACATAGACACATTAGTAATAGACTATCATGGATTAGTTGCTTCATTATTAAGATACGGTGTCATAATTATTTTGGGATAACTGCAGTGAGAGAGAAAGAATATTTAGGGCCCTATCGTTATTGGGCAGTAAATATTCTTTCTCCCTTAGATCAATGACAGATCTTAAGTCTACCGAAAGTTGTCAACCCGTAGGTATTTATATCCCAAAAAAATCTGGCATTACCTTGTTTTCATATACTAGAAGTTGCCCTATTCGTTACATTAAACAAACACTTATTTACCTCAATGGTTGAAACAAGACAACACACGGTACCAATAAGATCCCAGTATAAAACCAATTCTACACAGGTGGTCATAAAACAGCCTTATTAAAAAATAACATACTTTCCATGGGACCGCTTCCGTATAACAAATTATCTTTAAAAATAAAATTACACAATTAAAGACTTATTAAAATTACACAATTAAAGACTTATTAAATGACAAAACTCTATAGTAATATGTTGTAGTCAAAGACCTTATACTTCTTACTACTAGACTGTGCACTATGGCGCAAAAACCGGTCCGAGCGAGAGGGCTCCCTTTGGTAGTGTGTCTCTTTCTAATGAGGTGACCATGACCAAACCGTAAACACGGACAAATTGATTGTAAAAACAACATTTTAAGAATTCCGATATGTTGATGCTACCTAACATCGCTACCTAAACCTACCTAATTAATAGTTAATAAAAAAAAAGTGTTTATATTTTTTGGTATCTACATCACTAACCGTATGGTGTCGGGCGTAAAGAATTTCACCATCCCATGTTTGCCCGTGGGTGTCGTAAGAGGCGACTAAGGGAAAAACCAGAGAATGGGCAGCAGCGTTCTCTGTGCATTTGTAACAACCATACTGCGATCGCCAACCCGCCTGCAAAGCACTCCCTATGAATAGCACAAATAAAACATAGCCCCTATTGCCCGGCAGCCTGTACCTTCGATTACGGTAGGATCGAGGTTACGGTATGGCAAGGGGTGCTAAGAATCCCGGACGAGATCCGGCTACCCCAAAAACACCGACGACTGGACCTGGCAACGTACAACACGCGCACACTCCGGACCGACGAAAATAACACCGAACTCGAAGAGGAATTGAGCAGTTTACGATGGAGTATTAAAGGGTTATCTGAAGTTCGAAGAGAGTCCTCCCCGACTCAATAATCCTCAAATCCCAAGTCTCTTTAAGTTTCATTCTTCAAGACCATAATATAGATTGGAACAAAAAGCTCTCTGATACTACTCTCAAGCTCATGCAGGAGAGGCGTTAGATGACCCTGCAGTCTTCTGACGGTACTTTGAAATACCGGCAGCTAAATATACTTCAAAGGATCTCTATGATTTCACATATATTCCAGTTGCGTAGACAGTTGAGAAATAAAACTGCACCAATTGTATTCCACTAGGAATTAATTTGCAAATAATATTAACAGCCGCTGAATTTCACTCGAATAAAGTCCGCCAAAAAATCCGCAAACCACCATCCTACATTTAGTATTACCAGGCCCAAACATTTAAAAGTACTACTCTTACTCAGTATTAATGATAATTTTTAAAAATACAACGAATTGATTAAATATAGGAACTGTAGAAATATTTTATACTTTTCTAGAAATATTTAAATGAGTGTCAAAATCTATGAATTGTTCGTTTTTATAACATAAAAAGACACATATAAAATTTTCTATCATTTCTACCAAACCCAATGATTATAGTTGTGCTAGCAATAGGTCAGACAAGGACACACTACCAGCGGAAACCCTCTCGCCAGGACCGCTTTTGGTTAGCTACCGCTTATAAGGAAATAGCTAACCTAGGTGTATGATGATAGATTTCATTTTAGCTAAACAAAAAATTTTGGTACACAGTCTAGTAGTAAGAAATACGTATAAGGTCTTTGGTTGTAGAATTATAAAAAAAAAAATACTTTGTCTTTGCAATTTCGAATGCATAAAGTTATTATGATGTCATTGTTATGCCTATTAGTGAATTTTTATGATTTTTGTTACATTAGAAAAACTTTGTCGACATCAAACATAATTTGCTATTACAGTATTGACATTACCTTCATATTTTGACATATTTATCTATAATCTATACTAATAATTGTTATTGTTGCTGTTTTGGAATAATTTTGACATTAAGCTTTTTGACAATACACATTTATTTTATATTCATCATTGTATGGTGCGAGAGATTTACATTTCATTAATTTTTTTTTAGATTGATCTGTACCTATCTATTAAATTCTGACTGGAATTAATACTATTTGTGATGCTTGTAACTATATTATTCATATTCTATATTATTATCCAAATTTAATATTTTGCATGCCGTAAGGCAAATTTACTGGGGCAATTTATTAATATTCCAACTTATATGTATACCTACACTATCAGCAAATAAATAATTTCTTTCATTCTAAGTTAATTCTTAGTTATTCCTGAATTGGCAAGTCCAAGAGTAATTTCGGAGTAAGCTGATAATATCAGCCATTTTTATTTATAACACGGAGGTTTATAATAAATTACGTGAGATTTAGCTCAAGAAAATAACAGTAATTAGAGTCCAATCGGCGAAAAAATCCCCGTTAAGTACTTTCACCGGCATTATATTCATTGTAGTAGTAGTAACGATGCCTGAAAAGGCCTGAAAATCCCATCCATAAAAACATAATATGACTAGCCTAAATTCCAATACGTAAGTACACAAAATAAACACAAGAAATAGTCATAATTATTATATTGGCTTATATAACTTATATCTCGAAAACTAACGATCTTTAGTTAAGGTTGCCCTAGTCGACGACACGAACTATTTTGTGAGCGTGATTAAAATGCATGCTGTCTCATCCGACAACACGTGCGAAAGAGATAGATGCTGTGATGCAAACGGTACAAAAAACGGTTGTGCTTGTAAACGGCACAAATATGTGGATGTCTCTAACTATTCTCAATCTCATTTTTTCTTTCCTTCTTTTAATTAGACTTTTTACAATGGTTTTCAATCATCTTTAAAGCCCTTTGCTAAGAATAGTTACAGCACTGATAACAAAATTTGTGCAACATGTTAAATTTAGTCTTGTTATACTTATTTTTATTATTTTTTACCTTTGTATAGATTCTTTTACCGATTGTTTTGTGAATGTGTGAACATTGTAGGCCTTCTAGATGCTAGTTAACATTTGTTAACTTTTTTATATAATCTTTTTCTTTTTTTTTTAGTTTCTTACGACTTATTGTCATAATTCGGGCCTACGTTGTCCCCCCATATCTAAGTACTAATGCTGTAACATGGAAATATTGTAAAACCAAACCATTTTTAAAAGAGTAACCATGGAGTTTCTTGCCGGTTCTTCTCCATAGGAAACGACCAACCCGAACCGTGCACATTTTGTCGACGTTTTATAAGTGCCCATGTAGGCCAATGTGAAATAAAAAAAAATGATTTTGATTTTGATGAGCAGTACCTAAGAAGCTAGTTTGCGTACGAATTAGCACTTTTGCAAATTCGTAGCGAAATGGATGATGATTTAGGACGAAAACGAGCGCGGGAAATTTTATAAATAGACCTTTGGGAGTATGGATATCATGGAAAACCGACTAAATGTATATTTTCAAAATAAAATTATTTGCATTGTTGAACTACTAATCTATCCCTGTATAGTGGCTGTTTTGCAATTTTCCTTCTTCTTATGGTATTTATTTTTGCAGAAAGATGCGTTAAAATTTGTTTTGAAATATGGAACTTTCGACGCTCATAGATTTCAAATATATTTTTTGTAACTTATTTGTTTACATACAGGGCTAGATAATGAGGAGACATATTGATATCATTTTTAATTTTTATTTTGAACGTACATCGTCAAACAGAGGAGTAATTGACAGACTAAGTTTGTATGGAACAATGATCGACTAGTGCAACCTTAAGCTCTTACGCACAATAGAACAAGTAATAAACTTGCCCTTGCACAAATTGCAATAAAATCAAATATTACGAAAATTAAGAACAAAATCTTATTTTTGAGCCCGTTGACAGCCCATTTTTATTTTGCTCCGATAGGGTTTTTTATGGGCTTTCAGGCAACATAACTATCATAATGAACATTCCAAACATTCCAATGAAAGTAGTTAATTAAGATTTTTTTTCGCAGTTAATGTCTTTATTTCTTGGGTTATTGTAAGAGCGTTTAACCATCATTTCAAGTTGCACGAAAAGTTTCTGCGATTTATCAAATCGCAGAAATAAAAGTGAACGGCAGATTTTTTACACCATGCATTTTTGTTGTTCGGTTATGGAATTTGTACCACTTATTGAGATAGCTAAGCCATTTATTTTCATGTAAGTGTACTATTTTTGAAACTTCGGATTAATGAATAATATCAATAAAAAGATGTTAATAAATAAACTTAATAAAATCGTAAACTAAACGTAATTATGTTTTTAGAAGTTGCCATATGTAAAATAACACAAATATCGATATGATAATTAATTATTTAGAAATAGAAATGATAATATTAAATATAATCAAACGCATCATTATCAAATTGTTGCACTCCGCTGCTGGACGTAGGTAGGTATCTTCTAATGCACCCCACTGAGTACATACGTTAACTGACTAGCCTGACGCGCGCTGTTTGGGACGTTTCGGGAGACTGGTCGCGGAGGGTAGCGGGATCCGAGGCACGGTGCGCCACTGGCCGACCGCAGGTAGTTCACACATGAAAGGCTGCCCCGCCAACTGTCGAAAAATCCCGGCATGCACCATCGTGCTGGTTGGCGACCAGATGGGGAGGGCCCGATGGACATTCCGGGGGGGCTCGGGCGTCCCCGCAGTCTCCGGACTAGTGCCCCAATGATGGCGCCCTTTTAGTGCTTATCTGTAGGTTAGCAGCGTGGAACCTCGTCTCACTTCCATCTCCTCTCCTCCCTTCACTGACACACAAACATGGCAAGGAAAAGAAATACTGGAGTTCAACAGCGGCTGCACCCCCTCCCCCACAAAGTGCACCTCACCAACATTAGAGGTTTGCACTCAAATCTCTCTGCAGTCCACTACCACCTGGAGGCTGAGAAACCAGCGCTGTTTTTCCTTACGAAGACGCAGATAGCGAGTCCGTCAGACGTGTCGTACTTGTCTTACCCAGGGTTTACCCTGCAGCACAATTTTAAACAACGCGCGGGTGTGTGTATGTACGCCCGCGACGACTCTTGCTATCAGCGTCTCCGTAACCTTGAGGACTCCAGATTCGCAACGCTTTGGGCTCTGGTGGACACAGGTCTTGATAAAATTATTAATGCTGAGATTTTAAAGGTGATGAAATTCATGAACCAAGAGTACGAAGACATGAAAAAGAAAATAGAGGAGTTTGAACGGGAGAAAAGGAACCTGCACGAATGCATTCTCGGGCTGGAGAACAGAATCAAGGATGCCCAGTATATGTCGCGTACCTCCAGCGTAGAAATAAGGAATATCCCAGCCAATGATAAGGAAACTCCATCTGACTTGTTATTGGTAGTTACTAAAATCAGCACGGCCGTGAATGTTAAAATTGGATCGAACGACTTAAGAGACGTGTATCGCATACCCGGTAAAAAGGGCACAAATAGGGGCATTGTCGCCGAGCTCGCTACAGTCAACCTGAAGTCAAGTTTGCTTTCTGCGGTAAAGAACTACAACAAGAACCAAGGCTTGGAAAGTAAACTAAACACGGAGATTATTGGTGTACCGGGGAAACGACAGCCTGTTTACGTTGCTGAATTCTTGCCTCCTTCCACGAGGCAGACTTTTTATGCGGCTCGAAACTTCGCTAAGAACCATAAGTATGATTTCTGCTGGGTGGCAAATGGCAATGTCCTTATTCGGAAAGAAGTGGGTGCCAAACATATACACATTAAATCTGAAAAGTGCCTACTAAAGTTACAACCTCTGCTTTGACTGTGTTATTTTAATGATTGTTTTTATTATTTCCATTGTTTAACTGGGAGGGTAAAGGTTAGCATGCCCAAGGTGTTATTTTCAAATTTTCGAAATTGCATGTATTTCGTTTTTATTGTTAGGGTATTATGTAAAGCACAATTTGTGTATCACACAAATTCCACACTCAAACTCATAGTTATATTAACCTATTACACACATTTATTCATGCATATTCTGGTCTAAACTTAAAATTATCGACTCACACCCGTATCTTTTGTATCTAAACATACCTCTATTCCAGTTTTTGATTTATCATTCCGTATCTATTCTTTTGGTGTCCTACTTTTTGCTGTTTTGTTATCTACAACGTATTTTAAACAACGTTTCTATTTTTCTCGTACTTATAACAAATGACTAATCTGGATTTTATTAATAGTGAGTTAGACTCGCTAAATGTATCGAAATCGTTTAAGTGTCAACCTGAGAGCTGCTTGGAGTTCATAGCAGACCCAACCAAAGGATTAAAAATTTTACATTTAAATATACGAAGCGTCTCAAAGAATTTCGATGAGGCTGCGGTGCTTATGCAGTTTTTAGGTTTCCATTGTGACGTGCTCGTACTCTCCGAGTGTTGGTTAAGCAAACTTTCACACTTACCGACCTTGGATGGTTATACATCCTATTTAACAAAAAACAAATATAATCATAATGACGGATGCGCAATTTATGTTAAATCTTCCCTCAAAGCTGAAGTAAAGGAACCACATTTTGCAGACGCAAACTGTCTTGTTTGTCACGTGGATGACATTACAATAGTGGCTATTTATCGGTCCCCTTCCTTTAAGAATATAAATAATTTCATTGATAGTCTCGATAAAGTACTCAAAATATCTTCTGGTACCGTGGTTCTGATCGGTGATATCAATATTGATATTAAAGCTGATAATAATGAGTCATTCAGATGAGTATCTAACTTGTGCTGCTTCAAACGGACTTCTCCCTGCTCATTTGTTTCCAACACGGCTCACAAACTGTTTGGATCATATTATTATTTGACTAAAAACAAACAAATCCGCCACATCAATTGTTATCGAATCGTCCATTACAGATCACGAACCACTCCTATTATTTCTTCAAAGCGGGAATGCCAACATGATTGTAACACGCACTAGGTTAAAAATTGACTACGACTCCGCCATTGAGGATATCAAAGGCCATGACTGGTCCCCCGTGCTGGCAATCAGAGATCCTGATGAAGCCGCAGATACGTTAGTTGACAATCTTTCGTCCTTTGTACTAAAGCACACGTACCAATTTACTGTCCCTAGGAGTAAACATACCCTCAAGCCTTGGATTACGCCGGGTCTACTGCGCTGTATACGTCACCGTGACCGCATGCATGCCAATCTCAGAAAGTCCGTAGACAATCAATTATAAAAAATCACGTACACCCGATACCGAAATTTTTGTAATACACTCTTGAGAAAATTAAAATGCTCGTATGAAAAAGAATAGTTTAACAAGGCAAAACATAATATTAAGGCTACCTGGGATGTCATTAAGAAGGTCTCAGACCTGCAGAGTAATGGTCTACCCTCTTATGACCTTTTGCAATTATCAGATTCTCCAAAATCCTCGTTGAATCGCGTCAATAATTTTTTTGTGAATGTCGGTAGTAATCTGGCATCCAAAATTATACCACCCCCCACGAAGCCCAAATTTGTGGCTAACTCTAGTTCTTGTAGTTTAATGGTTCTCCTTGAGGAAACTGAAGAAGATGTTGATGCCATTATTTTGGGTCTAAGGTCTGATTGTGCAACTGGCGTGGAGATGATACCGTCTAAAATAATAAAAGCCACGCGCTGTGTTTTGGTTCCGATTATCACACATATCTGTAATATATCGATTGGTGCTGGTGTCTTCCCAAAGGCTTTTAAAAAAGCAGTGGTTGACCCCATTTTTAAGTCTGGGCGCAGAGATGATGTGAATAACTACCGTCCAATTTCGATTTTAACAGCTATGTCAAAGATTTTGGAACGCGTACTAAACAAAAATCTGACCAGTTTTCTCAGTGCAAACAATATTCTAGCTGATAACCAATACGGATTCAAAAATGGAGTAAGTACCGAAGACACAGTTATGGCTTTATCTGATCACGTAGCTAGGTCGCTTGACAGAAAATACAAGTGTTTGGGAATTTTCCTTGACCTGTCAAAGGCATTTGATAAAGTCTCTGCCCCAGCCTTATTAAAAAAAATGGAAAACATTGGTATCCGAGGTCAGCCCTTGAAAATCTTTGCGGACTACCTCAGTGGTCGGACCCAGGAAATTATAATCGGCTCACAGATGACCTCTCCATCACGTACGGCGTTCCACAAGGTAGCATCCTGGGGCCTACCCTATTTCTCATTTATATAAATGACCTATGCAAACTGACTTTAAAAAATTGCCGGATTTTTACGTATGCCGATGATACCGCCCTCGTAATAGATAGTTCGGACTGGTCCCACACATATAAGAATGCCGAGGCTGCGCTTTCCAACGTTATGAACTGGTTGGCAGACAATCTGCTAACTTTAAACGTCGAGAAAACGCTGTACATACCCTTTGCCATTAGGTCAAATCTGGGTCCGCCAAATTCTCTTACCCTACAAGCGCACACCTGTATGTACCCAACGCAGTGCAACTGCCTATTGCTCACTAAGTCTTCTAGTGTAAGGTACCTAGGAGTTGTCATGGATCGGCATCTAAATTGGCACTCGCAAATAGAGAAAGTCACGAGTTGAGTACGTAAGCTGATTTATGTTTTTAAGAAGCTTAGAAATTCTGCTGACCATGATATCCTCAGATTAGTATATCTTGCTTTGTGTCAGTCCGTCCTATCATATTGCTTGCCTGTATGGGGAGGTGCTTCTAAAACCGTCTTCATCCACCTAGAGAGGGCGCAGAGAGCCGTCCTGAAGGTAATGCTCTTCCATCCGCGACGGTATCCCACTGCGCAGCTCTATGCTGACTGCAAGGTACTCACAGCCAGGCAACTTTATGTGCTCCTTTCAACTCTTCGCAAGCACTCGGCTCGTCCTACTGCGGAGCCGGCGGGCAGACACAAGCATAACGTTTTTCCCTCAGCAAGCCATAGAACCGCCTTTGCCCAACGACAGTTCTATGTTAAAAGCGTAAAATTATATAACTCCCTAAATAAAAAGTTAAAAATCTTTTCGTACTCTAAATCCCAATGTAAGAAAGTACTTACAGATTATCTTCAAACACTTACATTTGATTTCACTGAGGATCTTCTGCTGGGTAACTTACAGTGATATCAAAATAATGAAACCTACCTATGGATACACCCTTTAGACATACACACACACGCACACACACATATACTCGTACCTTGGAATACGCTGAACCATATTATTAAATTATATTTTATTATTAGTTTATTAATTATAAAAATATTGTTATTGTAATGATGTTTTAAATTCTCTGATGTTATAATTATTTTCTCTCTTATTGTATTATTTATTTTAAAATGATAAAATGACTGTTTTTTTAAATGTGTTATGGCTCTGTTGCTACGGAGGATCACTGACTCCTAAGTCACAGGAATATACGAGTACATCTAGTTTAGAAGTCAGAGTATCTAATGATGACCTAATGTTTAAAGCTTTTATATTTTTAACTAATATGAATGATTGTAAGAGAGGCTTTTTGGTGAAATACCTTCTGCTGACAACAGATCCAGACCGATACACTTTGTCGATAAATTCACCTTTGGGTAGTTCCGACCACTGTCTGGTGAAGTCTGTGCCCGTCTATTCAAAATCAAAATCAATTTTTTTATTTCACATAGGCCTACATGGGCACTTATAAAACGTCGACAAAAGGTGCACGGTTCGGGTTGGTCGTTTCCTATGGAGAAGAACCGGCAAGAAACTCCATGGTTACTCTTTTAAAAATGGTTTGGTTTTACAATATTTCCATGTTACAGCATTAGTACTTAGATATGGGGGGACAACGTAGGCCCGACTTATGACAATAAGTCGTAAGAAAAAAAAAAAAAAAAAAACGAAAAGATTATATATTATATAAAAAAAGTTAACAAATGTTAACTAGCATCTAGAAGGCCTACAATGTTTACACATTCACAAAAAAATCGGTAAAAGAATCTATACAAAGGTAAAAAATAATAATAAGTATAACAAGACTAAATTTAACATGTGGCACAAATGTTGTTATCAGTGCTGCAATGTTATCATTCTTAGCAAAGGGCTATAAAGATGATTGAAAACCATTGTAAAAAGTCTAATTAAAAGAAGGAAAGAAAAAATGAGATTTAAATAGTTAGAGACATCCACATATTTGTGCCGTTTACAAGTTACCAGGGAAACCGCATGCGCAGAAGGAGCTAAGGCCAAATGTTTTTATTTTCAACGTAGTCCTTGATTTTATAATATGCTTTTTTAATAAGGATACGTTTGATGTAGTTTTTGAACTTTCCATCGGTCAGTTCTATAACTGACTTTGGCAACTTGTTATAAAAGCGTATACTGTTTATAAGAAAAGACTTGCTAGTTTTCGTTAATCTGAATTTGGGTATTACAATTTCGTGCTTACTGCGTGTATTTAAATTATGGAAGTCGCTTCTAGTTTTGAAAAGCCCTCGATTTTTACGGACATACAAAATACATTCCAAAATATAAAGTGAAGGTAGAGTCAGTATATCGATCTCTTTAAATTATTCCCCGCCAGATCCCAGCCCAAGAGGCACCCGTCTGGCCGTACAGGTCAGCAGATTGGGATAGCATGCGATCTTTCTTTGCATGCTTACCTTGGCAGCCTACTTGCTTTTCTTTGGCTGATCCTTCGTCATGCGCGGACGCCGTGACGGGTGTGTTGCGTCAGGGAATTGAGTACTACATTCCGTTCTCTGACGTAACAATGTCCAGCGTTGACCGGCCATGGTTTGGCGCCGAATATCATTGCGCCGACTCGTTTAAACATGAGGCGTACCTGGCATGGGTCGACGCTCGAGCAAGGCGAGTGATGTGGGTCTGAAGAAGAAAGCCTACAACAGGGCTGCCAAGTCCTGCAAGAAGATGTTGCGAAGGGCTCGGTTCGACCACATTGGGCGAATAGGGACCAAACTTGCTTCTTACTCAGCAGGTAGTATAGCGTTTTGGTCCCTGGCTAAGTCGGTCGAGTCGAACTTCTGCCGTCCCTCACTACCACCACTGCTGAAACCAGATGCGTCGCTGGCTCACTCTTTTTCCTGATGGATGCGAGACGTATATGTCGGACATTCGCATCCATCAAAAGGACGTCCGTAGGGTGCTGCGTAACCTCGACGTGAACAAGGCTTGCGGCCCTGACGGAATAACATCAATAGTTCTTAGAAACTGTGCGCCTGAATTGTCTCCGATCTTGACACGCCTATTCCGCGTTTCATATGATACTGGAAAAGTGCCGAATGCTTGGAAGCAAGCCAACGTACAGCCTGTGCCCAAGAAGGGTAGTCGAGCTGACCCGGCCAACTACAGACCCATCTGTGTAACGTCCATAATCTGTAAGAGTATGGAGCGTGTAACACAAAGCTCCTGGCATACCTAGAAACTAATGATATCCTTAGCGACCGCCAATACGGCTGCCGCCGAAATCGTTCTACTGGGGATCTACTAGCGTATACCATTCACATATGGAGTGAGGCCATTGAGAGACACGGGGAAGCGCTTGCAGTCTCCCGCGACATCTCGAAGGCTTTTGATAGGGTCTGGCATGAAAGCCTCATTGGTAAGCTTCTTTCATTCGGTTTGCCCGGTGGTCTGTGTGATTGGATTGCAGACTTCCTGAGAGATCGGTGCATTCGAGTGGTTATCGATGGCTGCTCGTCGGACCAATTGGATGTTAATGCCGGGGTCCCTCAGGGATCGGTACTCTCAGCAACATTATTCTTGTTGCACCCAATCTGCTAAAACCCTACCTTTGGGTATGCAGACGACAGCACTGATGCTGAGAGATACTTGTCCAACGCACGGACTACCGGGCCGCAGATCCGATCTCTCCGTGAGGCCATGGTGGAGCGTTTGAACCTGTCCTTGCAGGCAGTCTCCGAATGAGGTAATGCCAATCTGGTAAGGTTTAATGCCACTAAAACCCAGGCGTGTCTTTTTTCCGCAAAAAAGAGCCAATTTCACCTGGTTCCAACTTTCCGTGATGTAACCGTGCCAATAACGGACCATCTTGAGCTTCTTGGTGTTTCGTTGGCATCGTCTCTCAATTTTGGCCCATACATTGAGACAAAGGCTCAGTTGGCTGCTAAAAAGTTGGGGATCCTTGCGAAGGTGAGGGGGTACTTCACGCCGGAACAGCTGCTCAACTTGTATCAAGCGCAAGTTCGATCATGCATGGAGTACTGTTCTCATCTCTGGGACGGATCTGCCAAATACCAGCTCATCATGATGCACTCGAGTCGATCGAAAAGCGGGCCAAGAGACTCATCGGCGTTGAGGCACTGGTCAATTCAAAGCTCCAGAGCCTTGAACATCTTCTTGTAGGTTTTTTATCGGTTGCCTTTCGGGGAGTGTGCGATGGAATTGCATGATCTAATTACGCCCAGCCCGTTCCATCATCGGACTACCAGACGTACGGCGATGCGTCATCGGTACATGGTTGATATCCCACCCATACGCACAAAACGTTTTCATTATGCGTACAGTTAAGGAGTGGAATTCGCTGCCGGAGTCTGTGTTTCCCGATAGCTACAATCTAGGGGTCTTTAAGTCAAGAGTGAATAGGTTTTTTCTAGGCAAGCGTGCTTCACCGTTGACCTCATCATCGCTTACCATCAGGTGAGATAGTGGTCAAGCGCAAGCTTATAGAGGATAAAAAAAATAGTATCCTCATCTCAATCTACCCAATTAATGGTAAGTAAAACCACTACAATGACAGCGACAAGCAATCTAGAACGTTTACTTTATCACCAAAACAATGTTTATGTACCTACTTATATGTAACAATCTACATTGGTACACTAGTACATAACCTTGTATATCTGGTTGTAACTTTTACGTCCCAAGTTCTAAAATCTAAGAATTTAAAAAGGGCTTATCTATCATATTAACTATCGATTAAAACAAACCCAAACTCCGAAAACACGAAATTTTATTTGTTGTACGAAAATCCCATACAATTAGGGCTTCCATTTTAAAGTATTCTCAAATTCGTAACCGAAGATGTCAATTCCGGACTTATGTTATTATTGTCATCATCAAACAATTAAAATAGTAAACCAAAAATAATGTATTATTATTAGTTAGTATTATTTTGTACTAGTGTAGTGGTATTAGCGCTTGCTATTGCACATACTATAAAGGTTGTATAAAATGGTGTAGTAAACGTTTACATCTTTTATTTATGGGTCATATTTGTCCTATAAGCTTATAGAGCTAAATTGTGTTGTCGAACGCTTTTATACAAGACGCTGTCATCGCTAAAACCTTTTTAACTCATTTATATGTCTTTTTCGAGATATAGGCTTAGATTATAGGACTGCTTTGCTGGTTGGGGCCAGCTAATTGGACGCCTTGACCTTTCATTAAACGTCGGCATCCAATTGGATGCCTAGGGTGATAGTTAATTGAACTAGAATCATTCATCGTATAACAAATTGGCGTATTGAAATGCAGCCTTTTAAAGATGACTGTCAATAAAGGTCATGGCACATTATACCGGCACCGCAACTGCGCAGCTGCAGCACGGCGTCGCCTCGAATTTAGATTACGGCTAGCTGCCAGCGCGCTAACTACGCGTTGTCCGCAAGGTGCAAGCTCGCAGTCCGCGCGCCGGCCGCGACGTGTAAGCTCACAGTCCGCGCGGTGGCCGCGAGGTGCAAGCTTGCTGTCACCGCGAACTCAATATTGTTATATGGCATTTATGATTGAACACGCCTAGGACTTGCACGTTTTCATAATGTCTCGGTTTACGTTGCGCGAACTAGCAATAATCGCTATTGCTCTCGACGAAGAACAAGAAAATAAAAGAAGAAGAAGATATTGGGTGCATAATATTTTAAAAGAAAGACTAGCAGAAGGGGAATACTGGAAGAATATTAGACATTTGATTGACGATGATGAAAAATTCTACATATATTTTCATATGCCCAAATATTTATTTTATTATATACTATCGTTTATTCGAAAAGATATCACGAAGAAAAGCACAACTTTCAGACAGGCGATACCAGCAGAGGAAAAATTGGCAGTAACATTGAGGTAAGTAATTTTAAAGTCACAATGAAATATTATATTTATTAAAGTGATAATTATTATTAAGGAAATTACAAATTAGTTAAAGTGTCTCCCTGAGCTTCCGACTCAGTAGCTTCAATTATGGTTTGAGCTGCGGCAGTTTCATTTAGAGTTTGCGTTTTTGATGTCTCTGTGTTATAGATAGAGGAATATGAACCTGTACTGTAGCCAGAGGGGCCAGCAGATACACTATTGTAGTAATAGTTTTGCTGTTGAATTTCTTGGATTTCTGCCTCAGAAACTAAATTAAATATTTTCGTTTTCAAAATCGCCTGATTATAAGCAGACAATTTTTTTACAGTCGCTTTTATACTAGAGAAAAATTTATCAATGTCGTCTTCGTCTTCCGGCTTCTGTTTTTCTTCTAATAAATATTTTAGTAGTTGACCCGAAGCAGAACTAGTGTCATCTTTTCTCTGTCTTTTATTTTTGTTTTAATAATGTTCGAAAAAAACTTAGGATTTGACGCTTGTGGTCTGATTAATGTTGATGTAGGTACGCTTTCTAAACTCGAAGATTGTGGACGTTTTTCTTCTGCAGAAGTGTTCCTTTCAGTTTGTGAATCATTATTATCATTGGACATAAATTCATTTATATCATCCAAACTAAAGATGCTATCGTTGATTGTATCATTTTCTTCGTTATCCGATACTGACGTTACAGATGGCCTTTCTTTAAAATGTGGCTTTAAAAAACTCATTTCTTCTTCGAATATCCATTTCTTAGAAGAAGAGGCACCCTGACCACTTTTTGTTTTTTGTTTTTTAAAGCTCTGCGATAAGCTTCCCTCAAGTTGATCCACGATTTCTTGCATTCTGATGCTGAAATAAAACAAATTATTTAAAAAAAAAAACCTGAAAATATTACAAAAGCCGTGGGTTAAATAGACCAAGTTATGATCAATAATCTATAATCCTATAGATAGAATATAACTTGGATGATATAAAGCACTGCAGAAGATTATGTATTTGAAGCCGGCTATAAATATTGTTAATAACATATTTTATATTTGTTGCAGATATTTGATAACAGGAACCTCAGTAAGGACTTTATGGTCAAGTTTTCGAATAGGAGAGTCGACTATCCGATTGATTATACGAGATGTATGTGATGCAATCATTAATAATATGAAGAATGTTTACATGCGTACACCAACTACTGAAGAATGGGAAAATATTGCAAGAGGATTTAATAATAAATGGAATTTCCCAAACTGTATCGGCGCTATAGACAGAAAGCATATTAACATAATAGCACCTGCTAACAGTGGTTCCAAATACTTTAATTATAAAAAACATTTTTCCATAGTTCTTTTGGCTGTAGTCGATGATAAATGTAGGTTCAGAGTTGTCGATATAGGCGCTTTCAGTAGAAATAGCGACGGTGGTATTTTTGCGTCCTTAAAATTTGAAAGGGCTATTGAAAATAATACGTTAAATATTCCGAACGATAAACCATTACCTGGAACTGACAGAGAAATGCCTCATGTTATCCTAGGTGACGAGGCTTTCCCTTTAGGAAAATACTTATTGAGGCCATATCCTGGTTCACAATCCCCATCTGATGCACAAAAAATATTTAACTACCGTTTATCGCGGGCACGCAGAGTAGTGGAAAATGCGTTCGGAATATTATATCAAAAGTTTGGGATATATAATAAAAATATTGATTTGATGCCAAAATATGTTGACAATTTAGTATTTGCATCATGTATTTTACACAATGTAATGCGAAATTATGTTATCGAAACGAACGAGGACAGAAATCAACGACTATTTGAACAACAGATCATCCACGACGAGCCGAGATTGCAAGCACTATCAAACATCGAAGAAAACAGTTCAAACAATGCTTTTAATACCCGAGATGAGTTTACATCATATTTTCTGTCTCCTCAAGGTCAAGGTCCGTGGCAGTATCAAAATATGTAATACAAAAACATGAAGTCAAGTGTACCAACGTCTTTTCCTTAATGACTAAAAAAACACTATAAATACATATATTAAATTATTATTACACATTACAGATTTTATTTTTTATCTACCCACAATATTCAAATATAAAATTAACATAAAGCTTAGTTTATAAGTTACAATAGGCATTCTAAATTTAAATTATGGAAGTACAGGCTTACATAAAAGTATGATTAGGAAAGTAAGTAGATGTATCTACCTGTTGCAGATAGAACGCCAGCAATATTCTTCCATGCTTGATCGTTTTTTATTGTGTCGCTATACTTTGCATCACCAGGATCGTAAAGAAACGGGTATCTTCGTACTTCCTCTATTAGTTTTTCTTTATTCATGATAGAGCCGTAGCAAAGCGTATCCACTGTCTTAAATCTGATTCGAGACTGGAGGGAGCAATGCAGTGCAGCGAGGCGCGAGACGCGACGGTGGTGCGCCGGCGACGTGCGACGACGCAATGAGTAGAGATGGGTCATAAATTAATTAGCTGCTAAATTAACACTGCTATATTTATTTAGTGTCAACACTTGTTAAATAAATTCTGATCTAACTGCTAAATTTAACAGTTACATCTCACAAACAATACGCTTTTTGTAATAGAGTGTAGTAAAATTTATGGCAGGGTTCAAGAAATTGTAAAAAACTAAAGCTGTGAACACTTTCACACACACTTACACATCTTGCGAACAGAAGTTTAGCAATATTTTTTCAAGCAAAACTAAGGACAGGAAAGGCCACAATGGTGTTCCGTCTCAATTGACGAAAAAAAAACAGAAAACGAAATGTAAACTGTTAATTTTGTGTTGAGTCAGACAGATTGTTATTTAGTTAACTGCTAAATTTAACATTTCCGAACTCAGTGTTCGGAAATGTTAAATTTAACTTTACTAGTGAGTGTTTAATAACTGATCTTCGATACGAAGTATATTAACGTATATGTAGTAGGTATTGTGTGTTGTGAGTTTAATTTCAATTGTGTGACTGTTTTTGTGTTGTTTACGTTTTAAAAATAATACTTTCAAATTGCAATAAAACTTTTATAGTGGATACTTTATATCTGTCATTAAGTGTTTTGTGTGTACATAAAAAAATATAATCATTATCTTATGTAGTTTGTATTTGATTATTGGAAAAATAATAAGTGATTTATTAAACAAAACTTATGAAAACTAAAAAAACAGCTATAAAAGAAATAAATCGTGGTAAATAAATCGATTCTCATTTTAAATATGCCAACAGAAAAAGTTGACAGTCCAAGCCTATGAAGGAAACTAGAATTAATTTATGTCAACAATCTGTCTGTTTAAATTTAGCAGTTGCTAAAAATAACTGCTAATTTTAACTGTTAATTATTTTTAGCATTAGCATTTAGCAGTGCTATTATTTTTTAACGTTTAAGCCCATCTCTAGCAATGACGTTTCGCTGCCGACTCGGAGTTGGCGCATAATAAGCATGCCGTCGGCGCGCTCTGCGCACAAGGTCCGCTCGCTTGCAGCACGCGGGCTGCGAGTCGAGTTGTGTGGTAGCGGCAAGCGCGCTGACTGCCCGCCGTTGGCTTTTTCATATTGACATTATGAAATATATTATATACATCTGACTGTGAATATGTACAATCTGCACATCATATCTTATGGGAGTGTATTCTTTGGCAGAATGAACGCAATACTATGTTGAATAATGTACAGGCTGTATCAGGAGCTGTCTACTATACGGACCTTGTGGAAACTAGAACAAATTTCCGTGCGTTCAAGCGCTTTTGCCATACCTATTATTGGAATCAAATATAACAGCTCACAATGTTAGGACCCATTAATATTAATGCTAATTTTTATCCGTGGTGCTAGGCAACTGGGCTTATCCCAGTTGTAAACGACCCTTTGTGCCTATTGGTCTTGTTTGTTCTGTCTCCTGCTTGATATGGAGGGAAGTGGAAATTTGTATTTTTCTTACTCCTCCATTTTCTTTTCTGATTAATTTCGTTGCGGGATCCAAGACAGTTAAATTCATTCTCCGGGACTTCGTCGAGCTTCATTGCCTCGGCGCTTTTCTGGTGGTCGCCACTGTTGATTCTGGCTTTCAGGAGTTGCAGTGGTTTGGGAATAGTGCGGTAGGATTGTCCCAAAAAATACTACACAAGATTTAATGCTCTAAATTGAATGACAAGTTAATTGCTGGTTTGGAGCGGTGCTGTTGCGGTGCCGGTATAATGTGCCATGACCTTTAGTCACCACAACAAATGTCATCTGGTTAGTTAGTGCAACGTCACTCAATGACTTGGCTAGTTTTCTTACAGCCATTTAATTGGATTTAATGAATGGCCTAAGCGTCCAATTAGCAGGCTAATTTATAAGATGGCTGCGACATTTACGTTATGAAAGGTTTTTTTTAAACTGCAGTATTAGAATATTTCACGCAACCATCATCAGATGATATACGGAAACATATAGTGGAACTGTTATAACGATAGAAATATAATACCACACAAAAAGTCCAATTCTACAACAGAGTACAGCGGACGCAGTTACCACCAGTGACGGTGATGATGACAAGGACTTGACAATCGCACACCAGTTAGACAAACAAATAAACAAAGTGACAGTAAATAAACCAATTTCAAGAGTAGATAAACACAGATCTCAATTCCATTATTAGAGTTAAAATGTGCATTTACGGAGCGCTTGCAGCGGTCGCGAAAAATTTCTTACGACAGCTTATAATTATTTGCTTTCAATTACAAGTGTAGAAGCCGAGCGAGCCTTGTCATCCGCCGGATATTTTTGTAATAAACTAAGAAGTTCTCTGGGAGACAAAACCTTAAGTGCCCTGTCATTTCTGAGATGACATTTTCAAGAAGAAAGGTCATATTCGGGATGAAAATAAATGGTTTGACTTAATTATACTTTTACATGAGTTCTTGATTACATAATTTATTTTTTAGACATATAATTTTTATTTTTATGTTGTTAATTCCTTAGTAAGTAAGTATATATACAATATTAACAACAAAATATAAGCGATATAAAAATATCGGAATTACGGAATTGGAGAAAGAAATTGCGTTATAAGTTACGTAACTTTGGAAGCCCTACATACAAGCCTGCCGTTCGCCTTTCATAAACGAAAGTAGCAGTTTTGAGATAAGTCTTAGGACAGTCGCCCACCGCGATTTTAAGCAGCGATGTTTTTGCTGGTCCTGCTCCATAGTGCAATCTTTAGTGTAGATAAAATCAAACGGGTTAATCTATATATTTATAATTATAGCATAGTTTTTTTTTCTTTTTATAAGGATTTTTTTTTTGTAACATTCCCTTTTTGTTTAAATAATCGACTCGTACACTGTTCCGTTGTTGTTTAATTAGGTAATTTACCTGTGTTTGCAATATTAGAAGTATGTGAGAACCTTTACCTCTGTTAGTGTTTGTAATACTTTTTTTTCTTTTGGTGCATCGTCCTCACTTATATGAATTAATCTATATATATAAAAGAAGAAACTGACTGACTGACTGACTGACTGACTGATTGACTGATCGATCAACGCACAGCCTAAACCGCTAGGCCTAGAAGAATGAAATTTGGCAGAAAGATTCCTCATATCGCGTAAGTGAGCACTAAGAAAGGATTTTTGGAAATTCCACCCCAAAGGGGGTAAAAAGGGGGTTGAAAGTTTGTATGTAATTTCTACAGTTTGTAAGTTGGGCACGTGAAATTTTAGATTTACGCTCTTGGTTGATAAAAAGAATTAATGTATTTATTAGTTTTTGGATATTCGACCCTTAAGTGGGTAAAAAGGGGGTTGAAAATTTGTATGAAGTTTTTACAGTTTGCAAATTGGACACATGAAATTTTACATTACGCTCTTGGTAGATAAAAATAATTAATGTCTTTATTGGTTTTTCTAAATTCCAACCTTAAGGGGGTAAAAAGGGGGTTGAAAGTATGTATGTAATTTCTACAGTTTGTAAGATGAACACTTGAAATTTTAGAATTACGCTCTTGGTTGATAAAAAGAATTAATTCATATAATGGTATTTGGAAATTCTACCAGTGAGGGGGTAAAAAGGGGGTTGAAAGTTTGTATGATTTTTTTACAGTTTGTAAGTTGGTCTCGTGAAATTTTAGATTTACGCTTATTGTTCGTAAAAAGAATTAATGTATTTAATGGTTTATGTAAATTCGACCCCTAAAGGGGTAAAAAGAGGGTTGAAAGTTTGAATGTAATTTCTTCAGTTTGTAAGTAGAACACGTGAAATTTTAGAATTACGCTCTTGGTTGATAAAAAGAATTAATTCATATATTGGGTTTTAGAAATTCGACCAGTGAGGGGGTAAAAAGGGGGTAGAAAGTTTGTATGATTTTTTTACAGTTTGTAAGTTGGGCACGTGAAATTTTAGAATTACGCTTTTGGTTTGTAAAAAGAATTAATGTATTTGTTGGTTTATGGAAATTCGACCCCTAAGGGGGTAAAAAGAGGGTTGAAAGTTTATATGTAATTTCTGCAGTTTTTAAGTTAGACACGTGAAATTTTAGATTTACGCATATGGTTCATAAAAAAAAAAAATGTTTTTTGTAATTTGTCCCCTAAGGGGGTAAAAAGGAGGTTGAAAGTTTGTATGCAATTTCAACAGTTTGAAAGTTGGACACGTGAAATTTTAGATTTAATCTCTAGGTAGATAAAACAAAACCATGCATTAATTATTTTTTGGAAATTCTACCTCTATGGGGATAAAATAGGGGTTGTAACGTTATATGAAATTGCATCGGTTTGGAAGGTTTAACATCTAAAATTGTAGGTTTCCGCTCCTGATTGATTAAAAAACAATGAGTGTAATTATTTCCGGAAATTCCACCCCTAACGGGGCTAAAAAGGGGGTTGAAAGTTTGTATGTAATTTCTATAGTTTGTAAGTTAGAGTTGGAGTTGATAAAAATAATTCATGTAATTATTAGGTTTTAGAAATTCTACCCCTAAGGAGAATAAAGTAGGGGTTGAAACTTTATATGAAATTTCTTCGGTTTGGAAGTTAAAATATCTGAAATAGTTGGTTTACGCTGCTGATTAAAAAAAAATTAATGAGTTTATTGATTTCCGAAAATTCTACCCCTAATAGAGGTTAAAGATGGCAATTTGTTGGACTTATATATTTTAAACTTGGCATTAATAATAACAGCAAATATTTTATACTTTTTTTATTGATTTTAAAGTAAAGGTTGTCATTACAAGTTTTTCAAAACTACTCCTAAAATACGATTTAAGGGATGTTAAAGTTTATACGGAAAATCAATTCATGGATTAATAAACTTGAGACAAATACCCTACATGGATATCATTAATAGTTTTTCGAAACTACCCCTAAAATATGATTATGTGGGTGTTGAAGATCTTGGTTTAATAAACTTGAAATTTTGCACAAATACTAACCTTAATAAATAATGTGGGTTGCTATTAGTTATTCGTTTTTCATAACTATCCCCAAAATACTATTTAGGGGGTGATCAAGATTTTTGAAGTATTTAATTACACATAGCTTCTTTTAATGATTTAAGTGAGCACTAAGGAAGGAGTTTTGGAAATTCAACCTTTAAAGAGACATTTAATTGTATAAAAACTTTTTTACAAAAATATATTACTGACCTCCAACTAAAAACACTACAAAGTAAAAAATAAATCTATTTTTCGAAGTTGGTGTCTTTGGTAGGTACCAATTTTTTTCGTTATGGACACTGACTTCGAAAAAGAAAGTTATTTTTCACTTTGTAGTGTTTTTAGTTGGATATCGGTAGTATTTTTTTGAAAAATAGATTTTTTATTTTTCACTTTTTTTAGGTGGACCTAATAGGCAATTTGCCTTTAGTAAGGTACTTAATTATTTTTTGTGTATGTTCACCGATATCTCCGTCAAACAGCACTGTTCAAACGGTCCAGCTCGGTAGTTCCAAATCGAGGAAGAGGTCATCTTAGTGCCGTAAGATTCTTCAAAAAACCGTTGACACACCTAAAACATCTTCTGGGGGTAATTCTGAAAAACTAATGATGGCAATTTATTATTGCCCAAGGAATAAGATTTTTAACCGGCTTTCCAAAAAGGAGGAGGTTCTTTGTTCTCTAAATCCTAACTTGAACTGTAGATATCTACGATAGCCCATTTATTATTGATTTAAAAGTAGCTTATTTTTGATCGCCTTCACTAACTGCACATAATTTAGTTGAATGAAATACAAAATCATGCGAACGAAGTCGCGGGCGGAGTGCTAGTGTATGTATATAGAAAAACAATTATTTTCTAAAAGAGCTAGTGTGAAGTTTCGTGTCCCTTCTTCTCCATAACAAGCTACTTTTCCGGTAGAATATAAATTATTATTTTATATTACTTATAAATCTAAATTTTTGTCGTTTTAAAATGCCGCTTAATGGCCTAATTAAATTATAATTAAAAAGTCAAAAAAAAAATTGACTTTGACTTGACTTTGACTTTGATACAGACGCGATATAGTTGCAAATTTAACGCGATAGAGTCGCGGTGCTGTTGCAAGTCATATGTCATCGCTTCCTTAATTACCATAGCTACAGTCGCGCGGAAGCCGTTTTTTCTATTCTAAGGTCGCGTGTTTGCATCGATACAGACGCGATGCAGCATCGCTGCACTCGCGCGTTTGTGTTGATACATTCGCGCAGCAGACGCGATGCTGTATCGGTACAGTCGCGCGTTGTCAATGCGTCCAACTGCCAAAAGTAGCGATGGAGTCGCGTGTTTCGTGAGCGCACATAGCTGCAAAAGCATGCGCCATGGGCGACTGTCCTTAACTGCATTATGCGACTATTGTACAACGGCCTTACTAGACGTCGTCGTGGCCTTATGAATATTAAAATCAAGTTCAAATTACTCGTCCTACACGCATAAATAAGTCTGTTGTTCAATAAACTCACTCAGTTTCATTTTCCGTTCAGCCGTGTTAACATTATACTCAACATGATACTCGCTATTGTTTACTCTATTACGTTGACAGCAATCATTTCATTTTTAACTGCAATTCTCTTGGGTTTTACTTTAGCTCTTTATTTGAAACTAAAATTAGAACCCGTGATAGGAGTGTGTAAATCTAATGTGCGACTTGATGGCAAGGTCGCGCTCGTGACAGGCGGGAACCAAGGCATCGGCCTGGAGACAGCACGTGACCTCGCAGCCAGAGGAGCGTGCGTCGTCATCGCCAGCCGGGACGCCGAGAAAGGAGCAGCAGCCATCGCCGATATAGCAGCCACCACAGGAAACAAACACGTCGAATTCAGGCTACTAGATCTAGCAAAATTCAGCAGTGTGCGCAAATTTGCTAAAGACTTCAATAACTCCTATAAACGGCTCGATATTCTGGTGAACAACGCTGGTTGCGCCGGTCTCAATCCGAAGCTTACCGAAGATGGAATAGATGTAGTGATGCAAGTCAACTATTTCGGAGCTTTCCTTCTTACGAACCTGCTGCTAGACAAGGTCATCGCCTCGAAACCCAGCAGGATCATCATAGTGTCATCTTGGCTCCACAATTTTGGCAGATTACACGTCGAAGACTTACATAAATTCCGCGGAAAGGGATTTTTAGGAACATTAATGAATTACTCAAATAGTAAATTATGTGATGTCCTTTGGATGAAAGCATTAGCTAAAAGGTTACCTGAAGGAGTTACAGTTAATTCTTTACATCCTGGAGTTATTAAAACTGATATATTTCAAAGGGTGCCCACTGTATTAAGAAAAGTGTTTCATGTTTTCTGCGATATTTTGTTTAAAGTGCCTAAAGAAGGAGCGCAGACCACCATACACCTGTGTGTTTCTGAAGAGGTGGAGGGCGTGCGAGGGAAGTACTTCATGGAGTGTAAGGAAGCTGAGTACAGCAGGATAGCTGATGATGATGAGTTAGTGGAGAAAGTGTGGAACAAAAGTATGAAATTGACCAATTCAAGTTAAAAGATGGACGCAGAAAATGTGTGCAATATT
This sequence comes from Orthosia cruda, assembly GCA_964057195.1. Taxonomy (NCBI): domain Eukaryota; kingdom Metazoa; phylum Arthropoda; class Insecta; order Lepidoptera; family Noctuidae; genus Orthosia; species Orthosia cruda. Next base: position 17,012,507 of record OZ059841.1, on the reverse strand, counting down.
TTGTGTATCACACGCTGTGGTACCCATTCTAGAATAAGTCTGTGGGATGTGTCAATCCAGAGCATTGAAAATAGTTTGAAAGGCGTTGTCAGTAGCGTCCAAAAGTGAATCCTGTCTAAAACACTAAACCACAGAGTACTTTTTATATGCATTAAACGTTCTATTGCTAGCGGAAACGCTTCACGCTATAGTTCTCGCCAAACTTCTGGGCCGCACTGAAGTTGGCTACAATGGCTGCGCAGAAATCTCAAACAAAAACAGCACCGCTTCGTGCCTTGCGCGTCAGAAATCCAACTTCAGGACGGCCCAGATGTTTGGCGAACACTATACTTAAGGTTCTCATAGTCAACGACACGAACTATTTTGTGCGCGGGGTTAAAATGCATGCTGTCTCATCCGACAACACGTACGAATGAGATTGATGCTGTGATGATCAGTAAGAAGCTAGTTCTCGTACGAATAAGCACTTTTGCAAATTTGTAGCAAAATGGATGATGATTTAGGACGAAAATGAGCGCGCGAAATTTTATGAGCAGACCTTTGGCAGTCTAGATATCATGAAAAACTACTAAATGTATATTTTAAAAAAAAATATTGCATTGTTGAATTACTAATCTCTGTATGGAGGCCGTTTTGCAATTTTCCTTCTTCTTATGGTATTTATTTCCGCCCAAAGATGCGTTAAAATTAGTGTTGAAATATGGAACTTTCGACGCTCATAACTTTCAAATATTGTATTTTTTTATTTTTCTGTTTTCATGCGGGGCTAGATAATGATCAGACAAATTGATATCATTTTTTTATTTTGAACGTAAACCGTCACACAGTGGAGTAATCGCCAGACTACGTTTGTATGGAAGAATTTTCGACTAGTGTAACCTTAAGTTGGATTTTTCCTTGATAATAAAATTCATACTACTACCATTGGTTAAAATGAGAAATTTGTAAATCAGTCACGTCTGAACGGTAGAATGGATTTGGATTAGATTAATTGGCCTAGTACTGTATGTAAATAGGTACTTAAATGTTTTTAGACAGTACTAGACAAAGACTATTGTGTGTTAAAGTACAATAGCATTATTTTGTTTTTGTATTGTTAATGAGTTGTAAATGATGTTAATGATAGCGATATTATTTGCTTTTAACGTAAATCTGAAGATGTATGGCTTAGGTGCAAGCAATGTGTACGTAGTCTTTAATTACTGTTCACGATGTGGAGTAACATTTATTTTGTTTTACAAGATTAAAATATGCCACTGAATTCAGCATACAATTTTTAAGTAGAGTATATTTTGTTAAATTCTACTTTATTCTGTAAACCTGACAATCTTTGATTTTCCTTGTGATCCTTTAAGCAACCTAACTACGTACGTAGGTAAAGGTACTATCCCAAATGGCTGGCTATTAATAATATAATTGTATACTTGTTTCTTCAGTTTTCAGTTTGTCTTAATCAGAATCAGAATTATTTATTTGCCAGCAATGTAGGTACATGTTTTCAGGTTTGAGATGGTACAGAATTGGGTGTTTCCGCTACATTCTGCCTTACGGCATGCTAAAACATTATTTTTTGAAGCTACAATACAAAAATTGTCATTGAGTAGTATCTAACAAGGCATCAGAAAATAAAATAATAAATCACAAATAACTTAATTGTCACATACACGTCGATTACGAATCAATAAGCTTATCCAGGCATTATAAAAAAATGTTATCATTTAAAATGTCACATACAAAGTCAATTACAAATCAATAAGCTTATCTAGGAATTATAAAAAAAAATATCATTTTAAAATATCAATTACAAGAAAATTTAAGGTACTGTTATAAATCTTTATCATTCAAGAAGTCATTAACAGAATAATAACATTTTGCCAATAGTAATGTAGTCAATTTTGTTTTAAATACACGAATAGGGTGTTCTTTTAAATTATGCCGAATTTTATTATATATGATAAGCCCCATTGACATAATATTCTTTCTTAATAGAGCTGTTTTATATTTACCTGTATATGATAACTTATTATATTGTTGTCTTAAAGGACCTGAGCGTAATCTAATGCTGGCTAGTGTCGGAAATTAATTTAAATCGATCTAACAAAAATGGACACTTACAATATGTATAGAGACGGGAAGGTTAGTATTTTCATTGACCTAAATACAGGTTCACAGCTTTCATTGGTTTTAAACTTGACATTGACCTTATGCAGCGCTTTCGGGCTTTGAAAATCTGCTGTCTCTCGCTACAATCGTCACAATAATAAAACAAGTATACAAGCTCTAGAAATATCTACGAATAAGTGACATACCTAACGCATATCCAAAAAGGCATATCATTGCTTTTAATTGATAATTGTTTCAAGAAGTAATCATAGCCGTGCATCATGTAATTATTAGGAAATGCGGTCGCAAACATCCAACTGGATATCCTAAGTAAAAAGTCATAATTCGAGGTTTGGATCTGGCTTATTTCGTTCTCCATGTTGGACCAATTTAAAAGATATTCCAATTAAAAGATAAATAAATATATATACTGTGCCGCTATGTTTCGCTTTTTTTTCTTGTTATGTTTCATTTATCTTTAGAAGCACTAGAACCTTCAAAAGTACATGCGGTAAGTAATGTACAAATTTGACAACTGAGAACTAAATGAAAATTTGACAAGATTTTAATCTTACCTCTTCTATCTTATTAAGGTTTTCTTCTTGTTAAGGGGCTGAGGACGAACAGTTGACAATCGACATCTGAGGTTCTAAGCCACGCCCACTGTCATCGATAGTTTAGAGGCAAACTTAAATTGGAGCGAAAAGTATTTGAAAATTAAATACACAAGGCCGACCACAGAGGCCCGCATCATAAACGGACTCTTCCGATGATTTTTACAAAAATATAACCGCGCAAGTTCGTATTTCAAACTGGCAGCTAGCATCTGACATCAGATCGTTCACTGTTATTTTGCCTATGAATGCAACCTTATTGCTACGAAAATAAAGATCTCTAAAATAGGTAATCTGGCTAGTGTCATACGAGTCTTTGCCGTGCAAATTGAATAAATATTATAATTTTGTCTGCGTCTATGCGACTGCTACATATAAGAACACAGTACGTGACATTTTTTTTATAATTGTTTTATAGCCAGATAATTTTATTAATATTATTTTAATGAGTTCTACTATACTGAAATGGACTGTGTAATGGAAACTTTAAATTTGAATTGAGATTTCGTGCTTTCATTAATCAATTTAATCATTATTTACAATAGGAAAGTCCCATTAAATTGTAAAACACCTTAAATTTACAAATGTCCAGAACTTACTAGGTTCGGCATTGTCTTTTTTAGGCATATTTAAAATATCTAATAGAATTTAGGACACTATTAATATTATTTGTACAATTCATAGGTGCATATTCTTTGTTTAGTATTCTTTTAAAATATTAAGATGTCTTTAGTTACTAGTACAACATGACTTTCCATAGCCTACTTTAAATCATAATATATTTTTGCGCTATCCTGGAATATAATAGTTTCAAAGCACGTACTGGGTTTTGATATACACCAGCCCTCTGGGGTAAGGAGGTCACGTGGTGCCGTTTTTGAGATAATATTAGTTCTATTTTTAAAGAGGTTTAATTACTTTTTAGTTATGGACTTAGTAAGTAAACTAAACGACATGAGTCGTTTATAATACAACAAAAATGTAAATGCTAGTGACAGCGTTAGTGCCAGATAATAAAAATAATACACAGATTGACAATATTCCTTGTGATTTTGTTAGTACCAATTAAAGCCACCAGGCTACAAGATCTGGCTGCATTATACCTGTTTTTTTTTTGACAGATTGAATTGACGAGAAATAAATCGAATATGTTTTTGCATTTTGCGAAAAAAAGCGACTTACGTCCTCCTAGCAACGCCATAAAGCGATCACTGTCAAATTGCACTGGATGGAAAGAGAAGCACGATGGAATTTGTATGGATTTTTTTATAAAATATAATAATATGAATTACTTAAAAATAATGAATGAAACTTCAAAATGTACGACAATGAAACTTTGCTTCATGTTGTGATACGTTATTATTGTTAATTGTACAAATGTACACTGGTCAGTATTACCGGATTTTTTTTGAAGATCACGGTAAGAGGTTACTTTGCCATTCAATTGTATCGAGGTTTTTGTGCGTAAACGTGTTTCGGCCACAACAAAGTTTTCGGAAATATGATCAAGATTAACATATCTTTTTTCCGCTGCCACATCTTCAATAGATTTGGCAAAAAAAATGTTTAAAAGAATGCCTATTTTGGTAATTTAGCCCCTTAAAGCACATATTTTTAGTTCGCTTCTAAAGCATTCGGGTTTTTTTTTCGATTTCATAAACTTTTTTTTTAGGTACTACAACTTTTAAGTCTTCTTTTTTCGTCGAATTATTATTTCCTTTATTCACTTATATTCTTATTTAATACATTTTTAAATATTTAAAAAAAGAAAACTTAAAAACATTTAAAATATAAAAAATAGAGGCCAACCGGTATCGGGAACAGGGTCCAAGCTACCGGTGGTAAGGGCCCCAGAGACAGGAACCGAGCCGTAACGAGGATTACTACCTTCTGTATCAGGCCCTTGATCCAACCGCCCAATGACAGCCTCGACAGATGGTCGTCGAGGCTCTTGGCCATCAGGCCGTTGGCCGTAACGACATTCGGCACAATGATCGCCGAGTCCACATTCCACATGTCGACAACCTCGTGTGCTAAGTCGAGATACTTGATTTGTTTATCTTTCTCAGCTTTCACGAGGTTCTCGTCATGCGGGATGGTGTTTCGAATTATTATTATACATATTAGTGGAATATATTATTGTAATCACCACCGAATGGGTGTGGAAGAAAAAAAATAGAACCCTTACAATATGGCGCCCAAAGGCTGCCATGTTCTTTTAACGTTACATAGCTAAGAACGCATGGGTGGTCAAGACCTATCTAGAGTCTGTGCGGAAAGAGAACCGTCATAAGATTTGAGGGCGCAGCTGTGTTTAATTACCGCGTTTGTCATGTTCACAATACTGTCGTCAGTGTGACTGTAAAATATTGATATTTTGAAACTATGTTAGAAATATTATTATAATGTTTTCAGTGTGTTTTTTTGTAATATTATTATAGTGTTTAAAAAAATCATAATGTTAGTTCCATTTTACGCAACGGTTCACTTTCCGAACAGACTCTAGCGATGTCTTCTATACTAATATTATAAAAGTTTGTGGGTTTGTGAGTTTGTGAGTTTGTGACGTTGTAAGGGATAATCTCTGGATATACTGAACCGATTATTATACTTTCAAAAAAATTAGAGATCCTTATGAAAATTGCAATAATGTAACCCAAGGTAGCAAAATGCTGCTTGTTAAATACATTATTTGGCGTGCGCTGAGAAAACTATTGATGATAGATAAAAAATAGTAGGAAGGTAGGTAGGATAGGCAGGGTAGGCAGGGTAGGCAGTGTAGGCAGGGTAGGCAGGGTAGGCAGGGTAGGCAGAGTAGGCAGGGTAGCCAGGGTAGACAAGATAGCCAGGGTAGCCAGGGTAGGCAGAGTAGGCAGAATAGGCAGGGTAGGCAGGGTGGGCAGGGTAAGCAGGGTAGCCAGGGTAGCCAGGGTAGGCAGGGTAGACAGGGTAGCCAGGGTAGGCAGAATAGGCAGGGTAGGCAGGGTAGCCAGAATAGGCGGGGTAGCCAGGGTAGGCGGGGTAGCCAGGGTAGGCAGGGTAGCCAGGGTAGGCAGGGTAGGCAGAATAGGCAGGGTAGCCAGGGTAGGCAGGGTAGGCAGAATAGGCAGGGTAGCCAGGGTAGCCAGAATAGGCAGGGTAGCCAGGATAGCCAGGGTAAGGCAGGGTAGGGGCAGGGAAGGCAGGGTAGGAGCAGGGTAGGCAGGGTAGGTTACCAGTTGACGGGAGCGAAGCCCCGAGGGTCAGCTAGTAATTATATAAATCCGTCAAGTGGTTTGAAAGATATGAGGTAATAAAGAATATAACGCTTTCTTTGCAGTGACGTAAAAAGGCGCCAAGTTTGATGAAGAAGAGTTGAGATCTAGAAGGGTGAAAAGTTTCATAGCCTTCCTTTTAGGTACTTTCAAAGTCCATACCTAAAATATTTTTTTATTTTCTTGGATATTGCATTTTCAACTTGTCAGGTTGAAAAATTTTATGATCTTTATAACTTAAAAATGAATGAAAAACGAATTTAGAGAATGCATTTAAAGTATATTCGGTCTGTAACAATTAATAAAGGCAACCCAGACAATGCAACTTCGTTACAGTACTTTATGAATGACCTGACAAAACGCCCGCACAAAGCACTCGTGACAGCCGCGACTGAGCTCTGTCCAATATTGTCCAATTATCCCAGTAAAATCGCAATGCCAATGTGTGTGTGCAAAATGACGCTTTGTTCGTAGCGACCTTTCTGCGGCGAGCCGCCGCCGCCGCTTACGTACTTTGTGATTTTACCTGAAGCTGCGTCATGATTTGACAGATTATTATAGTGTAGGTAACTGTCACAAAGATATACAGGAAGTTTACTACATTTCTGTCGGAAACTACCTATTAAAATGCTAAACACATGCTCAACCAACTTAACCTTGCACGCAAAGTGTTTTACCTCCATGATTTTACTGTATACCTTGGTCATTCGAGAAAAAATGCACAATTTAAACGAGATACTATCTATTTAAGAGAGCACTGCAGACTGTGGTTACAGCTTCGACTTACAAGTCGAAGATCGTGGGTCCCAAGCTGACACATTACTTTTTAACCGACTTCCCAAAAAGGAGGAGGTTCTATGTTCGACTTCATGTTTGTTTTTTTTTTTTGTTTTTTTTTCACCGATTACTCCGTCAATTGTGGACCGATTTTGAAAATTCTTTTTTTGTTTGAAAAAGTATGTTCCGAAATTTGTTCGATTTTAATTTGGTGAAGATCTGACGAAGAAGTTCGGAGATATACAACAGAACTCTTCAATAAATAACGGCAAATCTCTCGGGATTGCTGCAATCGCATGTCTGTTTGTTGTTTATAATATTTTATAACATAACATCACGCCAGTTCGCTCTTAAGGGGTAAGCAGATCTCTCAATTTACCGGTTATGTTCAAATTTCATGAAATCTATTCTGGCGAAATAGTTCCCTTACTAACTTGCCTATTTGGTACGTACAACTAAAAAGTGAAAAATAAAAAAACTTTTTGCAAAAATATACTACCGACTTCCAAATACAAAACTACAAAGTGAAAAATAACTTAATTTTTTGAAGTCGGTGTCCATAACGCAAAAAAATGGTACCTACGAAAGACACCGACTTCAAAAAATTAAGTTATTTTTCACTTTGTAGTTTTGTATTTGGAAGTCGGTAGTATTTTTTTTGCAAAAAGTTCTTTTTTGTGATTTATTTTCATCACCACTACTTACAAAACGGTGAAGAAAAAGATTCTGAGGAAACTGGCAGGTCCTAAAACTACAAATTCGATGACATGTGACATGTACCAACCCGCACTGGGCCCACGTGGCATGTTATGACCTTTACATTATACACTGATAATGATATTTTCCACTGTGTAGTTTGATTCATACTTAATGGCGGCTTGGACACCATTGGAACAGTCCGTCAGGACAGGTTTCCCCTCTGTGACACGGAGTGGGCTGTATTCTACCACTCGGGCCCAGTGTAGACTGGTAATGCGCATTTTTCCTCGGTCTGCCGCGACACCGTCTAGCTGAATCAGGGCTCCAGTCTTGCGATATCAGGCCCACAGCTTAGACGGCATTTGACAGACATGGCCTGCCCAGTGCCACTTAAATTTTTGAGCTTCGTCGGCTATTTGCATTCTAGAACGCAGTTTGGTGTTCCTTATTCGGTCAGATAAATAGCTAAACAATCTTAATCATTCCAATGCCATAATATTCAAATTAGTCTAATCGATGTACCTATTATTAATTCTAAAACCGGTACTATTGTGCAATGCAATTATCTAAGAATGGGGTGTGTAATGTATGAAAAAAAAACAGATATATCACTTGAAATAACGTTCAATTGATATAATTTTCATATGCTATAAAAACATATAACCTAACCACCAAACCACCAAACCACCACAACCATACCATACCATAAAATTATATAATAAAATGTTTTGTTATCTATCTAATACACAGATTACCTCTTAATAGATTCCGCATAGAAGACAACTTACGCGCACCACACATCAGCCTATTTAGGCTGATATAACTCAGCACACGGTATGATCTCTTTAGTATCGACCAGATATTAGAGCTGTAGGGACGCAAGCGATTTCTAGTTTTAATTGTGTTTAAAAAATAGTTATCAACGGTTTGCCTTAAAAAAATGACGAAATGTGCAGTAAAATGGTGTGGAAAATCAACCAGACCTTCAAGTTCAAAAAAAGATGGGATAACATTCCACCAGTAGGCAAAGTAATAAATATTGACCAATCTAAGAAAGGTCAAGTTATAATGGTTAACTAATCAAAATTGCACACTTTACAGTAGCGCTCGTTGATGTCTTTTGTGAAAGTCCCTTTCACTCTTATGGAATTATTATATTGCTATCTTTTTCCCACAGAAGTAAAAATGTTGAGAAAAATATGTTTTTCGCTTATCGAAGAGTATCGATGTTAAATTAGGTATATAGGAGAATAAAATAATTTTGTTAAAATTGATTATTTAAAAATTAACAAATTAGTTTATTTTTACTTTGAACTAATTGTGCTCTACTCATAACCAGAGCTCAGAGTGGCCCTGTTTACAAAGGATTACTATTAAATTAAATCACTTTAGGCCAAAATCTAAATCTTTTCTCGATCGATGTTTTTCTTTATCATTATTAAAGTAATTATAAAAACGTCAGTTAAGAAATTTTACATAAAATACCATTCTGTTTGATAAATATCGATATTTTTATCGACATTTAATGCGCATGTCCCGTCACTACGACATGTACCGTGACCTTGAATAGCCAATCACGGCGCACTTGTCACTCCCGGCGCAACCCGTGCCTTCCGCCAAATTTGGTGAACTCGGAATCAAACAAAACAGTAGGCATGCGGTATCTATTGTGAGGTAATCTGTGATCTAATACCTTTAAACGAGCAATTCTTGTATATATATCTATACTATAATATTATAAAGAGGTAAAGTTTGTGAGTTTGTGGGTTTTTGACGTTGTAAGGGGTAATCTCTGGATCTACTGAACCGATATTGAAAATTCTTTCACCAGTAGAAAGCTACATTATTCCTGAGTGTCATAGGCCATAATATAATTTAAAAAAAAATAGAGATCCTTATGCAAATTGCAATAAGGTAACCAAAGGTAGCAAAATGTTGCCTGTAAAATACATTATTTGGCTTGCGCTGAGAAAACTTTTGATGATAGATAAAAATTAGTTTCTAGGGTAAGGGTAGGCAGGGTAGGCAGGGTAGGCAGGGTAGGCATGGTATGCAGGGTAGGCAAGGTAGGCAGGGTAGCCAGGGTAGCCAGGGTAGCCAGGTTAGGGGCAGGGGAGCCAGGGTATACCATGGTAGCCAGGAAAGACTGGGTGGGCAGGGTAGGAAGGGTAGCCAGGGTAGCCAGGGTAGCCAGGGTAGTCAGGGCAGCCAGGGTAGCCAGGGTAGGCAAGGTAGGCATGGTAGCCAGGTTTGGCAGGGTAGGCAGGGTAAGCGTGGTAGGGGCTAGGTAGGCAGGGTAGGCAGGCTAGGTAGATAGGTAGCCAGTTGACGGGAGCGAAGTCCCGAGGGTCAGCAAGTAATTATACAGCACCCACGATACAGAAAGAAATTCCTAGTGTGGGGCAATGATAAAAAAAAAAAAGACTTCAACGATTTTCATAAGATTTAGTGTGTATATACATAAATAGAGAAAATGACGTTTTAATTTTTAGAAAACGTCGTTTTCTCTATTTTTACCCGAGCAGAACTCGGTTGCCCAGATACTGGTAATTTACATGACACGAGGTCGTCCCAAAAAACGTACAAATGAACGTTTTTCCTGTGACAAAGGTTGAGGTAAAATGGTAACTGGTCAGGAAGACCTTGTACCCTTGTACTAGCTTTTCCTGGATCTTTGGGACTGCATTTTTTCGAGTATAAGCAATTGGAATACTGGCCATAATTCTCAACCATTTCCAATCCCCAGGTCTAGGCCGCACTGGTGTCCTGATAGCCTGTTACCTGGTCTACTCTCTGCGCATCAGGGCCAATGACGCCATTCGCTTGGTCCGCAAGAAGAGACCCAAGTCTGTGCAGACCTCAGGACAGATCCTCTGCGTGCAGCAGTTCGAGCATTATATGCTGCCGCAGACGATTGTGTTTAGTTCTAAGTAAGTACAACAAATTATTGCCATCTCGGGCACAATCTGAATGAGGCTAGCACAGGAGAGCAGTGATAGGCGCATTAAAAGCCTTTGCTCAGCAGTCGGCGAAGTCAGGCTGCATATCATGATGACGTATTACAACTAAAAATAGGGGGAGAGTTGAGCAAAACTGGGCAAAATGAGAGAATTATTATGAATGTGAATTATAAGAGTAGGAAATACCAAAAGAAATGAGTGATGTTTTATATGGAAGTGGGTGAATATCGAACTACAGTCATCCAATTTCAAATATCACCTTTTTGATGTCTCACATGTTCTACTAACGGTATATATCGGCGGGTTCACTTTGGGGTGCGAAAAGCATATCTCCGTTGTCTCAGCAACAGTTCATTTTGGACCTCAGATTTAGGTCATACGACATCATATTTAATAACGTAATTATCAAGGGCGGATTTAGGGGGGGGGCACGGGGGCACGTGCCCCCCCCCCAGACGGTATTTTGTGTACTGTGGAGATTCCATCACAGTACATACTTAGAAGCAAATCAAATTATCAGAGTTGTTAAAATATATGAATAAAAACCGGTCAAGTGCGAGTCGCACTCGCGCACCGAGGGTTCCATACAAACGTTAGCTTAAAGGTATTATAGACCTGAGTATTTGATATGCATTTCAATTTAATACCTCTACGCGTTCTTGAGGAAAGAGGTAGTAAGTTTAAAAATATTTTTATTATATGATGTAACTAAAAATTTACGGTTTTCGCAATTTATTCTTTATCTGTGCTATAAGACGTTGCTTCGTACCAAATTTCAAGGTTCTGAGTTCACGGGAAGTACCCTGTAGGTTTTGATTCCCTTGCGAGTGCGGAAAATTTGCGGCATAAACGGCTGTATATGTTGATTACGTTGGTTTAAAAGTCTGATTTTTCACAGCTTCAAGGGACAGTAGACTTGAGTATTTGATATAAATTTCAGCTTGATACCTCCACGCGTTCTTGAGAAAAACTTTTCGTGGTACGGAACCCTAAAAATAACCAAGAAACTATTCAGCGCTGCACAAGAGGATGTCTTCAAGGTTCTGGACTGGAGAGGGCATCAACGTTAACGGCGAGAACATACCTTCGGTTGGCCGATGATAAAACTGTCATGGAGACCATTGAGGGTCCCAGTACAGCGCTCGATGACCTCAATAGAACTTCCAAAAGAGTGGGTACAAAAATGAACATGGACAAAACCAAGGTGCTGTTGAACGCCCATGTCGCACCCATTCCTATCAAGGTCGGTGAATCCACAGCCGATGACGTGGACGACCATGTCTACCTGGGACAAACGGTCCAGTCTAACTAAGCTAGGCAAGTCCAATCTTGAGAAAGAGGTCAACCGCCGAATCCTACTTGGCCGGGCAGTATTCGGGAAGCTGCGCGGTATCTTCTCCTCCAACTTACCACAGTATCTCAAGACGAAAGTCTATGACCAGTGTAACACACACTTATGACCTATGGCTTCGAGACGTGGTCGCTTACAATGGGCCGCTGAAAGCTTACAGTCACCCAAAGGGCAATGGAGAGAGCCAAGCTCGGAGTGTTTTGCGTTATTGAATTAGCAATGTAGAGATCCGCAAGAGAACCAGGGTTACCGACATAGCCCGAAGAATTGCCAAACTTAAGTGGCAGTGGGCAGGACACATTGCTCGCAGAACAGATGGCCGATGGGGCAGAAAAGTTTTGGAGTGGCGGCCGCGACCCGGAAGACGTTGCGTTGGAAGGCCTCCCACCAGGTGGACCAATGATCTGGTGAAGGTTGCGGGGATCCCCTGGATGCGGGATGCACGGGACCGATCTATGTGGCTATTGTTGCGGGAGGCCTTTGTCCAGCAGTGAACGTCTTTCGGCTGATATGATGATGAACAAAAAGAACATGAGTGAAACTCTTGTCTTTCATAAACTTTCCTATACATATTTGAACTTGTAGAAATAATCATGAAGTATGATACTTCAAGTTTATTTCTGACAGTTATTGTTGATTTTTTTACCCGTCCGCCCCTTGTGCCCCTCCCAGAAAAAAATCCTGGATCCGCCCTTGGTAATTATTGATTAAGATACCTAAAGAATCTTATTTGGGGGCGTTAACTTAAACAGTTGTATAAAAAGCTTAAATGTTAGCGCAAATATTTTTTTAGATTAAGCGAGCAAGTTCATTCAAAGGTGTGTTAATGCGATAATCGCCATTTTATTGATAGTGGTGGTCGAGGCTGAAAACATATAAAATGCATATTTTGGACACCCACGCAGTGGTAGTGATTTGCTCATCGTTTAATTTTTTGCCGAATTCATCCATATTTCAAGATAAATATTTAGTGGTAATGAAGTTATTTGTTATAATTTTTTCATTTTCATTTTGATTTTACACAAATTAGTCCGGTCAAATTGGGTGTGTAATTTTTGGTATAATAACAGATAGAATAATATCACTTGAAATAACGTTCACTTGATATAATTTTCATATGCTGTAAAAACATATGACCTAATTTCATATGATATAATTTTATATTTCATATATCCTTCATTTGCTCTAACAACATTTAGTATAACGTTAATTTACCTAATTTTCATATTACTACCCCAAAAGACTACGTGCAGTCGGGGACCCCGATTCGGTTTTGGAACAGATTCGACGATATAAGGAAGAGAATATGAAAACACAAATCCAATAAACTTTAAAAAAAAAATATATTAAATGAAATCAGGTCATAAATGATAAATGATTTATTTCTGTAAGTTGGTTTGTACAAACACTTTTACAAGTCGATCATATTTTTTTAAACTAGATAAGGTCGGCGTTTCCTATCTGACTACTCTGAGAAGAAAGGCCAAAACAAACTCAGAGGTCACAATCTCTTTTAAAGTCCAGACAAAATCTTTGTTAGATCATGTGAAGACCATGTAGACTGATGTCTGAAATGGTCTTTTGAGGAAAGAACCAGCCAGATTGAGTGGACCTGTCCAGTCAGTGCACGCATTTGTCAATAACCGAGCAGCTCAACTCAGAATTTAAGGAACTCAATGATTCGACGAACAATACCAAAGAAAGGACATTCGGGTAGGCCGCATAAACTAGTCAAACTGCCAGACCATAATTAAAAACTAAGATAAATTTAAAATAAAACAAAAAAATGATGATGAATGATCCACATAGTCTTCACATTCACAATAATTAAAATAAAATAATATAAAACTTTAAAAAGTAAATATTCTTGTCATTGCAAGAAAACCAAAAGAAAAAAAATATTAATAACAAAATTCACGGTCAAAAAAATATGATAAAAAAACAAAATTAATTGGAGCAGCTCAATCCCAAGCCTTTTTGTCCTCAAGGTAATCTTTAATTGTATAAAACGCTTTCTGGCACAACTTAACTTTAATCAAATATTTGAATTTATTAAGACTTAGATCTTGTAGTGTCTTGGAAGCTTATTATAAAAGCGTACACATTGACATCTAAATGAGCCACCTATTTTCGTGAGCCTTGTTGTAGGTACTACAAATTTGTGTTTGTTCCTAGTATTTATGTTATGGATATCACTGTATTTTTTAAAATATTATATATTTTTATGGGCATATAAAATATTTTCACAAATTATATACTAAGAAGGCACCAGTCATTACATTAATCTTCTTAAATTTCTCTCTGAGAGAGTGTCTCGGGCTTAATTTATAAATTGATCGAACAGCTCTTTTCTGCAAAAGAAAGATAGTCTGGATGTCGGCGGCAGTTCCCCACAACAGAATACCGTACGACATTACACTATGAAAATAGCTAAAGTATACTAAACGGGCTGTCTCTATGTCAGTTAATCTGCTCAGTTCTTCATCAGTTCTTTCATATGCTGCGGAGCTTAGCTTCTTTGACAATTTATCTATATGTGGGCCCCACTGAAGCTTAGCATCTAAATTTAAGCCTAAGAATACTGTGCTATTTTCAGGATTCAATTCTTCGCCCTTTATCAACACATCGGTTTTCACCTGCCTAACGTGAGGTAGGGTAAACTTAATGCATTTGGTTTTTTTTTCATTAAGAAGTAAATTGTTAACATTGAACCAGTGAACTACTTTTGAGATCGTGCTATTTACATCGTAAGTAACCAGCTGCTGACGTTTAAGTTTTAAGTTTAAACAAAAATGAAGTATCATCCGCAAACAACACTATATCATGGTTATCCATTAATATAAATTAGAAACAAGAAAGGACCAAGAATCGAGCCCTGTGGGACTCCCATTGTTACCATAGATCCAGGAGATCTTTTTCCATTAACGTCAACGATCTGAATCCTATTACTCAAATATGAAGTAAGAAGATCCAGGGCGCTGTTCCGGATCCCGTAGTGGCGGAGTTTCCTGATTAGCGTTTCATGAAAAACACAATCAAATGCTTTGGATTAATCACAAAAGATTCCCAAGGCATCGCACTTATCTTCCCTCTGACGATCTTCCTCACTTATCGACCCCTTGTAAAATCGAACTGTTTGCTATGTAATAATTATATGTATATAATATATAAATAGATCATATGATTAGATCTTTTGTTATTATACCAAACGTTACACACCCGGTCAAATTAGACCAAAAATAGGGGTAGGTTATAATTCTGCTGGAAATTGGTACGAATATTCGGAACACCAATATAAATGAAATGTAAAAAGTCCCCATTGATCCAACACTTAAAGTACGCAAATATGGGTTCTTTGCGTTTTTTCGCCGAACGGTAATTTTTGTGATAACAATAGGACAGAAAACAATAAATTTTAGATTATGCAATTATTATACAAATGGTCTCTACAATTTTTCTCCTAAACGTCACCGTTTCTGAGATATAATGGTTGAAAAAGTTGTATTCTTCATAACATAGACACGTTTCCATGCCACCTCGCAGGTAGTTTACTTAGCGCGTCTTTTTTAACGTGGTTTCCCCGATAGGCCTATTCCACAATCTATTGTGCTCCTGTTTAATTTAATACTATTTAAAATTATGACTAAACAAATTATTCTGGTACTATTGGAAATGATGAAAGCCGTGTGACACAGCAGCGTAGCAGTTCTACCTACAGTGTTTGTAAACTAAAAGTGGATTAGTAATTTGCTGTAGTTAAATAAAATCGGACCAAGTAACTAAGTTTGTTTGTGATTGTGTTGCTGTAATTGTTTGATTGGTACATAATCCAAGTGCTGTATTAATTACCTGGTCATCAACTTCATCTTATCCAATTCCGGATAATATAAAATACTTGTCTTGATTTGATCCAGCAACATAGTAGAGCGTTTGCCCAGTTTTTTGTGGGCAATGGTATCACTGAAAGCTATAATTGTGTGATTTTGAGGAACGTTAACACATTCGGCTCACGCACTCAAAGAAAATGAAGTGGACACACGATATCGCTCGTGTTTTGTTTTTCTAGACGCGGCTTCTATGCGTTATTATTCTAAGATTACGCACACTTACGCACACTCAAAATAATCTTACTCTAAGAGGTTTTGGTTATCCCCTAGGTTTCATGACCAAAGCCGTCTGTTATTACTTTCAGAGAAACCATAAACCTGACGAAAGATAGGAAAACATCGGAGTTCACGATAAAACAGCACCTGTACCGACAACGTGCGACACTGCATGGATTAGAAGAACGAGCTTTCAGAGAATTGCCAAAGGTATGTTTCTCCAAGAAGTACCTAATGAATAATTATGCTGACCAAGGCAACTTCTACCAATCTCTTGTATGGATTATAATCTAGAATTTCGCGAAAAATCAAACTGCGTTATTAATTAGAACCCTATTAACAGCATCTTTTACCACCATTTTCAGATAGTATACTGTATTTGCGAACGCCTCCTGAAGCTGTGTGGCTGTCACCAGAGCGTTGGCTTAGACTTCCGCGTCAAGAACAAGCCGTTCTACAAGTCATTCATGGTTTACAAGCTGAGAAAGAGCAAGCCTCCAGACCCCACCACTCCTGAGGAAGCCGCCACTGAACTTGGTAAAACAAAAACCTTATGAATTTAAACATAACATTACGCCTGTATTCCACGAAGGTGCAATGGTGCAATTACCTTAATCTATACCAATATTATAAAGAGGAAAGATTTTTTTGTTTGTTTGTATGTTTGTACCGAATAGGCTCCGAAACTACTAGACCGATTTAAAAAATTCTTTCACCTATGGAAAGCTACATTATTCCCGAGTAACATAGGCTATAATTTTGACGGGAGCGAAGCCGCGGGGTTCAGCTAGTAAATAATAAATCTGTAGAAAAGTCGTTTGTAAATCGAAAATTTCCCAAGAAAAAATGCCAGGGTGTTAAAGGATAAACATCAGTTCCCATTTCCAACAAATTTTGTAGGTTTGTCCGTTTGTCCGTTAGTCCATTTGTCAGGGTGTCCATTTGTTCGTTTGTCTGTTTTTCTGTTTGAAACCAATGTAGATAAGTTTTATACATAAAAATTGTGCGTAACTTGAAGTATTACTTAGTTTTCGTTTCATCGCAATCGGCTCACTCTATCAAAAGTTAGATGAATTTAAAGTGTTCAACATATCACAGCGCACGCAATTTAGACACTCGGACAGTTGAACTCCATATTCGATAGATGGCGATGTGCATTTGACGACATTTATTGAATGATGGTGTTAAGATTCGCTGCGAAAGTATGACCCAGACAAAAATTGGTTGGTAAATTGGTAGCCGTTGGCATTCCAAGGGACAATTGTCACTTGGAATGCGAACGGCTTGACGGAACGTCGTCAAGAGTTCCAAGCATTTCTGCAAACTAAAAAGTTGACATAGCGTTGATCTCCGAGACGAGATTCACTGCTAAATCTCACTTTACTATTAATAATTATACTGTGTACACTCGGACAGTTGAACTCCATATTCGATAGATGGCGATGTGCATTTGACGACATTTATTGAATGATGGTGTTAAGATTCGCTACGAAAGTATGACCCAGACAAAAATTGGTTGGTAAATTGGTAGCCGTTGGCATTCCAAGGGACAATTGTCACTTGGAATGCGAACGGCTTGACGGAACGTCGTCAAGAGTTCCAAGCATTTCTGCAAACTAAAAAGTTGACATAGCGTTGATCTCCGAGACGAGATTCACTGCTAAATCTCACTTTACTATTAATAATTATACTGTGTACACGACAAATCACCCATCCGGCAATAGTCACGGAGGAGTAGCAGTATTTATAAAAAGTAACATAAAAAGCTATGAACTGGAGAAATATCAGACAGAATACAAGCAACATCAATAAAAGTGTACAACTATAACGTAGAGACAACATTGTCTGCAGTGTATTGTCCACCCAGCCACACGATTTCTAAAGATGACTATAACTCTTACTTTTCTTCTCTCGGCTCTAGATTTATATACGGTGGGGATTGGAATGCTAAACACACACACTAGGGTTCCCGTTTAATTACACACCGGGGAAGGCAACTATATAGCACAGTACAAAATCTACATCTCGAGTCTTTGACCACACAAGAACCGACATACTGTAATAAAAAAAAAGTAAAAGGGCTGTACAACAAAGTTACAAACTGGGAAAAGTACCAAGAAATTATCTAATTGAAAATTAACCTCCAAAACCCATTAAAACCCGTATATGACATAGAGGAAGCTATGGAGTGCCTCAATAAAACCATACATAAAGTAGCTAATATCTCTACAAAAGTGCGAAAAATATTTCCTCTAATGTTGAATGAATATCTAAAAACTATTAAGGAAAAACTGGATGAGCGTCGCAACCTAAGAAAAGTATGGCACAGAAATAGATATCCTGTAGACAAGGCCGCTTTCAACCGAGCATCCAAAAAGCTGAATATGCTGATTAAAGATTTCAACAATGATTTCCTTTCTAATTTGACGCCAAGCCTAGCCACAAACCCTACAAACAACTTATGTGTTGCCCTTTGGAAGGCAACACATAAGTTAAAACGTCCCAAAAATCAGATCTCTCCCCTCAGAAAAAGCAACGAAGCCAGATCAGATATGGAGAAGGCTAAAATATTCGCGGAACACCGTAGTAAAGTATTTCAACCATTGCCAGAGGTGAGACCTGAGCAAGGCACTGAAATTGGAAGTTACTTAGAGAGTCCACTACAACTGTGCCTACCACTAAAATATGTGAGCCCTACCGAAGTAGCCGGCGAAATAAAACAACTTAATAAAGGCAAATCACCGGGATACGACCTGATAGACAACTCTCAATTTACTAAGAAAAGGAATTATTGCAATAGTCAGGATATTCAATGCCTGCTTAACGCTTTGCCACTTCCCAGGTCAGTGGAAGATAACACATGTGATAATGTTACCTAAACCGGGCAAGCCACCTAATGAAGTAGACTCATATCGACCTAGTCTTCTGCCCATAAGGGAAAAACTATTAGAAAAAATATTGCTGAAGAGGATGAAAGCTCACCTGAATGAAGTAATTCCAAAGCATCATTTTGACTTCAGGTAGAACCACGGATTAATCGAGCAGGTTCACCATATTGTCGACGTTATAAGCAGGTCGCTTGAGGAAAAAAATATTGTTCTGCAGTCTTCTTAGACATTAGCCAGGCCTTTGATAAAGTTTGGCACGAGATCCTGTTATATAAGGTTAAAAAGACGCTTCCACACTCATTTTACCACATTTTGAAATCGTATCTCAATGGGCGATGCTTTGAGTTCAAGTACAACAACGATATTTTGGGACTTGTGCGAGATTAAGTCAGGTGTACCTCAGGGAAGTATACTGGGACCAATCCTTTACACCTTATTTACTGCTGATCTGCTAACAACAGACAACAACATTGTTGCGACATATACAGACGACACGGCTTTACTCTCCACATACACAAATCCAACTACAACACCACATAAACAAAATTGAGGAATGGCTTAAAATCTGGAGAATGCACGCAAACCAAAGCAAGTCAACTCACGTTACTTTTACGCTCAGGAGAGACAACCGAAAATAAACACCAAATCCTCCGGTGAAAATAAACAAATGACGAAATTCCGCAGGCTGATCATGCAAAATATTTAGGTATGCACTAGGACCGAAGCCGAAGGCTGTAATGGAAAAAAACATATATAGACCAAGCGGAAGCAACATGGTCTAAAATTGCGCAGCATGTACTGGCTAATAGTACGCCACTCGCAAATGAGCACTCATAGCAAGTTGACAGTGTATAAAGCTATCCTGAAACCAATCTGGACCTATGGCATCCAGCTATGGGGCACAGCCAGCGATAGTAATATTGAGATACTAGAACGTTTCCAAAATAAAACACTGAGATCCATCTTCAACATACAGTACATTAGTAACAAAATCATATACCTCGATCTGAAATTATCAACTGTCAAGCAGGAGATCATGATATATAGTATAAACTACCAGAAGCCATTGAATTATCGGGAGACAAAAGTTTGCGTTATAGGAGATTGAAGAGACATAGTGTTCCAACCTTACTGCAAAGATTCATCAGAATGGAACGAGACACCTAATTGTGAAGTATCTCACCAAGCTAAAGAACTTAAACAGATACAAGATACCAAACAGAGAAGTGGCCTGTTGTTGCTCTCAACAGATTGCCACGAGGCGGAGAGAGAAAGGAAAAAAAAAGGTAGGCGGGCAAGTAAGAAGGGTAGGTAGGTAGGAAGATAAGAAGGGTAGGTAGGAAGGTAAGAAGGGTTGGTAGGTAGGAAGGTAAGTAGGGTAGGCAGTTGACGGAGCGAAGCCGTGGGCACAGCTAGTTTAGAATATTTGTATGGATTATTATTTTAGTGTATTTGGCAATAATTCCAAGTTTTTTTGTCTCAACCTCAATACCCTATCAAAACCTGTGTCAAATAACTTGTCGGACCCGCCTCTGGTCATCGCAAAATTTCAAACATTGCAAAATTCCCTTGCTTTCCTATAGCTCAAACATAACCTACTTTCTTATTTAACACTTTCTTACATTGATTCCAGATCAAATAGCAGCATTACCAATGGTGGAATGGCGGGATCCAGTGGAGGAGGACATTGAGAGGAACTTGGAGTCAGTCAGCAAGATCACAGGCACTGCTAATAACGGCAGTATACCGGCCGTGCGGATACATGAGGTAACCTGCAGAGTTTATACGATGCTGAGCATAGAAGTTATAGTACCTATGAGGTGCAAAAAAAGAACATCGATCAGACTCTTTACCAACCTAAGCATAACCAGCATATAATATGCCCACTACTTAATAGGGTCACAGGACACAGGCCACCTCTCTGTAAGAAGATGTGGGCAGTAATCTATTGCACTGGCTCGGTGCGGGTTTGTTCAATATGAGAAAACTCACGATATTTCTATCAATGTTGATGATGGACATCCTTTTATTCACGACAATTGCAGACTTTATACTATTCTGGCAAAAAAAACAGGAAAAAAACCCATAGCTTAGAAGTTTATATCGGGGCTTCTTTATTTTCAGGCTTTCACAGTGGATCACCACAGTCTTCCAGAAGAGAGGCAGAAGTATTTAAAGACGCTTCGCAATGAAATCAACCAGCAGAGGGAAGCGTTCGACAAAATAAATATTGAGGCAAGTCAATATGACATCGTTATTCTTCATTTTATCATAATTTAGCCTTATATTGTTCCCATTATCGGTATCAGGGCTCCTCTTTGTGTGAGCCCATACACATCCATCACACGTATCCAGTCCATTCCAGGTTGGGTTGGAATGGCTTCCACTAGGCGGACCGATATACCGATTTACCTGGTTAAATGTGAGAAACCGCTGGATGAGAGACGCTCAATGTGGCGATACTTGGGGGAAGCCTATGTCTACCAGTGGACCTCTTATGCCAGAAATGATGATGAGAGTGACTCAAAAACTAATTAAAATAACATAATAATAATAAAGGAAACTAAATACTAATAACTTATATACTAATTGACTTCGTAAAAAAACTATATTTTTTGTGGAAGTTTCTGTGGTTGCTTGTCTCATCATTCATCATCATCATTTCAGCCGAAAGACGTCCACTGCTGGACATAGGCCTCCCCCAGCTTGCTTGTCTAGTAAAATGTTTTGTCAGTGGTTTTCTGGTAGTATTAGTAGTTGAATGTGGTGGAGAGTTATTTAGCTGTTGGCAACACTTCTCCACATACTGAAAAAAATAATGATATCGCCATAATTTCTCATATTTTCAGAACGACCCCACAATCCTGACAGGACTGCTATTCGAGTGGCTCGAAGGTCTGAAGCAGCCGGTGCTAGACAGAGAAGACCTGTCGCTGATCGTGGGGAGGGCTTACAATGTGGAGTCTTGTGTGCTAGCGTTGACTATGGTAATAGCTCATTTTTTGGACATACAGGAAGTGCCTTCTTGTTTGAAACAGTTCTTCTTCTTTTTCGTGTCACTGGCACGACCATAGGTAATTCGTTTTTTACCCGACTGTCGAAGGAGGGTAATGTGTTTATCAGTCTATGTATGTATGTATGTTTGTTCCTATGTGGCGTTCTAGATACCAAACGCGTTGGCGGATTTTGATGATTCTTACGTCAATCGATTCGTCTTAACCCTGCGAGTGTCACTGGCTACATTAAAATTTGAAAAGAAAAAATTGCGGATTTTGTGCGCCATTTTGTGGGGAAAATAATATTTTTCATTCCAGACCCATCGTTCGGGGTATCAAAATAAAGGGTTTTACCTGACCATTCCTAAAAATTAATCCTAAAAACTAATCCTAACAAAAAAATAACTAAAAAGTTGTAAATAAAAAAAAGTTTATCAAAAAACCCGACTGCTTAAAAAGCGAACTAAAAAGACGTAAACAAGAAAAAATTCATGCTGTACAGTAGGAGGATACATCTGGTTTTAGTCAGCCATCATCATCATCTTCCTGCCCTTGTCCCAAGTTACTTGGGGTCGGCGCAACACGTTTTCCTCTTCCATACCGCACTGTCCCCCGTCACGCTATCACTGACTCCCTTTTCTTTCATATCACTCCTCACACAGTCCATCCATCTTTTCTTTGGCCGTCCCCTCCCTCTCCATCCATCCACATTTATATTCATAACTCTTTTAGTAACATGCGCTTCATCCCTCCTCATCAGATGGCCATACCAGGACAAACGGTTTCCTTTCAACTTTTCTGTCACTGGCGCCACTTTCAAACTTCCTCTAATATACTCATTTCTCACTTTATCCATTCTCGTCACGCCGCACATCCATCTCAACATTCTCATCTCTGATACATGCAATCTCTTTTCATCCATCTTTTTCACAGCCCAACATTCTGATCCATACAGTACGACAGGTCTAATCACGGACTTGTAAATTTTCCCCTTTAACTAGTCAGCCAGCTCGCGAATATGTATCCTCCGACTGCACAGCATGAATTTCTTCTTGTTTACGTCTTTTTAGTTCGCTTTTTATGCAGTCGGGTTTTTTGATTTATTGATTAACTTTTTTTTAAATCTTAAACTTGGAAACAGTTGATGAAGAACATACGTAGTCGCCTTAACCGTAAAAGTTAATTTGAAATAATATACCAGTTAAAAAACTGCATTAAAATCTTAACTCATAGGATTTTTAAAACCAGGTGGAACCCTATCTTAGAGAAATCCTGATGCCGAAGAATGTCAAATTTTATTTACTTCCTAAGATCCTCTAATCAAAACTACAGCTGACAGTCAACGTAGGGCTATATTATAGAACCTCATACATAATGTTTAACTGCGGCTATTAATTTACAGGAAGACGTAATGCTCCTCGAGTACCTCCTCCGCTTCGTGACCCGCCTGCGTCCCCTCGCCGCCAACAAGAAGGTGGACATTCTGAAGCGACTGCTGGCCTCCCTCACGCATCAGACAGTCAGCGTCAATGGACGATGTCTTCCTACACGCAAGGTTTGTTTACAAATCTAACTAGATAGTAAGACAACTGAGTCGAATATGACCCCTCGCCGCCAACAAGAAGGTAGATTTTCTGCAGCGTCTGTTGGCCTCCCTCACGTATCAGACTGTCAGCATCAAAGGACGATGTCATTCTACACGCAAGGTTTGTTTACATATCTAACTAGATAGTAAGACAATTGGGTCGAATACGTCTCCTTGCCGCCAACAAGAAGGTGGACATACTGAAGCGACTGCTGGCCTCCCTCACGCATCAGACTGTCAGCGTCAACGGCCGATGTCTTCCTACACGCAAGGTCTGACTGTATTGATTTAATGCTCAAGGGTTAACTTTTACTCTCGATGTAGGTCACGGTGAGGTTTTGGACAGAATTTTGATTCGGATTAATTCTTCTATCATTCAACTTTAGCAGGTATTTGCAAGCAAGAATGTTCCGGTTAGGACAATGGCAGAACACATTTTTGCTTATACAACATGAAGCAAAACTCTACCAAGCTGATTGTTAACCGTAATAAATAAATAGGTATTTTACTGTTTATTGCGGTTCTTGTGTCATTCAGAAGAAATACGTTCGAATAATTTTGATCAAAGTTCACATTCCTTATTTTCCAGGACTTCCAAAGACTGCGCGAGGGCACGTGCAGCCAGGTGGTGAACTTCATGCTGCGCATGATCGTGGAGCTACAGAAGGACATGATGAAGCCGGGCCGCGACGACGCCGACGTGGTGGTGCCGCAGAGACGCTTCAGAATAAAAGCTTGGAAATAAATTGCTGTTTTTTTTTTTTTTCTTTTACTGACATCGATGGGGTGAAAAGTTCTAGAGCACGATCCCGGCCTTCCACTAAGTGGAGATGCGAGACGCCCGGGATCGGACAACGTAGCGACGCTTGGGGGAAGGCCTATGTCCAGAAGTGGCTGATATGATGATGATGACAGAAATATCTGCTGTCTAGATTACGTACAAGTCTGATGAATATCAGCTTTAATTTCTCTTCTCTCATGATATGATGAAGCCGAGCCGCGACGACGCCGACGTGGTGATGCCGCAGAGACGCTTCAGAATAATGGCAATAAAATTTGAAATAAAGGATGGTGCTTTTATTCAATTTTCCTGACTGAGATATCTTTGTTCTAGACTACGTAATACAAATATAATCTCAGCTAAATCTTAGGTAGGCACGCCCATGGTGCTTACACAAAGTACGTACGCAGCGGCCAAAAATTGTAGAATGACAAAATCCGTAAAATGACATCAAGGAGGATCGCCTACTGCGAACGTGGGACGAAGTGCGAATGGGACAAAGTGCGAATGGGACGAAGTGCGCATAACCCTTCGATGGGTAATAGGCTCATTATTTTTGCAAAAGAGTTTGTATACCCTAAGGTACACAAACTCTAAAAATACATTGCCCCACACCCACACTAGACATTTCTGCATGTATCGTGGACATTGCGTCTACAAACATTAACACTCGAGTACACTAGACACCCAGATGCGGAATAACTATTTGTATGTCACGAGTCTGTGTGTTTTGAGTTCGAGTACCATGCGAGAATATGCCCATGAATATACAAGGCACTCCCTACGAAAAAGTCTTTGGATTGAGCTGAGGAATGCATCGTAATGTATTTTATTTACTCTCATATCGTAATATTCGAATTATAAAATTCAAAACGAGTTTATATTGGCATACTTTATAAACACA
This sequence comes from Orthosia cruda, assembly GCA_964057195.1. NCBI lineage: Eukaryota > Metazoa > Arthropoda > Insecta > Lepidoptera > Noctuidae > Orthosia > Orthosia cruda. The sequence continues at coordinate 16,987,492 of OZ059841.1, read as the reverse complement.
ATACCAAAATTTAAAAATATAATCTTATTATAACACTATTTCTCTAACAAAATAAAGCTATAAAACAATTTTTTTCTATTACGATACAGGACAAATCCAAGAAGTTAATCACTAAGGAGTATCCATCAATTTTTTTTTTGTAATGCCATTTATCTATTTTTATTGTAAATGTACTGTATTTGTCTTTAAAATAATGTGAAAAGTTGCATATTAATTTAATAACGAAGTGTGAGTGTTATCTTTGCAAGAAAAAGAAGAATGAGTGATAAAATAAAAATCTAGCTGTCAACTATTAAAAGTGTCAACAAACATTATAAACTCAAAGATATTGTGTTAAAACTAAAACAAAGTTTATAGTGATTAATATAAGTGAATGATTAAGGTTAAAATAGTACAAAAAAAAAAAGGAACCAGTATGACAAAATAATTTGTCATGAGTAACGATTTCGTTTTTTTTAAAAAAAAAACGTACTTGAAGAAAGCGGTGTCTTATTTCGGACAACTCCCTAATAGTTCATACGGTCGAGTGGCGCCAATGTGTATCTCGTAAGCCTGAGGTCGCAAGTTCGCGTCGAGCAATCGGACATCAGTTTTTGGATTTTCTAATATTTCTCAAAAATTGTTTAACTTTCATCAGACCTATTCCAAAACAGTTAAATAACATTATTACAATGGAGAATGAGCAAGTTGATAATATCACTTTCAGAAAACCCCAACGTTCAAGTTCGCTTTGTGACTTGTCATCGAATCAATCATCTCTCTTTGACACAACGATGTTAAGTTTACCAAATACATCGCTCAACGAATCTCAAAACAACAAAGAACTTTGCGATAAAATTAGTCAACTACAGGAAGAATTACAGATTGCCAATCAGGAAGTGACTAATTTAAACATAGAAAACACGACTTTAAAGGCAGAATTAGAAAAATATAAACTAGTAGTAAATAATTATAAGAAAGTCTGCACAGGCGAAAACACGATTCGTACTCCAAAACCAAAATCTGCGAAAAAGAAATATGTTTCAAGGACGCCGAAATTAGGTGATACACCTCCAATATTACTGCCAGTAAATAGTGACAAGCCATCGCATAAACCTGAATGCTCAACAGCCCAAAAATACACGGAGGATTCCTTCCCAGTCTTAAAAAGTGACCACAAAAAAACGAAACCAAATCAGGTGCCTAAACGTAAAATATGTTTCCTTAGTACAGATAACAAAAACGATGTACTGTCAACAGCTCAAACCACTTTTCAAAATAATTACGCAGTATGTCATTATTTAAAATCCCAGGCAAATACGAAATATCTTCTAAGCGGTCTAGATACAAAATTAATAAGTTATACGAAGAACGACTTCTGCATTATTTTGCTCGGGGAAGAAGATTTCAAGAGGACTAATGATTATTATGACATTATTTTTTATATACGAGAGGTACTTCAGGCAGTGCAACACACTAACGTAATAATTTGTATGCCAACATATAAGTATCCATTTGACACTAGTTTATTCAACTGTAGAGTGGAGACATTTAATAATCTTCTATACTTAGACATAATGACGCATGGACATGCATTCCTTTTGGACAGTAACCTAAATCTGGATTATAGCTATAGCATGTTTAATAGATACTCTGGCAAAATAAATAAACTTGGACTTCGTATTGTATTTAATGATCTACTCGATATAGTTACTGACATTATGAAGAACGTTGACATATATCACAATTTGAATGACATTGATAAAACTGGAGATAAGTTTTTTCTTGACTAAACATATAAACATCATGCACCAAAACATTGCAGGCTTGCGATCTAAAAGCGATTCTCTTGCAGTTTGTCTCAATGAATTAATTGATAATAACATGGGCGTGGATGTCTTATGCATTACGGAGCACTTTATGATGGAAACTTATGAAAAACACCTGAATCTAAACAATTACTGCTTAGCGGCCTGTTTCAGTCGCAAAGAAAGTAAAAGAGGTGGGGCATGCATACTAGTGAGATCCGATCATCAATGGAAAGAACTGCCAAAAATTGCAAAATTTTCTACAAGTGGTGTCTTTGAATGCTGCGCCATTGAACTGATCACCCACAAAATCATATGCGTTTGTATTTATAGGGTACCTAAGCCCAATAATTTTAACGAATGTATTTGTAAATTAGAACAGATATTACATATTTTGAATAAACAGGATCGTAAAAATATTGTTTTAGCGGGCGATTTTAATATAGATGTACTTAAGAGATCTAATCAATCAATGGAATTCGAAAACATGTTAATAAGCTTTAACTTAAAACTGATGCTTCATCAGCCGACTCGACTTAAGAGCAATACATGCATTGACAATTTTGCGCATAACTTTAACAGATCCTGTAAGGCTTTTGTATTAGAATTAGCGTTGTCGGATCACACAGCCCAATTACTGAAATGCCCAATAAGCACAGTATGTTCTATTAATCGATGGAGTAGGAAAAGACGTGACTATAATAGTGATAACATTAATAAATTTAAGGCCTATCTGCGGAGTCTGACTTTTTCGGAAGTATATGAAGCAAAGGACCCAAATGTAGCTTTCAACGCGTTTTTAGATATCTTCACATTACTGTACAAACAATGCTTTCCTGAAAATATAATTTCGGTAAATGTACATAAAAAACAAAAATGGATATCACGTGGTATAAAAATATGCAGCAAGAGAAAACGGCAATTGCTATGGCAGTTCCGAAAAAAACCTAATCCAAATAATAAAAGGCTATTTAAAAATTATACGAAACGATTTAAAAAGATCATTAATTTAACTCGACGAGCTCAAAACAATCATAAAATACAGACATCTACTAATAAATCCAAAACAACATGGCAAATTATAAATCAAGCGAAGTTGAATATTCCAAAACATAACATTGATAAACTTAGAATGAATAATAATGACATTATCTGTGATCCAAAATGTATATCTAATCTATTTAATAATTATTTTATTGATAAAATTCAGCCTAACCTTAATTCGGGAGACAGAGTCACTAGGCATATTGTAAACAGGAGGGACTCTATGTTTATGGCTCCATGTTTGCCAAACGACGTATTGAGAATCACGTTAGCCTTAAAAAATACAAACAGTGTCGGTTACGATGGAATCTGTACAAAAATTATCAAAGCAGTCGCCGAGGAAATTTGTTGCCCTTTATGTTATATCATAAATTTGTGTATTAGCGAAGGTACTTTTCCAGATGCCCTTAAAACGTCTATAATAAAGCCATTATTCAAAAAACTAGATAGAGAATTAATGGAATACTACAGGCCGATTTCATTAATACCAATATTTTCAAAAATAATTGAAAACTATATTTATAAAGAACTAAATCTATATTTGGACAAAAAAAATATTCTTTGTAACGAACAAAAAGGATTTAGAAAAAATAAAACAATTAGCATGGCTATTTATGACTTTTTATATACAGTAATGTCAAATATGGATACAAATACACCAGTGTGTGCGATATTTTGCGACATGACCCAAGCGTTTGATTACGTGCAACATGATATTTTACTGAAAAAACTTGACGCTTATGGTTTAAGAGGAAATGTCCTTGAACTTTTAAAATCTTACCTAAACGATAGAAAGCAAGTAACAGAAATAAGCAAAATAAATATAGGTACGAAAAGAGAAGAAATGTTTCAATCGGATGAACGTAATGTTGTCTACGGAGTTCCACAAGGAAGTATACTGGGACCCCCACTTTTTACACTCTACATAAATGACTTCCCTATGGCAATCAAACATCCGATGACACTGTTTGCGGATGACAGTACGATAACAATCCCCTGTAATCAAAGAGATTTATATAAAGAGGACATATGCAATACACTGAAAGAGACTATAGGATGGTTAGATAATAATAATTTGAAAATTAATTTAAATAAGACTATGATTATGCATTTTAGCCAGCGCGCATTGACTTGTCCCAATATTGACATAACGTACAATAATGTAACAATTGACGCAGTAAATACAACTAAGTTTCTAGGATTGACTATAGATAGGAATTTGAACTGGAAGGCGCACATAGAGGCCCTGACTAAAAGAATTAGCAGTAGTGCGTACGCCTTGTACATTCTTTCACGGACGGTTAATATAGATGCGCGATTAACCGCGTACTACGGGCTAACAGATTCAATTCTCAGGTATGGGGTTATCTTTTGGGGTAATTCAACTAATAATGAAGCTGCATTTAAAGCGCAAAAGAGATGCCTCAGGGCCATGTTTAATTTAAAAACCACCGATAGTTGTAAGCCCTACTTCATACGATATGAAATATTAACATTGGCATCCCTTTATATTCTGGAAACTGTAATGTTTGTTAGGCATAATAGTCACTTATTTCCGCAAATGGCGGATACATTTCCTAGAAACAGGCGTGATCCAAGTCAGGTCTGTCTACATAGAAGTAGGACGGCACTTATGCGCAAGAGTGTTTTCTGCATGGCTCCTACTATTTATAATAAGTTACCCAAAAGTTGGAGGGAGCTTAATAACGTTCGATTAAAGAAACAATTAAAAACGTTTCTAAGTAAAAAGGCTTACTATACTGTTGGTGAATTTCTGGCAGAATCATTTATTATAACATAGATTTTTATTGATTTTGACATTTCATGAATGTTACATGGATTTGACATGAGTTTTCCTTTGCCATTTATTTTTAATCTAACACAGATCTGGCATGTCAATTTCATTTGACATTTGTTTGATATTTTTACATAGATTTGACATACATTTTTATTTGATATTTTACATAGATTTTGTATTATTTTTAATTGACTTTTAGTAATTATTGTGTTTAAATATATATTTTTTTTGTAATTGCTCAAGACATTAACATTTGATTGATATTTTTACAAAGATTTGACATATATTTTTATTTGACATTTGATTGATATTTTTACATTATTATTATTATTTTTTATTGTTGACATTTTAATTATTGTATTTAGATTCATTTTGTGTTTTTATTTTCAAACTGTTCATGATATTAACTTATAAAATATTTGCATGCCATATTATGTGGCAAACATGTCCGATCTTTTTGTTTTTTTAATGTTATCCTGCATGCACGGATTATTGATTCTTGCATGTATACACCTGTTTTAGCAAATAAATATATCTTTATCTTTATCTTTATCTTCATTTTATAGTACCTATTATAAAAAGATTTGATTCCAATTTTAAATTGTCTATGACAATGCCCGCTTTAGACATAGCACGCACTGTGATTTTTATTCGCGCGAATTTTGTTTCCTTCTTTCTACCTTTTCATAGAGCTCAAAATATTCGGGCGAATAAAATTCGCGCCGTGGTGCGGTGGATTCTGTGGCAAAACACGGATTTCTTGCGGAATTATTGCCGCACGATTTCGTTACCGATGCGAACAACTTCATACAATTACATAGGTCGCAGAATGGGCGGAAAAAAATCGCGCCAATAAAGATCGCAGTGCGTGCTAAGCCTTAGCGCATGCGCGGTTAATGCGGTGATGTGCTGGGTTTTGGCGCCATTCATACGTTTTGCAAGTTTTGCTGTACTGAATTTCATGAATTATTTAACTTATTGTGTGTGAAATGTCTGATATCAGTGAATGTGAAGAAAATTTGACTCCGCCCGATATTTTAGATACGGCGAAGGAAATTACTCTTAATTTATTACCAGCAAAGTCGAGAAAAGTATATGACAAATGCTATCACGATTTTATGGCATGGAAAATGCAAAAAGAGGTATTTAGTAGGTTCAATCCCAATTTATGAGTGTAGATAAAGTAGTGTATAAAACTGCACATAACTAGGTATTAACCCATTCGTGTGAAAGCTATTAAAAACCGAGCCGTAGGCGAGGTTTTTAAACACACACTACTGTTTTAATACCCCTCATTATGCAACAGTTTCATAAACTACTATTATTCAAAAATGCATGTAATGTGGTCATTATTTTGACAACCTTGTTTGAGCAAAGTCGACCTTGCCGTTCTGTTTCAAGGAGCGGCCATAAAACCATTGCTCATAAAAAAAACAAAGAAGTAACAAAAGCGCGGTTCAGCGAAAATTTTGTTTTTATTTAGTGACTTTTTTGCTAAAAATTAGCTTTCAAAGCGAAAATTCTTCCGATTCAATGTGTTTAACACCCGCCAGCCATTAAATATGAAGCTAAATTATAATTTTAATTCGATTCCAGATTTGACAATTTCAGTGTTGCAACGTTATGATAAGTACTAAATAGTGACGTTGCAAAATTATTCGATATGGAAATGGAATATTTTCGAGTCGATTCTTCTCGTTTATAATTTTACTCTCGTAAACTAAGTATATCAGGAAATTAAATATTTCTGAACCGATAATTTAGTTTTGACGATTAATTAACGATCTGAGACTTTTCTTTTATAATTGTGTGTGAAATAAATAAAAAAATGTGATCATGAAGGAACATGACAAATAAAACAGATAGATGTATTATGGTAATAATTTATTTTATATTTTGTCGCCGTCATCGCTATCGCTATCGCTGTCACTTTCTGTAACATTTATTATAAATGTGTCTGTGATATTGTCAATTAACATATCTAGCCTACTCATGTTTTCCTTTTCTTTGAAAACATGGGATACGCATTTAGACCATTCGGTAGCCGTAATTTTTTGAATGCCTGAAAGCTCTTGTAGTATAAGTTTTGTTTTTAATATAAAAACAAAAATATTAACTTTTTATAAAATAGAGCAGCGATTACTAATTAATAAATAATTATTATAAATAATTATGTATATAATTAAATAAAAATCAATAATTTAGTCTTTAATTGGCACACTGATGGCACACACACTGATTGTTTATCGATGTTTGTGTTCATCACTACACTATTATATGTGGTATCATTATTTCACAAAATGACAGTAGCTAATGTCAAATCTGGAATCGAATTAAAATTCTGACTATAGTGGTTGAAAATTTGATACCGCGAAACTCAAAGGAAAAATATAAGCTTGCATATGAAAAATTTGTGCAGTGGAAAATCAGTAGGAAATCTAAATCTTTATCCGAAAATGTTTTTCTTGCGTATTCAATGATCTTTCCAACATAATGAAGCCTTCGTCTCTCTGGAATACCTATTCAATGTTAAAGTGCATGGTTCTGTTATAGCACAATTTGAACATTAAAAATTACCACAATTTAACGAGTATGCTAAAACGACAGTCAGACGGATATAAATGTAAAAAATCAAAAGTGTTGACATCACAAAATGTAGAAAAGTTTATAAATGAAACCCCCGACTCTGAGTACTTAGCGGTGAAAGTAAATATTTATATCTAAAAACCCAAATTTGTACTGTACCTACACGTTCTCATAATTAATACTCGTACTTGTTATTGTTACAGGTAGTTCTTATTTTTGGTATTTACGGTGCATGTCGATGCATCGAAATTACCAATATCACCGTTAATGACATTGAAACTCACATCAACGTAATGATAATTACGTTGCGAGATACAAAAACGAAGATTGATCGTACTTTCGTTGTTCGTGACGCCGTAAGTTGTAAGTTGACGTAAAAACGGACCGTATTTTTTTTTTATTATAAAAACTGCAAATGCACCAAATTAGTGATAGGGAGGCACAAAATTGCTCAAATGCCCAAAATAATTGCTACATACTTAGAACTGCCCCATCCGTAACAATTTATAGGTCATTGTTGCCGGCGTTCATCGGCCACTATTCTTGCCGATACTGGGGCCAATCTTATTACACTAAAAAGGCATGGAGGATGGAAATCCGATCAAATTGCTGAGAGTTATATAGAAGAATCGGTGGAGAATAAAAACAGAATTACACAAAAAAAACGGTCAAAGTATAAACTTAAAACGAACAACGTCTTAAGAGTTCCAGGAAGCTTCAACATCTGCTCAAGAACCTGAAGAAAAAATTATGAAATAAATGAAGAAATAATACAGCAGTCAAACACCGCATTAGAATTATCGCAAACTATTAGTAATATCAAACCGGGAAAGTCGGTGTTGAATTTTAGTAACTGTACTTTTCATAATTGTCATTTTATTTAAAATTCTAGGTAATTAATATATTTTTTATTTAAATTACTTGCTGGTTTTATTTAGATTAGGTACTTGCATTTTTGAGTAAAGCACTATACAAACCTTGGCCCACAATGACTGCTTCGCTGGTCTTCGCCTCGACCTACGGTCTCGGCATTTATCTCAGCTCGTCCATCAAGTGTGCAGCACTTGATGGACGCTGACCGCGCTGTGTAGGCCTGGAGCTGCGCTGTCGGCAATAATCAGCGCAACCAGCAGAGTTGTCATTATAGACCGCGGCAGTAATGTACTATTACGTTAGATTTTGAGCCTTTCTGTATACTTATTAAAAACTATAAAAACTTTATGTATAGTCCAACTTATGCACTAGAATGTCATATTCTTTATGTTGTTAATATGATATAAATGTTATATTATTTTACACTGGTGTATTTTAGAGCGGGAACGAAAACTTTGGGACAACAACGTATTCACGTATAAACCTGTAATTAATTGCTTATGTTTAATAAAATAAGTACAAAATAGTAATAAACTACTTATTATACAGTACTCCAGCAAAACTGCATATATAATTAGACCATAATTCATTTGCAACCTTCTTTTACCTTTGACCTTAACTCGTCAATTTAATACTCTTGTCCCACACTTTCTCCACTAGCTCATCATCATCAGCCATCCTGCTGTACTCAGCTTCCTTACACTCCATGAAGTACTTCCCTCGCACGCCCTCCACCTCTTCAGACACACACAGGTGTATCGTCGTCTGTGCTCCTTCTTTAGCACTCCTAAACAGCATAGTATCAGCCATCACGTAAAACATCTTCTTCATATAAAAAGGCAACGTACTAAATATCTCAGTTTTAATAAATCCTGGATGTAGAGTATTGACAGTCACCCTTTCTGGTAATCTCTTAGCTAACGCCTTCGTCCAAAAAATGTGACATAATTTGCTGTTGCCATAATTCAATAACTGGCCCAATCCGAAAGTTGTGGCTGGTTTCTGTAAGTCGTCAACACGTAGTCTTGCGAAGAAGTGGAGGCACGATGACACTATGACGATCCTGCTGGGTTTGGAGGCGATCAACTTGTCTAGCAGCAGATTCGTGAGCAGGAAGGGGCCTAAATAGTTCACTTGCATCACCACTTCATTTCCATCTTCAGTAGGCTTCAGAAAAGTATTACTGCAGCCAGCGTTGTTCACCAGAATGTCAAGACGGTCATAGGAGTTGTTGAATTCTTCAGCGAATTTGCGCACATTGCTGAATTTTGCCAGATCTAGATGTCTGAATTCGACGTGTTTGTTTCCTGTGGTGGCTACTATATCGCCGATGGCTGCTGCGCCTTTCTCGTCGTCCCGGCTGGCGATGATGACGCACGCTCCTCTGCCTGCAAGATCACGCGCTGTCTCCAGGCCGATTCCTTGGTTCCCGCCGGTCACTAGCGCGACCTTTCCATCAAGCCTCACATTAGATGTACACACTCCTCGAACGGGTTCAAGCTTTATTTTTACGTATTTTGCTGCCGTCAGTAAGATTAGAAACAAAGTTAGAAATAATATGACTGGTAGTAAAATTAAAGAAGAAACTACAAGGAGTATCATGTTGTCGCGATGTACACAGTCATGTCACTGAGCCCAGACGCACGTAAATAATAACAAATGCGGTGTTGTCTCATTCATATCACGTAACGAGGTCGTTTACATAATAAACATGATCATTTTAATTAGAATGTTTTTGTGTTGTAAGGAATTGACATGAAGTTAGATTAAGATTAAACAAAAACAAACAACAAAAATTTAAATTATTTTATTGTTGTTGTGATCCGATCACGTCCGGTTACATTTCGTACTTATAAGCAACAAGTGTACCAGGCGAACTTCGTACCGCCATAGAAACAATAAATGTATGGGAAAATTTGTTTTTCTGTTATTTGGGGTAGACATAATTCCACAAATCAAAGATCATAAAAATCGGTCCAGCAATAATCGAGTTATAAATGGTGTAACTAATATGACATTTTTTTATAAATATGTTAGGCTCAAAGATCGAAAATGCTCATTGAGCGAAAATCATCTGCTAAGTCTCAGAACGCTTTCTGGCATTTCTTCACGGCCACAACGCGTTGGGCCCGTTTTAAAAATGCCACAACGCGAAATTTGCGTTGTAGCCACAACGTGTTCTGAGCTATGTTTTCGCTAAATGAGCGTTCTCGATCATTGAGTGTAAGATATGTTTGTCGTAGGGAAATGAGGATTGGGATCACTAAGGATTTCGTGAAATGCCGAACCCTGTTTGTATAAAGTTTGCAAGTCTTCTGGAAGCTTAATAAGAAAAAGAGGTACCAAGTTATCTGCCACCTTCATCACGTACACATTATTATATTTTGGTAAGCTGTATTTAATTTTAAGTGGTATATTCCTCAGAAAGTCAGATCTTGTTTTTTTCGGATAGCAGCTCGGGTCTATTCACTTCAGTAAGAGTGAAAAATTCCACATTATTGAACACATTCATAACATTACAGTATTTAAAAAGATATTCGTCACTATTTTCGATCATCTTTTTTTTATATGTTCAGGCGTAATTACTTTTAACATTCTTCTTTGTAGCTTATTCAAGTATGTATGATAAGTTCTCCCATAGCTGCTGAGTCCATAGTTGATAACCGAGTCTGCTAGGGCCATTTATAACATCCTTTGCGTTTTATAAGGCAGTTTATATTTTAGTATGCTAAGTTTACCTAGAATATACCTCAGTTTGTTGTATACGAAGTATTTGTGTGGTCCCCGACAGAATCGGCTATCAACTATTAGACCGATACAGTGTTTATCAACTACTTCTAATTACGAGCATTTTGCAAGTCTGGCGAGCTATGTAGGCAAGTATGTTCGTGTGCTATAACTGTAGGTATAGTGGAGCATTTATTGTGTGATGAATGTATGTAAACAATTTTATTTTTAGATGCGTTTATCGTTTTGTCGTTGTGTTATCGTTTGATAGTCCTACGTCATGAGCCCATTTACACATTTGATCGAAGCTACTTTGTAGGGATTTCTGAGCAGCTACCGAAATACACGTGTCGTCTGCAAATTGGTATACAAAATCTGAATTTATAGCATTAACATAAAGTAAGTATTCTGTCGGACCTATAATTGAACTTTGGGCTTTTCCTTGCGTTGACGGAAGCTTAGTACTGTACTCATCTTTTATTTTGACCGTGTTGTATCTGTAAGTGTGATAGTTTGATTAATAATTGCAATAGTGACCCTTGTATCCTATTTTGTGACAACTTGTCAAACAGTGTATCGCTAATCGCTACGGAGCAAAATCTATATAAAGTGTTAGCAAATTTGTTTTTAACCGACTTTCCAAAAAGGAGGAGGTTCTATGTTCGACTTTATATTTTTTTAGGGTTCCGTACCCAAAGGGTAAAAACGGGACCCTATTACTAAGACCCCGCGGTCCGTCTGTCTGTCTGTCTGTCACCGGGCTGTATCTCATGAACCGTGATAGCTAGACAGTTGAAATTTTCACAGATTATGTTTTTTTAAAAACAGAATAAAATAAATATATAAGAAAGAAGAAAGAAAGAAAAAATATTTATTTGTGACCCGCACAGGAGACACGAGAAATATGCATAAAATTTAACAATAATATAAAATAAAAAACCCTATGCGAGACCAAAAAGGTTCCTATCTATAAGGGGGGCTCCCATACAACAAACGTGATTTGTTGACGTTTTTTTTGCGAAAATGGTACGGAACCCTTCGTGCGCGAGTCCGACTCGCACTTGGCCGGTTTTTTTTGTGTATGTTCACCGATATCTCCGTCAATTGTGGACCGATTTCAAAAATCATTGTTTTGTTCGAAAAAGCATGTTCCGAATTTTTTCCCATTTTAGTTTGGTGAAGATCTGATGAAGAACTTCGAAGATATACAACAGAACTCTTCAATAAATAACGGTAAATCTCTTGGGATTGCTGCAATCGCATGTCTGTTTATTGTTTATACCATTTCATAACATAACATCACGCCAGTACGATTAAGGGTACGCAGATCTCTCAATTTACCGGTAATGTTTAAGTTTAATGATATTCGGGTAATCTGGCGTAATAGGTACCTTACTAAACAACTTGCCTATTAGATAGATAAGCACAAAAAATGAAAAAAATAACTTTTTTACAGAAAAATACTACCGACTTACAAATAAAAAAAACTACTAAGTGAAAAATAACTTTATTTATGGAAGTAGGCGTCTTTCTTAGGCACCAATTTTTGGCGTTATGGACACCGACTCCCGAATTAAATAGTATTTTTTTGTAAAAAATATTTTTTATTTTTCATTTAAGTGTCACTTCATCGGCAAATTCTCTCAACAATAGTGTCGTACTCTTATTTTTCTGATATCCAAATTGTTTATCGTTGATTATTCCATTTATTTGCAATAAGTTATTTATCTCGTTACCACTATAACGTTCTAAGATCTTATCTATACAAGACAATAATTATTAAAGTCATCACGTGAGCTCTTTTTGTGTATTGGACGTATCACCCCTATCTTCAATAGGTCGGGATACATATAAGCACTGTAGCAGTCTGTAAGCAGGAATTAATCAAATGTGTAATAACTGGGGCTAAATTAGCTAAAGCATACTTCACATATTTAGCACGTATCCCGTGATAATCGTTCATTTGTTTGATGATAAATGCCACGGTATCTTCTCGTGCAGGTTTCGCTCTTATTGACCTATCAGGAATTATCTCGTACATCGATTTGTCTATAAGAGGCACATCGCAAGAGTTGCTTAGGTTAATAATATTAGAATTAAATTCATAAAAGTGTTGGTCAATAGCCAGACCGGCTGAGCGCGGCTCGCGAGTCCCGCTCAGACTTCCTGCTGGCGAGCCGTGGCACCCGAGCTAATTTGGAAAAGTTCCGAGCCGGGCTCGCAAGCCAAGGTGAGCCGGTTTGAGCATTCAGATTCTCTCCGTATAATCCGGATCGCGGGTGTCGTTACGTCCGTCCACACCGGGCGAGCAGCTCAGACTGAGCCGCCCTGCCGCCTTTGAGCATCGGCAAAAACCGACAACGCATGGCTCGGGGCCGAGCGGCGCTCGGCCGAGCCAACGTGTGTCCGAGGAAGCCCGAGCGCCGTCCACACCGGCCGAACTATTGGCTCGCGAGCGTGACTCGCGAGCCGCGCTCTGCCGGTCTGGACGCGGCTATTGTCAATGGATTCGTTCGAAAAGTTCTAACTAAAATGTGTGCAATACATTTCATAATTTTGCCGGTTAAACTATTCACAATGCTCCATTTTTTTTTGCTGTTTTTGAAATTTTGAGAAACTTCCATCATTATATGTTTATTTTTTTATGTATTTATTTGTTTTATTTCTATATTTATTGTATATTAATCTTCTTTGTGGGTTATTTTTATCATGGAGCCATATATTAAACAATGTGTCACGCCGCATCTATTTAAGTTTTTCATTGGCCCAAGGACATGTGCTATGTTTACTGAAACTACTTTTACTAATTGTGTATTTACATTTTTCGTATACATCATTAAAGCTAGTATGTATGAACTTAGCTATTTCATTTGGGCATCTGTATTGAAGGGGTATACTCCAGTCGATGTTATTATTAGTTCAATATGCACTCGGTGATTATCTATCCTTTTTATTAATTGACTACAAGAGTGTGAGTCATTCTTGTTTAGCACGCTCATTATCGTACAACTGGTTATGCAGTGGTCGGCCGGTGAATTGTTAATAAAAGATGTATAAATGTTATATGAACTAGCATTGCGAATAAATACATGATCTATATATGACTTAGAAACTCTGACACCGTATTTTTCTATGCGGGTATAGGAGTTAACGCCATTAATAAATCCCAGAGTGCACAGCGAATTCAAATATTGCCTTACCACGGGGTTACAAACTTTCAGATCTATATTCATATCTCCCATTAATACATAATCCTGTTTTGTAGGACATTTTGCTATTAAGTACGACATTTCTTTATAAATGGAGGTTTGGATGTGTCGGGCGGTCTGTACAAGGCACATAGCCCGTATTTAAGGCTATTTATACTTAACTCGCCGGTCACACATTCAAACTCATGTGTACACAAGTTACCATATCTCATAAATGATGCAGACTTTGTAGCGTAACGTTAGCTCCGGAAAGCAATACTTACGTATATAAAATTAAAATATAAAGGTTATTAAAATTAAAGCCAAGAAAATAAAAAGGTTATCTATACCAATATTATAAAGAGGAAAGATTTTTTCGTTTGTTTGCTTGTATGTTTATTTGTTTGTACCGAATAGGCTCCGGAACTACTGGAACGATTTCAAAAATTCTTTCACCGTTTGATAAGATAAGATAAGATAAGAAGTTTTTATTTGTATAGAATGTAGGTATTACAATAAGGTGTTAACAAAAGTTCAGGAATCCATGTACATTCTGCCTTTCGGAATACAAACATTATTATTATATCACAAATCATCACTCAAAAAATCTGATATAGAATAATAACATTTTTGTAACAATAAATCTGTAAGTCGTTTTTTGAATATTCTAAATGGTTGTTCTTTAATAACTTTAGGCAACTTATTGTATACCTTTGGCGCCATACACATGACGATTTTCTTTAACAGTGTGGTGTTGTAGCCACCTGCGTGCAATAGACTTTGATACTGAGATCTCATACAATTTGTCCTCTTTCGTACCTCACATAACGATGGAAACAGATACGGGTTGGTTTTTACAAAAATGGCTATTTCTAGAATGTACAGACATGGGAAGGTTAATAATTTATGAAATTTGAAAATAGGAACACAGCTGTCTGTAACCTGTAAGTTAAAAATTGACCTAACGCATCGTTTCTGGGCTTTGAAAATGTTTTCTCTTTCACTACCATTACCCCAGAATATGATGCCAAACCTCAACGTTGAAATAACGAAGCCATGGTAAGCAATAAGGACTGTATTAAAATTAACTTTTTTAGATAGATTGTATAGCATGTATGCGTAAGTACTTAACTTTTTACAAATATATTCAGCTTGAGGTTTCCATGTTAATTGATTGTCAATTAATATTCCCAAAAATTTAGCCACCTTGACATTTTGAATCTTATTACCATCATAATTAACGTTTAAGTCTTCGAGATTAATACGTTGGTAAAAATGCATGATATTAGTTTTTTGTATATTTATTTTTAAATTATTGTAATTAAGCCAATTAACTAAAGATTTAAGAGTGTTGTTGATATCATTTTCATAGTTTTCTTTACTTGTGCATTTAACTAGTGCTGTACTGTCATCAGCAAACAATATAATTGGATGGTCTATTTGGAGTGGGAGGTCGTTGATATATGTTATAGGTTTAAGGTTCACTTTTGCTTGAGGAAATTCACAGTAACTAAAAGACGTGTTTGCTATATGCTGATTTATTTGCGACTGGTTAAATGACAATTTCTTATGGATATTAGGGCGACACACACATGCATACATACGTACTTGCTTCACTCTTTCACACTTACAAGGATCTTACTCAACATACCGCCCACCAAAGGGTCTATAGCCCTTTCACAATGTCTAATAAAGTTAACTTGAACATATACAAAGATAGGTAGCTAAAATTAATAGTAACATTACATTATTAGTTTGCATACAAAATCAAGTGTCAATGTCTATGGGTAAATAACACAACTTACTAAATGACCTTTGCACTACACTATTACCACTTTTCACAGAATACACACGCGTCACACCGTCAGCGCCCGGATGCTTGTCAACAATGCGTCCCATCATCCATTTACCCGGAGGGAAATTATCAGATTTGATTAGGACAATGTGTCCTAGGTCAAATTCCTTGACTTTGTGGTGCCATTTGGAACGTTGCTGCATTCTTGACAGATATTCGTGCTGCCATCTGTGCCAGAAGTCAGTCAATAACTTTTGCTGGTGCTGCCATCTTGATAAATGGCTCATTGGGATATCTCGGAGATCTGGTGTCGGCACTGTGATGGGTGTCTCACCGATAAGGAAATGACCGGGGGTTAGTGGTTGCAGTTGGTCGTTATCTGTATCATCTAATATGGTAAGAGGCCGTGAGTTGAGGCAAGCCTCAACTTGACATAACAAGGTGCTCATTTCTTCGTAGGTCATATGTCTAGTCATGATCCGTTTTAGGTGATATTTCATCGCCTTCACCCCAGCTTCCCAGAGTCCACCCATGTGTGGGCTATAGGCTGGGATAAAATGCCAGTTCGTTCCTTCGATTGCTAGCTTCTCGGCGATTGGACCCTCGAATTGTAATTTAGCTTCAGTCCAATCTGCTACCAGTTGCCTGTTTGCCCCGACGAAGTTGCGTCCTTGATCGCTCCATATCTGAGCGCACCTTCCTCGTCTTGCTACAAATCTTCGGAAGGCTGCGATGAAAGCATCTGACGTGAGATCTCCCACCAATTCTAGGTGAATCGCCTTTGTCGACATGCATACAAAGACAGCTATATATGCCTTGTGCGTTTTTACTCCTCGACCTCTAGACATCAAGACCTGATACGGGCCTGCGAAGTCAACGCCTGTGTTCCAGAAAGGTTTTGCTGGTGTTACTCGAACTCGAGGTAAGTCTCCCATTTGCTGTGGCTTGGCCGTAGCGTTTAATTTAGCACAAATAAGACTCATTGACTGATCTTCGATTTAACTAATGTCCTTGCTTTCAGGATCCAGTATCTAGTTCGCAGGAAAGTGAGCATTACTTGAACTCCGCCATGCAGCGTTTGCAGGTGCGCATCGGCGACGAGGAAAGTGGTAAAGTTGTTGTCACGATCAAGAATAATCGGGTGTTTTCCATCCTCATTTAGATCAGAGTGACGCAGTCTTCCGCCCACCCTGAGGAGGCCATTATCGTTAAGGTACGGTTTTAAATTGTTTAGTTTACTCTTTCTTTTAATTTGTAAGTTTGATTTCAGGTGCTGAATTTCTTCTTCGAAGCTATCCCTTTGTATCAATCTCAGGCAAGTTTTCAACGCATCATCTAATTCCTCTGTGTTCACAGGTAAGTCTTTGTTTTCTATTTTTCTTCCCTTTAAAAATCTTTTGCAGTACACTATTACTTTAAGCAGTTCTTGTAATGTATCACAATTTTCAAATTTTGTGGTTATACCTTTCTCATTGTCAATTGTTAGGCTAACTTGTATTGTTTCTTTTCTTTCCAGGTCTGTCATCATCGCGTTTGGTCTGCTGTATTGGATTTCTCCTTCTGTCAGCCACACTGGACCTCTCCACCACAGCACATCGTCCTTAAGGTCTAGCAAGGATTTTCCTCGCGAGGCAGTGTCAGCTGGATTTTCTGGTGATTTGACATGATACCAATTATGATTGCCAATGTTGTCCAGTATTTCAACTACTCTATTTCTAACGTACGTGTTCCATCTTGCTGGGTCACCGAATAGCCAAGAAAGTATAATTGTGGAATCGGTCCTTGAGAATATCTGACAGGTTGGTATATTCATTGCTTCCTTTATCTGCTTCAAGAGTCCAGCAAGCAGTACAGCTCCACTGAGTTCTAGACGAGGTAAGGATTGGGGTTTAGTAGGGGCTACCCTGGTTTTAGCAGCGATGATGGAGGTCTTTACCTCACCCATGGGTGTTCGTACTCTTAGATACGCTACTGCAGCATAAGCTTTCGATGAAGCGTCACAAAAGCCGTGGATACTCGTGTTACTCATGTTAATTTCAGAAGTATGAAGCCATCTATCTATCTCGATATCAGGTAAGTATACATTAACTGATTCTCGTAAGTCATTCCATTCTGCGGCAATGGTTTTATCTACTTCTTCGTCCCAAGTTACTCCTTGCAACCATAATCGTTGAATGAGAAGTTTTGCCGGCAAATAGAGGGTGCCAGCCAGCCTAGTGGATCAAATAATCTCTGTAGGTCGGCCAGAATTGTTCTCTTTGTAGTGAGCCTTGACGTAGCAGGTAAGTTTGGGCTGTATTGGAATCGATCATTGCCCATGTTCCAGTGTAATCCCAAGGCTCTCGTAATTCCGTCTAATGTTATGTCTAGTTTTACGTGAGAGATTCTGTCAGATTCTTCAAATTCCTTGAGAAAGTCAGCATCGTTAGAACACCACTTTTTCAGTTTGAACCCGTCCTTCTGGAGTATGGCGTCTATTTCTTTGGCCATCTTTAATGCGTCTGTTACATTGTCTTTACCCGACATCATGTCATCCATGAAGTAATCGCGTCTTATTATTGCCGCCGCTTAAGGATAGTTTCGTCCTTCATCTTGGGCTACTTGATGCAAGGTCCTTACTGCCAAGTAAGAAGCAGAAGCAGTTCCGAACGTGACTCTGGTAAGACGGTAGTCTTTGACAGGTTCTTGATCATCATTTCTCCACAGAATTCGTTGTAGATCTTGGTCTTCCTGTTTGACGATGATTTGTAGGTACATTTTTTGGATATCAGCCACGAAGCAGACTTTCTTCATCCGCCATCGCATGATTAGACTTCTCATGTCGTCTTGTAACTGTGGTCCCACCATCAGTTCATCGTTGAGGGATACATTGTTGGGTCCCCTTTGAGATGCGTTAAAAACAGTTCTTAATTTGGTTGTTTCCTTATCTTCCTTTATTACCGCGTGGTGTGGTAGGTATACAGAGGAATTGGTAATTTCTTGTTTCGGTACTTCTTCCATGTAATTTACTTCGTAATCTTTTAGGACTGTAGCATAGTCGCTTTTAAGCTTTGGGTTATTCTTGAATCTTTGTTCTAATTGATATAATCTCTTTAAAGCTATTGTTCTCGTATCTCCTTGTGTTGATAATAGCATGTTTGATTTCTTTGGTAAGGTTACGATATACCGTCCGTCCTTATTTCTTGTGGTTGTGGTCTCATAGATTTCCTCGCACTTTCGTTCCTCAGCTGTTGTAGCGTAACGTAAGCTCCGGAGAGCTAACGTTAGCCACGTTAGTAAAATAAAAAGTAATTAAAAAATTAAAATTAAGGAAAAGGATATAAATTGAGGGACCGGCTTCAGACGTCGTTGGTTGCTTGCGTTCGTCCATTATTATAGTTTGCGGAATTCCATGTACAAGAAATACGGCATTTTCTAGATGTAAGATAATATTAGAAGTCGTAGCTCGTTTGATAGGAAAAATAAGACAATATTTAGAAAAAGAACAAGTTACCACGAGGATATTAAATATTATACAAAAATTTGCTCGGGAAATGGTCTTCGAATGCTGCGGGATTGAGGTGCCAACTTTAAAGATTGTAATAATATGTATTTATCGTACACCTCAATCAAATGTTGAGTTATTTTTGAAGTATTTTGACACGCTATTATATAAATTATTGTTTAACAGTAAATACAGCAGACACAAGATTGTACTCGCAGGCGATTTTAATATTAACACACTTAAGAAATGCAAAACTGTAAATTGTTTTTATGACATTATACAAAATTATGATCTGACATTACATATTAATGAGCCAACAAGACTAAATACCTGCATAGATCATGTAATTAGTAACGATAAGAAAGCATCTGGTAAAATATTGAAACTGGGACTATCCGATCACGACACAGCACAGATGTTGGACTTGACAATAAAAACCAAAATATTTCAGTCGTCAAAATATTATATAATGAGGAGAGATTTTAGTCAGGATAATATTCGGAAATTTCGGGAAAGTTTGGAAAGCTTAACATTTGATACTGTGTACAAAGAATCTAATCTGAATTTAGCCTTTAATATTTTTCATGATGAGTTATGTTTGTTTTTTGAATTATGTTTCCCACTGATTAAAAAAATGATTACCACAAAGTATCGTGATATAAAGTGGATTACTAAAGGATTACGACTTAGCTGTAAAACCAAAAGACATCTAAGATTTAAATTTTACCACAAACGAACAAAAGATCATAAAGCTACGTATCACACTTATTCGAATTTGTTGCGGCGCTGTATATTAAAGTCACAAAGAATTACTAATGACAATTTTATAACCAAATCAAACAATGTCTGCAAAGCGGCCTGGAAAGTTATAAACGATGATACAGGAAGTAATACCCGTCAAGAATTTGTAGAGAATATAAAAACTGACAATGGTACGATAACTAGTCCGTATGAAATAGCAAACAAATTTAATAACTACTTAATACAACTATCAAACAGCGATAATGGTAACTTGCAAAACACAAATAAAAACCGTACAAACAATAGTATATTTCTCACACCAGTAGAAGACATTGAAGTTGCAAATATAATTATGTCCTTAAATAATACCAGTTCTGTTGGTTATGATAGTATCACAACTAACGTTTTGAAAAAAAGCATCGTTAGTATTGTTCCCGTGTTAGGATACCTAATAAATTTATCCTTCGAGCAAGGGAGTTTTCCTAGCCGATTAAAGAAATCAGTAGTAAAGCCATTGCATAAAAAAGGAGATAAAACAGAAATGAGCAACTATAGACCCATAACTCTAATTCCTATCATCTCTAAAATATTTGAAAAGGCCATGCATAGAAGATTATCATCGTATATAGATAAGTTTCAAATAATAAAAAAGGAACAATATGGCTTTCAAAAACGAAAATCAACTACACTTGCCGCATTTGATCTAGTGCACAATATATTAGTAAATGTTGATAAGAAAAAGCAGACAATGGTGATATTTTTTGACATGTCAAAGGCATTTGACTTCGTTTCTCATGACCTGCTTCTAGATAAATTGGAGAATTATGGTATTAGAGGCCCAGCGTTGGGATGGATAGAACAATACTTAGACAATCGTGAACAATGTGTCGAAATATCTTGTGAACAAAATGCAATGGTAAAACAAGAGAGGTCTAAGTATCTTGTTAATGGTTACGGCGTTCCGCAAGGAAGTATCCTCGGACCGCCTCTTTTTATTATCTATATTAATGACCTACCTGACATTATTACCAATAAATGTATATTATTCGCAGATGACATATCTATCATATTGACAAATGACAATTTAATTAATAATGATTTTGACATTGAAATTAATAACACTATAGACTTGGTTATAGGGTGGTTGGTAAGGAACAATTTACACGTAAATATTAGTAAGACGACTTTTATGCAATTTCAAACCCGTGGATCTAAGATCATTCCTAGGCATGTCTCATATGACGGTACACAAATCAATGAAACTACCAATGTAAGATTTCTAGGATTCACCATGGACAAGTACCTAGATTGGAAAGCACATGTTGATGAAGTCTGCAAGAAAGTTAACTCTTTTGTATATGTTTTAAATAAACTTAGAACTACGTCAGCTCAACATACGGTATTGTTAGCATATCATGGTTATGTAGCTTCCGTGTTACGATATGGGTTGATATTATGGGGAAACTCAACAGACTCCCAGCGGGCATTTTTATCTCAAAAACGCTGCATAAGAGCCATTGTTGGCATTCCTCCATATGAGTCCTGTAAACCGTACTTTAAAAAACTCAAAATATTACCCTTACCAAGCATGTATATTTTTGAAATTTGTGTATTTGTAAAATCTAATCCTAACCTATTTGTGAAAGCTTGTGACATTTATGCACGTGATAATAAATACCCACGTAGTTCAAGACATGGTCAGCGACTGGTGTTAGAATTTGTACCAAAGACTGCTGTGTTTAATAAAAATTGTTCAGCTATGTGTGTTAAAATTTATAATAGGTTACAAACAATCATACAAGATCTTCCTCTACCAAAGTTTAAAAAAGTGCTTAAAGAGATACTCCTAAAAAAAATGATTTACTCTATAAATGAATGGTTTCAAGAATAATATATGCACATGCAATGATGAGTTTGTGTGTAAAAGTGTGTCATCGAACCTAATATTTTTATTTGACTGTTAAATAATATATTATATAAATGACACTATTTAACGTTATAATATAACTGACTAATAATCTATATCGCACTGTATTTAACCAAGTAATATTTAATTGACATTATGCACGCCGAATTTCAGAGACAATAGGACTGAATTATTATTGTTAATTACCCACGATTTTTATATATCTTTGCATGAATAAATAATTTCACATGCCATACATAGGCTAAATAGAATATAAGATTCAATGATGTAACATAACAAACCAACGTATGTAATTACTCTATTTATATGTGAATAAATGAATTATGAATTATGAATTATGAGGATATATTGGTTACGTAGTCTTGTCATTGGGAAAGGACCCATCAAATCCAAAGAAATATTTTGAAAAGGTCTTGAGCAAATTTTTGGTTTACCCATAGGACCATAAGGAGAATGATTCGAGTGCTTATAAGAAAGACAATTTTCACAGGTAGAACAGAATTTTGCCACATCTTTAAACATTCCAGACCAATAGTATCTTAAAGAAAGTTTCTTGTAAGTTTTGAAAATGCCAATATGAGGATTATTATCTGTAACACCATGACAAGATTTAATAAGGTTTAGTCTTTCGGAAGGGGGCGGAACCTCTTTCCATGCAAAATCTTCGTTAAGATAATCAGATGAGTTAGTGAAGCGATATAATTTAGTATTAAGAATCTTATAGTTCGGATAGTCATCAGGGTTTCTTTGTCGCTTACTATCAGGTGAGATAGTGGTCAAGCGCGAGCCTATAATAGTTAAAAAAAAAAAAAAAAAATTTGTAAAAAGTTTATTAAAGTGTTCCAATTGAGACACAATATCTCCGGAAATAGGTTCTACAGCGCCAATAATAGCTGTATCAGAAGTTTTGTGGCGTGAAAGAAGATCTGGAACGACATTATCTTTACCTTTTTAGTGTTTCAGATCAAAATTAAAACAAGATAGACGAAGGGTCCATCGAGCTAATCTTCCAGAAGGATTAGACAAATTTTGGATCCACTTTAATGCCGCATGATCGGTATAAACTGTAAACTTTTTACCATTGTCAAGATAACAACGCCAATGTTCAAGTGCAGTAATAACAGCTAGTGTTTCCCGTTCAGTAGTTGAATAGTTTTGCTCACGCACTACTTCTTTATTGTCTTGTTCCTGAGTCAACATAGCACCAATTCCGAAATTAGATGTGTCACAGTGTACAGAATATGGAAGGTCAAAGTCAGGGCAAGCTAAAATTGGGGTTGAAATTAAGCATTCTTTTAGTTTAGAAAAGGCTAAATCTGCTTCATCATTCCAGACGAAGTTCTTAGAAGAGTTTTTTTTAGACGAAGTTAGTTTACAAAGGGGTGAAGCGATAGAACTGAAGTTAGGTATGAAGCGACGAAACCAACTGCATGTGCCTAAGAATTTCCTCACTTCTTTTTTAGAGGTAGGAGCGGGGTAAGCTAAAATAGCTTCAATTTTATTAGGGTCAGCACGTAGACCTTGATCGTCAACTACATAACCGAGATATTTTAATTCTTTACGAAAAAATTTACTTTTCTTGAAGTTAATTGTGAGACCTGCGTAAGTAAGTTTTTGAAGAACTTTAAGTAGAAGTGAGATATGCTCTTCAAATGTTTCACTTATTATTATTATATCATCTAAGTAGCAAAAGACTTTATTATCAAAATCTGGTGTAAATAAGCTGTCCATGACTGTTGAGTCGCGGGAGCATTGGTTAAGCCAAATGGCATAACTTTAAAGCGATACATGCCTTTTCCAGGGACATAAAAAGCAGTTTTATCTTTATCGTCCTTATTTAATGGAATTTCCCAGAAAGCTTTAGCAATGTCTATGCTAGTCAGATATTTAGCGTTTTTAAGATTATCTAGGATTTCAGAAACAAAAGGAAGACTATATGCGTCTTTCCGAGTGATTGAATTCAATTTCCTACTATCAACACAGAAACGCCATTCTCCGTTTTTTTTTGGAGTGATAAGCACTGGAGATAACCAAGGGCTCTCACATTTTTCAATTACATCAAGATTTATCATTTGATCAACTTCATTAATTAATGCCTTTTGTTTTTCAGGTGAAAGTCTGTAACAACGTTGTTTAATTGGCAGTGCGTTACCGGTATCAATACGATGAGAAACTAAACTGGTACGACCCAATATGCCTCGTTCCTCAAAAGAAATTGTTTTAAAACGATCAATCAAGTCTGTTGCAATGTTTTTCTCATTAAACGAAAGGTGTTCAAATGTGAGTACTCTATTGTCCACTGAACTCACCGTAATAGTTTTATTAATTGGATTTAGTTCAGATGAAAGCGATTTAGGAGTTAAATTAAACTCTTTCCAGAAATCCCAACCAAAAATCAGTGAGGGATAAATATCAGGGAAAACATAAGCTTTAATAATATGTATTTGATTATTAAATTCGATTGGTAAATGAAAATAACCAGACGACATGGTTTTCTGTTTGTTAGCAACCATAACTTGAGTAGACGACTTGAATAACTTAAATCCTAACTTTTGGATATCTTTATGAGAATTATTTCCTAGGATTGTTATACAACTCCCGCTGTCTAATAGACCAGAAAATGGCAAGTTATTAATAGACACTTCAATAAAAGGTCTGTTATAATCTTTTTCTGTGTCATAATATACAGAGGTTGTTTTATAGCAATACATAATTTTTTTAATAAAATTTAGCCATAGTTTCCAATCATCAGGATCAAAATTATTATTTTGAGATTTAGAAACGTTATTCAAGTCGCCATCTAGTTTTTTTGTTGTATTTTTGGGTTACACATAGGACAATCAGTTATTTTAACTCCTTTACGACCGCATTTAAAACATATCAGATATTTTGGTTTAGTGCAAGTTTGTAAGGAATGACCCGAAATACGACAGCGATAACAAAAGTCTACTTTAGAGTCATGATTAGTTTTAGTAGTAGAAAGAGATTGTTTAGTATC
This sequence comes from Orthosia cruda, assembly GCA_964057195.1. Taxonomy (NCBI): domain Eukaryota; kingdom Metazoa; phylum Arthropoda; class Insecta; order Lepidoptera; family Noctuidae; genus Orthosia; species Orthosia cruda. Next base: position 16,962,544 of record OZ059841.1, on the reverse strand, counting down.
TCCTATTCCGTTTGTGTTTTTTATGTTTGGAAGGCATTTAGAAGTTGAAGGCTGATAAGCGAATTCAGTAGCATAAGAAGCTGTTTCATATTTAGGTTCAGAAAAATTACAATCTTTTTCAGAAAACTTTTCATATGTTTGACAAGCTGAAATTAAAGAGTCAATTGTTTTGACATCTTTAAGCGCTATAAAGACTGAATAGCACGGTCTTACATTATTAAGTAAAATTTCAAGTTGCCCGTTTTAATCTAGTTTCTTAGTAAGGCGAGAAAACATTCCAAACATAATGCTCACATACACAATAATGGACTCTGTTGCACCCTGAGTTCTGTTTCTAATAGCTTCGAGCATTTTATAATCAAAATTATGTAAACCAAAGTCTTTAATTAATAAAAGATGGATTTGACTCCAAGTCAAGGTAGGATTTCGATTATATTGAAATCGAAACCAATGAAGTGCATCATCAGTAAAGATTTCGAAAGCGTGTTTGCAGAGCATTTCCTCTGATATATTCCTAGATAAACAGAATTCTTCTAATCTTTGGAGGAATGACCTAGGGCATGATTTGCCATTAAAAGAAAATTGTTTAAGTTCTCTAGCAAAATTATGTGAAGAATGATAGGTTTGCCACATCGAAGAAGCCTGTGGATTTAAGATATTTGGAGTGGTCAAAATGGGTTGGAAAGGTAAGGAAGTTGCAGAACTTTCAAGAACTGTTTGAGGTATTGACGTAGCCATGATTAAATGACAAGTAAGGTAATTAATTATTTTGATAAGAGTTATTGTTTAAAGAATAAGTTAATTATATTTAAAGAACTATTATATTAAAGAATTTTAAATAAATAATTAATCAATTAATCAAGGATTCATTAGAGTTAAGAGTCAATTGTAAAGTATTAAAAGAAAAGTACTAGCTAAAGTGTAAATGAAAAATGATGATGAGGGCCTGGAAAGGAAACCAAAAGTTAGTTATTAATAATACTTGTACAAGTATGTTTTAGAATTTTGAGAGGATATGAAATCGAGCCCACGTTAAAAAAAAAAGGTGTGTGGGTGATGGGGTGGATTCTTAAAATTGGGCGCACAAACAACGTTGCGCCCAATTATTTAAAAGTTGGGCGCCAAACTGTAGCGTAACATAAGCTCCGGAGAGCTAACGTTAGCCACGTTAGTAAAATAAAAAGTAATTAAAAAATTAAAATTAAGGAAAAGGATATAAATTGAGGGACCGGCTTCAGACGTCGTTGATTGCTTGCGTTCGACAGCTAGGCAGGCAGCAGGATGGACGGGTACTCTTCTATGCTCGAGGTATGCAGGTGGTGATCAGGTACCTCGACGGACAAGCAGCCACACAGGTTGGTGTGCATTAGTGGTCATACAGTAGGCTGGCTATAGTCTCGGTGGACAAGCGGACACACAGGTTGGTATGCGGTAGTAGGCTGTAGTGTAGGGCAGGCAATCAGATAGGCAGGATGTAGAGACGATACGCAGGCAGCCAGGTCACTGGTTGGTATGCAGATACGTAGGCGTACGGTAGGCAGTCAATCGGGCGGGTCGGCAGTAATAATACTTTTAAGAGACCAAATGCGATTTATTTATAGTTTAAAGATATTAATATCACTCTTTCACAAGCTGGACATAAAGTATAAGAGTTTTCCAGGAGTTTTTATATCAAAAGATACACTTTGTAATACTCAGTCGTAAAAAGGACTTTCAGCGTTCCGTTCAGATTCCAAACTGAAAATTGACGCCCGTTTTTCTTCGTTCTGTGTTCTATCTACATTTCAAATTCAAATTTCAATTAAGAAATAAAGACCAGAACGAATAAAAACGGTTCACAAAGGGGTCTGTCTACGCTACCCTTATAATAGTGTAAACCTAGCTTAAAGGAGGTTTAGTCCATGGTACCTTTAGTCTATGTTACGGTCTATGGTTTTAAGAAAAATAAAATAGACAGACAGATGTCATGTCAGATGAAAATGTCACAGTAGAAAAATATTGCAAGAATTACAAATTAACAATATAATTTAAGTTTCAGATATTAAAACAATCAGATATAACTAAAAGTATGCTTTTCAGATGATAACAAAAGAAAGAAAACCTAAAAATGAATTACAAAAGTTGATATAATATCAAAATATATGAAGGTATGGTTTGTTTAGTGTTATGAATTGTAAATAGAGTTAAAAAATATGTGGTTCTGTTTAGCAGAATACCACACTGTGGGTTGTCGTTTTTCATAAGGGTCTTGTTCCCACATTCGTTTCAGCATATCATTTAGATCAAGATTGAGGTGCATGACTATAATTTCATCTCCAGGTAGTTTCTGTTCCACGTTCCCAAATAGAATCCAACCCAGGGTGGTGTTTTGCGCGCATGGTGTTCCTGGGGGACCCTTGATTACTTCACCCTTCATGATTTGGGCACATACGTCAACACCCAGTAATAAATCTACTCGTCCTGGTTTATTGAAGCTTGGATCCGCCAGAGCGAGTCCTTGTAGATGCGGCCAGGTGTTGGTGGAGATGGTTTGTGACGGCAATGCGGTTGTGAGTCGCGTAGACATGATGTACGTTTTGACCTTATGGTTGAAACAAGCGTCGTGACTGGATAGTAGTTCGATTTCTGCAGCATGTTTAACGTTTGTTTTGGTTGAACCGACTCCAGTGATGGTGCCATTGACAGGCGCCTTCTTCAATCGTAACATCTGGGCAGCTCTCTCACTTATAACCGTTGCTTGAGAGCCGTGGTCAATCAAAGCACGGAGCACTGTTACTTGTCCCGATTCATATTTACTTACTGGTACAAGGGCAGTAGCCAGTAATGCAGTGGACAAATTAGCAGCGACATGCGATGAAAGTGTAACTTTGGTTTCGGCTGATTTTGCAGAATCTTGATATGTTTCAACCTTGTCTTGTTGTTTCTTGTTGTCTGGTTGATCTGGTGACGTCATTGGCGTGGATTGATGCGTGAGCTTTGATGACGTTTGTGACATTTTCGGCAGGACATCTTCAGGCGACATCTATAAGCGGAGTGTCCTGGGGCCAGACAATTATAGCATAGATTTTGTTGTTTCAGGTACTGGCACCTCTCGGCTGGATTAAGTTTTAAGAATTCCTCACAATGGCATAAGGTGTGGTCCTTTTCGCACAAAGCGCAGCATCTTGATTTTGACGAGGTGGTATTCGATGTGGACACGTGAACAGCATATTCTTTTCCCTTAGGTGTAGGCCTGTCTCTGGTCGAAGGCGTGATAAGTTCGAGCGTGCGAAACTTTGATTGTAGGAACTTGTTCAGTGCATCCCATTTAGGTAACTCGTCGTCATTGTCATCGTAAGCAGCTTCTTCCCATTCACGATTCGTCTCTGGGTCCAATTTTTGAACAACTATAAATACAATGAGTGAGTGGGTGAGCGTATCCCATGAGAATGAATATCGATTTGATGTTATTCGCCGTTTGCAATCTTCTTTTGTGTAAACAAACTTTTCAATATGGAGTTGACAATAATGCGTTTATTACCGAAACGCGCCTTCAGCATACTAAACGCGCCGTCATAGTTAACCTCTGTAACTTGCACGTGCTTCACCAGTGACAGGGCTTCTCCCGTAAGACTGGTTTTTAAATAGTGCAACTTTTGTACCTTACTCAATGTTATATTGTTGTGCACTAATGACATATATAAATCTTGATAAGCGGGCCATTCATCGTAAATACCTGAGAAAGTGGGAAGTTGAATCCTTGGTAACTTCACTTGTACTTCCATAGAACCACTCATGTTATGGTCAGCTTGCATAGGAACCGGCGACGACTTGTTGTATGAGCTTATTAAATCATTAAGATCGGCTAGTAAACAGATATACAAGTCTTCTTGAACTAAGTAATCTTCATTAACGAAATATGGAATGTCTTGTCGATTCGCCTTCGGAACACATTTCACTAGTTCTATATGTGCACCTTTGTATGTAGACCAATATTCTTCAATATTCTTAATGCGTGTTTCTATGTATCCTTTTGTTAAGCGTTGTTTCGGACATTTCTTAAGGTTCGATTGAGTTTTTCCTAACAACATAGCTGTATCTTCTAACACATTTAATAATTGTTCCACTGTATTTGCCATATCGTTGTAATAAGCCTTCAATTAGTTATAAAACAAAATGTTTCTTCGTAACTTCGTAGTTATTATAACTTGGTTTGTTTACATTCACTATTCACTAATGATGTTTTAAAATGTACTCATATTTTTTATGTAAAATCCTTCTATTGTTCGTCGCTCGACGCTCGACCCGTCCTTTTGTATTGCGCTCAGTGCATGAAACGTCGTAAGTCGATCAGATATCCGGCTCGATGTCGACCAAAATGTTATAGGTTTAAGGTTCACTTTTGCTTGAGGGAATTCACAGTAACTAAAAGACGTGTTTGCTATATGCTGATTTATTTGCGACTGGTTAAATGACAATTTCTTATGGATATTAGGGCGACACACACATGCATACATACGTACTTGCTTCACTCTTTCACACTTACAAGGATCTTACTCAACATAAGTTAAAAATAAAGGCGGACCGAGAACGCTTCTTTGCGGGACGCCATGTTTGATGTTTCTAAAAGAAGATCTGAATTTTATTTCTCGTTTTGAATTCAAACAAATATTAGAAATTTCCGTATATTGTACACGATCAGTAAGATAGGATTTAATTAAATTTAATGGATTTCCTCGAATCCCGTAAGCTTGAAGTTTATTTATAAGTGTCTCATGATCTACGTAGTCAAAAGCCTTTGTCATATCCGTGAAAATGGTGCAAACTGGTATTTTATTATCTACGTTTACCATAATAGTTTATAATAAATCGAATATAGCCATATTAATGTTTTTATCTTTACGGAAACCTTTTTGTTCGTCGCAAAGTAAGTTAAATTTTGTCAAAAAATTGTACATTTGTTCGTATATAATTTTTTCTATTACTTTAGAGAACACAGGAATAAGAGCAATGGGTCTATAATTTGACATATTTTCTTTATTATTTTTTTTATAAACAGGTTTCACAATTACTGTTTTGAGACTCTTAGGAAATACTCCGGAAAATATGCTTGCATTAATGATGTGACTCAAAGGACCAGAAATCACATCAGAAACGAATTTTATGACTTGTGTAGAAATGCCGTCGTAACCAAAGCTCTTTTTATTTTTCAATGATCTTATTACCCTTGATACGTCTTGCGGTACAACTGGGGACATGAAAAACGAATTTGGATTATGATCTATTTCCATAACACGATGAGACGCAGATTTTGGTGAATCCGAGACTTGGTCAACGCAAAAATTATTAAATGATTCAGCTATATCTTTAGGGTTAGTTATTATAACATCATGATTATTTATCTTAGAGATGGGTTCATTAATATTATTATTGTTGTTTATTATATGCCAGGCTGTCTTTGATTTATTTTTTGAGATTAGAAGTAAGTAGTTATTTTGGGCTTTTTGAGTCAGCTTGTTGCAGAGCTTCATGTGCAGAGTTCAGTCGCAAAGTAAGTTGTTCAATTTGTTGTTTATATTCTTGGATTTGAGTGAAGTTTTCGTCTACCGATGTGTTTGGTAAGCTACTAGTGGTGCCATCTAGGTTTGAATTGTTCATACTATTATCAGACGACACTGCTGTTTCTGATAGTGTGCGTGTTTTTCTAAACGTTATATTTTCGAAAAAAAAAAATTGTATCTTTAAATTATTTCCTTAAGAACTTTAGAAAAGAATATGTCCTCACTGGGGTTTGAACTCGCGATCAGTATGCGGATCGGTTGCCAACCAGTCTCTTAGCCGACTAGACCAGCTGATAGTTAACTTTGTTGACGAAATTATACTTCACTTGGTTATATTTATAAATTTCAATTCGGGTGTGTCGTTAAAAAATTCGCATATTTTTCCATTTATGGTTATCGATTTGTTAAATTTTGATACACTTTTTTATCACTTTTCGGTACTTTACACTGTTAATAGTTTGAGGAAACACTTTGTTTAGAGATGAAATGTTAGTTTTGTTGTTTTGATGAAGTAATAAAAGCAATAACAAAGTTGACGTCTTTGTCAAAAGAATCATCACTTGTTCACTTTAGTTGTTAAAAGCTTTTTAATATCCATATTTTAGCACTGAATAACACTGTCACTTCGTTATTGAAGTTTACTTTAACTATTGAACTGTTTAAATTAGATAATAACTTATTAAAACTATTTTTAAAACATAAAATGATACGGAACTGTACTCGTAGGTGTGGGTAGCTCACAAGGTGCTCGCAAGGGTGCCGTTGGGAAGCTACACTATCCCCTGGTGACATAGGCTACTTTTTATCCCTGTATTCACACGGGAACGGGAACTACGTGGGTCAAACCGCGAGGTGTCCGCTAGTAGATAAACGGTAGGGCTTCGCACGACGCGGGCAGCTAACCAGGCAGCAGCTCGGGTAGGAAGTCGTGGAATGCCCGAGGTAGGCAGGAGAGCAGCGGACAAGCAGACGGGTGGTAGCCAGACAAGCGGGTAATCGGGCAGGTAGGCAGTGGAGTAAGCAGCAGGATGGAAGCAGGTCGGATATACAGGCAAACAGGTAAGTACGTAGGCTCCATGGGATGTGGAAGCCGGCTATGGCTCAATACGCCAAACAGCGAGGCATTTGATGCCAAGAGATGAACGTTGAGGGTGTTTCCAGGAAATAATGCTCTCGGGAACCACACAAAATATATTTAATTGGAGCACTTCAGATAATAATAGTTTTACATAAGCTGGTAATTCACAGTTTAAAGTTTTCCAGGAGTTTTCAGATCAGAAAATACACTTGGTATCATTAAGTAGTCAACCGACTTTCGGCGTTCAGTCCCGATTCAAAACTAAAAAGCTGACGCCCGTTTTTCATCGTTCTGTGTCATATCGTCTAAATTTTAAATCCAAATTTCAATTAAGAAATCAAGACCTGAACGAATAAAAACGGTTCACAAAGGGGATCAGTCTACGCTACCCTTATAATAATGTACACCTAGCTTAAAGCAGGTCTAGTCCATGGTACCTATGTTACGGTCTATGTTTAAGAAAATAAAATATACAGACAGATGTCATGTCAGATGAAAATGTCACAGTAGTAAAATATTGCAAGAATTACAAATTAGCAGTATAATTTAAGTTTTAGATATTAAAACAATCAGAGATAACTAAAAGAATGCTTTTCAGATGATAACAATAGAAAGAAAACATAAAAATGAATTACAAAAGTTGATAAAATATCAAAAGATATGAAGATGGTTTGTATGAAAGCGGTAATGAACGTCAGATTCCAAGTAGGTCAGATTCCATGTACGTCATTTTCCAGCTAGGACATTTTCCAACTAGGTCAGATTTTGAGTAAGTAATGGTTTCTGGTACACTTACTCACATTATATTCATCGCCAAATGTCTGCGAGATTTCTTTGGTGGCACGGACTTTATAGTCTAGAAATGATGACACTAAATGTATGTTAACTCCATATAATTATTTAAAATTAAAGATGCAGAGTGTACGTAAGCCAGTAAAAAAATCTAGAAGTGTTGACATAAAATTTGATGACTCATTGAAAATTAATGCAAGGAAAGTTTTCAAAAGGGACATAAATATCAATATAGAAGAAAATGAAATAAACAATATATACCGAATTGGAAACATAAATACAGGCGGTAATAAACCAAGGCCAGTTTTGTGTTCCTTTCTTTTTTAATCTCTATCTTTTTCAATGAATGGAAAAAGATAGAGATTATGAAAAATAAGAAGGGTTTGAAAGAGATATATGTCACAGAAGACTATCCAAAAGAAGTTCTGGCTAAAAGGAAAGTTTTACAGGCAGAGTTGATCGAGGAGAGAAAGAAGGGAAAGATAGTATTTTTGAAATATGACAAGTTGGTAGTGAAAGAGAATGAAACAAATAAGGAAAAAAGAAAACGAGAAACTTCTTCTTCACCACAATCGTCAGATAATCAACCTAAAAAACAACAACCCTCCATGTCTTCTAAGGTGTTGGGAACAAAACTAAGAGAGATAATTTAATATTTTCCTTTTAATAATTTTCAACAATTTTTTACATAGGTATGTAATGACATCACTTGTCAGTCACTTTTTGTTTCTTAATAAAACCATAGATACAAACAAAAAAGTATTCACGACACTCCCGGGCCCAAGTGGACCGGCAGGTCTACTAGGTACTATTTTAAATATTAAGACGTGTCGGCGGACGTACCGTGCGTCCTGACCGTGTTGTTCGAGGTCGTGGTACGTCAGTTACGTCTAAGTCATTGGTAATGTCAACCCTACCATCGGTAATGTCAACCCTACCATCGGTCATGTCAACCCTACCATCGGTCATATCAACCCTACCATTGATAAGGTCGCTTGAGCTGGAAGAAACTTCCAATGGGTAGAGTTTTTGGAATGCGCGTATTTTTTCACCCATGGCTGTCCGCACCTTTGCTACTCGACACACTCCATCTCCTCCCGGATATGTCTCTAGGACTACACCCAACGGCCAATTGGTCCTTTTATCTTCGGTGTGTATCAAAACCACGTCCCCAGGTAAGAGGACTTGAGACGTTTTCTTAGATTTTTGCTGTACCAACATGCTCAAATACTCTGATCGAAAACGCTGTCGCAAATCTAAACGGAGCTTCTGACAATATTTTGCCCGAATGTTCAACGATCTCTGGTCTATTGTATCAAGATCTGCAACGTCAATTCGTACTCGTGGTTGGATAAACAATGATGGGGTAAGCGGTCTTAGTTCATCTTGTCCACCTGTAATATACGTCAGTGGTCGGCTATTTATGGTAGCTTCACAGTCGCATAACGCTGTTTGTAACTCCATGAGCGTTAGTGACGCTCGACCTAAAACTCGTCTTAGGATTTGTTTTGTCATCCCGACCAGCCTTTCGTAAAACCCTCCCCACCAGGGAGCCGCTGGCGGTATGAACTTCCATTCAATTCTATGTATTGCTGATACTTTCTTGATCTCACTCCAGTCTAGTTGACTAAAAGCATTATTGAGACCAGTAAAATTAGTACCATTATCGCTAAATAAACAACGAACTCTACCGCGACGTGCTGTGAAGCGTTGCAGAGCCATGTTGAAGTCATTAGTTGATAATGTTTCCGTCAGCTCTAAATGTACCGCGCGATATGTGGCACATGTAAATAGTACAATCCAGCATTTACTGCCATTGCGCAGTAACAAAGGGCCAGCTAAGTCGACTCCACTAGCCTCAAAGGCATCAGCTGACTCTATACGATCTTTTGGTAGGCCAGTTAGAGGAGTTTGAATAGGTGTAGCCTTGTAGCGTCTACACCTACCACATTCACGTACGACCTTCTTGACCAATTTTCTTATACCAATAATCCAGAAGGTTTCTCTTAAATTGGCCATCAATGTCTGAGTCCCTGCATGAAGTAGTTGCCGGTGTCGTTCTTCTACCAGCCTCTGCACGATAACATCATTTCCGGGTAATACGATCGGGGCTATGAAATCAAACTTGTCTGTTCCTAAGTTCAGTTTTGTTGACAATCTGATAATGCCTTCATCGTCTTTGAACGTCTGTAAGTTCGATAGCTTGTGATGATACGCTGCTTGAATTAGTCGTACTACGGTCCTTTCTGCATCCTCAAATTCCTTACTGAGAATTACAGTGTTTTTCCTGAAGACTTTGTATCTTAATCTGCGCATCCATGCCACCATTAGCACAATCTTGGTGTACTTTGAAAAATAAGTGAGTCGATTTAGAAAAGAATGTCCAACTACCATCACCTTTGTGTTGGTTTTGACGGATTTCAGTTCCGCATTAACATCCTCTGAATTAGTTATGAAACATGTCTCCGGCCAATAATTTTCTTCTAGGCGAAGCCATGCCGGGCCTTCCCACCATTTGTTTTTAAGTAGGTTTTTGATATGTGTGCCTCTTGATGGAAGGTCAGCCGGATTTAAATGACCCGGGATATGTTTCCAGGCATTGGGATCTGTGATGGATCGTATTTCTTTAACACGATTAGCTACGAATACAGTCCAGTTTCCGTCACCTTTTATCCAGCTTAGTGCAACACTGGAGTCGGTCCAAAAAAAGTTACGACAGTTGGGTAAGCACAACTTTTTTATGACCCTAGAGCCCAGCCTTGCAGCAATCGTTGCAGCAATCAATTCCAAACGAGGAATGGTGATTTCTCGTACTGGAGCTACTCTAGCCTTTGCCATTACGAGGCTGATACGACTGTCTCCTTTATACTCAGATCGTAAGAAAATGCACACAGAATAAGCCTGCTGACTGGCGTCGCAAAAGACATGAAGGGAGTTACAACAATCTAAAATATTGTGAACTGTCAAACGTCGAGGAATTTTAATTTGATCAATTAAATGTAAGTTGTCTGCCCAGCGTTTAAACTCAAGTTTCAAATCATCTGGTAACTCACTATCCCAAGATATTTTCCTATTCCATGACCTTTGTAAAATCATTTTTGGCACTATTGTTATAGGGCACAATATCCCAATAGGATCAAAAATTTTCTGTGCAATTGACAGAATTTCCCTTTTCGTAATCTTATTCCCAAGATTATTTACTACACGACAGTTGAAAGTATCCGCCTTTACATTCCATACCATGCCCAGAACTTCTGATATTTCTACCTCCTCATCTACTTGCGCTGGAGCACTTACCCAACATCTGAGATCAAACTTTCCTAGTGCCATTAGTTCTTTTGCCTCGACAATAAATCGGTGCATATCTTGTTCTGTATCTAAAGACATTAGGCAATTATCAACGTAAAAAGACTTCCTCAGCAACATTGCTGTATCCTTTAGATGTGGTGGTGTATTATCCAAATGATGATTTATTGTAGCAGCTAAGTGAAATTGGCTAGATGTTAGACCAAATACCACGCGTTTGTGACGAAAAGTAATTACCTGTTTGTTCTCATCGTTGACATTGGACCACCATAAAAATTTTAGATAGTTGCGGTCTTCTGGATTTAACGATATCTGTAAAAACGCCTTCGCTATATCAGCTGTCACCGCGTAAGCTCCTTTCCTAAAATTTATAAGTAATTCAGGTATAAGCTCAATTAGGTTGATGCCCTTTTCAAGGCAAATATTGAGTGAAATTCTGTCTTGATCCTTAGCCGAAGCATCAAAGACAGGACGTATTTTAGTAGTAGCACTTGACATTTTAAATACTGCGTGATGCGGCATATACGTACCTTCTTCGATGTTTGACTGAGGTGCTTCTTCGATAATACCAAGTGATTTCCACTCTTTAAATACGGCATCGTACTCGTTTATTTTGTTAAGCGATTCAAGACGCGCCGTTGTGGCAATCAAACGTTTTTTAGCCAACTGATAGTTGGGTTGAGGGCGAGGCATGTCCTTCCAAGGAAGACTTACTTCGTACCTTCCCTCTTTATTGATTGCCAATGTTTTATGGAAGTGTTCGAGAACTTCCTTCTCGTGGGCCATTTTGGAAGCTTGTTCACTAGGATCAGTTATCCCAAGTGACTCCAGGCTCCACAAGTCCGGCAGTTTAGATGAACTGTGTAATACGGTAGTCTTTGGAGTGAGAGAATTGTAAATCCCCGTCAATCGACCAGACACTGTCCACCCTAATTTAGTTCGACATGCCATTAAATTGTTTGAAATATGTAAGATCTCTCCAGTCATTATTGTTCCTAAATAGTCAGCCCCTATAAGAATGTCAACATCGTTAGTAGAGTCCGTCGTTTCAGTCAGTCTTATGTTATGTTTTTTTAAAGTGTCAAGTAATGGAATCGACGTTATTTTTGGTAAGAAACCGCAAATATTTTGTTGTCCTATAACCTTTAGGCTTATAAAGAAACTATCATACAAACTTATTAATCTGATACTATATACATCATATTCTTCAGCGGTCATCTCGTGTCCTCCGAACAAACAATGTGCGATTCGTTCCTTGCGTTCAGATTTTAAGTTGAGTCTCTTCGCCAAATCGGTCCTAATGTAGGATCTCTGTGCTCCACTATCTAGCAAAATGCGAACTTGAACTTCTTGGTTATTTCCTGCAATTTTGCATACAAGTGTTTGAAGCAATGTTGTGGAATCTTGTCGATTGGAAAGTAAGTTGATGTTAGAACTTGGTGAACTTGACGGGCTACGTTTTGTGGAAGACTCAGTTTTCTTTTCTACCTTTTCTTCGATTTCAGGGCACATGATAGTTAAATGCCTACGTTTACAGACCAAACATTTAGCTGAGCTTCGACATTTCTTCGTCACGTGATTCGTTCTCAAACAAATGAGACAAGCTTTCTTACATTTCAAAAAATCTTGCTTTTCTGACAGTGACATTTTTGTTGCTTTGTGACATTCTGAACTAGCGTGTGTTTCTTTATCGCACCATATGCAGCTTATCGTTAACTTCTTGATGAAACCGTGGGATTTGGTTGCATTACTCGTAAAACACGCTGTAGGTAGCTTCGGTTCCGCAAGTGTGTCTGACATTTTCGTGAAACCTTCTCTGGCAAGCCGTATTCGCTCTTCTGATTCAACTTCTTGTTTTAAAAAGTTAATCAAATTGCTCAAGTCATCACAAACTGTCATCTGCTTTGATCTAATTCTATTCCATGTTCGTAAAAGGTCCTCTGGTAGAGATGATTCGATCATTGGGAATAGAATTGATGCGTATCTGTCCTTCGTGACTCCTAATGTTTCAAGAGCTTGTAAGTGAGTCTGCAAGTTGTCATAAAGTTGCGATAAATTGTCAGACTCACCCCTCTGCTTTGCTAATATCAGATTCAATAGGCCTCTTACATAAGCTTCTATTAGCAGGTCATCTCTCGCGAAACGTGTTTTTAAGGCCTCCACAGCTTTCCGGTAATTACCCGCAGATGGAGGGTATGATTCGACTAGTTGTCGCGCACAAGTACCGAGTGTCATGGATTGCAATAAATACTGAAACTTATCTCCATCATCCATTCCATTATTTTCATCGATCCGCTTAAACTGACCCCAAAACCCAATCCAATTTTTGATGTTTCCGTCAAACTTGGGTAATTCTAATTTTGGTAATTTAATTTTAACGGTTTCGCTTCTATGGCTGATGGATTTCACAGTACCTGGTGCTGATGTTGATTTTGGCCGTTGTTCCGACTCAAATTTTCTGGAAATGGCATACCATTGTGAGCTGTATTTATCCTGAGACTCCATCTCTTTCGCGATATCATCCTCAGTGGTAGTATCCGAATCTAGCAATATTCCTAATAATTGGTTACCAATCTCAACGAGCCTCTGATGTCGAACTTCTAAAGCCTCAAATATTCCAACTAGATCGCCATCTGCCGTGGATCCCTTCTCAAACTTTTCTTCAATACGTCGTATTGTTTTTGTAAAAAACGAACGGAGGGCAGTCTGTTCTTTTTTTAATTTGTCCATAATTCACGCGGTCGCCATAAATGTTGGGAACAAAACTAAGAGAGATAATTTAATATTTTCCTTTTAATAATTTTCAACAATTTTTTACATAGGTATGTAATGACATCACTTGTCAGTCACTTTTTGTTTCTTAATAAAACCATAGATACAAACAAAAAAGTATTCACGACATAAGGCCAATAGAAGTAACGCATTTGACATTTTAAGAAACAGATCCAATTCTCTCTCTAAAGTTCCGACAAACAAACAACAATAGCAACTACCGCTCGGCAAACGGAAAATACAACAACAAAAAGAAATTAATATATCAACAAAGAAACATCAACTTCCCCCAAGCCGACTGGTCCCTTTGTTCGCATAAGGACAGATTCTCATAAAGACAGATTAGCAGAAGGACAGATTCTCTTAAGGACAGTTTCGCAAAAAGACAAAGTACAGTTTCATCGTGGGGGACAAAGACCAACACCCTCTAAGGAAAGACAAACAGAAAAGGATAAACAATTGCGACATACACATAGCTTCTCTTAACACACGATCATTAAGAACCCCAGAAAAACTTATAGAATTAGAAAATGCAATTAATGAAATTAAATGGGATATAATTGGCATAAGTGAAATGAGACGACTAGGAGAAGGAATAGAAGATCACGGCAAGTATATATTACACTACAAAGGAGAAACACCAGGACAACATGGTGTTGGATTTTTGATAAAAAAGAAATATACCAACAGAATAGAACAATTAGAAGGAATATCGGAAAGAATAGCAATTCTCAATATTAGACTCCCCGCCCAAAATAACAGAGATGAATCATGGTCCATTATTCAGGCATACTCACCAACTGAAACTGACAAAAAAGAAGATATAGTCAAAATAGAAGATTTTTACCAAAAATTACAAGAAACTGTCGCCACCGCTCATAAAAATATAATAATAATGGGGGATTTCAACGGACAAATCGGAAAATATCAAAGAGGAGAAGAGTTTATTATAGGTGGTCACGGTTATGGCAACAGGAGTAAAAACGGTCAAAGATTGGTGAATTTCGGGTTAGAAAACAAACTAAGTATCTTGAATAGTTTCTACAAAAAGAAAAAGAGAAGAAATGGACCTGGATTTCCCCAAATGGATTGCATAAAAATGAAATTGACTATATTATGTCCAATAAACCAAAACTTTTTAAAGACCTGTCAATCATACAAAATTTAAATTTTAACACAGACCATAGAATGATTCGTGCGACGCTACAAGGGAAAAATGTAAAGAAAAGTAGACGATTACAAAAAGAAGCGATACCCTATGTAAATATTAAAAATGATGCGGATTTGATGCACAATCTAAAGGAAACTCTAGAAGCAAAAGAAGATAAGGAACTTAATAAGCCAATTCAGGCGAGATATGACGAGTTTGTCAATACCCTCAAAACCGAAGCTCGTAAAATATTCACGAATAATAAGACAATACTATCCTCCGAAACAATGCAACTACTACAGGAAAGAAAGTTGCTTCTTCGTGGCAAAAAAACTAAAGATACACGTAAGGAGATTGCAGAATTAAGTAAAAAGATAAACGAAAATATAAGGAAAGATAGAAAGCGGAAAAGATCAGAAACATTTACATATCATATTAAGAAAACAGGGGGCGTAAAGAAAGCGTTTAAAGAATTAGAAGTAAAGGAAAATTGGATGCCAAATATGAAAAACAAACAGGGAAAATGTACTAGTAAAAGATTAGAAATACTAAACATTGCTACAGAATATTATACAGAATATTACCTTTACAGAAGTAAAAATAATAAACTCATCACGACTAAAATTGATGACATGCAAGATTCGGAACCTATACCACCTATTCTAAACGAATAAACAGAAAGAGCTATTCTAACGCAAAAATTAGGAAAAGCACCTGGTCCCGATGGTGTCACCAACGAACTGCTCAGAATATCAATGCCTGTGATTGCTCCTAAATTAACCAACTTGTTCAACGAAATAATAGAAACTGAAAATATTCCCGAAGATTGGATGAAATCCCTGATAGTATTATTACACAAGAAAGGAGATAAAGGAGACATTAGCAATTATAGACCGATCAGTTTAATGTCTAATGTATACAAGGTCTTTTCAAAAATTTTGCTATTTAGGCTAACTAACATCCTTGATGAACATCAGCCGAAAGAGCAAGCTGGATTCAGAAGCAACTTTTCGACTACAGATCATATACACGTCCTAAGACAGATAATTCAAAAATACAAAGAATATAATAAAATATATTACCTGGGTTTCGTGGACTTCAACAAAGCTTTTGATTCTTTGGAACACTATTACATATGGGAATCGCTGCAGCAACAGGGGGTACACAATAAGTATATTCGCCTTCTAAAGATAATTTACGAGAAAAGTATAGCACAAATAAAAACTGAACTGACGGGCGACGAATTTCCAATAGAAAGAGGCGTCCGTCAAGGTGACCCTATTTCGCCAAAGCTATTCTCAGCGGTGCTAGAGATGATCTTTAGGAAAATGGACTGGGATAATTTCGGGCTTAACATTAACGGAGAGAAATTGAATCTGAGATTCGCCGATGATTTAGTGCTTTTCGCGGAATGCCCAAAGGTCTTGGAAAAAATGCTGCAGCAATTATCAGACGAAAGTGCAAATGCAGGTCTGACAATGAACATAGCGAAGACAAAATTAATGACCAACTCTCCATTATCAGACGATATCAAAATAAACGACCAACAATTAGAATACGTGAATGAGTACATATATTTGGGACAATTAGTATCATCAACAGGAAACATGCAGAAAGAAATTGAAAGAAGAACAGCCAATACTTGGAAAAGATTCTGGTCACTGAGTGAAATTATGAAAAATAAAGAGATGCCAATGGCGGAGAAGCGGAAAGTATTTAACGTCTGCATCCTGCCATGTCTAACATATGCGTGTCAAACTTGGGCCTTAACCGAACAACAGCAAAATAAGATAAATATTTGTCAGAATGGGATAGAAAGAAGCGTATTGGGAATAAGAAGAAGCGATAAAGTACAACTAAAAAGAATAAAAGAAAAGACTAAGTTCGGGAAAGTGCAATCCATATGCAGGAAAATGAAGTGGCGCTGGGCCGGGCATATGACAAGAGAAAAGAAAGAAAAATGGACCAAAATAATTACAGAATGGTACCCGAGAGAAAGCACAAGAAACAGAGGAAGACAACCTAAGCGATGGGAAGACGATATTAAGAAAACAGCTGGTCCAGAATGGATACGAACAGCACAAGATAGGAACAAGTGGAAAGCCTTAGAGGAGGCCTTTATCGAAAGACAAGCTGTTAATAGAGAAGACAAACAGAATGCCGAGTAGATTTTAGTTAAGTTTATATTTTTCGAGTTTTATTTTAAATTTTATTGTTAAATTAGCTATAACAGCAATAAAGGCTTATATTATTATAGGTACCAAGATCCTCACACTTGTTTTACATAATATCAAACGTTATATCAGAGGGTCACAAGTTGGAGAAGTGATTTAATAAGACAAAATAAACAATATTATAGCCCTTTCATATGTGTAAGAGTGGTGAAATGCAGAGAAAGAGTGGTGAATGTGGAGTTGTGATTTTGTAAATTCACAAAATCACAACTCCACATTCACCACTCTCTCCCTGCATTTGTTAGCTTATAGAGAAGAATTCGTGTATTAGAAAAAGACAACTACGAAACTTTCTGTTTTGTTCTGTGTTAATGGAGCAATGGTTGTTGGTTTAATTATAAAGGTGAGTTCCGATACCATAGAAATGTCTGCGGGCCAGTGCCGTCCTGCAGCTTTGAGTAGAGCACACTCTATAGCGTTGGCAACTAACTCGAGTGCTGGCATCATTCTTAAGCTAGATGTATTTACTTTACGCATAACCACATAATGCATATAAAGTTGTCTTACAGAAAGAACTTACAGTAAGCATGGACTGGCACAGAGCGTAGTAAACTGTCTTTAGGGTAGTACGGTTAGTTGAGTGTCTCAATTTCTTGAAAACAAAAATAAGTTTTCTAACCCGTGCAGTGATACCATCAATATGAGACTTCCAATTTAATAGGCTGTCGATTTGTAACCTAAGATATTTAATAGTTTACAATATCTGTAGCGAAGGGCAAGAACACTGTAGGTTGCGTCTGGGGCAGGTAATGTGACGGCTCGCAAGGAAAAGGGCAAGAAGGTGGTTTTTGAAAAGCCCAACACCGACGCCAGGCAAACTCAGCATGAGTCGTAGTCTCAGTCAAATTGTCACCATGTACGAGTAATGCCGTGTCATCAGCATATACAAATATTGATCAATATGTCAAGGAGAGTTTGCACAAGTGGTTGACATAAACAAGAATAAAACCGGCCAAGTGCGAGTCGGACTCGCGCACGAAGGGTTCTTTACCATTTTCGCAAAAAACACGTTTGTTGTATGGGAGCCCCACTTAAATATTTGTTTTATTTGTTTTTCAACTGTCTAGCTATCACGGGTCATGAGATACAGCCTGGTGACAGACAGACGGACATACGTACACCGGAGTCTTAGTAATAGGGTCCCGTTTTCATCCTTTGGGTACGGAACCCTAAAAAGGGTCGGACCCAGAATTGAGCCCTGCGGCACACCAAAACTCATGGTTTTGGCGTCGCTAACCATCCCATCAATCTTGACACATTGCTCCAGATCAGCGAGATAATATTGAAGATTTTGAGGGTATCAACTCGTACACCAATAGCTTGAAGAAAGAAGGTGTGGAACAGACACAGTGTCGAAAGCCTTGCAAAGGTCCATAAAAATTCCGATGCACTTTTTCCTGCAGTCGAGTTGAGCTATTGTACAGTCAATAAAATAAATAACAGTATCTTCAGCCGACTTGCATCTTCTGAATCATTATTGTTTATTAGCCAAGAGACGATGCGACTCCAGGAAGTTAGTTAGCTTAGTATTTAGAAAGTTTTCTAAGATTTTGGAAAGGGCAGGCTAAACAGATATAGGTATATATTTGGTGACACTGTGTCTGTCCCCACTCTTGTAAATCGGATGTATGAGGACTTTCTTAAACGCTTTAGGGCAGCAGCTTGAGCTAATGGCGCAGTTGCCAACATGTATTATAGCTGGGACAAGAGCATGTGAGCAACATTTTAAGAGGCGCGTGTTATTCCATCCCAACCCACTGCAGCGTCCGGACGCAGGCTAATGATAATATTCTCGACCTCCGCTTCTTCAGTCGGTAAGAGAACGAAGGAATTTATAGGAGTATCGCCTACTGATCCTCTGCTGGGTGACCTAGTGTTAAACCTTTCATCTAAACTTTTGCCTATAGGTATTTGCGTAAAATCATTTATACTTTTAATTGATGAGGGTTTATCACGGTTATTATCAAGTGGCGAAGTCGCAGTTTAATGCTTGTGAGCTATGTTGTTAATTACTTTCCAAGTTGCTTTAGGGTTATTTTTGGCTCTTTGGAATTCTGTTTTTTCATATGCAATTTTCAAATTCTTCAGCAATTTGTTGCAGAAATGCCGATAATAAGTAACTTTGAGGGTAAGGTTGGCAGGGTTCATCCTCAGTTTTTGCATCATTTAGTCTCTATTGCCGATGCAGCGAAGTAAGCCACTCGTTATCCAGGGTTTGATGTTTTGCCTGGCAGGTACACGCAAAGACTTAGAGTGTTTTTCTAT
This sequence comes from Orthosia cruda, assembly GCA_964057195.1. Taxonomy (NCBI): domain Eukaryota; kingdom Metazoa; phylum Arthropoda; class Insecta; order Lepidoptera; family Noctuidae; genus Orthosia; species Orthosia cruda. The sequence continues at coordinate 16,943,407 of OZ059841.1, read as the reverse complement.
AATTGAGCCAATACCAGATATCAGTAGATATAGATCTGACACTGACTAGCAGAATTGGACTAAAATCCATATCTTTGATTTCTGAAATAACATTCAAATGGCAATTTGATTAGTTATAAAATGTGTGCACGCTACAGGTCTGGAAACGTAAATTATTTATTCCTTTGTTCTTTCTTTCTAAGTTAATCCTCAGTTACTACGGTATTAGCTAGTCCACAAGTAACTTTGGAGTAAGTTGGTAATAAGCCAATTTTATTAATAACACGGAAGTTTATAATAAATTAAGTGAGATTTAGCCCAGGAAAATAACAGTAATTAGACGCCAATCGGAGGAGCTCGTAGCTAAATAATGACAGCCGGACGGGTCGATCTTCAAGGTTAAGCAACGCAATACGAGTTCGGTCCGTGGATGGATGACCATTTCAACATACCGATTTTCCTCCGTGCCTCGGAAAGCACGTTAAGCCGTTGGTCCCGGCTGTCATTTGAAAATCTTTGACAGTCGTTACAAGTAGTCAGAAGCTTGAGATTTGACACCAGTCTAGCCAAGGGATACCTACCGTGTTATCCAGTTACTGGGTTGTGGAGGTCAGATAGGCAGTCGCTCCATGTAAAACACTGGTACTCAGCTGAATCCGGTTAGACTGGAAGCCGACCCCAACATAGTTGGGAAAAGGCTAGGCAGATTGAGAGGCCAATCGGCGAAAAAGAGAGTCAAAAAGTCCTATAGTTAAGTACCTACTTCCGGCATGTTCATTGTAATAGTAGTAACGATGCCTGAAAAGTCCTCAAAAATCCCATCCATAAAACATAATTTGACTTGAAAAAATAAACACTAAAAATAATATATTAAGAATTATTATTTAGGCGGCTTATATCTCGAAAAATTAGTTTTCGAGATATAAGCCTAAATAATAATTCTAAAATAGGTCTTTATTGAATCTCTTGCGCACAATAGAACAAGTAATAAACTTTTCCTTGCACAAATTGCAATAAAATCAAAACTTCACGAAAATTAAGCACAAACACTTGTTTTTGAGCCCTTTGCAGCCCATTTTTTTTGCTCCGATTGGTTTTTCATGGACTTTGCAGGCAACATTACTATCATAATAAACATTATTCCAATGAAAGTAGTTAACTAAGATTTCATTCGCAGCAAATGTCTTTATTTCTTGGGTTAATTGTAAACAATAACGCTGGGGGCAACCTGGACGTCAACCCATCATTTCAAGTTGCACGAAAAGGTGACAAATCGCAAGAAAAAATAAAACATCCCAACTGCTTAAAAAGCGAACTAAAAAGATAGAAACAAGAAAAAAATTATGCTGTGCAGTCGGAGGGAGGAGATCATATTCTCGAGCTGGCTGACCAAAACCAGAAGTATCCTCCGACTGCACAGTATTTTTTTTTTCTTATTTACATCATTTTAGTTCGCTTTTTAAGCAGTCGGGCTTTTTGATTTTTTTAATTATTTTTTTTAGTTAACACATTATTCGAATTAGGTACATTTAAACATATAAGTATTAAATATTTTTGAAATCGCCTCTCAAAACCCTTTATTTTGATACACCACACGATAGGATTCGAAGTAAAAAACAAATTGGGCCCCCACAATATGGCGCTCAAAAGCCGCCATTTTTCTATTTTCCAATTTTAATGTAGCCAGTGACACTCGCAAGATTAAGACGAATCGATTGACGTACGAATATTCAAAATCGGCCAACGCGTTTGGTCTCTGGATCGCCACATAGGAACATACATACATACATACGTAGATAGGTACGTTTACACATTACCCTCCTTCGGCAGTCGGGTAAAAAGTAAACGGCAAGTTTTGTACAGAATACTTTTTTGTTGTTTGGTTATAGAATTTGTACCACTTATTGTGGCAACTAAGCCATTTATTTTCAAGTACCTAAAAGTACTAATTTTAGAACTTCGGATTAATATATAATATCAATAAAAATATTTTAACAAATAAACTTAATAAAATAGTAAACTAAACGCATTTATGTTTTTAGAAGTTGCCATAAGTAAAATAACACAAATATCGATATGATAATTAATTATTTACAAATAGAAATAACATTAAATATAATCAAACGCATCATTATCATACTGTTGCAGTCCGCTGCTGTAGGTATCTTCTAATGCACCCCACTGAGTACATACGATCCTCATCTCAATCTACCTACTTAATGGTAAGTAAAACACTACAAAGATAGCGACAAGCAATCTAGAATATGAACATATTATGTAATAATCTACATTCATGCACTAGTACATAACCATGAAAATTATAACTGGTTGTAACTTTTACGTTCCAATTTTTAAAATCTAAGAATAAAAAAAAGGGCTTGTCTATCATATTAACTAGGTACCAATTATAGTTATAGGGTCGGTGCTTTAAATTATCTGACCCCTCTTAGAATAAATAAGAGGGGTTAGATATGGCAGAGCACTGTCGTGCGAAAATCCCATACAAGTAGGTAGTAGCAATCCCATCCAAAACTTCAATTACGAATAAGTTGTTAATAACAAATATAATCAATTTAAGTAAAAGGATACGTAATTACGGCATTGGAGAAAGAAATTGCGTAATTGGTTACGTAGCTTTGGAAGCCCTACATACAAGTCCGCCGTTCGCCTTTTATAAACGAAAGTAGCGGTTTTGAGATAAACCTTAGGGCAGTCGCCCACCGCGATTTCATGCAGCGATGTTTTTGCTGGTCCTGCTCCATAAGGCAATCTTTAGTATAGACAAAAACAAACTGGTTATGTTTTGATTATGTTTGCAATATTGGAAGTATGTGAGAACCATGTTCGTATATACCAAATGAATGAATTCACCTGTTAGTGTTTGTAATATTTTATATCTATACGTAGTATAAACACATCAACACGGTCTAGGCATATTTTTAAAAAAGCGAATTACTATCAATGTGTTAATTATTTATATGACATGTATATATTTAAAAGATATGTTATTTAATATTCTACCATTTTTTTATAATGGTTAAGGTACTTCGATTAAAATTTCAGGATTTTATGGAAAAAAAATGAAGCATAGACGGAAACCGTATATGAATTAACTTTTAATTTATGAGTAAAAACTGAAAAAAATAGAAAATTAATTTAATTTTTGTTTATAAACTTGAAGTTAGTAGTCTGAGAAAGCACCCATGATGTTCATAACACATCGGCAACGATTCGGCATGCTCAGAACAATGTTGTCAATGTCTTGCTGCGGAATATTGTCCCATGTCCTTCTGAGGTGCACAAAAAGTTGATCTTCTGTAGCCAGATTTTCAGGAACTTCCTTCAGAGCTCTTCTTTGCAGCATATCCCACGCATGCTCAATGGGATTTAGATCTGGCGATTGAGCAGACCAGTCTAAGGCCCTAACATTGTGTGTATGTAACCAAGCTGCTACCGTTCTCGCCGTGTGTGCCCGGGCATTGTCGTGCATGAGCAGGAAATCTTGCCCCATTTGTGTTCTGTGGGGCAAGATTACGGGCCCCAGCACCCGTTGGACGTATCGTTCTGCCGTCATATTGCCCCGCACCCAAACGAGATCCGTCCGTCCTCCAAGACGAATTCCTGCCCAAACCATAATTGTTCCTCCTTGGTATGGGTGAACTTCCTGAGGGTTCTGAATACGGCTCCATCGTCCAGGAACTCGCCAAACACGCGTCCTTCGTGAATCTGGATGGAAGCCGAACCTGGATTCATCCGTGAACAGCACATTGGACCATTGCTCACGGCCCCAGTCCACGTGGTTCCGAACCCATTCTAATCGTCGTCCACGATTGCCTCTCCGTAAAGGTGAGACCCGGAGTGGTCTACGAGAGCGTAGATTGCTTTCATGCAGTCGCCTTCTTACAGTTTGGTCACTCACAAGCACTTGGTGTTCCACTCGCAGCCTTTGGACCAATTGAGTCGCCATTGCATTTGGTTGAGCTCGCGCAGTAATTTGCAAAAATCGGTCTTGTCTGGGGGCAGTGATGCGACTTGGCCCCTGGTGCCTCTCCGCTACTTCACCTGTGGCACGATAGCGTGTCCACAATCTTGAAATTACATTTTGGTGGGTCCCTATGGCCTCAGCAACATTACGCTGAACAGACCCAGCTTCCAGCATTCCCACAGCTCGTAACATCTCCGCTCTCGTCAAATGTTGGCGTTGCATGGCTACAATACCTCAATTTTAACTTTATCTTTCGTTTAAAAATGAAAAAAAAACTGTAACTAAACGTAATTCGTATTGTTTTCTAAATTTCGCACAAATGAAAATTCCGTCTCCTACACATCAAGACATTTTTATGCCACCGAAACAAAAGAATTTTGAAAAATTTGAATTTGGAATTAGTCTGAGATAAATTACAAACAAATCGGTGTGTAAAAGATTCCAATGCGGCCAGTACTTTTCGAGTTATTTAATTGAGTATGAAATATCCCTAGACCGTGTTGATGTGTGTAGTAGTTTTAGTCTGGGTGCATCCTCACGAATATGAATTAATGCATGTATCCTTTTTATTTAAAAGAGCAAGTATGAAGTTTCGTGTCCTTTCTTCTCCATAAGAAGCTACTTTTCCGAATGGAGGGTAGAATCAATTATTATTACTTATATATTTAAATGTTTGTCTTTCAAAAGTGCGGCTTAGAAATAAAGAAATTTGACTTTGACTTGACTTTGACTTTTATGCAGACGCGATATAGATGCGATGCAGCATCGCTGCAGTCGCGCGTTTGTATCGGTACAGTCGCACGTTGTCAATGCGACCAACTGCCGAAAGTAGCGATGCAGTCGCGCGTTCACGAAACACGCGACTGCATAGCTGCAAAAGTCAACATGGGCGACCGTCCTAAACCGCATTATGCGACCGTTGTACAACGACCTTATTGGGTGTCGGGAGCTTATGAATATTAAAATCAAGTTCAAAATACTCGTCCTACACGCATAAATAAGTCTGTTGGTCAATAAACTCACTCAGTTCCATTTTCCGTTCAGCCGTGTTAACATTATACTCAACATGATCCTCGCTATTGTTTACTCTCTTACGTTAACAGCAATCATTTCATTTTTAACTGCAGTTCTCTTAGGTTTTTCTTTAGCTCTTTATTTGAAACTAAAATTAGAACCCGTGATAGGAGTGTGTAAATCTAATGTGCGACTTGATGGCAAGGTCGCGCTCGTGACAGGCGGGAACCAAGGCATCGGCCTGGAGACTGCGCGTGACCTCGCAGCCAGAGGAGCGTGCGTCGTCATCGCCAGCCGGGACGCCGAGAAAGGAGCAGCAGCCATCGCCGATATAGCAGCCACCACAGGAAACAAACACGTCGACTTCAGGCTACTAGATCTAGCAAAATTCAGCAGTGTACGCAAATTCGCTGAAGACTTCAATAACTCCTATGAACGGCTCGATATTTTGGTGAACAACGCTGGTTGCGCCGGTCTCAACCCGAAGCTTACCGAAGATGGAATAGATGTAGTGATGCAAGTCAACTACTTCGGAGCTTTCCTTCTTACGAACCTGCTGCTAGACAAGGTCATCGCCTCTAAACCCAGCAGGATCATCATAGTGTCATCTTGGCTCCACAATTTTGCCAGATTACGCCTCGATGACTTACATAAATTCCGCGGAAAGGGATTTTTAGGACCGTTAATGAATTACTCAAATAGTAAATTATGTGATGTCCTTTGGATGAAGGCATTATCTAAGAGGTTACCTGAAGGAGTTACAGTTAATTCTTTACATCCTGGTGTTATTAAAACTGATATATTTCAAAGGGTGCCCACTGTATTAAGAAAAGTGTTTCATGTTTTCTGCGATATTTTGTTTAAAGTGCCTAAAGAAGGAGCGCAGACGACGATACACCTGTGTGTGTCTGAAGAGGTGGAGGGCGTGCGAGGAAAGTACTTCATGGAGTGTAAGGAAGCTGAGTACAGCAGGATGGCTGGTGATGATGAGCTAGTGGAGAAAGTGTGGAACAAAAGTATGAAATTGACCAATTCAAGTTAACGGACGGACGCAGAAAATGTGTGCAATTTTTTGTGTATCACGCTGTGTATCACCCATTCTAGAATAATTCTGTGGGATGTGTCAAATCAGAACATTGACAATAGTTATAAATGCGTTGTTAGTAGCGTCCAAAAGTGAATCCCGTCTAAAACACTAAACCACAGAGTACTTTTTATATGCATTAAACATTCTATTGCTAGCGAAAATGCAGCAGGCGCCCGCGCCAAATTTCTTGGCCGCACTGAAGTTGGCTACAACGGCTGCGCAGTAGTAAATCTCATACAAAAAAAGCACCGCTTTGTGCCTTGCGCATCGGAAAGCCAACTTCAGGGCGGCCCAGAAGTTTGGCGAGCACTATACTTAAGTTGGAATTTTGCTTGATAATAAAATTCATACTTCCTCCTTAGTATACTACTACCATTGGTTAAAATGATACATTTGTAAATCAGTCACGTCTGAACGGTAAAATGGATTTGGACGAAATTTTATACACAGGTAGACCATGGCCTGGATAAGAACATTATATCAGGTCTATACATAGAAGTTGGCAACAGTTGGCATAGAGTTACAGATTTTTTTTTTATTTTGGGCTTTATTTATATCTCTGAAAATGATTCTCTCTAAGGTCAATAACATTTGAAATAAATAAATATGTTGACTTTATTCATTAGGTATGTACATTTTAATTAACCTAGTACTGTGTTTATTTTTTGATTTAAGGAACAACAATTACACATATTATACATATTTATAAAATATTTTACATTTAGTTTAAAGTCAAATATATTTATTCAACTAGGCTAATAAGCGACACTTTCGAACGTCAAACAACAACAAAACATACAATAATGTAAAATCTTTGGTATTGTTAATTGTTCTTCATTCTGTGCAAATTGTCGGGTTAGTCCCAGAGTACCCCGATCCCAGATGACCCCGTCCCGTTAGACCCCGAATACGATAAATATGATTAGGTACATTTATTTTTTCTATCGTTATCAACTTATACGGTCGACATAAAAAGTACTAAAAAGACGAACCAGTTTAGTAATTTTCGACGATTTGGAATTTTGTACAATGTCGAATCATAGTTTTAATAAAGGTAGGTAATTAAAGTTTGAATAAAATGTATCAAAAATATAAAATAAATATTCCAAAAATACTGAAAGTAAAACCAATTTTGCTTGTTAAAATATTATTTTAGAGTTAACTTTTTAGTATGCTACATTATAAAAAGTAATTCCTTAAAGTAAGACAGTAAATTATGTTAATTTTTCATATATAGTAGGCATTTTGATTTTCTTTATTGAAAAATGCACTATCGTGATAATAATTAAAACCTGCGCTAGCTCTCAGGAGACTCTATATGGTATTCTCTAATTATAATATTTATCGTAACCAAGCCGGACGTTATAATGTTTTCTTGATCCTTAAAATAAATATTATAATTTAAGTAAGTAATACAATTTTACTTTACATATTATCTGCTGACGGTACTTTTATAGAAATTTCTATAGAAAAATAAATCGGGATCTACCGGGACGGAGTCATCTGGGACCGGGGTAGTCTGGGACTAACCCAAATTGTCACTTAGGTGACCTATGTGAATAACTGTTTCTAGACAGTAAATTACACTGTAAGTACACTGTGGCCTGGATTAGGACATTGCAATATTAAGTCCTTACATATAAAATTAGCGTTTATTAAAACTGATCACTTTGAATTGAAACTAATCGCGATTAGTTCAACTAAACTCAGTATATGCAAATACAGCGTTCTGATTGGAGTTTCTCAGCGATCTCAACCGGAGTTTAGTTGAACTAATCGCGAATAGTTCCATTGGTGAAATGGGTCCTTAATCATTTGTTTCTCATGGTTTTATTTTTCTGTAATATTGTGTTACTGAAAATTTGGTATTTTGGGCTTATTGACAATCATTACCGCTGATAGAGTGATTCTTTGCCTAAGGTCAATAACATTTTAAATAAATAAATTGTTGACATTATTCCTTATGTACATTTTTATTGCCTATGCCATATGTTTATATATACTTTTAAGTGTTTTTAGACTTTAACACTACAAAGACTATTGTGTGTTAAAGAACAATAGAATTATTTTATTTTTGTAGTGTGAATGAGTTGTAAATGATGTGCATTATAGCGATATTATTTGCTTTTAACAGAAGTCGTAAGTCTTAGGTTTACGAGTAAGCAATGTGTACGTAGTCTTTTAGTAACTGTTCACAATGTGGGGACACATTTATTTTGTTTGGGCCACTGCTTTCAGCATACCAATTTTAAGTTGAGTATATTTTGTTAAACTCTACGTTAGTCTGTACACCTGACAAACTTCTAGTTTTCTTGTGAACCTATAAGCAACCTAATAAAGTACGTAGGTGCTATCCCAAAAGGTAACACAAATAAATGAAATACTCCATCGACCACACACATACAAACATATATATGGCTAGCTATTAATAATATGATTGTATACTTGTTTTTCTCAAACATGCTTAAAAATTTGAGCATTATTTTGACAACCTTCGTCAAGATAAATCGAAATTGCTGTACCTACTGGCCAAATACATGCGAGCAACGGCTGACAAAAGTTGTATGAAAATCCATATCTGTCGTGGTTTAAGGGCCAAATAAATTACATAGTAAACTCATATCTGTCGTGCAATTTAAAAATGGAACGATCTTTTACTCCGAAACATGGCAACCATCTGTAACTTATCAAAGGTTTTATTTACTTTTCATCACACTTGCACGTAAATAGTATCCAAACATTCAGGTTAACTTGGCCGGAATGCTCCTTATAAAACCCTTGAGCTTTCTTTTTGTCATGAAACCCAAGGTCGGTAAGTAATATTTTTTTTTAATTTGAAGCACAGCACACAGGTCATGCAAGTTCAAGCAAGGAGTTTACACGCAATTGAAAAATTGTCTTAAAATGTTATCTTCTTTGCAATCTTGATACATGTTACTTGAATACTCAACTAATGTTCTCAATAATCGATTTTAATATTTATTTGTATCAAAACGTGGAAATTATTTAATTTTTTTACACTCCGTCATGGCTGACTACCTACGTCAATGATATTCAAATAAGCAGATACGTTATACACTCACAAAACAATTGAAAAAAGTGTTCCGCGCAGCAGCGGCAGCACACATACACACTTTTCATTCATCTGACATTTCACTACAAGTCGAAAAGGATGGCTTGATAAAATCAACAAGAAAAAAAAGAGACAGCTAGTGTTTGTCACTTGCGTGTGAATGTAAACAAACATTATTCTGACCACCAATGTTGTTATCTTATTCTAACCTCCAAATATCAGATTATTAGGAAAAAACATGAAAAAAATTAGTAAATTGAGGCGTATTGCGTACTTACATATGGTATGAGATCTCTTCTGTTTTATGTACTTCGGTATCATAATTGGTACAATTTCTAAATACACGCGACGGCATTTTTTTATTTTGTTTTTGTTTCAACAAAGCCTATCGCTCTTCGCCATGCGTGACACAGACTAAAGACTAAAGGTCACAATTGTGGCCTATTCGAGTCTTCACAATGCGCGCGCTCATAACATATCTGTTTATTTGAATATCATTGACCTACGTAAATATTTGCCCTTCATCTAAGTATTTGCCCCTAACGTTTCTGAACGATACATTTGTTTAATCTGTGGTGTGGGCAAAAACTCGCCATCCGCTTAAAATAAAGTTCACGTATTTCGTATAAAAGCTGTGCTGACTTGTGTATTAAAGCTATAATTCATAATTATTACTCGCAAATGTGATGAAAAACATTGTATGTTTCGGGCGGTACGGGAATTACGAACCTCGACTCAGAAAGCCCTCAGTCTTTGACTTCGGGCTTCTACTAGAGCCTCGATCATAATTCCTTACTTACCGCCCTTAATACACAATGTACTATTTCAAAGCGGCTTGCAAATATAAAGCTGTTTATTGAAAAAAAACAAATGAACACTTCAACGCGGGAAAAATTATTGTTGTTCGTCATTGATTTTGAAAAGTAATTGTAATACCACAAAATAGAAAGTAATACTTTGTGGTGTGACTACCTACTTAGTTTTAATTTCCGCGCATTATTTGAGAAAAGTACTATACAAGCCTTGGCCACAACTAGGCATTGATGGACTTCGTATGTGTGCATCGGCTTCGCCTCGGCCCACATTTACACTTCGTCCATCAAAGCCCCTTTTGCTGGCCGCTGCAGTAATACACTATTTTTATGGTGTGTCGCAATAATAAAACAAGTATACAATCAGACAAACAAGCTCTATAAATATCTACAAATAAGTGACATACCTAACGCATGCTTTTCATTGCTAATTGCTTCAAGAAGTAATAGTAGCCGTGCATTATGTACTTAAGTACTGAGTTTAATCTTCACGGTAATATTGACATTAATCAATGGTTGCCTCGGTGGTCGAGTGATCGCAAGCGTTACTGACCTGGGTTCGATTCCCGTCAAGTCAGGCAAAGTGTTATTTCCATCTGAAATTTGTCAGGCGCAGCCCGGTGTCTGTCTGTCTTGTGCCCAGTTGATAGCTCAACCTCTATTAGAATCCTGGCGAAATGTGAGTGTACTGTAGGTGCATCCCTGCTTAACCCTTTTAGGAGTTCAGGCGTGATATTATGGTATAAGTGGTTTCCTCTTTGGTATTGTGATGCTAAACATGGGGCCTTTCGTACAATACCCGAAACAGGCTTTGCTAAATAACCTACATATAACTCAATGGTTTTTTTTAAGTTGCAACCCGCCCCGGCTTCACCCGTGACAAATTGTACCCAAAAATCTTCCTCGTTTCTAACTCTCTCTATTGGTGAAAACCGCATGGAAATCCGTTCAGTAGTTTTTGAGTTTATCGCGTACAGACGCGGCGGAGGATTTTTTTTAATAATATGTTGATAGTGATAATTATGTAGTGATAGTGCAACAAACCTATGTTTGTCATTCATAATGTGAAATAAATAATAATAATATACGTACGAGTATGACACCGGATTATTGAACACCGCAAGATAATAAAACTTTGTAAAAAAACAAGCGGCTTCCAAATAAAAACACTATAAAGTGAAAAATAACTTCAATTTCGGCAGTCGGTGTCTAAAACGAAAACAAGGACACCGACTTCCGAAATTGAAGTTATTTTTCACTTTGAAGTCGCTTGTCGCTTTTTTTTTGTAAAAAGTTTTTTTTATTTTTCACTTTTTAGTTGTGGTACATAGAGGACCAGTTATATAGGCTAGGTACCAATAATGCCCAAATCGAAGCCCCAATAACATGAAACTTAAACAAAACCGGTGGAATAAGAGTATACCAAGATGAACTGTTTACACCTGCCTACCCCTTTCACCATTTCAAAACATAACATCACACTAGTACGCTCTGTGATGATATGAAAAGCACCAGCTTACAAATAAAAAAAGAATCATCAGAATCGGTTCATCCAGTAACAAGTTCTGAGGTAACACACGTAAAAAAAACAGTCGAATTGATAACCTCCTTTTTGGGAAGTCGGTTAAAAAAAAATACAGTCAAATTGATAACCTCCTCCTTTTTGGTAAGTCGGTTAAAAATAGCTAAAAAGATTACTAGATTATTAGTAACTCTAGATAAATTGTGAACAGAACATTTCTTCCTCAGTAAAACCACAAAGTACGTAAGCGGCGGCGCTCACTCGCCACCAGCCGTCGCCCCGAGAGGACGTCCCGCTGCCGCTGGCAGCCCCCACCGCGCGCCCCGCCGCGCCCCACTCTCCGACTCGTCGCGCCACTGCGTGACGTCACTGCGGTCGCCGCGTCTCCGCGCGTCGCCACCAGGTGTCGCTACTAGTAACTTCGGTTACTAGTAGTGACAAGTTCGGCCCAACCCTTCCGGGTTGGGAAGGACGCCCATAGGCCCCTTCTGGGTAAAATTCCATTCTTACGTGGTCCCTGGCGGAAACCTAACGGTGATAACGAAGCCAGCTGGAGTGTTGCCCCACGCACTCGCTAAACCTCTTCAGGGTACGGCAGTCAGTTGGAATCGGGAGCAGGGTAGTTGGCCTTGGTAGATAGCCTAGTCAACCCCTGTCTCTGTCCCTCAGCAATCACCTGGCACGGTCGGGTGTTTCTACCCCGACGTGCCAGACTCTCGGTACACAGAAGGAGGGTGGCCCACCTTCGGTGGGTTCACCGGTACCCTAGGACCCCTGCCACCCAATAAGATTGGTGGCAGGATATCAAGCTTAGGGCTCACCAGGAACACACCTCCCGGTCTAACCCGACTGGGAGGGTAGGCTTTCACACATCCCCGGGCCCACCCACCCGGGGACCTCTTTATCAGTCCCTAATAGATAGATGAGAAAGGGTATTGTTTACAATATCCTATCTTATCTTTATAGTTAGATTCTTTTTCTCCTTGTACTGGCTCTACTCGACAACAATGCATCCCGTAGAGTTGTTGATAGAGCTCGTCAAGGACTTGATGTCGGACGATCCCAGTCCGCGCCAAGAAAACCAGTCTAGGTTCAAGATTATTCTTGCCTCCCTGGCCAAATGGGACCCTTATGTTGCCCCCCCGCCCGCTTCTGACGTAAGTCGTGCCCCGCCTTCTGAACTGATACAATCATCTATTAGGATAGTCAAAGAAAGGCTTGCCCAAGACTGTGATTTCCGTTTTAGATTCGGAAATCACATGATCACAATCATAAATGCCCTCCTGTCTGTTTCGGGCCCGACCGAGGCCCCTGAACCTAGCACGGCCCCCGTGTCATGCGAGGAAAAGGACTCGCCAAGGTCTCCCTCCCCACCCATCAGACCCACTTCCGGGCCTAGATCACCCACCCTTTCCCAGGGTGAGGCTCAATCCACCAAAGTAGGCACTAGTCCCTCTGAGAGAGACCGTAGCCCCCTTAAGCCCAAGACTTCGGCTATTAAGCCTCCTACTCGCTCAACTCGTAGGATTTCCGCTTCCGATAGACTTCAATATAAGAAGTACAAGGAGCGTTCAGCCTCTTATAGGTCCAAGTCTAAACTCAAGTCCAAATCGTGGGTCGATGATGAGCATGACTCGCCCACTGAGATGGAAACAGCCCTCAGCACTGACGATGAGTGGGCAGCAGTAGCTGACCACATCGACGCAGTCGCTGCTAACCCCCCAGTAGACCCAGATATCCCCGATCTGTCAGAGGACTATGCCACTATGTCCTCTTCCGATTCTGACGATTCCATAGTCAACTCTGGAGGCAAGAGGAAAAAGAGGAAGAGTCCCTCTCGCGCTACTAAGGCCAAAAAGGCGGTAACGCAACCCTCTCCTCAGCCAGTTCTGCCACCGGCCCAGCCCGAAAGGCAACCCTCCCCACCCCCCGCCCCCGCTAGCCCTTCTCAGCGGTCAAACCGCCCGCCCAGCCCTATGGTATATAATACCACTAGGAAGCCTCCTCCCCCACCACCCATTTATCTCCATGATAAAGGGAGGTGGAATGCCATCTCTAGCGCTTGTACTGAGCGCAAAATCAGTTACAGTAAAGCCACTGCTTGCCAAAATGGCATAAAAATCCAAGTCCCCACGTCCCGAGATTACCGAGAGATAACTCGCTACCTTAAAAATGTGAACGCTTCGTTCCACACCTACTCCCTTCCGGAGGAAAAACCCCTCCGAGTAGTAATCCGTCGTATTCCGAAGGAAATCCCTACGGAAGAAATCCGCAAGGATTTATTATCCCAAAAAGTCCCGGTCTCTGAAGTCCACCGCTTGCATAAAGCAAGAGGCGGGCAACAGTACGACATAGTCCTGGTCGTGTGTCTCCCTACAGAGGAACGCAATCCCATATTCAATATTAAGACAGTATGCTCCCTGTCAGGCATTTCTATTGAAAAGCCATACCGCCCCCATCTCGTTGGTCAGTGTCACAACTGCCAACTATACGGTCACTCTCAGACTAATTGTTATGCCACTCCCAGGTGCGTTAAGTGCATGGGAGATCATGGCACAGTAGACTGCCCCCGTCCTAAAGACCGCACAGAATGCACGGAGCCTCCCAGCTGCGTGCTCTGTGGCCAAGTCGGGCACCCGGCTAATTACCGAGGCTGCCCAAAAGCCCCCAAACTTGCGCCCAAAATGGCCAAGATTCACACTGAGCGCCAAGCGCTCACAGCCCCCTTATCTAAACCTCCCCCCCGACTAGCCCCCCAGAGGACTTCACCATGGGGTAAACTGAACCACCAAAGTGTGGCCCCTCAGTCTACCTCACAGCCCATTCCAGCGCTGATGGCCACTCCCATCGCAGCGCCAATTCCAACTCCCGACTCTATGCCTTCCGCTACCCCCATGCCCGCACAAAACCAGAAGATGGCTCTCACCACTTCTGCCGCTAAGTGCCCGCCCCCTGCCGCCCCCTCAGGGCGCAAGTCATATTTGAGCGTAGCCGCAAATGTAATCGGCGCGTACTCAATATTTATGTCCCCTCAAATCCGTGCTCTGGATGCAGAGATCCGGAATGCAGGCTCCCTTGACCCCGTTGCATGCAGTGCCTTATTCGAGAGGTACGACTGCATTACTAGGGAACTCGACAACCTTGTCTTCAAGGACGGTCAGTGGGTTCGTAAATAGTACGAACACCAAATCAATATACACGTAGCATACAAAAACCGATTCGTCCTGCCCTCGCCGCCGAGGCCCGCCGCGAAATCCCTGTCAAATCCTGTAAGCCAGCCCGCGTAATGCTGTGCCATAGTTAAATTCCAGTTAGATAACCCCATGGAGTTTCTTGTCCGTTCTTCTCCACTTAGGCTTTTCCGAACGGATGGTAGAATCACCTTATTAGATCCGGCCTTAGCCTGCCCTCAGCGACGCCCTGAGCCGAGGTCCGACCCCAACTGGGGTAGCCCTTAGCGCTGTCGCTTTAGGTTTAGTACTTTGAAGCCTGGCCGGAGGCTAAGAGATTAGTCTCCACAGGGAAGACCGGTTAAGCATATGTCGGTCACTTTGACTGCTTGCGAGACGCCACTCATTAAAAAAAAAAAAAAAAAGAGCGGCGGCGCGTCGCAGACAGAGAGGCCACTACGAACAAAGCGTCATTTTGCACACACTCATTGAGATTGCGATTTTACAGAGAATAATGGGCAATATTGGGCCGAGCTCAGTCGCGGCTGTCATGAGTGCTTTTTGCGGGCGTTTGTCACGTCTTTCATACAATAAGTACTGTAACGAGGTTGATTTGGCTGGGTACCCTTTATTAATTGTTACAGACCGAATATACTTTAAATTAATTGTTTGAATTCGTTATTTCATTCATTTTTAAGTTATAAATGTTAGAAATTGAATATCTAGGAATATAATAAATTATTATTTTAAGTCCATAGACGAAATTGGAAAGGCTATGAAACTTGTCCTAAAAATATGGTTTAAGTCATCCAGCTCACAAATATGTTTCTTCCGACTGCACAGCATAATTTTCTTCTATTTTAAGTACATCTTTTTAGTTCGCTTCTTAAGCAGCCGGGTTTTTTGATTTTATTACCTTTTTTTACATTTATATTTTGTCAAGCTTAAGGGCACTCAGCAATTATTAAGTATGATAAGTTAATCATTCTTAGTAAAAATACGAACTCATCAACCAAAACTAAAAGAATGCTGTCCAACTCTCCAGATAACACCTCTAGAGATAAACACAAAATGCAGGCCAATAAGAAGAATAAAACCAATACTCATTTACACAGATCGTCTAGTCTATCCGAGGGGCCAATAAAACCAGGGCTTTTGAACTTCAAGTGCAAAAAATTAAAAAATCACGTCGAAAAATGAAGAAACCGGAAACAATAACATGTAGCAACCAACACCCACCTCTCACATAAAAAATACACTTTTAAGAAAAGAAACACATCTCCCAATCCGGCCGGTCACCGTGGGAGAAGTAGACCACAACCCTCCAGGGATAAAAACTGCAACTATGTTAGAATCCTCGAACCTCAACCTGCTCTATATAGCGACATACAATGTAAGGACATTGTCAACACACGGACGCCTGCAGGAATTAATGTATGCATTGGAAGACATAAAATACGATATCATTGGTCTGGCTGAAACAAGAAGGCTTGGAAATTCCATCCAGGAGTATGAAAATGTGATATTTCACTACATAGGAGAAACCCCAGGTCTTTATGGTGTGGGTTTTCTCGTGAAAAATCACCTCAAGTCCTGCATCGTGAGCTTCAATGGTCTGTCAGAACGACTGGCAGTATTAACACTCAACATCAACAATATTAGAGTCAGCATAATACAAGTATATGCCGCAACAGAGGCTGCAAATGATACAGAAGAAGATCTATTTTACGACACCATCGATAAGGCCTTGAAAACTTCAGAGAACGTTATAGTCATGGGCGACTTTATCGCCGAAATTGGTCAACCAAAACCAGAAGAAAATTTAATTACGAAATGCCACGGATATGGTACAAGAAATAACAGAGGCGAAAGACTAATAGAATTCGCATACGAAAACAAATGTTCCATTTTAAATACTTTTTACAAAAAAAAAAGTAAACAAAGATGGACCTGGAGATCTCCTGACGGCGCCACTAAAAACGAATTGGACTATATTATGACAAATTTCCCAAACAACGTACAGAATATGGAAGTCATCAATTTAAATTTTCCGACGGACCATAGACTTGTCAGAGCAACTTTTCTCAAACAAAAATCAAAGGTATCTAGAATCAAGTTGCTAACAACTCAAGAGGTTTCCTAAAAAACGAAGAAGAGGTTTCAAGATACATACAGTCACTCAACGAACACAAAGAAAAACTTATGAATTGCCTTGAAACTGACTCAGTACAGGACTGCTACGACCAAATAATGAACGTACTGGACACTGGTTTGAGGAAGGCCCTCATACCAAATCGAGATAAAATAAGAAGTTGTGCAATATCAACCCATACTATAAAGCTAATAGAACGAAGAAGTGAACTTCAGAAAATAAAATCAAAAACGCGAGCTATGAAAAACGAGTTGAAGGCTCTCTACAAACTAGTGAGCAAATGTGTTCAAAGAGACTACGCCAACCATCGGAGGTTTACAATTGAAAGACATCTTGATTCTACAGGTAGCCTTAAGAAAGCTTATAAAGAACTGCAATCTCATAGAACTTGGATAGAAGGACTACAAGGACCACAAAAAACAACACACGACCGAAAGGACATCCTAAACATAGCCACTAACTTTTACAAACACCTGTATAGTGCCCCGATACAACAAGCTAAGGACCAAAATGAGCCAGAAAATACTAGCGTCGACGAAGACATACAACCAGTGGACGAACTTGAAATTATCATAGGCATAAAAAACCTCAAAGCAGAGAAGAGTCCAGAGGCCTTAGTGCGAGTTTTTACTCACGCTTACTCGTGATAACGTAAACGATCTCTTATGTCAAAATGTATACAAAAAAAGTGGTTTCTCCTTACCGTCACCAGACGGCGCTTATCCAGTTTCAATACAAAATGATGTTTACGTATCACGAGTGAGCGTGAGTAAAAACTCGCACTAAGGCCTCAGGACCAGACAAGATTACAAATGAGGCCATAAAACTAGCTTGTGCTCATCTTATAACTCCACTGACATACTTATTCAATTTGATTTTAAGTTCATCCACTACACCTTCACAATGGTCCGAGTCTGATATTATACTGTTGTTTAAAAAAGGTGACCCAAAAAAATAAGCAATTAAAGACCAATTAGCCTCCTGCCATCACTGTATAAACTATTTTCATCAACTATTGAGAAGCGAATCAGTGATACACTGGAGAAAAGCCAACCAATCGAACAAGCGGGATTTCGAAGAGGATATTCAACGGTAGACCACATCCATTCTCTGGAGATGCTTAATGAGGAATATCAAGAATTTCAACGTCCTCTTTACATAGTGTTTATTGATTACCAGAAGGCTTTCGATTCACTCTTACATGCCTCTATATGGAAAGCTCTACAAACACAAAACGTGAAAAAGAAATACGTACAGGTCTTAAAATACCTCTACGAGAACACTACAAGTAGGGTGAAACTCGAGACCAAAGGACCGCCCATTCCCATCAAAAGAGGAGTACGGCAAAGTGACCCTCTATCACCTAGAATTTTTATAGCGGTCCTAGAATCTATAATCGGCAAATTAAAATGGGAAAAAGTGGGCATATGTGTGAAAGGAAAATATATAAAACACTTAAGGTTCGCCGATGACATTATCCTGCTATCAGAAAATAGCTCAGAGCTGGAGTTAATGCTAAACACGCCACAAGAAGCAAGCAGAGAGGCCGTACTGGAAATAAATCTGAGTAAAACTAAGGTTATGACTAATTCCTCACAAAACTCAATACCTCTCAATAACACACCAGTGGAGTACGTCGATAGCTATATCTACTTGGGAAAACAAATATCTTTTGATAAAAATAACAACGACGCAGAAGTAGATAGAAAATTATAACAAATGCCGATGAAAATCAAGAGTAAAGTCATGAACTCGTGTTTGCTACCTTCACTAACATACGCGTGTCAAACATGGAAGTTCACACATCGAGTAAAGCATAAAATTACGTCCTGCCAGCGAAGTATGTAGAGAAGTATCGCAAAAATCAGAAAAGTTCAAAAAATTCGGCACTCTTTTATCAGACAAAAGACTAAAGTAACAGATGCTGTCACCTATGCTCTAACGCTAAAATGGAGATGGGCAGGACATGTAGCGAGAATGAGTGACGACCGATGGACTATTCGTATGACGTCATGGCCTGGCCCTACAGGCAATAGAAAACGAGGAAGACCGATCACTAGATGGGCAGACGACATTACACGAGTAGCAGGAAAGAATTGGATGTCAGAAGCCAGCGACCGCGATCACTGGTCATCCCTGGAGGAGGCCTTCACTCTCACCACGTGAGAGGTTCATGCATGCACTGTTAATTTTTTTAAATACGCAATTCATTTTATTGATTTTCTTTTAATTTATTTGAATTGATTTATTTATTTTGAATGATTTTGTTTTAATTTATTTTATTTGAATTGATTTTGACATTTTATTTTGAATGATTTTGTTTTAATTTATTTTATTTGAATTGTTTTGACATTTTATTTTTGATGATTTTGTTTTAATTGATTCTTTTTTATTTTATTTGAAGTTATTTTATTTTATTTTGATTGATTTTGTTATTGAGAGGGAGATGTCAATGTAACCATATAAACTTGTGTTCTTTTATAATAAAGGGCAGTATAGCAACAGCATTCGTTGTATCACTTACTCCTAATATCACTCATCCGTACATGGCGACCGTGACAGCGTAAACGCTAGCAGCGTATGTTTACATTTCTTTGACCAAAACGGGTGTCGCAATGTATTGTAACGAGACCAATCTCGTACTGGGACTTAGCGTGGTCACTATTCTATTTTGTGAATATTTACCACGACAATCACAAAATGGGTACAACTAATACGAAGGAAGAAGTTATAGTTCCACAAAACGCAGCAGGTGGAAGTAACAGCGCTGACATCACGCAGCTGACGATACATGCCAGCACAACAAACATCATTTTAATCGTGTTACTTCTTATAGCATCGTTGGCGTTTTTGTATGGTATCTTCAGAATCTACAAGAATTGCCATCAGAAATGGATGGGTAATGAGATCAGGAAGGACAGATTACGATGTTCTATATGGAGACGTAGAGCTGACGCAGAGGAAATGCGGACGAATGCCAGAGGCTACAAGAAGGACACTGAGGACGTCATCTGAAGAGTTAAAAACCCAGGGTTTACGAAGAAAAGTGCGCGAAAGTTGTATTCGTTATGTGTCAGTGCGTGGTTATATATAAGGTGTTGTCTATTCTCTATTAGTAGTAAACGTGTAATAGCATAAAATATACATGACATTATTTTAGTGGACTAAAATAAGTGACAAATGAAAAAAAAATGAACGCTGGAGTGTATGCAGTATAAAATAATGGTATGTAATTCAGTACCTACTAAGAAAATAGAAATAAGTATTTATGTTAAATGGCAGAAAACTTAAAAACATTGTACGACAAGTTAATTGAAATCAGAAAATATTTGATAAAGATAGGTCCAGATAGAAGAAAAGGTAACATTATAGTCGTAAAATTAGCAGAGGCAGACAACTTAGTAAAAGAGGAACGATGAAAGTTCTGTTTTAATTTTTTATTTGAATTGATTTTGACATTTTATTTTTAATGATTTTGTTTTAATTGATTCTAATTAAAAAGAAAAATATAGATTGA
Source organism: Orthosia cruda (assembly GCA_964057195.1). Lineage (NCBI taxonomy): Eukaryota > Metazoa > Arthropoda > Insecta > Lepidoptera > Noctuidae > Orthosia > Orthosia cruda. Next base: position 16,923,096 of record OZ059841.1, on the reverse strand, counting down.
ATTGAATTATGAGTCTATGGATTGAATTATCAATCTAGAAAACTAATTAAGACTAAACTAATTAACTAATTCATGATAATATTTTATGAACCAAAATCTATTGAAGTGATCTTTAATCAGAATATTCTAATTTATTAATTATTTTTTTTACTATTTTGTAGTGTAAGTGTTATAGAGTGTTTTGAGTGATATAAAGTTTTATTGTAATGTAATTGTAATTATTGTTCTATTGAGAAATGTTACTGGATTTATATGTATAATATGAATTTCACTTTAAATTTAACTAATCTACACTATTTACTATTTATTTTATTTTATTATTTTTGTCGAGCTTGGTGCTTTTCACAATTTAATGTTTTTAATGGGATCATTAATACACTATTTTTATTTGCTTAGTCGTATGTGGCGTCATGATATTTAATGGATATTTGATGCTCTGTCTACACTCTAAGGCATGTAAGCATATTACTCGTATGATGTATGTTTAGACGCATCGATGTATTTATGTTTGTAACTTATACAACCTATTCTCTTTTAAAATTCGGAATCAATATAGTAGCAACCCTAGTGAATATGTCAAGTTTAGCTGTCAATTTTCGAAACGACGGGAGTGGCCCTTCTGTATACTTTCTATTTTGTGGTAAAACACATCAAATTCGATAAATTACTATTCTCTCCGAGAAATACTGAATGGATAAAAACTGGCACCCAATCAATTATAATAAGTAAGATGATACATATACCTAGAAGAACATAGAAGGTATGTTCGTTCGTACAATCACGTCATCTAGTTAGATTTATGTCTGTGCTTCGACAGCTCAAACCGCTAAAGATAGAAACCTGAATTTCGGACAGGAATTGGAGTTCAAAACAAAGGCACACCTTCCATTCCAGTACAAAATTCAGGTTTATATCTTTACTAAGAAAGATTTTACGAAAATCAATCAATTTTAAATATCTTCTTGATTGGGTTTATAAACATAAAACTTGGCTATTTTATCTTGAAAATGACAGACAACGGTGAAGGAAAACATCGTGAGGCAACCTGACTTACCTTTAATGTAAGTCTGAAATCGCCAACCCGCATTGAGCAAGCGTTGTGAACAATGACCGTGGCTTCTCTGTATGAGAAGAGGTCTTTGCCCTGTAGTGGCGCAGTTACAGATTGGTATTATTATTGGCTAGTGTTGTGATTGTGATATTACAATTGTAAACTCTTTCTTCTTTCAAAGCACAGTGGTGGCCCAGTGGTAACGGCCCGACTTACGTGTCGTAAGGTCGTGAGTTCGAACCCAGGCAGTCGCTTTACTTTGTGTAAATTATTTCATCACCAGTGCTCTTAAAGCGGTGAAGGAAAACATCGTGAGGAACCAGCATGTCCTATAACCAAAAATTCGAAGACATGTGACATTCACCAACCCGTACTACCTCTCTCACAAAGCGGATAGCTGTGTCCCAGCTTGTTCCCACATATGTGGTATAAGTATAAGTATAAGTATAAGTATAAGTATAAGTATAAGTATAAGTATAAGTATAAGTATAAGTATAAGTATAAGTATAAGTATAAGTATAAGTATAAGTATAAGTATAAGTATAAGTATAAGTATAAGTATAAGTATAAGTATAAGTATAAGTATAAGTATAAGTATAAGTATAAGTATAAGTATAAGTATAAGTATAAGTATAAGTATAAGTATAAGTATAAGTATAAGTATAAGTATAAGTATAAGTATAAGTATAAGTATAAGTATAAGTATAAGTATAAGTATAAGTATAAGTATAAGTATAAGTATAAGTATAAGTATAAGTATAAGTATAAGTATAAGTATAAGTATAAGTATAAGTATAAGTATAAGTATAAGTATAAGTATAAGTATAAGTATAAGTATAAGTATAAGTATAAGTATAAGTATAAGTATAAGTATAAGTATAAGTGTAAGTATACGTATAAGTATAAGTATAAGTCTGATGATGAAACTCTTTCTTCTCAATAAGGCACGGATATATTGTAAACTGTCGAGTTTGGACGGGCTTTATGTATTTGAAATTATCTGTTCACAATAAAATATCAAGATTTTATAACCTCGCACGATTAGTTACAAACTTACGGTGTTTACATTAATACGGTGACATAGATACAACTTTACATATAGCTGAGTCATGATTTGACAGATTATAGTGAAGGTAACTGTCGCAAAGATTTACATGGAGTATACTATATATTTCTGTCGGAAACTACCTATTAAAATGCTAAACACAAGTCATGTTGAACTGAGCCCACTTAACCTCGCACGCAAAGTATTTTGCCTCCATGATTTTACTGTTTACCTTGGTAATATAGTTGTATAGGTCATTCGAGAAAAGTTGTACAATTTAAACGAGATAATATTTAAGAGAGCAGAGGGGACAGTGGCACTTTTATAACAAGTTGCTAAAGTCAGTTATAGAATTGACCGATGGAAAGTTCAAAAATCACATCAAACGTGTCCTTATTAAAAAAGCATGTTATAAAATCAAGGACTACGTTGAAGATAAAAAAAATGGCTTTATTTCCTTCTGCGCATGCGGCTTCCCTGGTAACTCATAAACGGCACAAATATGTGGATGTCTCTAACTATTCTCAATCCCTTTTTTTTATTTTTCTTCTTTTAATTGGACTTTTTACAATGGTTCGCAATCATCTTTATAGCCCTTTGCTAAGAATAGTTACAGCACTGAAAACAACATTTGTGTCACATGTTAAATTTAGTCTTGTTATATTTGTTTTTTTTCGTACCTTTTCTATTCTTTTACCGATTATTTTGTGAATGTCATACATTCACATTGTAGGCCTTCTAGATGTTAGGTAACATTTGTTATCTTTTTTATATATTATATAATTTTTTTATTTTTAGTTTCTTACGACTTATTGTCGGGCCTACGTTGTCCCCCCATAGTACTAATGCTGTAACATGGAAATATTGTAAAACCAAACCATTTTTTAAAAGAGTAACCATGGAGTTTCTTGCCGGTTCATCTCCATAGGAAACGACCAACCCGAACCGTGCACCGACGTTTTATAAGTGCCCATGTAGCCCTATGTGAAATAAAAAAATGATTTTGATTTTGAGTAGGCGTCTTTCGGCTGAAATGATGATGTCTATAATCATGATGAATGCTAAGATTATTTTTATATTTTTGTGGGGCCCATATTTCGGAACAAGACCTATACCTAGCCTATCCTCGTATATATCTCAAATTTCTATTGTGTTACTTGTTTGGCAACCAAAATTCCTTACATAATATGAAGTTGGTGTTTTTTTGAAACGGTCATTTTGAACTGTGATAACTACGGTTTCACTTAGAACTTTATGAACAAATAAACTTTATATTAAAGGCATGTTATTCCTTTTTATTAAAATTTTGTAATTCATTTGTTTCTCAATGTTTTGTTTTTTCTGTAATCTACAGGCAAAATTTGGACTTTGACAATCATGATTGCTGATTGAATGACTCTCTCGCCATTGACCTTAAAATAAATTAAATTGACATTATTCATTATGTACATTTTTTATTGATCAAGTATTGTATGTAAAAAGTTTTTAAACAGTACTTTAACACAAAAAATCTGTGATTTGATTTAATGAGTTCTAAATTATGTACATAATAACAATATTATGTGCTTATGTAAATCTTTAGGAGTATAAGGGGCAACTAATGTAACGTTGTCTTTTAGTACCTACCTAACTGTTTACGATTAATGTGGGGACACATTTATTTTGTTTGTCAAGGTTTAAATATTCAAATTCAAACAATACCCAGTAAATTGAAACTAGGTAAGGTTCCAAATAAATGTTCTGACTCACAGCTTGTTAGAGTTAGTGCTGCTGCAACTGAGATAAACATAATCACAGACTTCTGAATAAAGAAAAATAAATTGAGTTTTGTCATACTCTATAATCCATTTGCGTTATTATTCTAAGTGCGTTGGTAAAAAAACAAATGGCAGCTGTAGTAAACAGTCGGAATTGGTAATAGGTTTATGCGTTTCATGCCATCATTATATTATCAGAATATTTCATTTCGGCATTTCATTAGGGCATTTCGATACATATTATTGGAGCTCACCATGCAGGTTGGATCTCCTGACAGGGGAACCACCGTTTTCAAGAAGCTGTGTCTGCTTTTCAGCCGTTGCTTGGGTAGTTGTGCACCGAATAGTGAATGACTGGTGTCACGCTCCTGCTTTTGTTTCTCAACTGCACACGCAACTTCCCTTCGGACGTGTGTAGGTGCTATTCTGGCTGTGAGGTACAGTACGCTGACCGGGGTTGGTTTTAGGCAGCGGGTAATTGTTCGGCATGTATCCTAAAGAGCAAAATCTACTACCTTGGCGTGGGCGGAACGGTGCCACAATGGACAAGCATATTCGCCAGCCGAGAAGCACAGAGTAAGCCCAGTAGTCGGCGAACCTGAGGTGAGGCCCCCAAGTTAGTTGATATTAGGTGCCTGAGTAAATTGTTGCTGGAACCGATTTATCACACAATAGAATTAAACATTCATAATAATTATGAATAAAAACACACGATATTTGAATCTTAGTATGTATCACGTGTCACGTACATTTTATACCACATAGTCTCCTTCCAGTCTTAACGTATTCATAAATAATAACCAAAATATCAAAAAAAAAGTCGTGTGGCACTCGGGGACTGCCGCGGTAAAGCTATTGCATAGCATTTATTCTAGATCCAGTCCTGGAAAATGCGTCAAAAAAATTAAAAACGTTAAAAACTCGAAAACGTAGCGAGCCAAACCCGCATTTATTTACGATTAATAAAACTCTAAAAAACAAAACAAAAATACCCTTATTCACATTGAAATAAGATCGCTTTTCTTTGACAAGCAAAAGTGACCCTTATTCTCATTAGCATAAGGTCCACATTGATCACCATTGTCACAGAAACAGCTCAGAGAGACCGATAAAAGGCAACAAAAATTTTAAAACCCTCATATCTCAGAAACGGTTGGAGTTAGCGCATTTCTGACAAAAAATTTGCCCCCTTGCCCCCGCTACTTCATCCAGGAGAACAAGATAGGATTTCCCCCCCCCCCCCTTAACCGTTTACCTCCCCCCGCAAAAAAAATTTTCATTCTAAAAATACCAACACGGAAATCGAAAACACGTGCAACAAACCTCCCCCCCCGCCCCCCTGCCCCTCACCACTCAGATTCCACAGAATTCAAAAACCTTATTAAAAACAAAACAAAAATACCCTTAATCACATTGAAATAAGGTCGCATTTCTTTGACAAGCAAAAGTGACCCTTATTCTCATTAGCATAAGGTCCACATTGATGGACAGTGGGGAGCGTGAGGTTTTTTCGTTACGGAATTTCTGGTTTCGGTCCCCGCGCTCAAGGCCCGCGAAAGAAGCTATGCAATAGCTTAAAAATATGAAATTCGGAATTATCCCTCTCAATTCCGGAATAGAAAATCAGAATAAATAAAACTCCGGAATTCCGAATTGCATGCCCTAGTTGTGTGGTGTGTGAGTTATACTTAGCAAAGATTGACACCTGTCCTAATTCATATCCAGTCATGTTTATAAATACGAAAGTGTGTCTGTTTATTTATTTGTTTGTTTATTAGTTACGCTTTCACGCCGAGACGGCTGAACAAATCCGAATGAGATATGGGACTTTGTAGATCATATCCTGGGTTATGACAAAAGATCCTTCTGACCCGACACTCCCATGGGATCGAGACCTAGTTCTGCGGGTGACACCGGAATACGATGCCAGTATAGTTAGGTGTAAGCGTAAGTCCTAATGTACTTTGTCGGATTGTCGGATTAGCCCTGTGACAAGGTCTTGGGATGGAAAATTCCAACGAAGTATTCTTCCACTAACCATGCTCACAACAACCCAAATTTAACTAATTTGCTTATTGCAAAGTAGATAAAATAGACTCTACATCGTTGTAGGTTTTAGTTTTAAGCCAATCGGTTACAACTTTTTTTACAGGCTCGGAGCTTCATGGAATAAATACTTAATTCTTTACTCAGCAAGTTATATAGGTAAGAAGATTGCCTTGAGTATTATCTATTAGCGAAAGCAGATCTAACTTTGACAGGTGGAGCGACTAAATAGCTCCTTCTGATTTTAGGCTTAGAGGGATCTTGCGGGAGGGACGTGTGTTTTCTTAGTATAAGTTGAAGCAAATAAAGCTTCTTACAGACACCAGATCAGAAAACTGGTGGAGGCTTTGAGTTGGGTATCTATAGGGTTTAGAGAACATGTGCTTGAATAAATTTCTCTGCGCCCTCAGTTCTAAAAAAAACATTTTGACATCTTGAATGATACAATATGTATGAAAAAAAAACAAAATAGCGGCTATGAATTTCACTATGAATCCCAACCATTTAATTGATTATAATGTAGTAAATAAAAAAGAAACTGACTGCAGAAACACTAAACAATTTCAAACAAGATCACTTTTACCTAGCCTGTTGCAGTCAGTGGCAGCAAATCTAAGATTTCTACAAACTGCAATTTGTATTTCGATCCGTTTCTACGGATGTCATCCTACGCATGCATGAAGGTAGCTAAGATTACTATGTTTGAACATGGTCATCTTATCATGACCTTTATCACTAACGACTATTGAAATGCTATTTATTACCACGATCTATCATTTATCTATGTATAACCAAGATTATTTATATTTATATTAACAAACAGATGTATAGAACTTTATGTGAAAAAGTGCTGGCCTAATTGTAACAAAAGATATTTGGTTTTGATAATCACTTATTTACCCACTGTACGCCGATAAAAACTGCACAAATATTAGTCAACACCTTTATTAGCAACTTTATAACCCTCAAGTTAACTTTAATTTGTCACTTTAACACTCTTGTCCCACACTTTCTCCACTAGCTCATCATCATCAGCCATCCTGCTGTACTCAGCTTCCTTACACTCCATGAAGTACTTCCCTCGCACGCCCTCGACCTCTTCAGACACACACAGGTGTATCGTCGTCTGCGCTCCTTCTTTAGCAGTCCTAAACAGCATAGCATCTGCTATCACGAGAAACATTTTCTTCATATAAAAAGGCAACCCACTAAATATCTCAGTTTTAATAACTTCTTCAGGTAATCGCTTAGATAATGCCCTCATCCAAAGAATGTGACATAGCTTACTATTTCCATAATTCAAAAAAGGTCCTAATCCGAAAGTTGTGACTGGTTTATGTAAGTCGTCGACACGTAGTCTTGCTAAGATGTGGAGGCACGATGACACTATGATGATTCTGCTGCGTTTGAAGGCGATCAATTTGTCTAGCAACAGGTTCGTGAGCAGGAAGGGCCCCAAGTAGTTGACTTGCCTCAACGACAATGGTTATTTCACCGTTGGCTACGCGGATGACATAACAATAATAATAAACGGGACACACGAAAACACTCTATGCAATCTCATGCGTCAAGCCCTGAGAATAGTAGAGGAATGGTGCAACGAGCACCAACTCTCAGTAAACCCCACAAAAACTGAACTTATTCTTTTCACAAAAGAGGAAACCAATGACACTGCAACTACCGCGTTTCTTCGGAACAACCCTAAGCCTTTCAACCGAAACCAAGTACCTGGGCATTTATTTGGACAAACAATTGAAATGGGCAAAACACATGAATCATATCATCACAAAAGCTAGTATATCCCTGTGGCAGTGCAAACAACTGCTAGGCAGGAACTGGGGGATTAGTCCTATGGTCACCCACTGGCTGTACACCACAGTCATCCGACCAATAATCACATATGGCTCGTTGGTCTGGTGGCCCAGGACAGACCTCAGCACAGCCCAAAGAGATCTCGAAAAACTGCAGCGGTTTGCTTGCGTTGCAATCACTAGCAGTATGAGAACCACACCCACTGCAGCCCTACAGGCAATGCTGGGACTGCCACTTCTACACCTTATTGTGCGGGAGGAGGCAGCCCTGGCCACTTTTAGACTCCATCTATCAGGTACCCTAAATAAAGACTCCAGAATTAAGCACAGACGCATAATGGAAGATGCAATCAAGCGTAAACCGATGTTAGCATCACCATGCGACAAAGCCCCCAAAACACACCACTTTCACAGGCACTACAACATAATACTCACAGAAGAACGATGTGACTACTCAGGCCCGAAGGAGATGAGAGTATACACCGACGGATCGAAAACAGACTCCGGTACCGGAGTTGGAGTCTTCTCACACGATTTCAACATACATATATCCAGACCGCTAGGAGGGTTCAACACCGTCTATCAGGCGGAGTGTGTGGGCATTATACAAGCGGTCCATGCCCTAGAAGCCAGGAGGGTTACGGACGCCCACATACGAATACTCTCCGACAGCGCATCAGTCCTCCAATCCTTACAGAAAAAATATATTACATCAAAACTAGTACTAGAATGTCACAACACACTAGAACGAATTACAGTATCTAGTCGCAACACGGTGACACTACAATGGATAAAGGGACACAGCGGATTGCTGGGCAACGACGCGGCTGACGAGCTTGCGAGACGTGGATCCAGCTCGGTGGTCTATGGACCCGAACCTTTTGTTCCCATCCCCTTCAACCAAATACGCAGGTGGCTACAGGAATTCAGCCAGACACAGGCGGAGAACTGGTGGGCCTCGACACCGGGCTGCAGGCAGTCCAAAGAAGCTCTGCCATCTTTGGACAGTAGGCTTACCAGGCGTCTTTTACGACTGGACAGGAATGGCCTGCGTCTGGTGACGGGGACCATCACGGGACACTGCTCACTCAACAAACACTTCCACACAATAGGCATCACGGACAGTCCTCTATGCAGGGCATGCATGGAGGCCGAGGAAACCGTTAGGTACGCACGTTCTATTTGAATGCGCAGGTGTAGCCCAGATAAGAACACGAACCCTCGGGTCACCCAGATCTTACACAGATATGTTGAGGAAACCAGGAGCTCTAATTGACTTCTGGAGGGAGGTGGGCTGGTTGGAGTGACCACCCAACGGCCGCCATGGCCCACGTACAAAGGTCCATTTGAAGGACTAAGTGCGGAAACCAAACCAAGACTTGCATCACCACTTCGTTTCCATCTTCAGTAGGCTTTGGAAAAGTGCCACTGCAGCCAGCGTTATTCACCAGAATATCGAGACGATCATAGGAGTTATTGAAGTCGTCAGCGAATTTGCGTATACTGCTGAATTTTGCTAGAGGCCTGAAATCGACGTGTTTGCTGCCTGTGGTGGCTGCTATATCGGCGATAGCTGCTGCGCCTTTCTCGGCATCCCGGCTGGCGATGACGACGCACGCACCTCTGGCCGCGAGGTCACGCGCTGTTTCCAGGCCGATGCCTTGGTTCCCACCGGTTACGAGCGCGACCTTTCCATTAAGCCTCACATTAGACGTACACACTCGTCGAATGGGTTGTAGCTTTATTTTTATGTATATTGCTGTCGTCAGTACGATTAGAAATATTGTTAGAATAAATATTACTGGTACTATGATTAAACAAAAAACTATGGCAAGTATCATGTTGTCGCGATGGAAAAAGCCGTGTTACTGAGCTCAGACACACGTAAATATCAAATGCGACTGTTCTCTGATTCATGTAATATATATATTATATTATCCTCGCTAAAGAAACTAAAGGTTAGATAAAAACTGGTCTTCAGGCATAAAGACTAGGTACTACGAAACAAAAGAAAAAAAACTGTTCTTGATGTTTCTTAAATACCACAACTAAAACATAAATAAAGTAAAATGACCCCTTTTGACCGCCACGTATAAAAAAATTAAAAAAAACGTGCCGTCGACGCCAAGTTACCACTTCATCCTTTAAGGTTGCCCTAGTCAACGGCACGCACTATTTTGTGCGCGAGGTTAAAATGCATGCTATCACATCCGACAACACGTCCGAAAGAGATAGATGCTGTGATGAGCAGTAAGAAGCTGGTTCGCGTAAAAATTAAAACTTTTGCAAATTTGTGTCGAAATGGATGATGATTTAGGACGAAAACGAGCGCGCAAAATTTTAATAAACAGATCTTTGGGAGTCTACATATCATGAAAAAACGTCTAAATGATTATTTTTAAAATAAAATTATATGCATTGTTGAATTACTAATCTATCCCTGTATGGAGGGCGTTTTGCAATTTTCCTTCTTCATATGATATTTATTTCCGCCCAGAGATGTGTTAAAATTAGTGTTGAAATATGGAACTTTAACGCTCAACTTTTTTGTTTCCGTACAGGGCTAGATAATGATGAGACAAATTGATATCATTTTTTATTTTGAACGTACATCGTCGAACAGTCGAGTAATTGCCAGACTACGTTTGTATGGAAGAATGATCGACTAGTGTAAACTTTATTCCTAAAAAATAGTAGTGAGTTCGGAATTATATCGTTTAATGAAAAAAATAGTATTGCCTTCAAGAAAAGTATCAACAATAAAAATTGGACTGGGCATAAATACTTTTATAAAATGTCTTGGAAAAGTTTTTCAAGACTGTTACCAGAAGAAGTTAATTAGAATAAAGCTATATAAAAATACAGCAGTAAAGTGGATAACTAAAGGGGTTAAAGTTTCAAGTAAGATGAAGAGGTTACTATGTAAAAAAAATACAACTATGTTAGAATTTATAGGAGGGTTATTCAGCAAGCCAAAAAACAGGCCACATTAAATCACTTAAATAATGCAAAAAATATAACTAAAGAGACGTGGAAGCTTGTAAACCAAATTACGAATAAGTCAAAAACAAAAAATACATGTAGAAATTTAATCTTGAAAGTTAATAGTAAAGTATTAACTGATCCCCAGGAGATCGCAAATCATTTTAGCGACAGTTTTGTGTTCAACGCGTCACTAGCTAGTAATGAAAAGGAAAGGGCAATATCTTTTCTGTCGGAAACTACAAAAAGAGTTGAAAGTGATCTAACTTTCGATCCGACTACTCCATCTGAGATCACAAAAATAATAAGTAAGATGGCAAACAAAAAATCTTGCGGTTTTGATGACCTACCAATTTCGATTTTAAAGCAAAATATAGACTCACTATCCCTCCCTCTTTCTGAATTTTTTAACAAATGTTTCGAAGAATCTGTCTTTCCAGAACAGTTGAAATTGGCTAAAGTAGTTCCAATTTTCAAAAAAGGCCTTAAGACAAATCCGAAAAATTACCGGCCCGTATCCCTTTTGCCAACCTTATCAAAAGTATTTGAAAAAGTAATAAAAACTAGACTGATGGTACATTTGAATATAAATAAAATTATTAATTTAAGACAATTTGGCTATCAGAAAGGCGTTGGTTGCTCAGATGCAATAAACACTCTTGTAGATGACATAATTGCTAAATTAAACCATAAAATGAAAGTAGCTGGACTGTTCATCGACCTTAGTTCTGCTTTTGACACAATTGATTATGAGCTGTTACTGACTAAACTTGAATACTATGGTATCAGAGGCAAGTCCTTACAGCTTTTAAGATCGTACTTACAAAATCGACGCATGTATGTCGAAATAAAAAGCATCGATGCTAGTAATCACGAAGTCGTATATAAGTCTAAAATTAAAAACATAAAACGTGGTGTGCCTCAAGGCTCAATTTTAGGACCAATACTATTCATCATTTTTACAAATGACTTGCTGAACTTTATGCATCACGTTAAGCCTGACGTAAGACTTGTTGTCTTTGCAGATGACACAAATATAATTATTGGTGAAAATGACTTAAACAAATTGACCAAAAATGTAAATAAAACCCTGGAAATTCTTTGCGATTGGTTTACAGCCATTATTAACCTTTTATTAAATACAAGTAAGACTAATATTATTTTATTCAAGACTACAACTCGTAGCAATGACAGTTTAGATGTACAAATCAAAGAAGACAAGATAAAATTAGTAGATAAAGTGAAATTCTTAGGGATTCATATAGACGGGCTTTTAAACTGGAAACAGGAGCTAGCTGCTATTGACTCCTCTATTTCATCAGCATGTTATGCACTAAGGAGCCTTAGAGATATTTTGGATGTAAAGCAACTAAAGGCTGTATAATTCGCGCTAGTAGAGTCCAGATTAAGATACAGCATCATGTTTTGGGGTAGCAGCTATAATTATAACTGTCAGAAAGCGTTCGTCTTACAGAAACGTGCCATAAGGACAATAGTCAGAATTACACAAACAGACTCATGCAAAGATCACTTTAAAAAACTAAAAATATTAACTGTACCAAGTTTATACATTTTAGTAATCCTAAGTCACTTTGCGAAGTATATTCATCAGCATGAATCTCAAGAGGAACGAAAGTTAAGAGAATGCACAAGAAGGAAGGATTTAAAACACACAATATCACCAAATTTTAACATAGTTAAACATTGCTCCAGATACCAAGCAGTGGAATTGTTTAATAGGTTTACCGACGGAGTTAAAACTATTAATTTATAGCTTTCACATATTTAAAACCAAGTTAAAAGCCTTCTTGTTGGACAAATGTTATTACTCGATGTCAGATTTTATGTCAAGCAATTAAAACTAGATGAATTAATATAGGATTAATTTGACATTCTAAATTGTTTGTGACATTTTTATGGATTAATTTGACATTCTAATGTTGGTGACATATTGATTAATTTGACATTGTAATTGTTCGTGACATTTTGATTGATTTGACATTTTAATTGTTTGAGAGATATATTGGTATGATTCGATATTCTCATATACATAATAAACTGCTTAATAATGTTTTATTTCAAATATTCATAACATTGAATAAAATATATTATTTACAACTTATTAGCATATTAATTAAATAGCAAATTAATGTATATAAGTGTATATATTAATTATCTATACAATACTTAATTAACTAAGACTAACAAATTAGATGTCAAAGTCACAACGACACGTCAAAAAGCGTTGTCTTATAACTAGTCAAATAACCCGCCCCTAACTGTTCCCGGCGCAAAGGTGCCCATAACGCTTGCTGCATTGCCACGTTGGATGGCAATGGCTAACCTTTGCACCAAGAACGAGCTGGAGCATAATAAATAAATTGGTATGATTTGACATTATTATATTTTATAACTGCTTGACATTATTTTTAAAACTGGTTATTATATCTAAAACTGTTTTGGCACTTTATTGAATTTCACTTGAATTAACATTATATTGGGATCTGTTTGACATTATATTTCAATCCTGTTTTGACATTATTATGTTTTATAACTGTTTGACATTGTTTTTTAAACTGGATATTGTATTTAAACTGTTTTGGCACTTTATTGAATTTCACTTGAAGTAATAATTAATAATTCATAATAATTGTATGTAAACTGCATGTGTAGGTATATATTCAACACAATGTGAATTGTTTTATGAATAAATGAAATAAAAAATAAATAAATAAGCACATGTTAAACTAATTAATTTTTTCCACATATAGTATGCTTTTAATAAAAGGCAATATATAATACAGAAGTTTTATTTCGTCCCGCTTTGTCCTATCCGGCACGAAGGACCACAAAAAGAATGTATGGTCCCTTGTTAGGCCATACATAACTTTTAGATGAATGGATGATGAGGAATAAAAGAGTTTAGGTATTTAAACACTGATGTATTGTCTGAAATGTTTTAAGGATAAAATTTATTTATTTATTTCAACCTTATCACATACATCTTTACAGGATTACACCCAATACGACAAATGCGCTTAACTACAGTAAACCTAATCTATTTCATAACAGTAGATATCTAAACTAATTTTATGTTAACTTGTTTATATAACAAATTTTATCTATAACTAATTTTAAACAATGCACTCCTTGTGAATTCACCCAGGGTACAGCAGAATAGGTCCGTCTCAATAGCCACGAGGTCGAGCGTGCAGAGTGCACGCGTCAGCGGCGCCTCTCTTACCCTCAGTTTCCCACCTTAAAATTATCGGAGAATTAATGTGACAAATTGTCAAACACGCGTTATCTTCTGTGATTGGCTGTTGAAAATTCATTCAACCAATCACAGCAGATAACGCGTGCATGACAATTTGTCACATTAATTCTCCGATAATTTTAAGGTGGAAAACTGAGGGTTAGAATGAGCTTAATGAACTGATGTGTAAAGAATGAAGTGAGTGACGCGACCCTTGTTGGCTGATACAAGGATGCCTGGCTGTCTTGATAGCTCAACGCGAACTAACTAATTATTATGAGTTGAAATGATGATGTGTGGCGTAAACTGCTGAATTGCAGAATGTGCGGTTGCACCGTGCAATATCAGAAATGATAATGATGTGTCCACAGCTTCTACGTTCTATATAATTTAAATCCACAATTAAAAACAACAATCTATAAATCAAGTGAATACCATCATTTCATCAATTAATTTGCTCGCCTCAGCACTAGAGGTGTGTTACCGATATTTATTAATAATATCGAAATAATAATAGGTATTTTATTTTTATGGTATCGTATTTTCCTATACAGTATCAACATTGTCAAATAATAAAATTTAAGTTTTTCTGAAAGAACAACCAGTAATAATGCCTTTAAGTGATGCAGCTACTTACTGATGATATCTCTGCTGAAATTAATACCATTTACTGTATATACCACTAGCTGATCCCCGCGGCTTCGCTCCCGTCAACTGGCTATCTACCTACCTACCCCACCTACCCACCTATCTGCCCACCTGCCCTACCGATCAACCTTCCTACCCTACCCTATCCTACATACCTACCATAACTTACATACCCTAACTTACCTACCTACCCACCTACCCACGTAGTAATGAATACTTTAATCATGTAGTACATAATTGTTATGTATCATCAACAGATTTCTCAGCGCCCGCCAAATAATGCATTTTATAAGCAAAATTTTGCTACTTTGGGTTATATTATTGCAAATTTTGTAAGGATCTCTATATATTTTTAAAATAAATTATAGCCTATTATACTCGGCAATAATGTAGCTTTCCATAAGTGAAAGAATTGAATTTCATAAATCGGTCCAGAAATTTCGGAGCCTCTTCGAACAAACATTTTTAATTCAATTATTTCCTCTTTATAATATTGATATCGATAACATTCAGAATACGAAAAAATACCCGAAAGCAAATTTAA
Source organism: Orthosia cruda (assembly GCA_964057195.1). Taxonomy (NCBI): domain Eukaryota; kingdom Metazoa; phylum Arthropoda; class Insecta; order Lepidoptera; family Noctuidae; genus Orthosia; species Orthosia cruda. The sequence goes on along the minus strand of OZ059841.1, from coordinate 16,907,956 downwards.
ATCATCAAATGACTTTGTATTTTTATTAATAAACGAAGTTTTTAGACTCAGGATTTGTAAGTACAGGTAGTAGTGGTAGTGGTAGGGACTCCCTTTTCCGCACTTAGGCTCCCATTTGGTCCGTTATACGTGGGGGTATTGGTTAACGTAGCCAGCCCAGCTCCGTTAAAAAGCACAGAAGCTTCCTGGGAGCTTCACAGGCTTCACGAAGCGACCTCACTGTTTCGAGGATTTCTTCGCGTTGAGATGCCAAGACCTCACATTCCAGGATTACGTGGGCGGCGTTAAAACAGCACCTGCAAAGTGGGCTGTCCGTGGCGCCTATGTTGAATAAATGTTTGTTAAGAAGGGTGTGGCCCCTTATTGTCCCTATAATTATTTTGAGGTTATTTCTACTCAGGCTGAGGAATTTTTTAATGAGACGCGGTTGTACTTCTGTCAAAGCCATTTTTGACTGTCTACAGTCTGTTGCCCGTGACCATCTGTTATTGTGTAGTTCTGTTGATCTTTGACGAATCCACGCACGAAATTGCGAGAGAGTCAAGGGGATAAGTGGGTACGGACTCAGCAATAACATCTCGGAGCCCCTTTTAGCAAATTCATCTGCGGCATCATTGCCTAGGGATCCACTATGCCCCCTGATGGACTGGAGGGTGATTCGATTGGATTTCGATATACTCTCCAATGCGAGGTGGCACTCAAAGATTAGTTTGTTGTTAGTTAGTTTGTTTTCTAAAGCTTTGAGCACAGCCAGACTATCATATAGGAATCTGATTCCGTAGTTCTGGATATCTAAACGCTTTACGGTTTTTGCGGCTCGTGATAAGGCGACGCATTCACATTGAAATATCAAACTGTGTGTGCCTAGCGGTGTGTGAAAGTTAATGTTGAGGTCAAGGGAGTGTACGCCAGCACCTGAACCATTATTAGTTTTTGAGCCATCTGTGTAGATTCGTACTTCATTGGCTCCTGACTGATCTCCCTTTCTTCCTCTATTGTTTGTATGTTATAGTTTTTGTTGAACATATGTTGTTTTTGTATTCTATCACACGGAGCAGCGATGAGAGGTTGATACTCAATCGCCCGGTCCAGGATTTTAGCGTGTGGACTTGTGAGGTTTTTGTCCCATATGCCTTTATGCATTAGCCTGATGACAGCTAGCGCCGCCTCTTGCTGTATGTATGTACAGGTCCAGGGGCGTTTTTTGTAGGGCTATCTCCATGGCTGCTGTTGCGGTGGTTCTCATGCAGCTGGTAATAGCTGAACAGGTCTGTCGCTGGCACCGTTGGAGTCGGGTGATGGTGGTCGAGAGTTCTGTCCTCGTCCAAATACACAAAAAAAAGAACCCTTATGGGATCGTGCATGTTGTATGTAATAGAAAAATACGACATGCAATTCAGAAGAACACAGTTTTATCGCAGTTGAGCCATGGATCACGACAGGGCTTATTCGCTACATTTGAAAGCTAAATCTAATCCAGATAATGTATTTCTTCAAGTGTCATTTAGCAGAAACAATAGAAATTACCATTGTTTTAATCCGATTCGGCAATATGGACTATACAAAAAATACAGGAACTTTTGCAATCCCTATATAAATATCTACTGAAAAAAGATAAATGCAACTACGATAAAAATGAACTGGAAAAGGCTGAAACAAATAGTAAAAAGATCTGGCAATACATAAAAATATAACATATACGTCAAAACAAAATGAGTCGTCATGGTTTATAACAAGCACATTGGTCACACCTGGAGGGTGACCACAAGCTCTTAGAATTATTTTGAGATCGAGTAAGGGACAGATATACATGACGTGTATACATCTGTCACTTAATCGATCTCAAAATAACTCTAAGAGCTTGTGGTCACCTACCTGACATCTGATAACAGACCAAATAATTTCTTTGTTAATGTTGGAAAGTGTCTGGCAGAAAAAGTTCGGGGTCAATCGCATTATCTAACAGGCATCCATTTCCACCAATTTAACATCCTTTGAGCGGCTGGATACTAATGAGACTGAGGTAGAAAGCATAATAACGACTTTGAAAGACGACTGTGCAGTTGGTTGGGATAACATAACCAATAAAATTATTAAGCAATTAACCCTCAGTTTCCTACCAATTAATGTGACAAATTGTCAAGCACGCGTTATCTGCTGTGATTGGTTGAATGAATTTTCAACAGCCAATCACAGAAGATAACGCGTGTTTGACAATTTGTCACATTAATTCTCCGATATTTTTAAGGTGGGAAACTGAGGGTAAGACATATTTTAGTACCACCACTGACTTATATATTTTCCGCAATTGTTTATGTACGGGTATTTTTTCCGATTGTCTACAAAAGCAGTTGTTCTCCCTATCATCAATCAGGCAGTAAAGATCATGTGACAAGTTATAACCCTATTTCTTTACTGCCTTGTATATATAAAATATTAGAGAAAATTATCAATAAAAGATTGTTCAAATATCTGTAGGAGGAGAAACAAAAAAAAAACGAGGTAAGTTATTCTTTGAATATTTTCAAGTAGCCTTGGTCAAGAAACTTTCATGCGCATTATTTTGAAGGATAACCCGTGCCTTCCGCCAAATTTGGTGAACTCGGCATCAAACAAAACAGTAGGCATGCGGTATCTATTGAGAGGTAATCTGTGGCGCAACCTATCGATGCATGGAGACTGTCTTTTACAACGGCAATTAAAAATTGGAGTTTTACAACGGCGATTAAAAATTGGAGTTTTACAACGGCAATTAAAAATTGGAGTTTTACAACGGCAATTAAAAATTGGAGTTTTACAACGGCAATTAAAAATTGGAGTTTTACAACGGCAATTTTTTTTATCCCTTCGTTAAAGCAATATTCGGTGCTTTTATTGTAAATGAACGTCAGTAATGTTACCTGATTAAATAAATAAACCTCGGAGGACGAGTCCGACTCGTATTTGGCCTTTTTTTTCAAATTGTTTGTCTAGCTAGCCGTAGATAAGATCTTTTGTGTATGTCCTTTATTTGTGTTTACTTTTGGGACAGCACCTTCGTACGTAGTTACGTTGCTTATATGGTCACAAGGCAAACCAAAGTTTGACAGGTTTTCTTTCAGGCTAAAGTATCCTCCATTTGAAATAATATCAGAAAGTTACATTAACCCTTTTTACAGGCCATTCTACGGATTTTGAGTTCTATTACGTCAGTATAATGATGGCATGAAAAGTATTAACCATATAGTTGTTACCAATACCAAATGTTTAACTACAGCAACCTTTTTGCCTGTCACCAACGCAGTAGAAGTCAAAATTGGTTGAAACAGAGTGTAAAAAGGATTAATTTTCTATTGTTATTTCCAATGGATTACAAATAATGAAAACTAGTCAACTTCTAATTTATTCAAAAATGGGTGAATTCTTATATCTCAGTTGTTGCAGCAATAGCTCGAAAGCAGGGTGCATCATAATCAAAAATCATTTTTTTCAACCCTACAGAGGCCATAGCACGAGTTTCTGCGTAATTGGATCGACTACGTTAACGTATCGCCTCCGACAATTTTTGTATGCAAAATTAATCAGCGCCATGTGTCCGTATTTGGAACTAACAAATCGGTAGCACAAGTTTTTGACAATTTACCTTCGTATCGAGTTCACGTATTTACGTTGCGTTAACACACCAAATGTATGGGAATCGGTAGCACGAGTTTTCATTTTGACATGTAGTATCGAATTTTACGCTAGGTGTTGTTGGAATGAGGTTTTAGTTAGCAAAACTCATTAAGTTCTGGCTATACAGACATTTGCGGCTCAATTGAAGTTCCCACTTGGGATAACAAAAAATATTTCATTACCTTTTTGGACGATTTCACACATTTCTGTGTAGTTTACTTAATCACCTTCAAAAGTGAAGCCTTTGAAAAAAAAAAACAATTTGTATTTTTGGCAGAAAATCATTTTAGAAATAAAGTGTACAAAATAATATGTGATAATGGTAGGGAATTTGCGAACAATAACCTGCTTTCATGGTGCTACTCAAAAGGAATAGTATTAGATATGACAATACCCTATACGCCACAATTGAATGGAAAAGCTGAGAGGTTAAACAGAACCTAATGGAAAGAACTAGAGCTTTATTATTTGATGGTAGTGTTTCGAACTACTTATGGGGCGAAGCTTTGTTGACTGCGAGTTTCCTAGTCAGTAGGTGTCCTACGGAAGGATTAGATAAAACACCAGCAGAAATGTGGTTTAACATTAAACCAAACCTTTCAAATATAAGAAGATTTGGATCAACAACCTTTTACAAAATTAATTCCGGCTTACATAAACTAGATGAGAGATGTAACAAAGGTATCTTGGTTGGCTACATAAGAAATGGTTATAAAATTTGGGTAGAAGAAGAGAGGAAGATTATTAGAGCAAGGGATGTACGAATAAATGAAGACGAACCAGAAGTACGAATAGATGGTATAAGAGAGACGCGTGGTAATGAAAAATGTCAAGCAGAGGAAGATGTAAGAAGAAGCATCATTATAGATATCAATCGAGAAGGAGAAAATTTGGTCAGATATAGTGATGAAACAAATGATGTTGTAAGAAATGAAGATGTAATAAATGAAAACGAAATAAGTGAAGCTGAAAGGATAAATGAAGAAAAAATCAATATTGAAAATAATAATGATAATTTTGGTAGGTGTTTAAGTTTTGATAATAATTTACAAAATGATGAAGGAAATGAAGAAGTTTTTGATATTGAAGAAGTTGAGGAAGATGAAGATCGAACAGTGGAGAATATTGAAAATGAAGGAGTGGAGAATAATGTAGATCGAACCGTGGAAAATAATGTAATTAGAATGATTTAACCAGAAAGACAGAGAAAACTACCAGAACGTTACAAGGATTTTGTAATGGACTATGATACTGAAGTATCTATGTTAATATTTGTAGAGGCAATAGAATCAAGAGAGAAAGAGAAGTGGAGAAAAGCAATAGAAGAGGAAATCAAATCTTTAGAAGAGAATAATACGTGGACATTTGTAGAAAAGAAAGAAGCAGAAGGTTCAAAATTAGTGTTGAGCAAGTGGATTTTTACAATTAAATCAGATGGAAGATATAAGGCAAGATTAGTTGCAAGAGGTTTCCAACAAAAGTAAAAAATAGATTATGATGAAACGTATAGCCCAGTTGTGAACACGAACTCTTTAAGAATTTTGTTTTCAATTGTTGGAAGTAAAAAATTGAAGATGAAACAATTTGATATTAAAACAGCCTTTTTGCATGGGGAATTAAGGGAGTGTATTTATTTGAAAGTCCCCAAAGGCAAAAGCAAAGTAATAAAGAGGGCAAAGTTTGTAAATTAAATAAAAGTTTAAATGGTCTTAAACAAGCTCCACTAATGTGGAATATTAAATACACAGAATTTTTAATTAAAATGGGTTTCAGACAATTGAAATTAGACCAGTGTATTTTCGTAATGGATGGAGAAAGAAGAATAATTCTTGCCATATACGTCGATGATGGATTGGTCATTGGAGAAAGAGAAGAAGATCTTCTACATGTAATAAAAACATTAATAAAAGCTTTCGAATTGAGAATTTGTGAAGAAGTGTCCAAGTACATCGGTTTGGATATAAAACAAGAAGAAAATGGAGTAATTTTTTTTCAGAAAACGTATGTTGAGAAGATTGTGAAGAAATTTAACATGAATGAAGCTAGAGAGTGTAAAAGTCCAACTATTTTAATAGAAAAACATCCATCAATTAAAATTGATATTAAATCTCATGAATCAGAGAGATGATAGGGTCATTGTTATATTGGTCAAATAAAACTAGAGCAGATATTAGTTTTCATGTGGGTTCGAGACATCAAAATTCTCCAAATTTAAATGATCATAATAACGCAAAAACAATTTTAAGATTTTTGAAAGATTGGAAGGATAAAGGTATTCACTTTGGTGAAGGTGCTCAGAAGATATTGTGATTCGGATTTCGCGGGGGATCCAGACACTAGACGCAGTACTTCGGGTTTCGTGATTTGGTTGAACGGTGGACCAGTGGCATAGAGCTCAAGAAAACAGTCAGTAGTAGCGTTGTAGAGTACAGAAGCTGAATTTATAGCTGCAGCAGAAAGTTGCAAGGAACTTCTGTTCATAAGAGACCTAATAAATGAAATTACGAATGAAAAACTAGACCTTGAGATGAGAGTGGACAACCAATCAGCATTTTGGCTAATGAAAAAGGGCATTATGAATAAAAGGAGTAAACACATAGATTTGAAATATTATTATCTGAAAGATGCAATTGATGCAAATAATATATCGGTTAAATATTGTCCAACGGGGTCACAAATAGCTGATATACTCACAAAATGTTTACCACCTGTGAAATTTGAACGCTGTCAGCGAAAACTTGTGTCTTAGTTGATTGTGTGTTAGTGTTTAAGTGCGGGCTAAAGTGAACTAATGAGTGTTTTTCGGTTGATAGGTATATGGGTTTTAGGTATGTAGTATGTAAGTTTTTATAGGGTGTGTAATTATCTATGAAGAAGTTGTGTAGAGTTGTGATGTAAACTTACGGAGTCCTGATAAGTTCATGTTAATTAATGAAAGTGTTGGTTAAATTTAATTGTTCTGTTTTTAGCAGAATTATAAAAGAATTAAGGGGGTGTCAAAATATAATTCATTTAAGGGGGTGTGGAAATAATTTGTTGGTGATATTAATAGTAAATGAATTATTATTAATCAATAAGTAACTCGAATATACATAACTTGTTCTTAAATTTTACATTATTTTTCAGTATGTCGGAACCTTAAGTTTTTATATCGGAACTTTATTTTGTAACTCTTTTCTTGTTAGTAGGTATAGTTATTTTGTTTGTTTATGTTGTATTGTTATGTTTGAAAATATTATGTATGGACGTATGCTGAAGTCGAGTTGGAGTTTTAAATATTAATGGAATGTTTGTTAGTTAGGTAGATTTTTTTATGGTAGTTAAATATTGGATGAAGGGGTGTTATCGAGTAGTAGTATAATTAATTATGATGATGAGATTTTTATTGATACTGGTTCAAGTGATGTTGAGTAGGAGTAACAGAATATTAATTAAATGTTTTTGTTTTTAGTCAGATAGGTTGTGAGATATTTAATAATGGATGTTATATTTTCGAGTAGTAGGAATAATAAAATATGATGATTAGTTTTTACTGATACTGATGATAAATTGATGTTTAGATTAATTGAGTGGGAGATATTAAAGGATAGTTGAAGTTTTGTTTTTAGAATATTGGTGAAGTGGGCATTTATATTAATGTTAATGAGTGTAGGTTTATGATGTTATTTAAAGGCAGTTTGTAGTTTGTGAAATTTTGTTGAAGTTTATAATATACAGGTTGCTGAAATTTATTATATACAGGGTGCTAATAGAAATGTTTTTGAAACTTTAGGATATGCAAGATGTTTCTATAGATGTAAGGATTTTAGCATGTGCAATTGATTGGGGTGGTGTGTTAGAATGAGGTTTTAGTTATCAAAACTCATTAAGTCCTAGCTATACAGAATGTATTAAGTTTATTCTTATTTACAATCAAATGCATGTGTCCAGTAAGTGGTAAAGTGGTAAAGTGGTGGCCAGTAAGCCAGTCGCTGTTGCATTGTCTTACGGATATCTGCCCTCCAGGAGAAGTCAAACATTGGGATCCAGTAGAAAATAAACGACGACGACTTTAATCCATTTCACACATAGATTTTATTCAATATTATACAATAACCTTGATAAAAAGACTACATCTTTACTACAAATATAACAACTCAAAATTACAGCTTGCTCTGAACAATTCTCAAAAAACGAGTCACATAAAATTTTCTTCACAACAATTGTCAAAACACTAAACGCTCCAAGTTTGAAAATACTTGCTTTTAAAAACATAAACTAAAATCATAGACAATAAGAATTCATCTCTACAACACCCCCTCTGAATTTTATATTGTCTCAAATAAAATTAAAACTGACCTGTATTTAACTTTAACATATTTTCCTAGAACACCCCATATACAATTTCAACACTGAACACATAATTAATACAAAAAATAAAAACCCATACTAGTATTACCTACCTATCATTACATTCTACATACTATACTAAACCTCCCCCTTAAATATAAATTACAAATTAACAATCAAAACAACCTTAATACTATAACTAATACCTAAATTTCAAATAAATTCCACATTATCTCTACAAGATATAACATCTAACACCTAACTCACTTCATTAAAGTTCACATCAAGTTCACAATATGCTTTCTTAAACGTAAAAACTTTTTATATCTAATCGTTTTGTCAAAATATCTGCAATATTAGAATTGGTTGGACAATAGAATATTTCAATTAAATTTTGATCTATCTTTCCTTTAATAAAATGATATTTCACATCAATATGTTTGCTTCTCCGATTTAAAATTCCATTTTTAATTAAAACAATAGCCGACTGATTATCAACAAATAATTCTGTCTTTGGTGTATGACCTGTAATCTCCTTAATCAGACTTTGAACGTAAAGTAAATCTTTGATACATTCTGCGGCAGAGATGTATTCTGCTTCCGTACTGGAGAGAGCGGTGACGGACTGTTTACGCGAGCACCAATGTATGGGACCACCACTATACAACACTACAAAGCCAGTCGTACTTTTCCTAGTATCAGGATCACCAGCGTAGTCTGCATCACAATACGCTGTCAAAACTAAACTATTTCCCCGCAAATATTGAATACCAGAAGATATAGAGCTCTTAAGGTACTCGTATCTGAAGAGATTTTTAATATTAGCGAAATCATTTCAATTAGGACACTCTTGATGTCTACTACAATAACCAACATGAAACGAAATATCTGGTCTAGTTTTATTTACTAAGTATAGTAAAGACCCTATCAACTGCCTATAACGATGCACATCACTACTATCACCTTTCCCCTCTTGATGTATATCGGTTAAAATATTCGGAAATATAATTTCTTTTAAGTCACTAAATCCAAATTTATTTAACATTTGATCAATGTAAGATTCCTGATAAATTTTCAAATAATTTTCTCCAACCTGTATATCAATACCGATAAACTTCTCGACTTTATCAAATTTTCTAATTTCAAATTCTTTTTGCATTATGCCTTTCATGATATTATTCAACTCATTTTCACAATTTCCTATCAAAATGCCATCATCGACATACATTGCTAAGTAAATTTCCTTTTCTTTACACAAAAACAAACATGGATCTAATTTCAGTTGTTCAAATCCCAATTTCTTTAAATATTCAGTTAGCCGCTTATTCCACATGAGCGGTGCTTGCTTAAGGCCATAAAGACTCTTCTTTAATTTACAAATTTTATTTTCACCATAATCATATCCCAATGGAATTTCCATAAAAATATCCTCATTTAGCTCTCCATACATAAACACTGTCTTTACATCAAACTGTTTTATTTTTAGACCTTTCTGTGCAGCAATCGAAAGCAATAGTCTTACACTAGTAGTATTCACCACTGGACTATAAGTCTCTTTATAGTCTATATTATATTTTGTAAAAATCCTCTAGCAACAAGTCGTGCTTTGTATCTTCCTTCCGGCTTCACAGTAAAAATCCATTTACTGGTTATCAATCTTCTATTTCCAGCTTCTATTTTATCAACGACTTCCCAAGTTTTATTTTTCTCCAAAGAATCGATCTCTTCTTTAATAGCTTTCTCCCATAAACTTCTCTCATCTCTTTTCAACACCTCGCTGTAAGTTAAAAATGACGTTTCTAAATCATAATCTTTCAACCTTATCGGTAATCTTTTATCTCTTTTTGGCAAAATCCTTTCACTACAAATTTCTTCAACGGACTCCTCCGCATCCACAAACAACTCATTTGCGTCCACCGTTAATCTACTATTATCTTCAATTTCATTTCCATTATTCACTTCTTGACTACTATCTTCCAAATTAACTTCTGTTATACTATTATTATCTGATAATTCTTCAGCAATACTATCTTCAAAAACATCAATTCCCTCATTTTCTATAACATCATCTCGTTCTTCTTCTAAAATATTTTCTATGACATCATTTCGCTCTTCTTCTTAATTATTTTCTATGACATCACTTCGTTCTTCTAAAATAGAAAACTCTTCCTCCCCCTCTTCTTCGACATGTGTCTTTTTCTTCTGATTTTCTCCATCAAAACTTCCCCTCTCAACTTGACAACCATTATCAGCTGTGATGATAATTCTTTTCTCATTTTGTTCTTCCAGCTCCTCTTCTTCTTTAAATAATTTATATAAATCTGTAACTTTAGCACTCTTATTACACTGCTTAAAAAATTCCAAAACATCCCTTGTATTATTATTAAAAGTCACATCTCTTGAATAAAATATCTTTAATCCCACCGGATCCCAAATCTTATACCCATTCATCAATCTGTTGTGAGGAATTTTACCCGTGAAAAATAAAAACCATATATTTTCCTTTAGACAGCTATTTATATTTGACAAGCTTTTTGTTTTTCAAGTATAAATAGAATAGGACCTCCAACACAATCTTCATCATTCAAAGATTCTGCTTGGTGTCTATTATTGTCCCTCTTTACGTATCGACTATTTCTCTTCTTTTGAAAGTCTCCTCGTTAACATAATTCCTTCTTACAGTCACACTATTATAATGGGGGACTTCAACACTTGTCTTCTCAAACAGGATTCAAGATCTTCCTCTCTCCATTCTATATCACTTTCTTGCAATTGGTCCCTTATTCCCTTAGGTGCCACTCATCGATTTCCTAACTGTACGCCTTCACTTCTTGATCTTATACTTGTTCCTTCTACTCAACATGTCGTTAAGCATGGACAATGTACAGCTGATGCCTTCTCCTACCATGACCTTTTATTCCTTTCCTATAAAATTCGCCCTCCGAAGGCTAAACCTAAGATAATCCTCCGGCGTAGTTTTGGTGGTATGGATCTTGAGAACCTCCGTGAGGATGCTGGCAACATTGACTGGTTTGATGTCACTGCCGCTGGTTCGATTGATGTCAAAGTCAATCTATTCAATATCAAGCTTCTTCAGCTATACGACGTCCATGCCCCTGTTGAGCCCGTAAAAATGAAGCACCTGCCGGCGCCGTAGCTGACAGACGGCCTAAAAGACTTACTGCAGAGGAAAGCAGCAACTAGAAAAGATTTAAAAGCAGACCAAATTCTTTTACTCGATAGAAATATGTTGCAATCCGCAATCGCAGCAACCGGGTGTGTAGGGATGCTCAACGCCGCCACATTCATAAGTCTGTTGAAAACAGTGACCCAGCTAAATAAAGTCTGGAAATTTCTTAGATCAATGGGAGTGGGTAAATCGCGCCAAGATTCTATTCCTAAACATCTTGAATGAATTAATCAACATTTTTCTACTTCCTCTAACTTCAATGGTAATATCAAAGCAAAAAACGTTAAATTATCATTCGTCTCTTCCCACTCCTGATTATTCACCATTCGTCTTTAATCAGTTCTCCGATTGTGATGTTAAGAAGAGTATAGAATCTATCTCGTCTAATGATGTTGGTAGTGACTACATCAGTCGCAAGATGATACTCCCTATCCTTGACAAAATCCTTCCTATCTGCCATATCCTTAATCATTCCCTATCCAGCGGTGTATCTCTCTTCTTGGAAAGAAGCCCAAATTACCCGTCTTCGTAAAAAGCTTAATCCTGTTTCCTTCTCTGAACTCCGTCCTATCTCCATATTACCGTTTCTGTCCAAAGTCATTGAACGCCTTATCCGTAACCAACCTAGTACATTCCTGTGCAAGAACCACCTCCTTATTTTTTTCCAATCCGGGTTTCACCCAGGACATAGTACTACTAGCTCTTGTTAGCATTACGGACGATATTAGACTTGGTATGGAAAATGGAAATCCGACGGTTCTTTCCTTATTAGACTTCAGCAATGCTTTTATTATTTAAAAATACATGTTATCAAATATCAAGGGTTTTTTTAAACCTTTGATATGCCAAACGCCTATGTTTTTGCCTGACATATCTTCCAGAACTTAAACAAGAGGAGACCGTTTTCCAAGTATACGACATTTTAAAATGTTGGTGCCAGCTTTTTACTGAAATATTTATCTTTGTTATTTTATCAAAATAAAACAACGAATTACATAAAATATTCTTATAGTATAAGAGATATGTTATGAGCGCGCGCATTGTGAAGACCTGAATAGGTTACAATTGTGACCTTTAGTCTTCAGTTTATGTCACGCATGGCGAAGAGCGATAGGCTTTGTTGAAACAAAAACAAAATAAAAAAAATGCCATCGTATGTATTTGTAATTTATTTATTTATTGATTAAAATAAATATTTTTTAATGTCAGATGAATGAAAAGTGTGTATGTGTGCTGCCGCTGCTGCGTGGAACCCTTTTTCAATTGTTTTGTGAGTGTATAACGTATCTGTTTATTTGAATATCATTAAGTATAAGTCATTAATTAATTCTTATTATTATTATTTATAATATAAGTCATTAATTCATTCTTATTATTATTTATAGTATACGTCATTAATTAATTCTTATTATTATTATTTATAATATAAGTCATTAAATAATAATAACTATTATTATGTATAGTAGCATAGGATAGTTACAATAAATAAAGGTCATACACAGGTACGATCACTGTCCGAATAGGACGCGGGAGGGCACCCGACGACTGGTTGCTAACGGCTTCTACTGAAGATCTTCAAGAACGTCGCCGTCGCTGGTGCGCTTCAGCGCGAACTGAGACGCGCTCAACGGATGCAGCTTCTTTAGTGCGCAGCTGTAAAAATAATAATAATAATAGGAGCGCAATTATTGTTGACATTACCGTCCCGCATGACGGGAACCTCGTGAAAGCCGGGAAAGATAAGCTAATCAAGCATCTTGGCTTGACTCGCGACGTTGTCGACATGTGGAATGTGGAATCAGCGATCAATGTACCAATAGTCGTGTCAGCCAATGGCCTAATAGCTACGAGTCTCGACCAACATCTTAGGAGGCTCTCGTTAGGCGGCTGAGTCAATTTTGATTCCCAAAGCTACAGTACTTCTGGACATGGCTCGTATTATTAGGATGTCCCTTTCTCTGGAGGCCTGAACGCAGGTAGCTTGGACCCTGTGCCCGACAGCCGGTGGGCTACTACTTTTTATTTAATTTTAAGCTTTAGGGCTATATTTAAAATTGTAAAAAGTATTTAGGTATATGAGAGCAGTGGTAGCCCAGTGGTAATGGCCGCGACTTTCAAGTTGTAGGTCGTGGTTTCGAACCCAAGCAGTTATTTTGTCCTAAAACCAAAATTCGAAGACATGTGAGATCCACCAACCCGCACTGAGCCCGCGTGGTGAATTACGGCCCTCACAGAGAGGTAGCCTGTGTCCCAGCAGTGGAAACATTAAAAAGCTGATGATGATGTATATAAAGAGAGTACACTACATAAATACGAAAAAAAATATTCCGTCAGTCACAAATACGAATTTCAAAATACCGATTTTCATAATTCCGAATGGTTCATAATACCGAATATAACAATTCCGACTTATATTATTTTTATAATTCCTAAATTTCAATATTCCAAACGTTTATAATTACTATTCTCAAAATACCGAGTTTCAGTAGATCGAATAACAAAAAGTCCGACTTAATGATAATTCGAAACATCAAAAATACGAATTCCGATTATTAAAATACCGATTAATATAACAATTACGAAATAAAAACTCCTTGTAAAACTGAATAGCTAACCCAAATGATTCACCAACAATAGAGGGGATCTGGCACTCGGCGGCCGCAGCCGCGGCACGCTCGCATAGCTTACTCGCCTTCGCGCTTTAATAGTCACAATTCTAACCTAACCTAACCGAAGTGATTCATCAATAACACAGGAGATTTGCAGCATGCAAGCAGGCATGCAGCGTGCAAGCAGACACGCAGCATGCAAGCAGGCATGCAGCATGCAGCAAGCATTGTTTCTGCCACGGCTCCGGCGCTGCGGGGTTTGGGCGGCCCCTCGCGAGCTTATTCGCAGATGATTTTAAAGCTCACCACCTGCTCCTCAGCTCGCGGGCCGCCCCACCCCACCGCGCCTACGCGGGCTTAAATTACACTCTAGGGTAGGGCAGACAACATTGCGTGAAGTCGGTTTTGCAGCGATTCGTTTCTGTCACTAAATTTTGTAGCACAGCATGATGACTTTTAGTTTATTCGAACTATTGAAAATCGGAATGTCGTTTTTCAGACTGAGAACCGTTGGAGCATTTGATTCTTCGAACGTATGAAAATCGGAAAACGAACAAATCGCATTTACGACTTTCGGTAAAAAAAAATAGTGGTTATGAAATTCGGACTTTTAAAAATCGGAACATCGAAATTCGGAATAAAATATTTCGGAGTATTTGGGTGTTCCCATATAAAGGCATCGAATGGAATTAAAACACTAGCCTGTTAGTCCCACTGCTGGGCAAAGGCCTCTTCTCATACAGAGAAAGCACGAGCATTGATTACCACGCTTGCTCAAGACGAATTGGCGATTTCTAAGTTATATTAACTATTAATCCCGCACCCTATTCAGGAATTGCGTAACTTTAAAGAACGCGAGCACGTGTGCTTTGCTTGCTTTTATTGCATAATATTTACAGATCTGTCTAGATTCGACAGCGAAAAACACGCAATGAATTGTCATAATGCAAGACTTTGCGTAAATAAGTAAAATTATCCACAACTGACTTAATTAGATGTATAGAAATTAGATTATACCCCTAATAACCGCAGAAAGAAGAAATTCTTCTGCCTACAACAAAAATAGCGCTGCTGTTTTAATAGAGTGTGACTACACTTTTGACCCTTAACTGTACATATGAATTGAAAAAGAAACATTGGTCGGTACTAACCCGGGTTTGAACCCACGACCTCAAGCACGGGAAGCGAGGTCTTAGCCACTGGGCTAAAAAAAATAATTCTAATGTAATCATTTACTGCCTTGTTAGTGTAGTGCTAGCATAGGAAATAGGAAACCTGGACTTATAGTGACTTTATTAAAAGATTGTGCTCCAATGGTGTAATTGCAGCAAGGTGTTCTCCATTGCGAGGATAAATTAATAAATAATTAGCAAGCACTAGTGCTACATGTGAGGTTCTGGGTTCGTTTTCCGGGTCTGACTTATATCCCTGTAAACGTACGGCGATGCGCCATCGGTACATGGTGGACATCCCACCCATACGCACTAAACGTTTTGGAAATACTTTCATTATGCGTACAGCTAAGGAGTGGAATTCCCTGCCGGAGTCTTTGTTTCCAGATAGCTACAACCACAACCTCGGGGTCTTCTAGTCAAACGTGTTACACCGTCGACCACATCATCGCTTAACAACAGGTGAGATAGTGGTCGTGGTGGGAGTGGTATTGGTGGTCGTAGTGGCGATCCTGGCTATAATAAAAAATTACTCACGCCAGTCTAGCATCAATCACAGGGCGGACAGTGGCCTCAAGAAAGCCGTTAAATCGTGTCGCAATCGCCCGTTTATATGCGCCCATGTCGCGGAAAAGCAGCCAGTCGCCCACGTCAAGCGCTGGGAGCCGCGTGTTGGGCAACACGCAATCTAAACCGTCACACGTGGGGCCCCACACTGAGCACGCTGAGCGAGGGGTGCCGTTGTCCTGGGTTGGAAAAATAAAATAAATATACATTATTGTACACCTCAAAATATGTACAGGACAAACATTCACAAAAACAACTGTACAATGGGCGGTATTATAGCACATGGCAATCTCTTACAGACAACCTTTGGATGGACTGAACGATAGGAGATGAATTTAGGGCTGTCAGTGTACAAAATTACATACCTACTTAAATAATATTACTTAGACATAATAACATATAGTACATTATGATACAAGTGTGAAAACTACCACTTACGAATGTAACTGCCTCTTTGTTGTCACGGTAATAATATCTACACTTACTCGGCCATTCAAAAAATCAGTTTCGGAATTTTACTGCACGTAGAAATGGTGATATATAATAATGGTGGCAAGCTAGGGGAATACCTACATAAGAACTACAATCGTTTGCTGGGAATAGCACCATTTTCTTGTTATCGGGAGAGAACCTTCAAAAGAGACCTTGAGTTTTGGAAAAGACACAGTTTGTGTGAGATTTTTACCTCAGTAAAACCAACCCAGTGGTCACCACACACAGAGCCCCCGTTACCTCTTATAAGACCACCCAGAACCCTTCCGTCCAACGTCTGGTAAGGCACAGCCCTGGGGAGACTGTAAAAGGGTCTCCACTGAGTCTCGCCTTGCACGGCAGCACGTGATCACTGTGCCACCGTCTTTTCTAAGGTCACTCGATGGACGGACTGAGTCCACACTCAGAGCGCCCAAAACCCCGGAGGCCCGCTTGCATTTAATGATACAAGCCGGGTTTCGGGGTGTTAGGCATCGAAGCAGTTGCCTTCGCAATGGCTTTTCTCCGATTGGGATGGGCGCTCCCACGACCCCACTTCTAGAGCATCACGGTATCATAGAAGTAGGCCATTTCCCTACAGTTTTCTGTCTCCGCCAGCATTGACCTCACTAATTCTGGCAGATACAGGTCTCGCCCGATCCTGGCGACCAAGACCCGCCGCTCGGAGGCCCACACACGGCACTCCTCGAGCGTACTCTGTGCAAAATTCAGGTTGCCTCTACAATGGTGAAAATTTGCCGTGGCCTTTAGCACAATCCTATTAAGGTATTCAACGAGCAACCGTGCCCGGTCAGTACATCAGAAAACGTGTAGGAGATGCACTCCCCTCTTTTCAGCCAGCCACGTGCAATTCGAATAGCCATTTTCCGCTGCAGGCTGTTGATTTTAGTCCTGCAGCTTCAGACACCTGGCTGTCTGTTTGATCAAACAACGCGCTCCATAAAGTAAAATCGATTGAACTTGACCTACGTAGAGATGGGCCAGATTGACCAGCAGTCTATGCAAAGCACCCAATTGCCTAACAATGCTGGAGACCAGGCCCTAAATGCTCTTTGAAGCCCCACTGGCTCTCTGCTCCTTGGCAATTTTTCTAACCATAGCGCATCAGTTTTATGAGACGTAATCTGTTAACCCAACTCGAGGATCGATGCCGTACGAACGACTCTTGCCACTCCCAGCACGAAAAACTGGATAGTATCGCCCGCAGTGAAGTATTTGCATTAGAAGAAATTTATATTAGTTTTTGAAAATATGATTTAGATCTTTTGAACTTTGAATATAATTTTTTTTATTGACACTTACGTAGCTAATCAGAATAGTATTTTACATTTTCAGTTAGGTTAAAGTATTATAACGATTGCCTATCAAATTTGACTCCTCAGTTTCGAAATTCCGAATTTGAAGAGCCCAATTTCGTAACCTACATTCGAAATTGAGAATGTCTGAAACTGCATGCCCTAATACAGTATTGTGACACGGCCCTGTCCTTGAAATACTTACCTACAGTCGCGCGGTACACCAATTCAGATTATATATATATATATACAAGAATTGCTCGTTTAAAGGTATTAGATTACCGTGGTCTAGTGGTCGCGATGAGGTCCTGGGTTCGATGCCCGGGTGGGGCAAGTGTTACTGGGTCTTGATTTGAATACAGGCGTGATGATTTGTTATGTGAAAACTTTATCATTGCAGCCAGGCAGAATAGAACCAGAGATATTTTATTGAAAATACATATACGTATACCTAAGGCGCTATATACGCCCCAATGTTAACGCAATGGGACTATTGGGACAGACCCGTACTGGCCGAGCGCCCGCACGATGCCAAAATATCAATATTGAACCTCCTTTTGAACAGTTTTGTTTGCAAAATATTATTTGATTTACATATGCTATGTTAGTTATGAAGAAATTCCAGCCATAAATTTTTCTGTGTAAAAATTATTTTTAAACATCCAAGGCGTTTTGGAGGAGTTTCCAAAAGTTGCGAAAAAATATCGTGTTGTTAATTTTTTTTTTAAAGCAATACTATTAGTTACACGAAAAAACCTTGTGTTCAAAATTATGTACGTGAATCAAAAATATTTTTGCAGAGATGACAATGTTGAGATGGATGTGCGGCGTGACGAGATTGGATAAAGTGAGAAGTGAGTATATTAGAGGCAGTTTGAAAGTGGCGCCAGTGGCAGAAAAGTTGAAGGGAAACCGTTTGTCCTGATATGGTCATGTGATGAGGAGGGAATATAAATGTGGATGGATGGAAAGGAATAGGCAGGACAAAGATAAGATGAATGGACTGTGTGAGGAGTCATATGAAGGAAAAGGGTGTCAGTAATAGCCTAACAGGGGACAGAACCGTATGGAAGATGAAAACGTTTTGCGCCGACCACAAGTAACATGGGAAAAGGGCAGGCAGATCATGATGATTGATTCATGTACATTATTTGTTCTTTCGTATGACTAATACTTTTGCTTTAAAAAGAAATTAACAACACGATATTTGTTCGCTTCTTTTGCATACTCCTCCAAAACGACTTGGAATTTTAAAAATATTTTTGCACGGGTAAATTGATTTTAGAATTTCTTCTTAACCTACATAGGATATGTAAATAAAATAGTACATTATGGTACAAGTGTGTAATGTTGGTGCTTACCGCTGAGGCGCCATTGAGACCCGAGCCGTTAGGTGAGGGTCTTAAGAGAGCCGAGGACGGTAATCATCAATACACACGTGTATCATACGACGTTTTTCAACACACTTGTGAAGAAAATAATACTAAAAAAATCATTTCCAACAGTGAAAACGAGTTGTGAATTTTTTTTCGGAATGGCGGGCAAAATTAATCAGTTTTCCAATGCGCGCGCACCTAACCATGGTCACAGATTACTAAATAGTTACTACCATGGCGATCGGCCATAGACTAAAAATAATGAGTTATTTATTTTTGGCTTTTCGCGAATAGCGTTTTAGCCACGTACAAAATGAGGAATATCAAGTTTTTTTATTACAGACAAAAACAAAAGTTATATTTAAGTGAAAGTTTTATTTAATAAACACGTACAAGTTGAAATTATCTATTTAAATACGAAGTTGCATGAAATGTGTTACATTTGTACTATTTATTGAGCATGATCTTTTTTGTATCGAAACTTTTTTAAGAACAAAGCAAGTCAACCAAAAAATTAAAAAAAAAGTCATTATCTCACTTGTGAATAATATTAATGAAAAAGTCACAGTTTGATAACAGGTGTCATTATGTGCCTAATTGCGGTGAAATTAGAGCCACTTTATGAGCAAGTGTGTTGAAAACATATTTTGCAAACAAAACTGTCCAATATTGAAATTCTGACACCGAGCTGGCGCACGGCCAGTACTGCGTTAACATTGAGGAATATATAGCCTTCTTATACAGCGGTAACAAAATATTGTGAGAAATCACGTAGAATGTTTTCGTCCTCCAGAGACTTGTCTCATTTGGGGGGTTGTGCGTGGGGGTTCTGTGTGTGGCTAGCTCCGCTCAAAACACAAAAGCTTCCGGGGGGCTTTACAGGCTTCGCGGAGTGACCTCACTGTTCCGAGGGCTTGAGTAAGCCACGACCTCGCATTTCAGGTTAATGTGGACGGCTGGGATGTATTGCCGTTTAAAAATGTAAGAATCCATGACTATAGGTAGGACAGTAAAATTACGTTGAGTGGTTCAGCGGACACGTACTGCTTGTGGAACAGCACGCAGCTGAAGGAGCCGTACACGCCGTCGTTGATGAAGTACATCGTGTGCATTTCCCCGTTCATGTCGCACTCCTTAGACGCCACCTAGCGGATACAATAAGCATGTTTGTTTATATGTCAGATAACAATCGCTGGGGCTCTAGAAAAAGTGCCATTATATCAGCGATAGCGTCGTCATAGCGATTAGAAAAAAGACAAATATATATATCGGAGGAAGGTATATGATTAATAATCAGGAACAAAGAAATGTTCCTTGTAAACTTATTAATTCAGGTTTGTTTAATTGGCAACATTTAGCTTCTGATTCAAATCTCAGTTCGATTTTATTCGATTGACAACACTTTATTTTTCTTATGTCAAAATACTTGCTTTCGATTGGATTTTATAAGCGGTAATTTGCCGGATGAGTTTTTTATCCAATAAAAAGCACCCCGACACAGAGCGCCTTTATAGACACCCCGTCTTTAAAGGCGCTCTGAGTGGCTTCTCCCGCCATGTTTTTCGGGGAGTTAGAAAAAGAAACGCCCGGACGCACGTTTCGGAGTTGGAAAGAGTTGAGAAGTAGCCTAAAGTGGTGTGTATAAACTTGAAAAAGTATGTTTTTGTTGAGGAAAAGCGAAACGATTGGTGACCGAATCCGCTGCTTTGATAAAATTGGAACAAGGACTATCTCTAAAACGGCATAAGTTACCCGCTTTGCGCATGCATTACCCACGTTAGCCCACAAGATCGAGGGTATATTGAAGGTAGCCCTCCTGTTTTTGACATATACATATATGAGATTGTCAAGCACTTTCGAAATGCAATGTGATTAATCCTTTACGTTTTGATATCAATACATCAGAAAGTTGTTAATTAATTGGTCTTGACCTCTTGACTATTATACGAAGATCTTTGACAGTCGTTACGTGTAGTCAGCAACTTGGATGTCTGACAACTAGTCTTATGAAGGAGAATGGTGTTACTCCTTGGTAAACTGTTATATTGTTTCCATTGCTGGGATTGAAGCTTCCTCTCACAGACTTCTAACTTCTAATTCGTATCAAACAACCAAATTTTGACTCCAAGTTAGGTCATATTTATTTGCAAATTAGCGCAAGTAAAACCCATTTAAAGATTATTTTATTAGTAATATTTAAAAAAAACATCTCCACTTTACGTGTACAGGAGGTAACCTAACATTTTTTTTTCATGGTTTTTTTTACCACTTTGTCGGCGTGATAAATATGTATATCCATTCCAAATTATAGCTTCCTAGTACTAAGAGTTACGACAGACGGACATATCAAAACTATAAGGGTTCCTTGTTGACTACGGAATCCTAAAAAGCAGGTGAATCAGCAGAAATGTGAACATACCTTTCTCTTGGCATGCACCATGGTAGCAAGAGTGAAGGCTGCGGCGGCGAAATATCTCCCTGGTTCTGCGATCACGCGCACCGAGCGATCCGGGAAGTGTTCCTCTATAGCAGAGTTGATTACTCTTGCCACCTGATGGGCACAACAAATATGTAATTAAATCATTTATTTATGTTCTGAAGAACCCGTGAACCCGCACGTGTCGACATTCAACGCTTGCCGGAGTCGAACCGTGGTGGGTAACCTTAGCATATCAAGATGCCTGCATGCAGGAAAACACGTTAAGCCGTTGGTTCCTGCTGTCATTAGTAGATTTTTGACATTCGTTATGGGTAATTAGAAATCAGGAAATCTGATATCAGTCTTGCCAAGGAAAAGGTCTCGTGTTACCAAGTTACAGGGTTGTTGAGATTAAACCGACGTCAACATGTTTGGGAATTGGAAAAAAGGCTAGGATAGCAATAAAGAGTGGATGGAGTCCATTACCCACGAGTATGACGGAGCTGGCAGCGAAAAAAATCTGTAAGTGCTACCGTATAGGATCCTCGGTCTTATTATTTAAAAATTAAGGCGAGTTGGGGTGAAACGCATGTTTTTGTGTTTTCAAGGTTGCGTCCTACGCGGAACAACGTGAATATTTTTACAAATAAATGTCACATCAAAAAACTGTAGATGCTACCATAGACACTTGTTGCTACGTGTAGGATCCTCGGTATATTTCAAATGATTTAATAATTAACTCTTGTTCTTGTGTTCCACTTCGTAACCTACGTGGAACATCAAGAATATTTTACAAATAAGTGTCACCTCGCGGATAGAAGAGTTGGATTCTCCTGGGAAGCCTCCCCCGATGTCCAACAGACGCATGTTCTTGTGTCCCACGTTGCGTCCTACGTGGAACAGAGCTCGCGACAGAGCGATGGCGCGCGCGTACACTTCTGTCTCAGTAGTGCCGCTACCCACGTGGAATGACACTCCGATTATCTGGGGAAGTTCAATATAATTATTATAGTTTTTGTTAGGGGTTTATAATTTCATTGATAACTACATAATACGAAGAATGTCTCAATACACTGAAATCCTTGCTGCTCAAAAAAGCCTAGAGGAGAACTGCATCAAGAAGATGGGCGAATTTGAAGCGCAGATCCAGGGTGCTGGTCCGGCTTAAGTTAACAAAGTGGGAAAATTTGCCTATGAGTTTGGGACGTTCCGAGACCTCATGTTCTCCATGTTTGGTCTGCTCCGAAGCCAGCTGATCAATGAGTGTGCCGAACCGATTGATGCTTTGGAGACTGGGCACCGATGGAAAACATTGGTATTGAAAGGACTCGCTGAAGTGGAGTGTAAGGAGTGCTAAGTTCTAAGATTACCCTCAAGAATCTCACAGCAGCTGAAATTAAAGTCTGCTACAGAATTGAGACCCCCAGCCACGTGCCAGGCCTATGCCCGTTAAGTTTGCCACTATTGACATCACAGTTTGGAAGGCCAAACTACTCTACAAGGATCCAAAATATATTTCAAGGAGTTCATGACAAGGGCCCGGCGAACTGTCTTCGGGAAGGCGCGCGAGCACTGCAGTATGCGGTCGTGTTGGACTCAGGATAGCGTCATATACATCAAGGCCTGCCAAACTCTTCGAGGAGTGCAAGCGTGATGTGATGTTACTCACGTATAAGCCGAGCTCGGCAGCTAGCTTGAGCAGCTTCGGCGCCTCGGTGACGATGTCGCAGCCGAACTTCATGCCCAGCGGATGTTTCGCGAAGGCAGCATCGCAGCGGAGGCGAATCACCAGCCTGGTAACACACGGGTATTCTCAACCGAACAAAACATAGAACTAGGTAACACTATAGTGAACTTGTACATGCATGTACATATTTTTTTTAACTGGAAATTTGGTCGTTTTCTTTAGCTTCGCACAGTTTGTGCATTTACGTTTACGTTTAGTTTATCTTTTTTATACAGTAAAATGGATACATTTATCATCATCATCAGCATTTCAGCCGAAAGACGTCCACTGCTGAACATAGGCCTCCTCCAAGTTTCGCCACATTGAACGGTCCTGTGCATTTCGCATCAATCCCGCAGCCTTGACCAGGTCATCGCTCCACCTAGAGGGAGGACTTTATACGAGACGTCTTCCGGTACGCGGTCGCCCGCTTCAAAACTGTCCCTATTGACTGTCCATCCAAAAGTGAGTACAGGGTGAGTTTGCCAATTGGGCTAAATCCAAAACTATAAGGAATAGCGAAAAACACTCAAAGGAGTTACGGGCCTGATTTTAAGACTGCGCCGAGCGAACGAGGCGCGCGGCAAATGGGCAGTGTTGCCAACTATATTTTTACAAACCCAACAAATGTGGCTTCGTGACCCACCAGAAAACCACTAAACTTAACGGTCTCTCAAACCACCAGAAAACCAATAATCCAAAAAAAAAAAAAATGTCCGTAATAATTGTTTAAAATTTAACCACATAATTTTGTACTTAGTTACTGGACCAGCAGTGCTTTCCACCTCTTGTAATCAGTTCTTTAATTCTTGGTTATTTAGCCAACCATCACGGAACTTTTGAGCATACTGTGGTTTGGGCATATTAGTTTCACAAAATTTGTGGAAATAAGTTAAACTAGTAAGTAACCTTTACCGATACCGATCCGAGCTGTACTGTATTGTCCGTCCATTGTATTTGCGCACGCATAGGGAACAACATAAACACCCTTTAAATCAAATCAAACTTGACACATTAACCATACAAATAAAGTCCATAATCAAAATATTCAAGAAAATATCAAACAATTTTCTGGGAATCCCCGAAAACTACTATCTTAGTTCTGTTGTGTCGCCTATACAACAAAAATATTATAAACTTGTTTCAATCGTTCTTTCCTAACTAGAGTTTTTTTGTTAACCGTACTAGTGGATCAATGTCTTACCACCACTA
The DNA here is from genome assembly GCA_964057195.1 of Orthosia cruda. Classification (NCBI taxonomy): domain Eukaryota; kingdom Metazoa; phylum Arthropoda; class Insecta; order Lepidoptera; family Noctuidae; genus Orthosia; species Orthosia cruda. The sequence continues at coordinate 16,883,915 of OZ059841.1, read as the reverse complement.
ACTGAAGCAATCAAAGCCACAAAAAAATCCACTAGCCACTAAAAGCAATATTTCGCCACTAAAAGGAGGGTCGAAACCACCAGTTTTAGTGGAAAATCCACTAAGTTGGCAACACTGCAAATGGGTAATTACTGCAGCGCGCTAGCACGCACACAATGACAAGTTCACACTGTCGAGCCCCGCTTGCAGTTGCGCGACAAAAGTTGGTAACTTAGGATTTTTAAAATTTGAGTCGTGTTGAGTGACTTAAAGACGAATATTGATTATTTAGATGTTTTTATGTAGGTACATAAATCCCATAATTAAATCTAATAATCTATATTATATAAAAAATAATGTTTGTTTGGACGAAAAATTATCCGTTCCCTTACTAGTCATCCGATTACGATGAAATTTGGGCGTTGTGGATTGTACGCCCGGGCATTTTACCGGGTATGTAGGTAGACTTGGTGAGTAGATAGGTAGGGTAGTTGGGTAGGTGTATTGTAATAATAAAAGCAGTCTGTAATAAAAAATCTATAATTACCCAATGTAATACCTACCTAGCTTGTTTTACCATTTTAAAAAAAGCCTAGGGAAACATGTTATATTTATTATACGTGTATAACTGAAAGATCTATTTTAAAAAAACAACTCTGTAAATGAACAACTTTCTCCAGGGAAGTGGAAGGCATCGCAAAAGTTGAAGATGCGCTGTCCCATTCCTAAGCAAAGACCTCCCGTCTTTTCCTAGGAGAGGGACACCACAAGAAATACTCACTGGGCGTGCGGCATGTATGCCTTGATCTTTATGAGCTCGCTCTCCGAGTCGAAGGTCATGACGTCGACGCCGAGGGCCGATGCGTAGCGGAGATGTGACGGCATCTTAGCGGGGTTCGCGAAAATAATGCGCCTGTAACAAATATATAATTAAACTTGCAACGAATAGTATATTAGACCACACGCCGGATATCCTATTCCGCGGGAGTTCTCCGAATATTAGGCAAAATTGTTTGGTCAGTGGGATCCCGGACCTTATGCTCAGTAGTCTTGCTTATAAGCGAGACTTTGGAGGGATATATTTATTTCTTTATTGCAATTACTCTCTGCACTTACTGGACCAGCACTGCAGAGAGTCAATAATTACATAATGCCGGGTTTACATTATTCCAGTCCAGTGATCCAGCGAGAATTCAGAGTCCAGTGCTGGACTGGATCTGTAACGTCTACATTATTCCAGTTATTTAGAAACCCACTTCAACAGTGTGAACACTACAGTGACAATGATTTCAAGAAGAGATCTGCACTGGAATGGCACTGGATTGGCCGTCTACATTATTCCAGTTGCACTGGATTGGTCGCACTGGATTCAAAAGTACGGTCGTCGGCGATTCGACGGTACGTAAAGTACGGTGCGGTCCACCCCAGTTACTGGACTGGAATGCTAACTGGATTCAGTGCATTCCAGTGCCGGTTTACAATTTTCCAGTAAGCAATCCAGCGCCGGATTCGATCGCTGGACTGGAATAATGTAAACCGGGCATAAGATACAAATTATTAATAATTTACAATTCACACAGAAAGACAAATCAATAAAAATCATAATTCAATAAAAATAATTCAACAACTTAATCATTTCCATTTAGCTGCTAAAACGGATTCGTCCAATGGCGTTGAAGTTACTCACTCGGGAGCTACTCCGATGGAGGTGACGAGCTCGATCTCTACTTTGGAGGCGCAGTCGAAGCCAGTGCCGAGCGCCGCCAGTGTGCTCACGAGCAGCTTGTCATCGTTGCACTTCACGGCTATTATCAAACAAAATATGTTGCATGTTAGTTAGCAGAAAATCAGTTTTTGAAAATTATCGCTAAGTTAATGTATGTCGGACTTTAGACAAGTGTCATTCGATATCAGCGATGGCGTTGGTCAAAAAATAAAAGTACTCTGTGGTCAAAATGCCAAATGTAAGGGATTTTTCACGTGACATTTCTATAACGGTTTATATTGCATACATTTTTGACAATTGTCAATCACTATGGCGCATTGAGATAGGAAAAATATGGAGGCGCCCTATTATTCTATACATACATTAGCTTATACAAATATGAGTGAAATACGATACAGAATGTGAAACATCATTTTGTCTCATTTCTTCTAATGTAGTAATCGTATTTGACAAAAGAGACAACAATATTTCAGTTGTTGCTCAATAAGGCAACATTTTGTTATGACGTAGTGACAGCTGTCAGTACGTGCCATATTCGCCATATTAATTGCCGAAATTTGTGGTTGTGTTCGTGGTAGTCCTGCTGTCAAATGGTTGTTTACTTTTTGTATTTTTAATGTGTGTGTGTTCCGTGATTAACACAACCATAGCATCGGCAGCCATTTTAAGTGCCATTTTAAGGTTTAGGTAGGCACGTTTTTTTTGTAGGTATTTCGAGTCCATACTATTTATTAGGTCTATGCTATGGCGACGCTTTTTGGTGGAATGTCACTTGTCTAGAGCCGAAGCTGTCAAACGCGGAGCAAATCACATCAGCTTGCGTTAGATTTGTTAAATTTTTGTATTAACCAGTATTTTTCCTGAACCAGTTTTAGGTCATTTTTCGAGCGTGCCGGATGGTTTCGTGTCCATAATAAATAATATTTCATGGCTTATGATAAAATGACCTACCATCAAAAAATTGTACATAATGCTCTAAGAATTTAATAATAAAGGTGACTAGTTTAATAAAAAATCTAAAAACATACTAGCTACTGCCCGCGACTTCGTCTGCATAGCATTAGTACTTCGAACAGCCTATTTTTTATATCGCCCAATAATATTGTAGTAATATTATATAAGTTTTCCATACAAACTTCCAACCCCCCTTGCCCCCTCCTTTAAGGATGATTGCCGGGATAAAAATGTATACAATCCTATGTTCTGCCAAGAGTCTCAAACTATCTCCATACCAATCTTCATCTAAATCGGTTCAGCGGTTTAAGCGTGAAAAGGTATCAGACAGACAGAGTTGATTTCGTATTTATAATATTAGTATGGATAGATAAAATAGCATAAGAAGCGAATTAAAAAGATGTAAACAAAAAAAATATGCTGTGCATTCGGAGGATACATAATAGCGAGCTAACTGACCAAAACGTACATACATAGACTGATAAACACATTACCCTCCTTTGCGTCGCGCTGTCGGGTAAAAATACCAGTAGGCTGCATTCAGTTTTGTAGTGCGCAAACAAAGTGTTACCAGAAACATAAGTTGGTATGTATAACTTACCATAGAATGGCTCAACGCGAGGCATGAGCTCCTTCCAGCGGTGGTACCGTACCACCACCTCGCCGAGGTCCATCACGTAGAACGGGTCCTCCTGGGTACCCGACTTCACGATCTCGCGGATCATGCCCTCGGGCGACCACGGGCCGTCCATCACGGTGATGAGCTGTTCTTCTTCTACGATCTTCATCGTGGCTGGGATGTTGACGGTTGACTTCGGAGCCGGCTTTGCGTGCCGTGGGGTCGGCTATGCTGCGACTGCCTGTCCGGGCCAGTTGGGTCGGTGTCAGGTGTTCAAGCCGGGTCCCACTTGCGCTAATCCACAAGTGTCAGCTGCAACAATTCCACGTCTGTTAATTGAATACAAATGAGGTAGATTTATACCTAATTACCTATGCGGAGCGTTATCGAATTCTGTATTTCTCAAAAAAATTACACTGACACTTACATGAAAAACTTATATTATAAACAATTTAAAGTAAGTTGAGTGTAGTACTTACCTATAGGACAAAAGGAACATAGCTTAAATTTACAATTTAACAGACAGTTAATCTTTGTCACTGGTCACATAATTGAAATTTAGGTACTTACAAAAAAACAGTATACATTTAAAACAAAAATAATTATCAAAACTTTTGTAGGTAGTAGTAAATAATTACCTACAAAGAATTAGTGGACAGTTGACAAGAAGTGCAGTGTTCATGTTGACACTAAGCGTAGTGGATAAAAAGCTGTCAATTATTATTTTTGTAGATTAATGTGTTGTTTTACTAGTTTTTTAATAATAGTAGTGATTTATATCTTTAATTTGCTTTGGTCATTTATTTAATATTCTTGCACCTTCGTGTGTTAGGCTTTTCTTCGTACTTAGTTCGGTGTGGTTTTCACATATGTCAAAATGTTAGCCTGTCAACATTGAGATAATATGTACTAGAGAAGCTATTGCTTTAGAATAAATAGTCATTGCTCTGAGGAAGCTATCCTAAGTAAAGGACATGCTCCATTTTGACAAGAGTTTAAACTAAACTTCGCTGCAGCGCTGAAACAATAATTAGCCGTCTAACAAAACAGTATAAACACGCAGCGCTAGAGCGCTTCTAAGGTATAGTTTTCTCGCGATCAAAAAGACGGAAGCGCCGTGATTTTCATGGCGCTTACGCGTTTCGTTCAACATTCTGCAACAACTTGTCACTCATATAGACTAAACTGCTGACTGACTACAGAAGCGGTACCTACATAGCTTTATACCTAACAGGCTTCATTAGAATTCGCACATTTTTACAAAAAAAAAATTGTTGAAATACCCTTAGTAAAGTAATAATTACTTTAATATTATATTTATGTACTTCTTTTTTGGGACATTCCCACAGCACTATTCCCAAATCACTGCAACTCCTGAAAGCCAGAATCAATAGTGGTGACCACCAGAAAAGCACCGAGGCAATGAAGCTCGACGAAATCCCGGAGAATGAATTTAACTGTCTTGGATCCCGCAACGAAATTAGTCAGAAAAGAATAGTAGAGGAGAAAGAAAAAATAAATATTTCCAGTTCTCTCCATATCAAGTAGGAGACAGAACAAACAAGGTCAATAGGCACAAAGGGTCATTTACAACTGGGATAAGCCCAGTTGCCTGGCACCTCGGATAAAAATTAGCATTAATATTAATGGGTCCTAACATTGTGAGGTGTTACTCGTATATTTGATTCCAATAATAAATAGGTATAGCAAAAACGCTTGAACGCACGGAAATTTGTTCTAGTTACTACAAGATCCGTATAGTAAACATCTTCTGATGGAGCCTGTACATTATTCAACATAGTATTGCTTTCATTCTGCCAAAGAATACACTCCCATAAGATATGATGTGCAGATTGTACATATTCGCAGTCAGATGTAGAATACTGACATAAAGGCAAGGCAACGAGCTCGAAGGAAAATAATTTACTTTTAAAGTTACCATGCCCTGTGAGAAATTGGGCAACACAGTGATCCACCTCCAGCCACGTCCTGGCCGTCGTCCCATTATTTAGGTACTAGCTGTCCCCCGTGGCTTCGCTCCCATCAACTGGATACCTACATACCCTACCCTACCCTAGACACCTACCCACCTATCATAACTACCAATTTGTTAAACTATTTATTTGAATAACCACAGTCAGTTCCTTTCTGAATATACTTAAGATCGTTATTTTAGACCGCTATAAAAACCAAAGCCAGCTAATTCTACCTACACTTGTTACACAAATTGTCACATCTTATTTTTTAGTCTATATGAGAAATGAGGCAACATGGCGTCCACCAAATATTTCAATTTAAAAATGATTTTCTAGTTACTCATTGACGAAAAGTTATTCCTTTGCATATCGCCGTATTAGTTGAATTATAAGTGCAATATCTTAAAACACACGACAGCATATTTAATGCGTTTGAACGTTTTTTCGTTTAAAAACAAACAATGACATAGGCGCTCAAGATCTAGCAAGCAACTGAGTGAAGTGCGGCCGGCCGACCCCACATGAACTGAACACAGCAGTGATGTGTGGTGACTTCTCTAGTGCGTAGTACATTATTACCTCAATGCCTGTCAAGCGCTATTGTTACTGAGCATTTCTCAAAAAAAATGTAACATGATTCAGAAATGCACTAAAATTGAAATGTTGAAATAAAATTAGTTTTTTAATTTTAAGTATTAGATAAATGTCTAATAATTCGGCATTTATGGTTTATTTTAAGATTTAATTTGTAAAAAGCAGTGCAATGTACAAAACTAAACCCAAGTCGGAAAAACTATTCTTATTTAGTTACTTTCAATCTACTACGTAAATTCTTTGAGCAAATCAATTTCGATAAGTTGTAATTGATTAAAAAGGATGTCATAATAAAACTTTACATGTTTTTAAGAAAATCAGTTTAATATTAAAATTAAAACGTTACAATAAAAGCGCTAATAGATCCTTTACGTTACCTTCTGGCCACAACTCTGTTATAAAATTACAGTAACGCAGTTATGATATTGTTTAATAATATGTTATATGTATACATATGCGAAAACAAAGCACATATCTGTGTTTTTATCATAAAAACATCTAAATGATTAAAAAATAAAACATTATTGTAAAGAAATACTCGGCCACTTTTATGGGACAGTAACAAAAATAGAATTCTGGTAACAAACTAGGATCTTTTAAGCTTAGTGTTCACAGCAGTTTAAATCAGCATTAAGTATTGGCCTATACCAATGACATTAGAGCGTCATTATTTGAACTGCTGTCAAGGGACAATACTTAAAAATAATTTAAAGAAAAGATAATTTTAAGTAACATTTATGTGACTGATATACGACTTACCCTCAGTTTCCCACCTTAAAATTATCGGAGAATTAATGTGACAAATTGTCAAACACGCGTTATCTTCTGTGATTGGCTGTTGAAAATTCATTCAACCAATCACAGCAGATAACGCGTGCTTGACAATTTGTCACATTAATTCTCCGATAATTTTAAGGTGGGAAACTGAGGGTTAGGTACATTGAAGTAAATGTAAAATAAGTTTAACAGTTTTTAACAATTTATTAGTATCATAGATATTGCCTCTTATAACAATAGTTTGATCCGATACAAGGTACATAACTTTTAGTATTTTTTTTGTAACTCAAATATCATACCAAAAAGTTTCTTGATTTAATAATTATCAGTCTTCATAGTGGATACAAAATGCAGCAAATTATTAGACGATCCTGGATTAAACCCACAGCCATAACATTGCGATGACGCTAAAAAATGTGTCGAAGACCAAGGCCATGCATAGATAGACCAAGGTGTTTGTTGTCTTAACGTAAAAAAGTCGTTATATCAAAGAGTAACATTATATTATTTTTTACTTATTATTTATATATATATATATTACTATTACATTATATATACTGACCTCATCTTCAGAAGTCATATTTGAGGTGAATTAGTGACTTGGCGGTGAGCACCATACGCGTGCAATTAAGCTCTGGCGTTCAAAAGATAAATACAATATTGAACTTAATTAAAACTACGTCAGAAAAAAAAAACTTTTAATTTTCATAATCAGACAGTCAATACTCTGCCTAATAATTTCCAATTTTGTTACTCTCTTTTCCATTTATACGTTACCACTCAAAAGTAACAAAAAAGGAGGTAACAAGTCAAGTACAAAAAAGTTATTCAAATTGTAAACACATGCAACTCGAAATTAATCTGGTTTAGGATTTGATTAACGAAATCAAGATTGAAAGCTTTAATAGTAGATTCAATTAAATAGCAAGGTTCTTTTCTGTTTTTTTTTGGTTTTTTTCTGACCGGTTACCTAACTAACGACTTTCAAAGTCCGCATACAGCACAGAAAAGACCATGCACATTGGCCAAATAGGGACCAAACTTGCTTCTTATCCAGTAGGTAGTAAAGCGTTTTGGTTCCTGATTAAGTCGGTCGAGTCGAACTTCTGCTGTCCCTCACTTCCACCACTGCTGAAACCCGATGGGTCGCTGGCCCACTCCGCTGATGAGAAGGTAAATTGATTTGCCTCTCTTTTTGCGGAATCTTCGCGGCTGAATCCTGGTTATGCATGGCCCCTTCCTTCTCCTGATGGATCCATCAAAAGGACTTCCGTAGGGTGCTGAGCAGCCTCGACGTGAACAAGGCTAGCGACCCTGACGGTATACCAACAATTGTTCTTAGAAACTGTGCGCCTGAACTGTTTCCGATCGTGACACGCCTATTCCACCTTTCTTATGAGGCTGTAAAAGTACCGCATGCTTGGAAGCAAGCTAACGTACAGCCCGAGCCCAAGAAGTGCAGCCGAGCTGACCCGGCCAACTACAGATCCAAATCTGTAACGTCCGTACTCTGTAAAAGTAATGGAATGTGTACTCAATGTTAAGCTCCTGGCATACCCAAACGATATACTTAGTGACCGTCAATACAGCTTCCGCCGAAATCGGTCTACTGGGGATCTTCTAGCGTATGCCATTCAAATCTGGAGTGAGGCCATAGAGAGCCACGGGGAAGCGCTTGCCGTCTCCCTCAACATCTCGAAGGCCTTTTATAGGGTCTGGCACGAAAGCCTTATTAGTAAGTATTCTTTATTCGGTCTGCCCAGTGGCCTGTGTGATTGGATAGCAGACTTCCTGAGAGATCGGTCCATTTGAGTGGTTATCGATGGCTGTTTGTAGGTACAATTGGATATTAATGCCGGGGTCCCTCAGGGGTCGGTACTTTCAGCAACTTTATTCTTGCTGTAACGATCAACGATAACGATCTGCTAAAACCGGCGGCACCTTTGGGTATGCAGACGACAGCACTGTTGCTGAGAGATACTTGTCCAACGCTCGTGGTATAAATAATGAAATATATCGAAAACTTCATTCGGTTACGGTAGTCACTAAAATACATACTAATAATTATGAAGACGTTGAGGTGCCAAATCAATTTCAAGATTTTTGATTAGCAGATTTTTATGACGGCGCAATTAAAGCTTTAATATTCTGTAGTGAAGAAGCACGATCAATTTTTCATGGATCCTTTCAGGCATCACCAGATCCTTTTCCGCAGCTATATAGCATTCATGGAGACAGAGAACTAGCATTGAAAGGACGTGTTATTCCATTCGCATCTTCATGACACAAAATAGTGTAAAAGCTTACGAGATTGCATTTCACAGGTTCCAGGTTGGGTACCGGAACAAGATCTTGTCGACTTTGAGAGCGCCGCACTATGGAAAATATAGGTCGGTATCGGATCAAAAATCTGTAACTTCATGAATTTTTGTCGTATCGTGATGAAATTTGGCACAAATATGCAGTAAGGTTTGGAGATTCGAATGATGTGTAGTTTATAGTGTTTTCTTATATATCGATGTATGTTTTTTTGCATAGAATGAAAGAAATGGAAAAAAATCACGAAAAAAATAGTTAAAAATTTATTTAAAGTAGAATACAAGTTTATAATGACTAAAGAGATTAAACCATGGTTAATTACAACAAGCAAAGTAAAATATATATATATGAAAACAATTTACTAAATTAAAATCATATTACTAATAGGGGGGGATGGAGTTGCTCGCGTCCGTAGGATTTACCACCTTTTCCTAGGCCCACCCTACACGTATCCCCCGGGTGGTACAAAACGAGCAACAACGCCGAGCCACGGGCGGCGGTTAAATAACCCGTTAATTGGTGTCCACTGGCCTTGGAGATCTAAATACCTTCAAAAATAGTGGCCATAGTGCCTTGGGCAAGTGCTATGAGATTATCGCCCAACCCCCCCTTTTTATGAAAATGTCAAATAAAGAGAATGAGTTTTTGTCATGCGATCCGGCTAACACCAGGCGCCCTCCGGTATCCGGGCCGGTGGGTGAGAAATTGGTTACCGAAGACTCCATGGAAGTAGGCGACCAGGTTTCCATGGCAGTGAATGTTACTGGCAGCAAGAAATAGGTGCAGCAAGCTTTCCACCCTAGCTTGTTCTTATCTCGACCTAGATGCAACTCCCTAGGTAGCACACCAAGCAAAGAAATGCAGTTAGAGGTCAAAAATGTAGTTTCGTCACCAAGAGACCAACAACATGTTGTGAGTTCCAAGACGGCTACTTCTGCTAAAGTCCCAGACACACCTCAACCACCTGAGTGGCAAAGAGTTCCAACAGCCAGGAGCTACAAAAGGAAAAAACTCTCACAATCGCCATCACCTGAAGTTGTAACCTCCAATAGATATAGCGGACTTCAGATTGACTCTATAGATGCTAAAGAACAACCTAAACAAAAACGAGTACCAAAACCCCCTCCCATAATCTTGTATGGGCTGAAGTTGTAAACAAACTGTCAGAACTTATAAACACAGTTGTTGACGAAGGCGACTACCTCTTTAAAGTTGTAAATAAAAATCAACTTAGAATTACTAGCTCAAATATAGAATCTTACAAGAAAATTATTGGAATAGTCCGTGAAAAGGGTCTCATAGGTCATACATTTAATAGAAAAGACTTTGTCATAAATAATCTACACCCCATAGAGCAATCATAGAGGAAATCGAAAACACAGACAATGTGGTACAAGGGGAAATCATTAATATAAAATTTGGACCCGAAAAGAAACCAACATCAACATTTTTTGTAAATCTAGTATCCGGTCCCAATAACAATGCAGTCAAAGCCATAACATCTATATATCACCAAAAAGTCTTAATTGAAGAACCTAAGAAGAAATACACAATCCCGCAATGTCAAAGATGCCAACAATATGGGCACTCTAAAAACTATTGCATGCGTCCATATCGCTGTGTCAAATGCGCAAAGGCACACAGAACCTCGGAATGTCCAAAGAAAGACCGAAACACACCAGCAAAGTGTGCTCTATGTGAGGGTGCTCATCCTGCTAATTATAAAGGTTGCGAAGTTTACCGAGAGATTATGCATAGAAAATTAGGAAATAGATTAACAAAGGTACCGCCATCAACAAAACCTAACACCGAAACTGCAAAATGTAATCCAGAAGAGCCACTACAGACAGCTAAATATACGCAAAGAAAATCACACAGTGGTCATGAGGAGAACCCAACTTACGCAGAAGTCACCAAAAAACACAGTTATACAACAGACTCTAAACTAGAAATTCGACTCACACAACAAGCTGTAAAGCTAGACAAACTCCATGATCAAATGTCATCAATGATGACTCTTCTTACAACAGTTATCAGCAAGTTAGTTCGGTAAAATGTGTGCATACAGAGTGACAACGTGGAACATTAACGGACTTATAAAACACAAACATGACGTGGAAATACTCCTTGATCTTGAGAAAATTGACGTGCTGCTCATATCCGAAGCTCACCTAACCTCAAGTCATATGTTTTCGATTAAGGACTATTATACGTACCCTACACAACATCCTGATGGAACAGCGCATGCAGGGACCGCAATCATTATAAGAAAACACATAAAGCATGAAGTTCTTCAGGAATATAAAACTGACCAACTACAAGCAACTTCTATACTTGTGCATGATAAGCAAGGTTCGCTGGTCCTATCAGCGGTATACTGCCCACCCAGGCATGCAACAAAAGCAGAAAGATTCTCGGACTACTTTGAATTTCTAGGACAAAGATTCTTGTGTGGAGGAGATTGGAACGCTAAGCACACTAGTTGGGGTTCGCGACTGACGCTTCCCAGAGGAAGAGAGTTGAAAAAGAGTCTAAATGATGGTAATATATATACCCTGAGCACAGGAGAACCTTCATACTGGCCGACAGATCCAAACAAAATACCTGACCTGTTGGACTTCTTCGTATATAAGGGACTTTCCAACTTATACCTAGGTGTAGCAAGCTGCCAAGATGGTGGCTCTGATCATACCCCAGTGATAGCTACCATAAGCACTTATCTAATTGAAAGACCGATGAGACAGTATCTCTGTAATACCAACACAGACTGGGAGGAATTCAGAGACTATATCGAGGACAACGTAAATTTGAAGGTAGCTCTGAAAACAAATGATGACATCGAGGAAGCTGCTATCTATATAACTCAGTTAATACAAACTGCATCATGGAAATGTACGCCAGAGACACATCGCCAATCAGGTACCAAAAATATCCCTAAAGAGATAAAAACGAAGGTACTAGAAAAAAGAAGGTTAAGAAGAGTTTGGCATGGTAGCCGGCATTCGTCTGATAAACGAGCTTTCAACAGGGCGGCCACTGAGCTAAATCAATACCTGAAGGAGATTGAGAATGAAACGCTGAAGAATAAACTAGAAAACTTGAATGCTTCAGCTAAGAACGAACACTCACTGTGGAAAACTGTAAAAGGTAGTAAAACAGCACCCCAATTGGCCAAAAATCCCATTAAATTACAAAACAACACGTGACCTAAAAATGACAAAGACCGTGCCGAGGCTTTTGCTTCCTTTCTAGCTGAAGTTTTCACTCCCAATAACTGTGATGCAGGTCCTGACAAAGAAATTGAGGAATATTTGCAAGCGGACCTACAACTTAGTCTGCCATTGCCTAGTTTCTCACCACGAGAAGTTCAGAGGGAGATAAGAAAATTGGAACTTAGAAAAGCACCAGGTTTCTGCTTGATAACAGCAGAGATACTAAGGCAGCTTCCAAAAAAAGCCGTAGTCTTCATTACTCAGCTATTTAATGGTATTTTAAGAACGGGATATTACCCGAAAGTGTGGAAGATATGCGAAATTGTCATGATTCCGAAAGCGGGAAAGCCGCCACACCAAATCGCGTCTTATAGGCCCATAAGTCTGTTGCCTATAGTCTCAAAATTATTTGAAAAACTTCTATCGCGGCGATTAAAGCAAGTCCTGGAAGAGAACAACATAATACCACCGCATCAGTTCGGATTCAGAGCCGGTCACTCAACTGTGGAACAAGTACACAGAGTCGTCAACTCCATAAGAGAATCACTCGAAAAGAAACAGTACTGCTCTGCCGTGTTTCTCGACGTGCAGCAAGCTTTTGATAAGGTTTGGCATCAGGGATTACTGTTCAAAATGAAGAGTCAGCTTCCTCATAATTTATACTCCCTTTTGAAATCCTACTTGGAGAATAGGCTGTTTCGAGTAAGAGTGAACGACGAATACTCGAAATTTTATAACATAACATCAGGTCCCAAGGTTCCAATATTATATCTAATTTAAAATGTGGTTTCCGCAACGTATGCAGATGACACTGCCGCCCTTTGCAGTGATCAGGATCCTCATGTGGCTTCTGCTACATTACAAGAATACCTTGACAAAGTAGATGAATGGATGGGGAAGTGGCGTATTAGGGCGAGTGCCAATAAATCAACGCATGTGACGTTCACTCTACGAAAGCAAAACTGTCCCCCTGTTAAACTTGGCAATGTCGTACTGCCTCAGAATGAAACTGCGAAATATCTCGGCATGCACCTGGACAGGAAACAGACATGGAGGGTACACATAAAGAAGAAGCGTGATGAGCTAGATATACTACTTAGAAAACTTCAATGGCTTCTAGGGAGAAATTCACACGTGTCTCTGGAGAACAAACTCCTTATCTACAAAGCAGTTTTAGTACCCGTCTGGACATATGGTATTGAACTGTGGGGCTCAGCAAAAAAATCCAATGTGGAAATACTACAACGGTTTCAAAACAAAGTCCTAAGAAACATATCAGACCCTCCTTGGTTCCTTAAAACCAGCGAACTGCACGAGCATTTACAAGTTACAACTGTGAGAGAGGAAATAGAGCTCAAAACAAAAAAAAACAAAAACCGTATATTGTCACACACCAACAGCCTAGCCACCGCTTTAAATGTACCACTGGAAAACAGAAGGCTTAAGCGCCAATATATTGGGACCTTGTTGAATAATGCAAGCAAGTAATAAAGAGGTGATTTCTTCCGCTGGGAAGACGAACCTCACTCGACAACGACGCACACAACCCATCTGCTAATGGCTTCGAAAGCCGATCGCAAGATGAATGAGAAACAAAAATAAAAAAAAAATACTAATAGGTACATCCTATACTCTGGCTTCAGGAAATGATGTAGCTAGGTACAAATATAAGTAATAACTAAATATAAATATTATTTTTAACTTATACCACTTCAGGATCAGGGTCAGTAAATGTGGGTTCACTTTCAGGTGCCACGTTTAAAAGACTTAGTGCCTCTTCTTCAAGTTCTTTCACATTTCTTACGTACGGTTTTCTCAAACTTGTTATATATGGATCTGACGTGTATAAAAGCGTCTTAAAGACATCTTCATTTGTAGCAGATCGGGAACATTTTCTGGCATGATGAAGTCGTATGTTTCTGTAGTCTTTGTTGCGAGACTCTTGTGCGTCTTCCGATAGCTGTCCAATAGGAAGCACCGCAAAATGTTTGATAACGTTTTCTCCGTGTATGAGTATTTTATGAACGGAGGATGGCATATAATACCAATCGTAACTACTTACATAGATTCTTGCAGTTTCTATTGCATATTCCCCAAATTGTTCAGGGTCGATCATCATTCCAGAAGAAAGAACTTGCAAGATAATGTATAGGCTGTTACGTACTGAAATATGGCGGTGGTCAACAAAGAAAGATAGTGTGTGTTCGAAACGCTTTAATAAGCAAAGACCTTATTTACTAACACGGTACTTACAACTAACCAAAAGAAGTAGTTAAAACTAAGAGGGCGCCAGGAGGGTTTCAGGGCAAGAAGTTATACGCTAGGAACCCTTCCAATCCTTGGCACGGCCGGCTAGCGTGAGTCCTCGCCAGGTATATAGCGGCAATGTTGCTTATACAATTAAAAAAATGGTACATACAGTGATTTGCATTCGTTGATAATTTCCACAGTTCACCAACAATCAAAGGGCGTGACGGTAGGCTAGAACAATATTAAGACATTATAAGTTTAATTGACTAGCGTTCTATGACTTAGTCAAGGCAGCATTAATGTCTGGATCAAAATGCAACTCACCCCTTTGTTGTTGAAATTAGCACACACAATAAATCTTGTCTTATGTTTTATAAACTTTATAATTTCGACATGTCGCTATGTTCACAAAGTTTGTACACGGAGCATTCGTCATTCCCAGTGGAGTGACGTCATTACAAATATCCCCAACCGCAGGAAAAAAAAAACTTTTTTTTTTATATTTTTAGATCGTTTGCATGCCAAATGCCGATATCCTTGCCCTGCAAGTTTTGCAAACGATACACATTATCAGAGAGTTTCTGTACAATTTCGACTTTTTCAAATTTTGGTGCGAGCTTGGCCATAAATTTTTTGCTTGCCTTAGATAAATATTTGGTTTTCTTCCACACATATTGCCCTACTATAAACGTTGTAGGTCTAACATTCTTATTATAGTATTTGCTGCTGTTTTTGTGAGCATTTTTTAACTTCATTTGAACGTCTTTGTACAAATTATGTCGTTCCGTGTAATCCCTTGAAACCTTCTCGTAGTTAAAGTTCAAGTTCTCGCTTAGGTCTATCGGATCCGAGTCAAATGCCGAAATATCAAGAGTTGGAATTGCAACTTCCCTGCCAAAGAAGAGGTATGAAGGAGTATAACCTGTAGTCTCATGTACCGCAGTATTGATAGAATGAGCTATGCCTTGTAAGTGAACATCCCATTCATTATGTTTTTTAACACTCGAATTAGCAGCTATTAATGTCCCTACTACCCTATTCACTCGTTCTGTTGGATTGCTTTGGGGATGATAAAGAGGTGTATACCATAATTTACTCTGGTACTTAGCGGCTTCTTCTTTAAACATATGTGATTCAAATTGTTTACCATTATCACAAATGATTGCCTTAGGTGCCCCAAATAATAATATTTGACGTTCTAATATTTCACAAATTTTGTCTGCCTTTCCCGTTCTCAATGGAAAGAGTAAGACAAACTTACTAAACCAACACGATATGACTAACAACATGGTATTTCCTGTTTTGCTTCTGGAAAAAGGACCCATTAAGTCTAAGGAAATCACCTGCCAAGGCTGAGATACATCTCTATGTTGGCCCATCAGCCCAAAAGGGTGTTGCTGTGACACCTTATATTTTGCGCAAGTTTCGCAATTGCTAACATAATGCTTTACATCCCTCAACATGTTAAACCAAAAGTAATCCTTTTTGATTCTGTAATATGTCTTGCGCACCCCCAAATGCCCAGCCTTGATATCATCATGACCTTTTTTTACCACGTCGATTTTAAGTTTGTCTGGAATCAATAACTTCCAGTTGTTAGATTCGCTTGGATATTGTTTTAATACTACTTTTCTAAAGAGTAGACCTTTATGGACTGCCCACTTGGTATTTTTGTTGGGGTTGTCGATTATTTGTTTCACCTTATTTAAATACCAATCATCCTTATGTTTCTCTACTATCTTTATGCAGTGTGACTCCAAGGTGCTGACATCTACTGACCTAGATAGGGCATCAGGTACCACATTGTTTTCCTGGCCTATGGATTATATCAAATGAAAACTGCTGCAGTTTCATAGCCCACCTAGCTAATCTTCCATGAGGATCCTTCATTTTGTGGAGCCATAATAATGCCCTATGGTCTGTTATGACAGTGAAATGAACTCCGTCGATGTATGGTCGTGTTGGGTATTTGTAAGAAAATATTTTGTGATGCATACCGTCATGTTTCTAATAAAGCAGTTAGCAAACCACCGCTTGTCTATTATTACGCTATACATAACTGGCGACGATTAAATTAAGTTTTCAGCGTATTTTTCGTCATGCCGTACGGTAAAATTGACAGTTTTGACCTTTCTTCGCGAAAATGGAAAGTTTATGTGAATCGTGTTAAGCAATATATTGCTTTAAACGAAATCAAAGAATCGTTACACGTGGCCACCTTGATAACGGTTGTCGGCGGAGACACTTACGATTTAATGAGTGACCTGTGTGCACCGATAAGTCCAGAAAACAAAACCTTCACGGAGCTCGTCGACATCGTGCAGCAGCATTTAGAACCCAGGCGATCCGACATTGCTGAGAGGCATATTTTTCGCCTGCGACGTCAAAAACCGGGCGAAGAATTAGGCATTTATTTACAAAGCTTGAAGCATCTTGCTAGCACTTGTAATTTCGGAGAGAAACTTGAAGAAAACCTCCGGGATCAGTTTGTGTCGGGTCTTACAAGTGACGACATGCGGAGTCGTCTGTTCGCGGAGAAAGATTTGGAGTACGGGCGAGCGGTGGACTTAGCGCTGGCCCTGGAGGCGGCGGAGCGCCATGCGGAGACCAGCAGTGCGGGTGCGGGCGCGGCGGGCGCGGGCGCAGGCGCCACTTCGGGCGCAGCCACGACCAGCGCGCTATCCGCCGTACATCGGATGGGCGCAACGGCTCCCACCTCATCTAGGACTTCTCAATCGTGTTGGAGATGTGGTCGGCAACATTCACCCGATAAGTGTCGCTTTAGGCGTTTTAATTGTGATGAGTGTGGTGTGAGGGGTCACCTCAAGGTAATGTGTAGAAGTGCACGCGGAGCAGATAGTCGTTCGGCGACTACGGTAAAAAAGAATCAGTTTTATATTGATGCTAACTCTGAAACTGAGGACAGTGATTTTTACAACATTTACGTGAACGGTAAGGACGATGAACCATACGTTCTGAAGCTCATTATTGACGAAATTCCTATTGTTTTTGAGGTGGATACAGGTAGCAAAATATCTGTCATTAGCGAGAGCGATTTCAATAAATACTTTAATTCTTATAAGATAATGGAATGTGACTTAAAGTTAAAAACATATACGGGCGCGCGAATTGTACCGATCGGTTTTATTATGGTATCTGCGCGTTATGATAGTTTTAATAACGGTGAAGCACCGGGACCGGGTGAGACGCGGGAGGCGCACGGTCTACGTCTGTATGTTATTCGATCTGACGGCGGCCCTCCGCTTATCGGGCGCGCGTGGTTACGTTGTTTACAACTTAAAAACATAATTATTAGCATGAATCATCTTCATAGTTATAACTCAAGTAATGAAACCGATCGTATAATTGCCAGTTTAAAGAAAGAGTTCTTTGATGTTTTTGCTAGTGGGTTAGGAACTTGTGTTCGTCAATTTTCTTTGAAACTCAAAGATAAAGAACCCATATTTTATAAAGCCCGTACATTACCATTTGCGTTGCGAGATCCAGTGGAAAAAGAACTAGAACGTTTGGTTAGAGAAGGTACTATCGTTAAAGTTAATAATTCTGAGTACGGTACGCCTATTGTACCCATAGTTAAAAAGTGTGGGGGAATTAGGATCTGTGGTGATTATAAAATTACTGTCAACCCTAAATTGATACGTGAGCCATACCCTTTACCTCGTATCGAAGAGTTGTATTGTGCATTAAGGGGGGCCCAGATATTTTCAAAAATAGATTTAGCTCATGCTTATGAACAATTTATTTTGGCACCAGATTCTCGCCCTTGTACTACAATTAGTACACACATCGGTACATTTCAATACATACGGACTCCTTACGGGTTAAGTTGTATACCGGAAAAATTCCAAAAAACGATGGAAGAGCTCCTCCGAGGGGTGCCCATGACGGCAGTATATTTCGACGATATTTGCGTAGGGGGATTTTCAAAAGAAAATAATATTCATAATTTAAGAGAAGTTTTACGACGGCTAAAGGCTGTAGGTCTTCGGATTAAATTAGAAAAATGTGATTTCTTTAAATCGGAAGTTTGTTATTTGGGGCACGTTATAGACAAAAGTGGATTACACCCAGACACAAAAAAGGTTAAAGCCATATCAGACGCTCCACGTCCCACGGATGTACACCAATTAAAGGCATTTTTAGGGCTAGTTAATTATTATGGTAAATTTATACGGAATTTAAGTTCAGTTTTACACCCATTGTATCAACTTTTGAAACATAAAGTCTCATGGGTTTGGAGCAATGATTGTGAACGGTCATTCAATCAAATAAAATGTGTATTAAGTGGCGACCAGTTTTTGGCTCATTATGATCCATCTTTGCCTGTGGTCCTCAGTGTGGACAGTAGTGCTTATGGTATAGGTGCTGTATTAGCGCACAGATATAGTGATGGTTCTGAGAGACCGATTTGTTGTACATCGCGCACACTTAACAATGCGGAGAGGTCATATAGTCAATTGGACAAAGAAGCGTTAGCGATATTTTTTGGGGTTATTAAAAATCACCAGTATTTATTTGGTAGGCGATTTATTATCCGTACGGACCATAAACCACTGTCGTATATATTTGGCGATAAGATTGGTATTCCACAAACCGCAGCTAGTCGTTTGCAGCGGTATGCGGCGCGGCTAGCAGCGTATGACTTCTCCGTGGAGTGGGTGAGCTCCGCACGCAATGCACCTGCTGACTGTTTGTCTCGCCTGCCATTATGCCGCGAGGGTGATGCTACCACGACGGCGGATACATCAATTTCGTATTTATTTTTTGTTGAGAGTGAATTTCCCATTAATCATAAGGACATAGCGAGTGCTACTAATTGCGATCCGGTTTTGCGTGTAATTTATCAATATATATTATTTGGTTGGCCGGATAGTACGGAAGTCGAGCAGGAAAAAGCATATTTTCATCGGAAAAATAATTTGTTTTTAGAACATGGTTGTATAGTGTACAATTATCGTGTAGTGATTCCACCGAAGTTCAGGGAATACATTTTGAGAGAGCTACACGAGACCTTCGTGTAGTTCTCTCAAAATGTATCTTGGGGTCGTAAAGATGAAGTCTATCGCACGTAACTATGTGTATTGGCCGTGTTTAGATGCCGACATAGAACTGTTGTGCAGAAGTTGTACAGCGTGCCGTCAGCAGCGGGATGCACCCCCGCACGCGCCTCTCACCCCTTGGGAGTTCCCTTCGCGACTGTGGCAACGTTTGCATCTTGATTTCGGTGAATATAATAGTAAACATTATTTAATTATCGTAGATTCCCATAGTAAATGGATAGAAGTTTTTCAAATGAATAGTACGGCTGCAAAATTCGTCATAACTAAGTTGCGTGAGTTGTTTGCTCGTTTTGGGTTACCCCTCCAAGTAGTTTCGGACAATGGCCCGCCATTTACTTCATATGAAATTCAGTACTATTTCAAGAAAAATGGAATCATTCATAATCTAACTAGTCCATATAGACCTCAAGGTAACGGGGCGGCAGAAAACGCCGTTAAGACAGTTAAAAACTGTATCAAAAAGGCACACTATGAGGGGGTGGATGTGGAGATAGCTATTCATAAAATGTTATTTCAGTATAGGAATTGTGAGCATGCGACAACAGGTGTGGCGCCGTCAGTTGCTATGTTAGGCCGAAAAGTCCGTGGTCGATTAGATGCTCTGCGACCAAATACAGAGGAACGCGTTCGAGCGAAGCAATTAGAACAAGTCACTCGGTCAGGTGGTAAACTTCGTCCTGTTGAAATAGGCGATAATGTCTACGTCAGAGATTACACCAAAAATAGGGATAAGTGGGTCGAAGGACAGGTCAAAGGGCAGGTGGGGCCGTCATCTTATACAGTCAGCACTAAAAGTAATACGGTGAGAAGGCATATCGATCAAATAATAATTCCAAAAAGTAGAAGCAAACGGTTTTCACTATCTTGCACCTCAGATGGTAATGAACAGATGAATGCAGAGGATTCTGTTACAAATGACATGGTAACGACCCCTGTTACGACTGGTGCTCAAGGCTCCGAACTGCCAGCGAACGCAGTCGTGGCTGATGGTGTTAGTTCACCAAGCGACATTGTGGCTTTATCTGACAATCCACCTTCAGTGTCAGAACCTACTGTTACTCTGCATAAAAACCTGCGTCCCCGTCGTACCAGGGCCCATTATTAAAAATCTGATTTATTAATTTAGCTGATTATGTAAGGAATAAGTTATGCTGTTATTATGTAAAGGAAAAGTTAAACTGTTATCATGTAAGACAAGTTTATTATTGTTATTATTAAGATATTTAAGTAAGGAGGTGTTGGGTATTTGTAAGAAAATATTTTGTGATGCATACCGTCATGTTTCTAATAAAGCAGTTAGCAAACCACCGCTTGTCTATTATTACGCTATACATAACTGGTCGAAATTTCTCGACAGCGTAAACCACACTCAGAAGTTCCTTCTCGGAGGTTGAATACCGCGTTTCGCGATCATTGAGCTTGCGACTAAGGTAAGCCACTGGTTGATCAGAATCTTCTGTTTTCTGACACAAAACCGCTCCTATACCTTCATTAGATGCATCACACTGTATGATGAATGGCTTATTGTAATACGGACACGAAACTACCGGCGCAGAAGTGTGTAAGGTCTTAAGGTTTAAGAACGCCTGTTCAGCAGTTTGTGGCCACACAAATTTTCTTTTTTTATTCCTTTCCTTTTATTTCCTTTAGTAAGATTATGTAAGGGCGCAGCAATCAGAGAAAAGTTTTGTACAAATCGCCTATACCAACTAGCTAGCCCTATGAATCTTTTAAGTTCCGTGAAATTATTAGGTCTCGGGAAATTTTATATTGCTGTGACTTTCTCAGGGTCGGTTCTAAGTCCTTCCCTATCCACAATGTATCCTAAGAATTTCAAACTAGCTCTCGCAAATTTGCACTTTTCAACATTTACGCTCAGATTAGCTTCCTTCAAAATAGCCATGACCTTCCTCAATACCTCTAAATGTTCATCAAAAGACGAAGTGCAAATGATAATATCGTCCAAATATGCCCATACCTTATCATTGTGCGCTTGAAATAAAATGTCCATCAATCTTTGTTGCGTCTGAGATGCATTGACCAAACCGAACGGCATAACCTTGAATTGAAATAAACCTCTACCAGACACAGCAAAAGTAGTTTTTTCTTTACTTGTTTCTTCTAAAGGTATCTGCCAAAACGCTGATTTTAAGTCTAACGTGCTCAAGTACTTTGCACTACGAAGATTATCAATGATAGTCGTGACCCTAGGCAAGGGATATGTGTCTCTTTTAGTAATTTTGTTTAATTTCCTACTATCTAAACAAAGTCTATTTTCCCCATTAGGTTTTTTAACTAAAAGCACAGGTGAACACCAAGGACTAATCGATGGTTCTATAACATCATTCTCGAGCATTTCATCAATTTCCTTCTCTATCTGTTTCTTAATGGTTGGAGAAAACTGATACTGTCTTTGATATGCCGGTTTGTGATCTCCTGTGTCTATGCTATGTTTCAATATATCAGTTCTACCCAACCCTGCACCAATGCTATTCCTCATGTCTGAAACTAGACCTAATAATTCCTGTTGCTGCCTGACGCTTAGATCCTCGATCGGTATGATTGCTGTTTTAGAAGTTTCTAATACTGAAATTTCCCTGTTTATTAATGTGCAGTCGCTCTTCAGCTTCAATTGGATACCGAAAACATCGAAGAAATCCTTGCCAAGTAATAAATTTTGAGATAGCCCCGGCATAACTAACATTGCCATAATATGAAATTGGTTATCAAACGACACTGGTACATCAAATGCCTCAGTTATGGTGTGATTGGTCCCATCTGCTGTGGACAACCTAGCTCCCGGTAAAACATAGGGGTGTAAGCCTAATGAAACTAAATCCCTAGCAAACTTAGGACTGATGACTGATAAGTTCGCTCCACTATCTAACAATCCTATACATTCTCGCTCCATGACCCTAATCTTTACATAATTGCGATTATCATTGTCGTTGTGATGCATTTTACAGATCTCGTTATGTTTAAAAAAATGTTTAATGTGTGTAACCAATCCTGCCATTCCCTGCTTTGCTTTTGTAGGGGAAGCACTACTTGGCAGGTTTTGTATCTTCCCCAGGAGCGTTTCCCTTACACGGACAGTTTTTTGTGGTGACCCCAAAACGACCACACTTAAAACAAAACAGCCGCTGCTTAATCGCAGAGCACGCTCTAAATAGATGCCCTGTTTCTCTGCAATTCCAACAGCGGCTACCTATGTTATTATTATTATTATTTGCTATTTCTGCCACTACCGGCGTTTCTTTAATTTCTTGGTTGATACTATATACACCTGGTTTGTAAGCTAGATCTGGTTCTAACTTAAATTTATGGCTTTGTGGTTCCTGAAAGTTGTCACAATTACGTTTGGTTCTTTCTAATATTTGCAGTATATTTACAAGATCATCAACCGAAATGAAAGTATCCCTACACACTGCTCTTTGGAAGTATGGCTGTAAATTTCTTATCATGATCTGAATTTTCCCGCTTTCCGAAATTTTACTAGGCAATCTATTGAACATATTTTGCATTACGAAAATATAAATGACTGCAGATTCGTCTTTATCTTGTGTCCTAGCTTTAATCTCTTCTAGTAATTCTTCCTGATAATAGGGCGACTGGAAAGTACGTTTGAGAAGAAAGACCAATTCCTCCTAATTACGTACCCTGTCCTTGTTAGCCCTATACCATATAAGCGCATCGCCTTCCAAGAAATCAATTGCATATCTCCACAAATCCATATCACTAGCATTGCGAGCTTCTTTTATTTCCTCTACCCGCTCTATAAATGCATTTACACTTAAATTATTTCTACCGGAAAATTTTATGCCCCAAGTACTGATGGGCACTAATTTTCGATTGGTAACCCCGTCCTCTATGGTGGAACATCTAAATAAATTAGTGACTTTTTTCTTATCATCAAAACAATCTTCAAACGTGCAACTCTTCCTTGGCGGCTGATTTAAATCACCCTGTGGTGTTGCAGCTATAACGTTACTACTTTCTTCTATCTTTTTAATTATCTTGTTACCAATGTCACCTAAAGTTTCTACTAAATTATGTTTATCCTCAGCTGACAAGTCCCCTTCTATTGATGGTTCATCTCGCTCTTCTAACTGCGCTAATAAACTTTCCCCCTTTTCCTTTAGTAATGATATTTGTTTTGTCTCTCCATCTGATTTTGGTGAGATGAAACTTAATCTGTTCTGAACGTGAGTTAACCTAGTCACCAGTCTCCTAAATAAAGATTTGTCTGGCCTGTCTGTACATTCCGCAATGTATTGTGAAAGTATTTTGAGCTTTGAGGCGCATATTTCAAGTTTCGCCGTAGAAGACTCTAAACTCTGGCTTGGTGCTTTTATCTCATGACTGTACTCCCCAGTTTGTTCACTTATAAGAACTTCCTTTAATAATTTTCTTAATACTGAGACAACTGCCTTCACGCCTATTCCTCGACACGCAAGTTCAAACTCCAGTTCATCTTTTAATAGGTAGTGGGGATCCTTATTGATAATAACGGTATAACAGCTGATAATATAGAAATTATGGTTAAAAACCCGACTGAATACCGGTGGCGACCGCCTCAATATTTTTTTTTTTTTTTTTTTTGCCTCTCTTGCACCTCAATTTTACAATGTTATTCTATGTTCAAGTTAAGTAAATAACATACATATAGCGTTACAAACTAACTTGAGCTCTGAGTGTACGGGTTCTAGAAAAATAATATTAATGACCGATATTACCAGACTACATATATATACACACACCTACATATATATATCAGCACTCCAAACTCCACTATCCGATTCGAACCAGTACTATAAAAAATAACTAACTAATTCCTAAAGTATTTACAAGTAAAAAGAAAATTTACTGGATAAAAAAAATCTACCCACTAAATTATAAAAAAAAATATATAACATCACACTCTAATGTTCACTGTTCAAACCACTATAAATTACTTTTTACGTTAGGCGCTATGTTACGTACTGAAATATGGCGGTGGTCAACAAAGAAAGATAGTGTGTGTTCGAAACGCTTTAATAAGCAAAGACCTTATTTACTAACACGGTACTTACAACTAACCAAAAGAAGTAGTTAAAACTAATTAAAACTAAGAGGGCGCCAGGAGGGTTTCAGGGCAAGAAGTTATACGCTAGGAACCCTTCCAATCCTTGGCACGGCCGGCTAGCGTGAGTCCTCGCCAGGTATATAGCGGCAATGTTGCTTATACAATTAAAAAAATGGTACATACAGTGATTTGCATTCGTTGATAATTGCCACAGTTCACCAACAATCAAAGGGCGTGACGGTAGGCTAGAACAATATTAAGACATTATAAGTTTAATTGACTAGCGTTCTATGACTTAGTCAAGGCAGCATTAATGTCTGGATCAAAATGCAACTCACCCCTTTGTTGTTGAAATTAGCACACACAATAAATCTTGTCTTATGTTTTATAAACTTTATAATTTCGACATGTCGGTATGTTCACAAAGTTTGTACACGGAGCGACACAGGTCTGTCTCCGATCAGTATTTGCGCTGCTATGGTCCCTTCAAACTCACGGCCGCTGTTATATCTGGATTTTATATAATGTTAATTTACAATTTTTGAGAGTTCAAAAAGAGATTCATGTGGCGGTCGGGTTTGAACTCGCGACTCATAACACCGCAGTCTGCAACCATATTTAGATGCTACTTAAGCACCTTACAATATGAACTAAATTTGGGTTCACGTCATTCCCAGTGGAGTAACGTCATTACAAGGCGTTTAATCAATGCCTCATCTACACCTGTTATTTCCGATGAGCAAGTGCTATTATAGAAGAATCTTCGTGCGGTATTGCCATCGTTCGTATTCCCGCTAACTTGCCGAGGTTTGTCGACGATTAATCCCAACTCCTCCCTGAAACGTTTTTGAACAAGTTCTTTCTTTTCTTTTTTTTAATCTCTTATTTTCCTCAGTTGAAGCAGCCCAAGTCTTAAACGAAAGATTATAGGAAATATGCAATATCATTTCCATGCAGCGAATCCAGGCGTGTAAGGTGGACAATCCGTATTGGTAGGCATTTTCGTTTTCAGGTCTGGCAGTTACTTTCGATAGGTCATTCATTAGCCGTGGAGTAGCCCCACATATCGTGCATGTGGAACCAGATGGAGTATCTGTAAGGACCTGAGCCACCTTTCCATCGATCATCGTTAGAAATAGTTCATGCTTCACATTTACTGCAATACCATCTTTGTTTATAAGTGATGCTTGTGCAGCCCTAATTTGATTTTTAATATCATCGACAACTGCCTTGGTTTTTTCTGGAGTGTCCTTACAAAACTCTATAGAAATGGGTCTGCAAAAACGGACAGATGAAGGTACCGGATTTTGCCAAACAACGGATCCCGATTGCACATCAACTAATCTGATGGGGACTAATGAAGTGATGAACAAATTGGCATCTGAAATTGTTTCCGACTCTTCTGCAAGTATTTGCTTGTATTGGCTTTGACCAGATGAACCATCACATCCCCATTTACAATAAAGGATCAATGTTCTATATTGTTCTTGGAAAACAGAATCGATTTTTAAAATTCTAGCAGCAGTATGATCCAATAAATCTTGGATATTAATCACTTTAGCATAAATATTCGTGATTTCGATTGTACGAGTAGAAGATGGTAGATAACAGGATCTTTTTATTTCTTGTATTTTGTAGTAAGGCGGGAATATCGTTGGTTAAGTTTTTCAGGTACATATATTGTGCTTTTGTTAGATCCAAATCTATAAAAGCACTCAATGCTTCCGTATCGGAAAGAATCTTCATCTGCTCTAAGTCGTTCCACTTACTTGAGAAATCTAATTTCTTTTGAGTGTCAGCGGTTCTTAATTCTTCGACAAGATGAGCTTCTGTGTACTCACGTAAAGCCCGTATTCCCTGCACAAAGGCGTTTTTTATATGCTCGAAGCCATATTCTTGGTGTAGAAGAGTGTTTTTCCTCTTCTTGGTAGATTCTGAGGAGTCTCCATAAGCCACGCATGCTCTTCCTCGTTGGCCAGATGTTGATGGCGTAGAATATTGTTCAGAATCCGGTAAATTTAACGAATACGTTGAGTCCAACCAAGTACAATTCTTCTGTAAAAATGTTTCTTTTTTCCGAGATGCCAGGGCCCAGTGCTTGTTGAAAATAGGAAGAATGTGCCTTTGTATGTCACTAATTATAAAACACAAGTTGTTTTCAGAAACACTGAGCTTGTCCACTAAAACTTTGGATAATGATTCCATGGTCTTGCCACCCTCGATATAGGAGATTATGAAGTCTCGTTTGGTACAGCTGAAGGAAGACATTTTAACACTTCACAATCTGCAGAAATAATAGGCGTAGATGAGATTTGCTTCACTTGAAGTTACACTGATGTAGATGGTTCGAATAGTTTTTGCTTCCCTTTATATACTCATTTTACAATATCGAATTGGTACCTACATTATCATTATCTTGTAATTTCCCACGCAAACCGAGTGCAAATTTGATAAGGTCCCTTTGTTATCACGAAATAATGAAGAAACCAGTGGAAATCAGTGGTAAACCGCAAAAGATACCAATTTTCGGGTACTGACTTTTATCAGTTTTTTTCTCATATCTTCTAAAACCGCAAATATCCGCAGCTGATTTTTTTTGCATTCTATTTATGAATAGTTAGACTACTAGTCAACACAAAAAGTAGCGGTTGGGCAAACGTGGGTAACATTGAAAACCTTCGACGAAAAAAAATATAAGTGAAAAATAAGGTATGTCACTTTTTAAGTAATTACTGAAATATTTTTCTTTACTTTTAAAATCATTAAGCTGTATCGCAAAAAGCATAAAATAACCTTTCTAAAAATGTAAAATACTGCATATCTGTACCAAGTATTTTTTCACAATATGGTATTGAAACATAAATACGCAAATGATGAGCCGCACGCGCCGCAGTCATCGAATTTTATAAATCTTTATATGAAGTCGTATGCTTCCTCGTTTAATGTCATTTTCACAAAAAGAGACTAGTGTTAGACTAGAGTCAAGAGCAAACCCATCTAAAATAAAAAATAAAATAAAAAATGAAAACGAACAGTCGGGTTTTTTGTTTTTATAATAATTTGTTTTATTTCAAACTTTTTAGTTTTAATAATGAACGAGTTCTCCAAAAAAGTTATGTGGTAAAAGATTATTTATTTTGCTATCAAAGTTACGCTTACATGTGTAACTTGAAAGTGTAACTATATATATTTTTGGAATTGTCTATTTAGTAGTTTTCATTTGATCACCTCGACCTCTTGACATCGACACGGAACCACCGTCAGCCTCTTAAGTGACTAAAGCGATCCTCTCTTTGAAGGCAGGCAAAGCACCTGGACTCGACCTGATAACTGCGGAAATGTTACAAGCAGACTTAACATCCTGAATTCTTCACCGATGTTAATCTGTGTACCTCGGGAGTGTCGTGTCAGAGACTGGAGGAACTGAAGAGGATATCACTTCACGGATCGCCAAAGCGCGAGCTACCTTCGCACAGCTGAGACCTGTGTGGCAATCGCGGCAACTGACCCGAAGGGTTAAACTCAAAATCTTCGGGTCCAATATCAAATCCTTTCTGCTTTATGGGTGCGAAACGTGGAAGATAAGAAAGGACATCTCACGCCAAATCCAGGTCTTCTTCAACCGATGTCTTCGTCGCATCCTCGGAATTTACTGGCCCGAGATCATCTCTAATGTAGAGCTGTTGGAGAGATACGTAATTGGTGTTGGATTCGTCAGATTCCTATCACATTCCTAAACAGGCCTTGGATTGGAATCCTCAAGGAAAAGGCAAGCGAGGCCGTCCCCGTCAAACCTGGCGACGCACCGTATCGGCTGAAGCGACGAGTATCGGCATGGCGTGGAGCGAGGTGAAGCGCGAAGCTCAAGGAAGCCCTCTGCCCCAGCTAAGTTTGGAGGGGGAGGTGATTTTAACAATTATATAGCCTATGCCACTCCCACAATTGAGACGAATCCATTGACACCTTATATGTCATAATCCGTCAAGTCATTTGTGTTTTAGGGCGTGCTATAGAAATGGATATACATGCATATATAATTACATACATACATACGTATATATACGCTCGAAAAACCATTACCCAAAGTTTTTACCCAGTCGGCTAAAAACTTTGAACGCTCCAAACACGTTAGATTTGCAATAGCTTGCAGTGTCGCGCCGTTTGTTATACCGCACTAGCAGCAGCGGAACTACGCGACGCGACACGGCGCGTCAATCTTTAAATTGGTCTACTTTGTCGCGCAGTGTCGCGTCCGTCGCGTAGTTCCGCTGTCGCGTAGTGCGTTATATCTCATACAATTTCATACAAAATATATTTGATCGTGTGGCGTCGTCGCGTCGGTCGCTCCGCTGACTAGTTACACCTAGTGCGGTCTGACCTTTACAGGGAAAGTATAATAAAAAAATATGATTGACAAAACTTTTATTTATTTACAAACACCCACAAAATATTTCACAACTAAACCAAAATGAAAATCACAAACACTGTTTGAAAATAAATGATTCTTCTTTCGTATTCAGTCCTCGCAGGTTGCCGCCGCTCCACGCAGCTGCACCAGGCGTGGCTCATGACTTCACTTGTACGCCACTTGAACGTGGTGGTCGAATCCGAAACTGTCCATACCGCTCATTGCGTATTTAACGACATTTACGACGCTACATACGAACTATCCTGCATCGCGTAAGCAGAGTTTTTGGCGCGATTTGAACATCAGTCCGACAGCAACCGTTGAGCAGTTCTTTACCTGGAACAGACGGCACCCGTCTGGTCGGGGGGCCAGACACACCCTTTTCAATGGTGGTTGCGGGACTTTTCACCCTGTTCCGTATATCTTCAAACTTGAACGTGGTGGCGTATATAACAGATAGCATGTATGTGGGCATACCTCTCTGGGCATACCGGGAGCGAGTGTTATGAGTCGACAAAAAAAAATCGTCTCTTTGATATAGTTATCAAAGCTTAAACAAAATCGGCATCAAGCAATGAAATAGTTACTTTCGCCTTATCCATTTATACCTCCATCTCATATGGTCTAACTATTTCAAAATGGTCCTGTGTTTGTTGACCTCTTCTTTGTTCTTTTTCTTCAAACTTTTCCAGTTTGTCAAAGATGTACCGTTCTAGAAAATTCGGTACGCCCCTCATATGGTCTGTTTTGCTCCCTGAGCTCCCGTATGTAGTCAAGGACGTATCTAAGATGAAAGGACAGCTTCAGGAATTTCTCGAGTTAGAGAACTCGCAAAACTTCGCCTTGTTTACACTGCTTGTAAAACACTCCATAATCGAAAATTTGTAAATGCTAAGTCTACGTTGAAAACGTCGAGTGCACTTGAGTGCACTGAAGGTTAGATGGGAACACGTGAACATTTTTATGCACCACGAGCGAGGGACCGTAACGCTTCCATTAGACGATAGGTTTTACTGTCAGTTTTGCATCAGTACTTGCTATGACTGACGGATAACCAACCGCTTAATGTGATGACTGATGTTTACATGTATTGTTAGATAAATATCTATCTGTGCATTTTAGGGATCCGTACCCGAAGGGTCCAAACGAAGCCCTATTGCTGTCACTCACGTGCCTGTCTGTCCGTCGTCTGTCACACAGGTTTTGTAGTCAAACGGTTGGAGCTACAGTCTTAAAATTTTCACAGTATAAGCATTAACCTGTTTTACAAAATTTTTAAGTTTCCACTGACCTATGAACTTGAAATTTGGTGATAATGTTTATTGTTAGGTACGTAGATTTTTGTAACAAATACCAATATATAGATTGTTAGTGGATCTCGAAGATAAACACTGAATGCTTGCCAATAAGTGTTTAATCAAATAATACACAATACAATTAACAGAATAATTAGTCGTTTAGCAAAATTGTATAACTAAATAAAACTGCGGAGATGATACCTGCTCGGTGTTCGCCAGCAAAAAGGGCCGATCACCGAGCTCTGACAGCTAATATAGACGTGCCACACCACCACCGCTCCGGAAATTCTCAACGGAACGATGACAGCGTGGCACCAACGTATAATAAATAACTTATTTAAATGCAAAAGTAAGTTACATATCAAACAAATCAACTGCTACCTACATATACATCAATTAACAATCAACGCATTTCTCAAAACAATTAGTTCCATCCACAAAAATGTATGTCCATCCTCGCGGCGACAACATCCGGCCGTCCTGCTCACGCATCCGTCCCCGGATAGCGTCCCAGTCTGGTGCAGTTACTGAGAACAAAATATAAACATTAATCACAATGTTTCGTAACACAATGTTTCATAAAATGCAACTCGTGGCTAATTACTCATTCGAATCGGGCGTCCTCTGTTATTCCATCAACGGCCAACAGGTAAAGGACCCCAACGCAAAAGACCAATTCTAAACCTGAAATATTGGGTAATTACAAATTAATCCATTGAACCAGGCATATACTCCACTATTCCATCAACGGCCAGCAGAATAAAGACCACAATTCAAAAGACATGACATATATTGGTATCTAAATGTATCTACAACTGTTCCATCAGCGGTCAGTTATTGAAAAGTTTAGAGCTTACAGTTTACCCTAGGCGATGTCTTTGGCCAACCCTAGTGACATATCACTACAAACTCCAAATCCATTAGCAACAGATTTATTTTACAAGGATAAATACTGTTACTTAAAATAATCCAAATACCAAAATATGTTTGAAGTAAATGCACTAGACAGCTTATCACACATAGTAATGTAGTAAATAATATACAGGACAAATAATGTGTACGAACTAAATCATTACTAGGGTTCAATAAATACCTGACAACATCTTAGGCCATATCCAGACCTTCGTGATCTAGGTCTGCTAACTTGATCCAAGGCTTGATATTTTCGGCACATGTGGTCCCCTCGTAGCACTTGCTTGTCCTCTCTGCGCCGCGCATATCCTTTACTTTATAGCGGTCATGTCCTAGTATTTCAGTGACTTGGAAAGGTCCTTTGAAGAGTGGCAATAATTTAGTACTTTGCCCGTCATTCGATTGACTGGGGATTTTTATAACTACCAAATCATTGACATTATAACTATGAGCCTCTTTTCTCTTGGAATCAAAAAATTGTTTTTGTTTATCTGCACTGGCCTGGATGAGACTGTTAACGTTATCCCTTAATGACGTGACGTCAACAGATTCATCCTCCTGTGTCAACATGTCGGCATCAGTTTGGAGTCGGTATCCAAAGAATACTTCACTGGGAATGGCTGAAGTGGTTTTATTGACAGTACTATTGATTCCTTGCTGGATACTTGTGGTATGTGTATACCATTTATCATTACTAGTGTTAGCACCCATACTTCTCAACGCGTCCAGGATGGTGCGATTGAAACGTTCCACCTGACCGTTAGAGCGTGGGACAGCCGTAGCTATCACATGTTGCCGAATATTTTTGTCCTGACAGTACTTAACGAATAACTTAGACGTGAAAGAACTTCCAGCATCACATATAAGACGCTTGGGGTTACCAAAAACTTTAAATATTTTATCTAATTAACTAATAACAACTTGGCTTATAGTATTACGAACAGGTGATATAAATACAAATTTTGTAAATGAATCGACAGTTACTAAGAGATAAGTATTTTTACGAGTGGTCTTTACAAATGGACCCAGATGGTCTATGTGCAGTGTGTGAAAGGGCTTTGCGTACTTAGGTATAACTTTCTTAATTTTTGGAAACCAATAACATGATTTTATTCTCTCAATTGTTTTATCGACAGCAAAATGACCAAGGTCGTCATGATTAGCTCTAATGATCTGCCAAATACATTGTTTAGGGACAACCCACCGTCTACCATAGTCGGTCCGGCGGTATACCTTATTACCTAACAACTCATATTCTTTATACACTTTCTTATTAAGCTCGGCTTGACCTGACTCTAATATTTCCCTAATTGCACAAATACTTGGATCTTGTAATTGAACTGATAATAACCAGTCGGCTTCAGTAATAACCGACACACTTTCATTGCATATGGGAGTGAAATTTGTATGTAAGGCGTCAACATGTTGCATTTGAGCCCCTGGTTTGTGTATTATTTTGAAAGTAAATTCTTGAGTAAGTAATACCCATCTACCAATTCGAGAATTAATTTCTTGTTTATTAATTGTATGTTTAACAGCATTGCAATCTGAATAAATTTTGAAAGAGGATCCTAATAAATAGTGACGGAATTTTTGGAGCGCAATAACTATAGCTAAAAACTCTAATTCAAAAGAGTGATATTTCTTTTCCTCATTAGAAGTCTGTCGACTATAGAAATGGATTGGTTTTTCCCCTTTGTCAGTGATTTGAGTCAGTATGCACCCTACACCATCGCGACTGGCATCGGTATACACAATAGTAGGTAATATGGGGTCATAAATGTTTAGGACAGCGTTATGTAACAACTCTTCTTTTAATTTATTTACGGCTAAAACTTGTTCAGAACCCCATTCCCATGTGAAGTCTTTCTTCAAGAGCTTTGTCAATGGTTTTGCTATAAGAGCGCTATTCTTTATAAATTTTCTAAAGTAATTAATAAGGCCTAAATACTGCCTAACTTGATGCACATTTTTCGGTTCAGGATAATTCTCTACTGCCTTTAATTTCTTTTTACCCGGACGTAAACCATTTTCATTAATATCGTACCCTAGAAAGTTAACAGAGCTCTGAAAAAAGTGACATTTCTCTAAATTTATTGTCAAACCGTTATTTTGCAATATTTTTAATACTTCATCTAATAGTTTAGCATTTTCATCTACGGATTCTGTAGCTATTAATAGATCATCCATATAACAAATAACTTTATCAAAGCGAAGTTTACCTAAGACGGTGTTCATTAACCGTTGGAATACAGACGGTGCATTGCATAACCCGAACGGCATCCTCATAAACTCCACTCTTTAAATCAATAGATGTGTAGCATTTACGTCCTCGAAGTTTATCTATAAGTTCTTCTACAATGGGCATTGGATATTTCTCTTTCACCGAAATTTTATTTAGAGACCTATAATCAATGCACAAACGTTTTTCGCCTGAAGGTTTATCGACTAACAAAACGGGACTGGCATATGCGGAATTACTTTCACGAATTATGCCATTTTTTAAAAGGTCATCAATAATTTCCCTAGTTGCTACCTTCTCGGATTCAGACATACGATAGGATCTTTGATATACGGGTTTATTCGTTATGCATTCAATCTCTAGTTCAACACAAGAAGTTTGTCCTAACGATTGCAAATCTTTTTAAATAACTCGAGGGTATCTAGCAAATATTTCATTTAACACTGAGATGTATTCAACTGAATTAGATTTGAACTTTGACGAATCTATTAAAGCTACTTGGTTCTTACTTATAGGGCAAAAGAAAAGGCAATGACCTACACGAACATACATAATTCTTTTGTCCTCCGTGAAATTCCTACCAACTAAAATTGGACAGCCAGCTAACTCATCACAAATATACAGGACTACGTTAACCTCAGCTTCATCGACCATAATGTCAACCTGTACTCCATGAGTGACATTGGAACAAGAACCCGTTTTAAATCCTGTTAAAACAACTGGTTTATTTAACTGAAAGATTGTGAGTTTCAAATTGTGTGCCAAAGAAGACGTTATTAGAGAACAACTACTACCCATATCAATAAAAGCTTGTCGTTTACATCCATTAACTAGAATATCCTTATAAAATTTATCCTTAGGAGAGGGCTCAACAATTAACTTTACTTCACTACCCTTTTCAGGTTTTATTTTAGGTTTAGATCTACAAGCAAGTTCCAAATGACCAAATCGATTACAAGAATTACATTGCACGTTATCTTTTTGACTGCAGCTGGTTTTTTTATGACCAGGTTCACCACAGCGAAAACATGTAATACCACCATTAGAAACAGAATAATGCATTGGTACTTCATTGGAGTTCGAGGTACTTTCTACTTTTTTTTCTACATTACTGTAGGGTAGGCGAGTTGAATTTTTATTGATAAAGTTACTATGCTTCTGTACGGATTTTTGTTCCGGGACAACATGAACCTTCCCGTGCAAAAATGAGGCCAGTTCATCACAGTATTTAAAGTTACCAGCATCTGCCGCAGTGCTTATATTTTTATCACCAATAGATCCTACAATAACCGAAATAATATCCTGTTCAGAAAAGGACAACCTCATCTTATCAATTTTGCCTTTTTGAACAAAATAGAATTCATATAGTGACTGACCATCCGTAGGTTTCGTTTGAACTAAATCTGTTAGTAAACTATACATGTTACGTTTTATTTCAAATGTATCTAACAATGTACTTCGCCAATCCTTCCATTTCCAGGTCGTCCACCGCGTTTTATTTTTTTGTAGCGAGTCGTACCATGTTTTAGCAGTATTGCGTAATTTTTGCAAAGCTTGAAATTGTAAGACACGATCAGACCAACGAAAAACACGAGCATTTGCTTCTACAACTTTATCCACATTTGAATATCTTCCACTAATGGGTCAAACTCGGGAATCACAGAAGATAAAATAACATTTTGGCTTACTGCGGGAGACGCACGCTTGGTGCGTCTCTTTTTCTTATGCCTGTGTCCATCGGAGCTGCTCGAAGAAGGCGAACTAGAGCTTGCAGACGAGCTACTTGTATCACTCGTAGTTGATGCACTTCTTCTCCTTCGAGGCCGTTTGCGACTTCGCGGCATTTTTGGGCGTGTTTTCTAACCACTTATGATGTTAGTGGATCTCGAAGATAAACACTGAATGCTTGCCAATAAGTGTTTAATCAAATAATATACAATACAATTAACAGAATAATTAGTCGTTTAGCAAAATTGTATAACTAAATAAAACTGCGGAGATGATACCTGCTCGGTGTTCGCCAGTAAAAAGGGCCGATCACCGAGCTCTAACAGCTAATAAAGACGTGCCACCCCACCACCGCTCCGGAAATTCTCAACGGAACGATGACAGCGTGGCACCAACGTATAATAAATAACTTATTTAAATGCAAAAGTAAGTTACATATCAAACAAATCAACTGCTACCTACATATACATCAATTAACAATCAACGCATTTCTCAAAACAATTAGTTCCATCCACAAAAATGTATGTCCATCCTCGCGGCGACAACAAGATAAATCAGGTTGTTCTTTGAAATGCCCTCATGTTTCCTATTACAACCAACTTGATTTTGCGGTTTGGTACGGAACCCTAAATGTGTGAAGTCCGATACGCACTTGTCCGGTTTTTTATATTTTCATTCTTACTTTTCCAATAGTATTTTTTTTATGTTTATTAAAGCACGCCTCTTACTGCGAAAATAGTTCGCATAGTCACTATCAGTAACAAGCAAGCAAGCTTGCAAGTGTCTTGCAAGTTTCGTATTCAGCCAATAATAGTGTATTGCTTAAAGGCCCAACGCTTTCTATTTTTTGCTCAACATCGCAAAGGAAAACCCAATACCTAAACGCATTTTTCTATTTTTATTTCATTGTCTATAAAATATTGCTTACGACTGACGATCGCTCACGTGTGGGGTAGCTATCATGGCATCAGTCACTTGGAATCAGATTGATGAAATTGACTGATGGATGAATAAGCGCGTAATGGAAGCCCTATGAGCAATGATATTCAAATAAACAGATATGTTATACACTCACAAAACAATTGAAAAAAGTGTTCCGCGCAGCAGCGGCAGCACACATACTTACTTATAATTCATCTGACATTTCACTCTAGAAGTCGAAAGGGATGGTTTAATGGCTTGATAAAACCAACAAGAAAAAAAGAGACAGCTAGTGTTTGTCACTTGCGTGTGAATGTAAACAAACATTATTCTGACCACCAATGTTGTTATCTTTTTCTAACCTCCAAATATCAGAATATTAGGAAAAAAATTAAATAAATTAGTAAATTGAGGCGTATTGCATACTTACTTGGTATCATAATTGGTACAATTTCTAAATACACACGATCGCATTTTTTTTTTTTTGTTTCAACGATGCCTATCGCTTTTCGCCATGCGTGACATAAACTAAAGACTAAAGGTCACAATTGTGACCTATTCGAGTATTTACCTACAATGCGCGCGCTCATAACATATCTGTTTATTTGAATACCATTGCCTATGAGACAATTCATTTTACAGTCAGTGTTGACAGTGGCAAATATTACATAGACATCAAAAAAAGTTACATTTTCATTTTAAAACTATGAAGCTATGAGACATAAACAATGATTTTGACAGTTAACGCTAGCATAGGCATAAACAATAATCGACATCGGTTCCGTTTGCCATTAATAAAAAATAGAATAGAATAAAACTGATACTACGAAATAATAATACCGCGCACTTACGTAGATTTGGTCAGTGGGTCGCATGTGGGTCGTCTTAGGGGCGGAGTTGTAGGGACTTAGTCGGTGAAAATGTTAAAATTTACGTTAAAATACCAAAAAAATCACTGATACGAGGGTAGATCTCAATAATAATAATTTGACAATCCATTAAACAGTGTATGTATGCGGGTAGTTGAAACTTTAACGTCTCGTAGTTTAAGTAATAGAGATGTTAACTGAAAATTGGTTTTTTGTCTGTCAGGTAGATTAATTACTTGTCTATGATTATATGGGGTTTTTTTCTGGCTCCTCGCTGCGCTTGTCGCGCTCGCGCTCGCTTTGCTCGCATTTTTAATTGTCTCTCGTTTTCGCGCTATACTGCGTTTGCTCCTTTCTGTTAGCTAGGTTTTTTTTTATCAGGTATATTAAGTTAAATATTTTTCATTTTCCTGCTCTTACTCCGCCTACTTTTAATTTAACATACTTTGCCAATTTTTCCAATCAATTAGTTATTTTGCTCACCGTATTAAAATATGCATACCAATCAAATACACTGCTTATAGACATGTTTTCTCTGCTGATCAATCATGAAATTTTGTTGATCATATAGTTATTGATAGCGAGATTGTGCTGCTCTACGGGTGCGAAACGTGGAACGTAACAAAGGACATCTCACGCCAAATCCAGGTCTTCGTCAACCGATGTCTTCGTCGTATCCTCGGCATTTACTGGCCCGAGATCATCTCTAATGTAGAGCTGTTGGAGAGATGCCACGTGTACGGGACGGACGTGATCGCTCGAGGTAGATAGGTATTCTGGAGGTTGTAAGGCTCCTGCTCGAACGCGTTGACGCCCCTGTACCTACGGTTCAGTTGTCATCGGGCAATATCAGACCTTGGAGTTGCTTGAAGGCTGCCAAGTATGTTGAGGGGAAGGCGTGATGACCAGAGAAATAAAAGACTTAACTTTTCATGACCAAAAGCGACGTTTCTTCATGGTCTTCGTTACACAAAGTTGCGTGGATTTTACTTAGTTGAAATAATGGCTACAAATTGGACGATGCGCCTGCGCACTATCCTTCTAACTAACTTGACCGTAACGAGGACCTTGAATTTGCGTGCGCGCAGATTTTTTAATTACAAAAGAATTTACTATCTATCTTAGCTATAAACCGACAGAAACTCCCCTTCCACTGAACCGATTTCGATGAAACTTGTACTTCTGGATAGGTCTCGAGACGACCTTTCCTCCGGACCCTCTTCCAGGTCCCAAACTATTACATTCCAGCCCCTGCTTCACAGCAAGCACGTCACACACCCACGGGACCACATCACACTAAAACCTCGCAACATACCGCGCGCCCAGACACCTACACTCAGCAAACAAAGGCGCCATCACGAGCGCCGTAGAGCACCCTACTAGGCAACAAAACTGCGCAAACTGCGCAAGAAAACACAGCTCGAATGACAGCGGACCACACCGCGTCATCCGCGCCCCGTCCGTTGCTGACATGCTCAGCAACGGCTACTACAAAGCCCATAAAACAGGCGGCCAATCGCGACCCACGTAGCAACCGCGACCCACGCCGCCAGATGGCGCCTCCGTCGGCACCATCAAATACCGGGTCGCCCGCACCCCCCCGTACCTCAGCTTACGACTCACCCGCGTTGCGTTCTGGCCAATCATCGCTAAGTGGGTCAACCATATCGCTAGCATCGGACGGGAGCAGGGCAGAGACTGAGGACCTCGACACGCCTGCATCACCCACACCGTCGATAGAGCTCGATTTCGAGTTTCAGGCGGCAGCTAGGGCACAGAGGAGACGCAGGAGCTCGGACGAGATGACATAAGAAGAGGCAAAGCACTATTGTGCTGACTCATTGCGCCTATAAGCGCAGGAACAGGAACACTTTAGCAGCACCGACCTACCCTCTTTCGCCGACGCTGTTCGTAGCACTCCTTCACCAAGAACGCACAGCGCGCGCGAAACCGTGAAGAAGACGCCCCCAGGGACGAGTTTTACAGGAACACTCGCCCCCAACCCTGACGCAGCCCCAAACCAGGCCACCTCCACAAACAAGAAAAGGAGGCAGCAAGCAAAAACAAGAGGCCCCGCTACCCACCATTAATAGTGGAAAAGCTACCCAACTGGGCGACCCACTTCAGAGCCCTGGCGGTCACACTGGGACGTCCACCAAACGCCCGCCCCTACAGACAGGGAGTGAGATTCTCGCCAGAAAGCGAAGAGGAATATAGTTTTTGTAGTACAGAGGTACCTGACCACCCTAGAGAAAGAAAGCGGAATAAGCTGGTTTGCTTACTCCCTGGCCGCTGATAGGAAACTGAAGGTGGCTATAAGGGGGCTGCCAGCTGATACAGACCCTCAGGAGATAGAGGAAGAACTACGCATGCTGGGTTACGAGCCGGAGAACGTGCGTCACATAAACGCGCGTCAAGGACGACCCGGCCGCGTTTTTCACGCCGTTTTAAATAAAACAGAGAACGTACGGGTCATCTACGACACCTCTACCTTCATGCTCATGCGCGGCGTGAAGATAGAGGCATGGCGTGGTAAACGCGGGCCCGCTCAGTGCCACCGGTGCTAACAATTTAGGCACAGCTCGCACCAGTGCCACCGACCGCTCGCCTGTGTTAAATGCGAGGAGGGGCATACGGCACGTGACTGCCCACGCCCTAGAGAGGAGCCGGCCACTTGCACTAACTGCAAGGGCCCGCACCCCGCAAATAACATCAATTGCCCAATATTTCAGCGCGAGATTAAAAACAGGCGAGCAGGAACTGTCGCTATCACTACTACTTCTTCACGCCAACCGCAAAAATAGGTACATACAGAGGAGCAACAAATAAAAAACAATACAGAGGCTCAAGAAAGTACGCTGATGGCGGCAACCAACGGGCCCACCCAGCGAGATGAAACCACCTCAAATCGGTGGGGGAAAAACAAAAGAGGGGGTAAGGGTAGAAAACCCACCCCCCAGACAACCCAAAATACCCAAGAAGCCACCCCTGAGACTACCCCTGCCTTAGAAAACGCGCAGGTAGCAAAACAAAACAGCAAAATGAAAAATAGCACCGCCGCCGCGCTAACCAAGTGCCGCGCCGCGGAGAAATCGGAACTAGCAAAGCGCCGACCAACCAGGCGAAACTAGAAAAAACCAGGCAGCCAATAGAAACATGGCCGCCGCAAAAAATATAGAAAACTAGAGGACGCCTCGCGGTTTCACCCGCGTAGTTCCCGTTCCCGTGGGAATACAGGGATAAAAAGTAGCCCATGTCACCCGGGGATAGAGTAGCTTCCCAACGGTAAAAGAATTTTTGAAATCCTATTCGGTACAAACAAACAAACAAAAAAATCTTTCCTCTTTATAATATTGGTATAGATAAGGGAACAAATTTCCCTTTCTAAGAAAAACCGAGATTTCACTACCTGCGCGATCCAGCTCCTAATGGACCTTATTAAGGCCATAAGTCAGGGTCAAGGTGTGGAGCAGGTCATCCTTGACGGCTTAGCTGCGCTTTTAACATTATATCATAAAGTCTAAGCCGTTAAGGATGATCCATTGGAACGCCAGAGGTCTCAGGGGAAAAATAACTTCCCTCCGCCACCTCCTGAGGGAACAGGACGTCGACGTGGCGCTCATAAGCGAGACACACCTGAGACCTGAAGATAGGTACAAGTTCCCAGGCTATCTCGCTTATCGTAAGGACGAAAAAAACGCAATAAATGCCCGTTACCATGGCCTGGCTGTGTTAGTTAAGAGAGGAGTCGTCCATCAAGAGCTTCCCCCGCAAAACCTACAAAGTGCATACGCGCTGGGTGTCCAGCTGCACGTAGCCGGCGAGGACTTGGAGGTATACGCCTGCTATAAACCACCGACTAGCAGACTCAATGCAGATGACCTCAGGCAACTACTAACTACAAATGTGCACCCAACAATTCTCGCCGGTGATTGGAATTGTAAACACCCAGCGTGGCATTCATACTACGCAAACCAGGATGGTAGGCGGCTCCTCGTGGACGCGGAGGCCCTCGGCTTCTCGGTGTCCGGCCCAGAGACACCTACCCACTACCCAGATCAACCAACACACATGCCGGACGTGCTGGACATTGTGATACACCGAGGGCTACATTGCCAGATCACACAGCAGGTACTGGACGACGAGCTACAGTCAGATCATCATCCTGTTCTCGTGGTCCTAACGGGCATGCCCACAAGACTCAAGCCTCAAGCGCCACGTCGACTCATTGACTGGATAAAGATCGCAGAAAGGATCGAATGCACGACACCCACTCGGCCTATCACCTTCGCCGCGGATGTCGACTCATTAACCGCTGACGTCACTGTTTGCGTACAAAACGCACTAGAAGCAGCAACGATAGCGCAGCCGCAGGGGAGAGTGCTACAGCCGCCCCTGCCGGCACGCATAAAGCGCATGATAACTGAGAAGAGGCGCCTACGCAAACAGTGGCAACAACTACGATGTCCCACCTTAAAAACACATCTAAACAAACTCGCGGAGAAAGTGAAGGCCGAGCTGAGAGCTCTAAGTGCCGCGAGCTGGGAGGAACACATCGATGCCGCGGAGGGCGATTGGCCCTCCCTACACAAGCTGTGCCACCAGCTAAAGAACACCCCAGCTCCGGTACGTCCACTACAGAGCAGCGACGGGGCGACCCTGAAATACGTAGCAGAGTACCGGTCAGAGGTCTTCGCGGAACACCTGGAGCGTTAGTTCCAATCGAACCCAACTACAGAGCACGAACACGTCGCAGCAGTAGAAAAACACCTGGAAGACTACTTCGCTACGCCGATAGTTCCCGAAGAAGACGCCATCTTTTTCTCGCCTGGCGCAGTCAGACGCGCCATCTTGGCAACGAAGCCTTGGAAGGTCCCAGGTGCCGACGGGATCACCAATACAGCGCTGCGCCACCTGCCGTACGGCATGGTCGCGGCCTTGGCGCGCCTGTTCACGGGGATCGGGGGGATCCTACGCACGGGCTCCTTCCCGGCCTCGTGGAAAGAGGGGCGCGTCATCATGCTGCCCAAGGCGGGAAAGAACACCCTGAAGCCGGAGAGCTATCAGCCGATCACTCTCCTGCCTACAATCTCCAAGGTCGCTACTGCTGCAAAAACTCACCCCACACATACCGCCACGGGAGGATCAATTTGGGTTTCGCGCGGAACATAGCACGACGCTCCAACTGTCGAGGGTACTGCACCTGCTGTCGGCTGGTTGCCGAACAAGAAGGAATACGCGGTAGCAGTATTCCTCGACATGGAGCATGCCTTTGACCGCGTATGGCACGATGGACTAATACACAAATTGGCCAAGTCCACCGACGACATTCCCACTACGCCAGAAGCGACGCTCGCGCTGTATGCCGACGACGCAGCATACATTACCACCTCCATGAACGCCAGGCATGCAGCGCGCAAGATGCAGCGTGCCCTCGACATCATCCCCGAGTGGCTATCAAAATGGCGACTGTCGGTTAACGTGGGTAAGACGCAGGCCCTTGTTACAGGAGCTGGATCTCTGCCACCACCGCTGAAGCTACAAGGAGCCGACGTCGAATGGACGCCCCAGGCCAAGTACCTGGGCGTCATCGACCGACGGCTCACGATGGGGTTACACGTCACCAAAACGGTGACCAAATGCAGGATAGCCCGCCTCCCCGCCCGCACCAAGCTGGGCGTGTACAAAACATACATTAGATCAATATTAACATACGCTACCCCAGCTTGGTACGCACTCACGAGCGAGTCGAATAAGCAAAAGCTCCGCGCGCAGCAAAACATCACGCTGCGCCGCGTAATGAGCTCTCCTCGCTACGTGAGAAATGACGTCATCCAACGGGACCTCGGGATTGAGAGCATAGACGATTTCGTAAGGCGCCTCTCCACTTCAATGTTCGCGCGGGCCGACGCTTCTGCCTGGCCCCATATCGCCGACATAGCGCCATGGCACGCGCGCCCGCCGGACAAGAAGCGCCTCCCACGTGACATCCTAAATACCGACTGTGTAACCCCATCCACCTCCCGGACTTAACGCCTGAGTAAGCAATAACAGTCTACACGTTGCTTACTCAAACAGAAACACTGCCCACCCCACACCGCACCCACAGCGTGAAGTTTATTTGTTTGAGTTAATATAGACTCACTTCACGTTGTAAACAGACAATCATATCTATACATACGCGAGTACACATGCACCGAATAGCGTGCGGCCACCCGTGCGTTATCGGTTATCATGAACGGTGTAACGCAGGTCATTGCCGCTCCCACTTACATTTACGGCGCTAGTTGTCGCTTTCATAACTAAACTGTAGGTTCGCCCAAGTCGGCACTTCTGATGCAGGTCGCCTTCGCTGAGCCTCCCAGGGTACGCCCTGGGTCTCACTCGGCTGGGGTAGACCGCCAGAGTGTCGTGAAAAAGCGGCGAGTCGTTCAGAAACGCTCGCCGCCGAGGCGCGCCTACAGTCACATACAACAAGCCAAACATAGCGAGCGCGAGTTTTTAGAAATTCGCGCTCGCAAGAAGCCGAGTCCAGAGGACCACCCAGCGACGGGTTCGCTGTTGCGAGCCCCGGTGCTGCACCCGCGGGCTGGGAACGCTGTTCCGGCACCGCTCGCCTCGCCCCCGCCAAGGAGTGGCCCCTCATTGCGAACTAGAACGCTGTGGCGTCCGGTCGTTTTTACGGATTATGAATTCATGTTTCTTACCGTAATAACTACAATCAGTATGTATAATAATGCTTCTACTGATAAACACCCAAAACATAATTTTAGTGCCTTAAAAATGCAAACGAAATTCCTTATGTGCAAAAACTATAAAGCAGTCTAACCCGACTGGGAGGGTAGGGCCACACATCCCCGGGCGTAAGTACCCGGGGACTATCTCTATCCGCCCCTAAAGATAATATAACTTAATTATATTATCTTTGTTATTGTTGTTATCACTAAGATTATTTTCATCAACAACACTATGCATCCCGTAGAGTTGTTGATACATTTAGTCGAGGACTTGATGTCGGACGATCCCAGTCCGCTCAAGGAAAACCGGATGAGGTTTAAAATTATACTCGCCTCCCTGGCTCAATGGGACCCTTATGGTATTGATGATTCGAAATCTTGCCTAGAACGCAAGATTAATTATACTAATGCCGTCGCCTGTCAGATGGGCATTAAGATTCAAGTTCCGACATCGAACAATTTCAGAAATCTTACTCGATTTCTAAGGGAAAGGAACGTAGCGTTTCATACCTACTCTTTACCCGACGAAGCACCCATCCGTGTTGTTATCCGAAGTATCCCTAAAGAGATACCTGTCGAAGATATTCATGTACACCGCATGCATAAAGCACGCGGAGGTAAGCAGTAATATGGTAGTGGTTGAGTGCAGCCCTACTGAATTCCACAACCCGATTTTCAGAGTTACCTCTGTTCGTTCCCTGTCGGGTATCTCAATTGAGAAGTCCTACCGTCCCTTCGTAGTTGGTCAGTGCCATCGCTGCCAACTTTATGGACATAGCCAAAAGAACTGCTATGCCACCCCCAGGTGCGTAAAGGACCAGGACCATAGTACGCAGGATTGCCCCCGCCCGAAAAACCCCGCCGAGTGCACAGAGCCCCCAAGCTGTGTGCTATGTGACCAAGTCGGTCACACGGCCAATTACAAGGAGTGTCCCCGAGCCCCCAAGCTGGCGCCTAAAATGGC
The DNA here is from genome assembly GCA_964057195.1 of Orthosia cruda. NCBI lineage: Eukaryota > Metazoa > Arthropoda > Insecta > Lepidoptera > Noctuidae > Orthosia > Orthosia cruda. The sequence goes on along the minus strand of OZ059841.1, from coordinate 16,839,284 downwards.
CAAGCGTTCAGGAGACCGCGAAACACGCGCAGCCCCCCCCCCAGGCCCCTCCCCGGCTAGCTCCTCAGAGGCAGTCGTCATGGGGAAAACTAAACCACCAAAAAGTGGCTCCCCAGACCAACCAGCAGACCATCCCAGGTCTGATGGATCACCCCAACCCGGCGCCAACCCTAAACCCGGCCCCTCAGGCCCCAGCCGCCCCCATGCCCGCTCAAGGTCATCAGGTGGCCTCCACCACTGCCGCAGCCGCGAGTCCGTCCCCAATCACGCCCAATACCGGACGCAGCGTCGCCGACATTATTATCGGTGCGTATGCGTTCTGGATGACAGATGAGTCACGATCGCTGGCCGCTTAGATCACTAAGATCGAAGCTACAGGTATTAGACCTAACCCAGCTGAGTTCCAAGCCATATTTAGTAGGTCTGTTACTAGGGAGCTAGACAACCTAGTATTCAGGAACGGCCAATGGGTACGCAAATAGGAGTGCGACCCTTGCCCTTTCAATTGTAAGTTATTTCGCCAACTGAGGCATATTCTCTTATGACCCCTCCACAACGCGCCTTAAGAGCCTTAGGGAGTAGAAAACACAATGTAAACAAACAAACCGACTCGTACCTACCTCGCCGCCGAGGTCCGTCGCGTGTTTTTTCAATAAAATCACGCCAGCCCGCGTCCGCTGTGCATTAGTTAAATGTTAGATTTAAAAGGAGTTTCTTATCCGTTCTCCTCACAGTAGGTAGTTTACGAACGGACAGTAAATTCATTAATCTAGATCCAGCCTTAGTTGTCCCACCAGCGACGCCCTGAGCCGAGGTCCGACCCCAACTGGGGTAGCCCTCAGCGCAATCGCTTTAGGTTTTAGAAAACTTGTTTGTGCCTTGGCTGGAGGCTATAATATAGCTTAGTCTCCACAGGTTAGCCCGGTTAAGCAGTAGCCAATCACTTAGATTGATCTGCGAGACGCCACCTAGAAAAAAATATAGGATCTTAAGTCAAGGAAGTCATGTTATTGTAAGCTGCCTATTTATGATTTAATTTTTGACCATTATCAAAATGATTTGCGGAACAAGGATTGCTGCCTGATTTTTTTTATTGCAAACTAAATCTTTGTATGCCGAATCTTTTATTTAAATGCTGTTTTTTTGTGGCTCACCCAATTTTATAATTGCTAAACATTTCATTAATTTATATATTATAAAGAGGAAAGATTTGTGTTTTTGTATGTAACGAATAAACTTAAAAACTACTGGACCAATTTCGAAAATTCTTTCACCGTTGGGAAGCTACACTATCCCTGGGTGACATTGGCTACTTTTTATCCCTGTATTCCCACGGGAACGGGAACTATGCGGGTGAAACCGCGAGGCGTCCGCTAGTTCATTTATATGATGGATTGCGATAATTCTATTAAGAATTAGAATTTAGAGTTCTATAAATACTTATAACTACCATAACCACTTTTTAACCGACTTCAAAAAAAGGAGGAGGTTCTTTATTCGTCGGAATATTTTTTTTCAAATGTTTTTCTCCGATTACTTAAAGACGCGTAAACTGATTTGGAAATCTATTTATTGTCTGAAAGGGTATACTTCCCAGGCGGTCCTATAGTCACCAGGTCTCCTGACCTGGATCAGAAGACCTGACCAGAAAGATCTGATGATGGGATCCTGGAGAAATCGAGGGAAATCCCTAAATATTATAGACTAACATACAGCGTTTTTGGTATTTTATTTGTGTTCGTAGTCGCAGCGGAAAAATGTCGAATTTCTTAATTTCAGTTTAACAGATACTTAGTGTATGACGTCGTGTAATTGTGTATGGTAACTTCAAATTTGTGTATCCAACCATTGGGGAGCTATTCAATAAAAACTGTTTCCGCTGGAACTACGTCATCCCAGCGGCACTTTTTTTTCCCTATGCACGTAGATGAAAAAAAAACATCCAATAATTGGTGTGTAACGAGAGGTAAATGTGTATGCTTAAATGATATTTGTGTGTTATAAAACTGCGAAGATAATCAAGTTTCCGCTGCGCTGACGTTTGGCAATTTGATGAAAATCATATAAAACGGCTTAGTGCAGAGTTGAATCTTTTACGCACGTTGTTTTGAATTTGTGTGTAATGATTGTTAAAACAGAATTTGAAAAAAACATACCGTTCAGAAGATATACAAGTAAAAGTAAAATAAGGTTATTAGGTCCAACTACTTAAAATAGGAACTCTAGAGCCTAACTTATAACGTTAATTTGTAGCTTGTAAGGGACTACAATGCCTTGCCAAGTTTCATTTATGTGGTCTTAGTAATTAATGAGCAATGGCATAATTTACTACGGCTTGGGTACTATATTGTATGACATCCGATTGCAGGACTTTTTAATGGAAAAGAAAAATATAACTTATTCCACTGATTAGTGTATTAATGCAACTATTCACATCTAAAATTTCAGCTCAATACACTTAATAATTAAAGAGATATAATAAATATACCAGAACAACCGCAATACATGGATAAACCGACCAAGTTTGAATGAGTACAAAAAAGCAGCCGTTCAGTATAAAGAGCTAACGTTCCAAAATTTCCAGTGTTGTACCATTACTGGACTGGTACAGCTGTGCACACAATTCTTGAACAATAAACTAATACTTGTATACTATCTTTTTTATAATTTTGGAGTGCACTTGTCATTACTTCATATTGACGATTCATTGTGTTTTTTGTGTACATCTTTCGTTGGAGGTCCTGAATAAATAAATAAACTAATAATTTTCGTGATAAAAATAGTAGGTCACTTGTTTTTTAACCGACTTTCCAAAACGGAGGAGGTTCTATGGTTGGTACTATGTTTGTACTGATTTCTCAGTCAATTGTGAACCGATTTTGAAGATTATTTTTGTTTGAAAGAGTTGGTTCCCTAATTGGTCCCATTTAAATTTGGTGAAGATCTGATAAAGAACTTCGGAGGTATATAACAGAACACTTAAATAAACAACGGCAAATCTCTCCGGATTACTGCAATTGCATTGCATGTCACACTCTCATTTCGGGATTTTTCATCGTCATTTATTCGGGTAATCTATTCCGGCATAACCTTACTATAGAACTAGCTCATTAAATTATTTACCAAAAAAGTACTTTTAAAAGTAATTTTTATAAAAACAGTACAAAGTGAAAATTACTTCAATTTCGGAAGTCGGTGTCAAAAAACGAAGATACTTGAACAGAAACACCGACTGCTGAAGTTATTACTGTAGGTAATTATTATGTCCTTAATATTATGCTAATAATAATTAGAAAAAAAACTAACACCAGTAGTCATTTCAAATGACGGATTTATAAACTTAACGGTATAAATAATTTAAAGCAGGTAGGTATATATTTATTATTAATATTTAATAAAAAAAACTTTTTCTTTATATCAATGTTTTTAACAATCTCGGGACACTGGGGATCTCGGGATCCCGGACCTTTCAAAGGCGTGCCAGGGGCCGAAGCTAACTCGCAGAGGCCTTGTTAACTATGTGATGATATGTGACACCAACCGATGATTATTCGTAGATGCACTACGTAAGAGCACCCAAGGACAATCCCCGGTTGGTGCAGGACTATTGTTAATATGGAGACAAAGATATTGGGCTATGGGTTTGGCAGGTTTAGTGGATCGATTGCCTAAAACTATAGAATGACTATTGGCCCCTGACTGACCACTGTTGAATTACACGGCTATAAAATGGCAGAGGGTGAATTGCACACTCAATTCAGGTCGAGGGTCTTTAGTACTTGAGTGACGTAGCGCCATGGGGGCAAATATATCTGGAGGTGCTTGAGGAGCGGAGTGGTATACCACGGTTATCAGTCCAATCCCGGAAATACGGTAAAGATTCCTACCAGCATCATCCAGTAAGATTATACTACCTTCCACCGAGTACTTTTGTTCTTGCGAATCTTCACTCAAGGCAACCAATTAAGGCAAACGAGAGATGGGAGCTTTGTTCCCCGTCAGTGGTCTCTCCGACCGGCCAATAAAGGCAAGCTGGAGATGAGGGTCAACTGACAAGACTTCTCCCAGGAGATATGGTCCGTGGGGCGCCACTGCCCAACAGCTCACCACAAAGCTGCCCTGTGGACCTATCTCTGTTATTATTAATATGTTAATAATATTGTTTTTTTTTTAAGTATTTTAATTAACATTAACTAATAAATACTTTTTCACACCACCTGCTCGAAAATCTCAAATTATATGTCAAGCAACCTTAACCTAAAGTGAGTCATTAGTGGCCGGGGGCACAGCCGGTCAATAATGTTGTACTGGATTTCATTATGACCCGCTGGTCAATAATTTGATTTGAATTTGGAATCTCACATGCTCAGCTAAATTGGCAGTATAATACTAACAAACACCCTTTGGTGCCAGAAAGAGGAAAGCTATTCTCGATACCCTTACTACACGTGGATGATATTCTCGATTTCCTAAAAAATCATAACGACTGCTTCTTCATATCGTTGCCATGTTTTCGAAGACATAATATTGTAAGAATAATTAGGTAACTTCGAACCATTTTTTAAAAGGAATGGAATAACATTAAAACTGGCATTAATAATAACAAATACCGTACCGCGCCGTAATACCGTAATAGTAATTGTTTGTAACATTAGTTAATTTATCTTAAGTAAACTGCGCAAAGATTGCTGTGAATTTTGTGATTAAATAAATAAATAATAAAACCTTTCTGTACTACAGTCGATTTATCACATTTTATCAAAAAAACTTAACTTTATCTTTGCACAACTGGACTAAAGTCTCAAATGTTACCATTAACATCAATTAATAAGTAAGTGCATATAACTAACTAGTTCTAAATATGTTATTCTTACTGTTTGTTTATTTAATAAATACTTTGTTTTTCGTACTATGGCTATTATTTTCTCACAGTAGGTGTAAAAAGTAGAGTATCCTCCTCTGGGCTAAAGGTGTCTTTGCCTTGGGCTAGCTTGAATCCCTCGCTGCATTCAGGATTCTTGTATTAACTCCCTCGCTTTGCTCGTGAGTTAAATCCCGAATCCTTCATTGCGCTCGAGATTCAATATGACGCCCGTGACATAAGACACAACTTTAGCCCCTCGGTGCATAATCTACTATTAAGAATACAAAGTTAATGTAGTTGTTTTATTTCCTGTTAAACTATTGTGTACGCACCTGTACGAAACTATTAAACACAATAACGAGCTATACTGGAAATTTTGGAACGTTAGCTCTTTATACTCCACGGCCGCTTTTTTGTACTCATTCAAACTTGGTCGGTTTATCCATGTATTGCGGTTGTTCTGGTATTTTTATTATATCTCTTTAATTATTAAGTGTATTGAGCTGAAATTTTAGATGTGAATAGTTGCATTAATACACTAATCAGTGGAATAAGTTATATTTTTCTTTTCCATTAAAAAGTCCTGCAATCGGATGTCATACAATATAGTACCCAAGCCGTAGTAAATTATGCCATTGCTCATTAATTACTAAGACCACATAAATGAAACTTGGCAAGGCATTGTAGTCCCTTACAAGCTACAAATTAACGTTATAAGTTAGGCTCTAGAGTTCCTATTTTAAGTAGTTGGACCTAATAACCTTATTTTACTTTTACTTGTATATCTTCTGAACGGTATGTTTTTTTCAAATTCTGTTTTAACAATCATTACGCACAAATTCAAAACAACGTGCGTAAAAAGATTCAACTCTGCACTAAGCCGTTTTATATGATTTTCATCAAATTGCCAAACGTCAGCGCAGCGGAAACTTGATTATCTTCGCAGTTTTCTATCACACAAATTTCATTTAAGCATACACATTTATTACACACACCAATTATTAGATGTTTTTTTTCATCTACGTGCATAGGGAAAAAATAGTGCCGCTGGGATGACGTAGTTCCAGCGGAAACAGTTTTTGTTCAATAGCTCCCCAATGGTTGGATACACAAATGTACACAATTACACAACTTCATACACTAATTATCTGCTAATCTGAAATTAAGAAATTAGACAATTTTTCGCTGCGACTACGTACACATTTTATTTAGCGTTTTCACTCAGAAAATATCATTTGGTGAAGAGGATCTGATGAAGAAGACCATAGATGGTCACTGGAACTCCTTAATGATAGTACTAATGAAAATGGTACCATCGAACTGATCTGATGATGAAGCTTTTAAAAAAAAAACAAACCGACTTCCAAAACCTACACTACAGAGCTAAAAATAACTTTCTTTTTCGAAGTCTGTGTCGAAAAACGGAAACAATAGGTACCAAAGACACCTAGCACTGAAATAAAACATTAGATCACATGAAACTAGTTTATTTGTTTTGATAGCACATGAATTTTATAGTATTTTTTTTATATCATGTGAACAATATTTCAAGTGAACACTAACGAGAGAGTATATTTTCTGTTATTATTCCATATAATAACACACCTTTAAAAATAAAGCAAAGTTGTTTTTCCATAGTGTAAACTTCAGTCTAGGAGTGAGGCGTATTTATCGAAACAGTTAAATAAAACAGGTATTCAAAAATAGCAACTTGGAACAGTTATCCATAAATTGAAAAAACAGTTCCTGCTTCTTTCGCCTGTTCCACAAGTTCCACGACCCACAACAACGGTCACAGTAGCAGTCACAGTCTGTAACAGCCTGTTCCGCGTTGTCACAAGCAGCGTTGCCAGAACGTAACTTTTGTTACATTTTACGTAACTTTTGACCGTCTCATGTAACCTCCATGTAACATGACTCAAAATGTAACTTTTACGTAACTTTTAGAACTTACTAAAATATTAAATATTTGTCCGCAAACAAAAAATAATCGTGAAACGGAACGCATCTAAGAAAGCTTTTGTTCATCGTGTTGTCAGTAAATCAACAAAAAAGTCGTCTTGCAACTGAAATAATTTTATTTTTGTATCAAACACCAACTAAATATCAAGATTATCAAGTAGCATGATACATGTGTGCCATGCACTGCACATAGCTTCAAGAAGTTCATTTGGATATTTATTACTCATTTTTAAGTAACTTTGGTTTCGTTTACAAGAACTAGAGTGGGATGAATATCTACCGGCCGGCGTAACCAAGATTTGATTTTTTTTATCGATCTTTTCGCTAATGCGACCAAATAGGTATTAGATTTTTCTAGTTGTAATTTGAATGTTCTAAACTAAACGCCACGGATTTACCCGTGGTAGTCGCGGGGGAGGGCACGCCCGCGCGAAAATTCGAATAGTGGGCGCGTTCCTACCTAAATAGTAGAAAAAAAGTAGTCTTTTATTATTTTAGTGTCGTTTTCCATATAAAATAAGGTAATGTAACTTTTCTCATGAAAATGTAACTTTTTGAGATGTCTCATGTAACATTTGACTATCTGCCACTGGCAACACTGGTCACAAGTCACAACAGACCATTGGACAACTAGTGTGTGTGTACCTGTGTAACATAACAAGCTCTTCTCTGGTCCAGCTTAGGGATGTTTACGTTGTTAGAAAGAGATACAAACAAAAATTATCTGCGCCTGTACCAGTTTGGGACTGGAACAAGCTATTTTCTCTTCTGACTTATTGTAATAGAAAGAGATAGCGCCCGATTTTATAATGTTTAATTGATTGTATTTTATTTAATATTTTTATGTAATGGAAAAATAAAAAGATAATGGTGAAATATTTATTTTAAACCCACACATCACATTGTCGTGCTAAAAATAAAAATAGAATTATTGTAATATCGTGTGTGTATCCAAACGTGCAACGAAAGTCACACAATCTGTGGTACTTTCTCTGTGAGTGTTTCCAGATTGGGTATAATTTCCCAATTTTAGGGAAAAAGTGCTAACTCTCGGGGTAAAAGAAAAAATGGGTTAATATTGGGAATTTTTGGTCACAATATTTTCAAAAATGTAGGCCATAAAGTTATGAGCAGGTTTATAAAATACATATTAAAAGTACCAACATACAAACTACTTAAATAACTCTTTTATCGCAATTTTCGTTTTTATACTATTTTATGCTTTTCATTTATTTATTATATTTTTATTACAAAATGCCACCACAAAATATGGGGAATTTTTTATGAAAATGATATAATTTTTAGAAAAAAATATCAAGTATGGGGAGATTTCACAAAATGAAACTGGAGACACTGCTTTATTTATTGATACTAATAGCTGTTGCAATGTAACAGGCTGTTATTTTGGAACAGGTTTAAGAAACTGTTATTTCCCTGGAGCTGAAACAGGTGTAACAGATATCTAATTGTACCTGTTACAGACCACCTCTACTTCAGTCGGTCAAGCGAAAACTGGATATAATGAGAAAACGCTATACTAAGCGACAACAATAGTCAGGTCCCCCCATTTTTATCCGAAAACGACTTTGAATGATAGTGTAGGCCTCTAATTTTTCATATCTAGACAAGTGACAGTTTCATACTCTGGAAGGCCAGCAGCCGAATTGCGTAAATGAATTCGGCAAAGGAAACAGTTTGGAACCTTCAAAGAGTTAGAATCATTTCTTTCAACTTTTTCGGTATTGCGAAACTAATTTGGAAAGAGTACGATCATCCTCCTGATGATTTATTTCCAAATAATTAGGACATAATTTAATTTTGTTTTACTTAAAACTAATGGTCTTATATTGCTTTTAATTAAAAATGTATAATGTTTCCTTAAAACTGAAAAAACAATTATTCTTTACAATCAATTCTACGTCAAAATATAGGTCATAGAAAAATTCATCTCCTTTCCTTTTCAGAATGTAATATGCAATATGTAAAGTCGTTTCAGTGAAGGTTCCAAACTGTTTCCTTTTCCGAATTCACTTACGCAATTCGGCTGCAGATCTCTTTATGCGAGATTATGTAGGTACATAAATTCATGCCTTTGTTTTTCGAGAGTATCCAGTATCTCTGACTGCTCGAAAACTTACCAAGCAGCTGGGCGAGCACGGCATCTGGCTTGTGTCACGCATTTTATCACGGTTTATGCTCCTAAACCTTGATAAAAATAAGTGAGCCTATCACAGTAGGCCGTGCTCGCCCGGTAAAATTTCTGTGCTACCACGAGTACACTAGTCCAAGCGCTAAGAAAGAAAATTTGTTTCAAACAAATATCACTAGATGGCGCGATATGCATCGATTTGTTATTAAATTGTGTGTAAAATTAACATTTTCTAGAATTGATCATAAAATTTGTATACTCTTGTTTAATCAACTCCCAGCACAAAATTATGGAATATTGGGCTCTTAGTTAGCACTTAACAAAGATTATTTAAACGGATCATTTAAAATTGATTCCAATAGATGGCGCGGTTCTCAGGCGTGCTAGTTACTTTCTTAATATGTACCTAGGTACACAGTTCGTATAAAAATTATACATGTTGAACTGTTGTTATGACTATTCCGACATCCATAAATTTATGTGCACGAGTGTACATCTCATAAACACCTCAATACCATTGTCAACTTAATTTGGTCGGGTTATACGGGGAGATTTAGTACGGAAAAGTAATGAAAGGTAATTTCTCTTAAAATGCAACACTTAGGAATCTGAATTTTTGTCACTAACTTCTTTAGGAGTAGTAATTTTTGTATAAATATGGGAAGAAATCACCGAGTTTTATTAGGGAAATCTTGAAATGAAATTAGATCATCGTGGCTTCCGCCACCACACCAATGGCATGATACATCTCGTAAACTACTGGAATACTAGTTTTGAATTTTGGGTGCTAATTTTATCTTGTAGTAATTTTCTATGTAGGTTTGAAAAAAGCGAAAGCTCCTCAACCTTGGTATCAACATTCAAAGTCATGGTCCTGCTGAACGAGCGCGGGCAAGTTCATTGATTTCTGGCTACATTAAAAATTTAAAATAGAAAAATTATTTCGGGCGCCATATTATTTTGGGGCCCAATAACTTTATCTCTTCCGAGCTGGGTGTCCAAAACCAGAAGTATCCTCCGACTGCACAGCAGATTTTCTTCTCGTTTAGGTATTTTTAGTTCGCTTCTTTAGCAATCGGGTTTTTTGAATTAACTTTATTTTTATTATCATTTTGCAACACCGACTTCCCTTCCTTCAGGAGACCTGTGTCCCAGCAGTAGGAACGTTGAAAGGCTGATTTTGCTTATGCTTGGATTCAAAACAAAAAGGAGAAATAAAAACACGGCATCACATTCCACAAATGTTTATTAAAAGCAAGTTTGCCACAAATATATTTTGCGAAACCTTCCTATGAGATGAAACATTAACTTTGAAATATTCATAAATCACATAACACACGTCGGTAACAGACAATTCAAAATACATTTATATTCAATAATTTACGTCTATGAAAATATGCAAAACAAAACACCGTGAATGTTATACACATTTAGGCAGTTTTTAAAAAAAGAATCCGTTGTTAGTAAGCGAAAAACAATATAATAAGGATTAACAAATTCGCGCTGACGGCGAGACCACATTAAATTTAGAAATACATAAATATAAATTTTATAGCGATTATAGTATTCACAGCGGATATTTCTGTCTCTGAAGTTGGCCGCAAGACCCCAGCACAGTAGCTATTTTTGTGAAAATGTTGAAGTAGAAGATATCATAGTATAACTGCCTCTTTCACTCGCTTACGTTTGCCGCATCATCCTATCTCGCTTACTCTAAGCAGTATACTCGATAACAAACTGTTTCTTGCACAAAGGTTCGCAGAGCCAACTTCAGAGACACAAAGATCCGCTGTGACTACTATTCATCGCAGCACAAAACATCTAAAACAGTTATAATTTTATACAAATTTAAATTTTATTCTAGAAAAAATACCCCAGATTTAAAATTAGCTACTGAAATGCAAACTTTTTCTACTTTTACTTAACCACTGAAAGAGACGAAACGCTATCACACACTTAGATCGAATTTATATACGTACAGTACCACCCAAGACAGAGGTCCCATTAGTACTGACCGAGATACCATACCATGTAGAAAGAATTATAAACCGTATCATAGAGACATAGAATTGATAATCGAATACTATTTGTGAGTAAATTTACGTCAATTTTCTTTTATTATTCATACAGCCGATGGAACCTCTGATTCGAGTTGTTTTGCAAAGAGGCCGTGTATATTGAGCTTATGTATCAACAAACCAAATATTTAACAGAAACAATGTTGAGAAAACAAAAAAAAACTTTCATTTCCTAACGTTATTTGCTACTTGACAAGTGAGTGTTGTATCAGACCGAATAAATGTACTACTCCATACAAAAAACTAAATAATGGAAGCAAAAATTTAAATAAAATTTTTAATTTAGTGACACATCTACGAAAATTACGCTAGACAACTTTGGCGGTCCAGTTATTAAGGCCCAGTTTCTGAACCGACAATTACCGCAACAGATAATATGACAAATTGGCAAAAGCGCTTCAGCAACTGAGTTTTGTTTTTTTATTTTGAAACTAGGGCCACGTTTTAGAGTCCCTTCTTTGTCTAACAAAGTGTGATTAAAATAATTGAAAATTTGAAGAGAGGTCTTGCTGATTTTAATAGAGATTTCCAGCTTAATCTTTTAGTAAAAGTTGTTCAAACAACGATGAATATAGTTAATTCAGGTTAAGAAAATAGTGAGTCATCGTTGTCAGCCAGCCTCTCGACCAATCCGGTCGCAATAAAGCTTGCGACCCGATTGGTCGAGGGCCCGGCTGACAACGATGACTCACTATTTTCTTAACGCGAATGAACTATAGTACTGTCCCCTTATTTAAGTCTACATTTATTTTAATTACACTTTCAGGGCCGTAAACAGAGTGACATTATCTGTGGTGATTGTGAAAACCTACGAAAGATGCTGTCGATATTTTTAAAAATAAGGCCATTTATAAAAAATTCGACAGCTATTACCGATTCTTAAATTCAAATTTCCAATACATAATTTGAATTTAAAATGCGTCGATATTTTGAGCGGTTTACGGACTGCATCCGATAAAGATCGGATGCAGTGCGTGACTTTTCAGAAACGAATTTCATGTAATGATTGAAAGAGTGTCGCTTTGTCTATAGCCTATTTAACGGTAAGTACGTCAAGGCGTAAATTCGGCCACCGACTTACCGCAGCATAATTTCAGTCGACATGTCACAATTCCCTAACATTATTTGCTACCTGACAAGAGTGGTTATACAGTGCGGGTTCCGTAGTAGACGAGTGAGTGGTGCGTGTGTGAGTGCGTCGTCGTGGCCCCCCGGGCGTCACTTGAGTGCGCACTCCACGAACACGGCATGGGAGGCGGGCGGCGAGGGGGGGGCGGCCAGGGGGGGCGGAGACGCCCGCCCAGCTGCGAACTGGGACGCCGTCAGCGGGCGAAGCTCCTTTAGCACGCAACTGAAATATGAAATAAATCTTTATTAGAATTATTTTTATGTCTAAACATACAATCAATTTACGCCCTAGGGAGCTACAATAGGGACATACAAGGATCTTAATGGTATTTCAGAAAGGCCAGGTGCGCAGTACTCGTAACCGGCGTGCGTGTATGACTAGATGTATGAAAGAGGAGTATGTAAGGATCGTAGCAGATGACGTTATGTAGTTTCTGTCTACCCTCATTGGAAAAAGGCGTGACAAAAACAATGAAGGTAGACAAGCAGAGAGTCAAATCATTTCACCATTGCCGCGGCCATTGCGATTGTAGTAGTTTGACTCGAACGCGTCAGCGACGCTTTTAACACGGCACCATAGATAATATAATACTAGCATACAGATGCCTCATCCCATACAAAGAAACCGTGCCGACGTAACTAGCGTCTGATTAAACTGATTATTTTTTTAAGAAGATCGATTTCGTTCGCTTCCGTTCCACGGTGTTAGCAGCGACATGCAAGTAAAAGGGTTTACAGTGTTCGTGAATATTTTTTTTTTAAATACAGCGACGATTTGTTTTATAGTATTTTTTGCACGTGTTTACAGTTTCATTGTACCAAAAAATGTGTTACAAAACAAATTTAAAAAATATCAATTTTAAAATATCCATTAAAATAATCTTTGAAATGTGAATTAAAGATCCAAATATTCCTTAATTTTGTGCTTAGGAAAGTTAGTCAAACAAGAACACACATTTTTTATGATCATCTCTAGAAAATCTTGTATTTCACAAAACTCGATAACAATTCGAAGCTTATCACGCCATCTAGTGCAATTTATTTGAACCAAATTTTATTTCTTCGCGTTGGGTGCCGATGACATTAATATTGCTGTATAATTGTATTAAATTCATTATTATTGACATTTAATTTTGACATAACCATATTTTTCCATTTTAATTATATTAATGTAAAATAAAATAATTCAATAATAATAATGTACGATGCATGCTAATTTAGGCTGATAAGAACATGAGAATGATAATTGCAATGCTTGTAAAAGCTGCTAAGTCATAAGTACCAACATAACATAAGACCAATATTATACACGCTTAGTTCGCAATAAACGTTTTGACTTTGACTTTTGACTTCTGACTTTGTCTTTTGACTTTGAGATTTGACGGCACTTTGACTTTTGACGGCACTTAAGACCTTGAAGCTATAGTATTAAAAGCGACTCACGCAAGCCTGGCGTCCACGACGGGACGGACAGTGGGCACGGGGAAGCCGTTGAATGGCGACGCCACGGGCAGCGTGTAGGCGCCCATGTCACGGAACACCAGCCAGTCGCCCACGCCCAGCGCTGGGAGCCGCGTGCTGGGCAGCACGCAGTCCAGCCCGTCGCACGTGGGGCCCCACACCGAGCATGCCGACAGCGGCGAGCCATTGTCCTGGGAATAAAAGAAATATTTAGAATTACGTCACTGATATTATTAAGAGAGAGAGCCTTAATTTTGTTTTTTTTGTCTTTTAGATGTGTAGGGTAATCTCTTAAAGGTACATTATTCCTAATGGGTAGAGGCTATATAATATTATGAGCCAGGCATAGCCGGGGCGGGCCACTAGTAGTTGATACGCATAGCTACGTCATTTATTTTTCAATTTCTTGTATTGACGTTGAACAACGTTATCGCGTCGTGATATTGTCATGAAAACCAGAAACATCCAAGTCGATGAACGATGGAGAATTTGAATTTAGAATCTGTTCAGTATTTTAACCCTGATTTTTGATTTCGTAGACTAAACTGACATTTGGGGGGTTGCCATTTTATCGTTACATAAAAATAGTGTCGGGTCCTGAGTGATCGATAGGTGATCGAAAATGGAACCATTTCACGGCAAAAAAATACATTTCTTAAGAAACTAGCTAATTAGCACAAACTTCTAGCTAGCTAGTTTCTTAAGAAATGTATTTTTTTGCGATCGATAGAATGAGGTCTGAAATCAATATGTCAGACTTCATTCTATCGATCGCATTTATTTTATTGTTAATTTCTTATTTATTACAATAATAGTTCATGTTCTATGTGTATTAATACTGTTATATATATACATTACGTTAATGTTTATAAAACATTTTTTTACAGCAATTAGTAAAATTAAATTAAGAAGTCAAGTCACATCGATTCAATGAATCACTCATACCTACCAAACCTACCTACAAAACATCGCTTCGCGCTGGCAACATTAAAAAAATAAGGTTATTGACAGCTGTCAGGTAAGTCTGCGAAATCTTGCCTCACTGCGCTGTCGTCTCTACATGACACTGGCAGAATAGTCGGCATCGGCTCAGTTGCCAAAGAAGAAATAAAAATATATAATAATATCAACAATAGAGTTAGTTTTTTTTTAAATAAGGTCCATGGTATAGGCTAGACAGATAGCTAGAAGTAAACTCACGTTGAGCGGCTCGGCGACGACGTGTTGGTGGTCGTACAGCACGCAGTTGAAGGAGCCGTACACGCCGTCATTGATGAAGTACATGGTGTGCGTCTCCGCGTTGTCGTCCACGTCTTTAGACGCCACCTAGCGGACAAAACAAGTATTTGTAGAGTTACCACAAAGCAATTAAAGAAGTATCCAGGGTACTTAGCGGACAAAACAAGTATTAGTAGAGTTCTCACAAAGCATGTATAGAGGTATGCGGAACAGGGTGCCCTCCATTGAAAAGGGAGGTGGGCAACTGCACTTTGGTTGTGGTCGGGTTTTTGTACATGCTCAAACAGTTAAATTTCTATGCCAGATCATTATGAACTACGAAAAATGACTTCGTCATACAACGTCAAGTTTTTGGCGCGGTTTAAACATATACAACAGTCCGACCACAACAGTCGGGCAGTTGCCCGGACCAGACACAACAGTCTGGCAGTTGCCCGGACCAGAGACAACACCCATCTGGCCGGGTATCTTCTCTTTACAATAGAGGTTGCGGACTTTATTCTCTTTTCCGCATTATTATATTACTTTATTAAATTTATATTCCTAAATTACGAATATGATTTATCATCTCCTCCTTTTATTTTTTAGCTCCTCTACGGACCTAGACAAAATACTTGCCCCACGCGCTACGACACTGGAAATTTGCGGAAAGAAGGTCTGAAGCATAGAAATCTAAAATACAGGAGAAGTGGCAAGGGGGCGTGTCGGTGTCGGCGCGATGTGGGCCGACGGCGCATGTCATAGAGAAATGGCCGTCTCCGCGAACTAGTGCACTTTCGACCGTGATCGTGATAAGTTACAAGAATGCCGTGTTGTTCAGTGGTTTCTTGTAAAAACCGAAGCCGAAACCAAAACTTTAAAAATCATGGAATCACTTACCATATGTAAGAACAAGTATTTTTCTATATTTGTCTTTAAAATCATGAAAAAAACAAATCTTAAAATATTTCTTGATTCTACTATGTTATTTTGTTTTCAAATATCACAACGACTGTACTATATTTGCGTTAAATACATTGCTTCTTAAACGCTACCTAAGTTTGTCGCTAAGTGACTGGACAAGCAATGTAAACATTACCAAACTATACTTTATTAAGCGAACGCGTCGCGTAGTACGGCCGCTGCTTCTTGCGACGAGTTAGTGATGTGCCTGTGCAGATCCACTAACGTAGGCTATCGACAACAATGTCGATTGACGAATGATATATTGCTATTATAGTTTATTTTTCAATTTGTCAACCGTTTTAACCCGGTTGGAAGATCGATGTGAAATAATGTTTATTACTTATTTTGATTATTTTACAGCGTAGTAGAGAAATGCGTAACCAATTTTCGTAAAGTAAGTTAATAAAATTTTAGGTTAATAATCGGTGGAGTGTGTTTTGAATTATTGTATAAGCTTTATGCTCGTGCTATTTCCTTACTTATTTATGGTCATTGTATTTTACTTCCGTCAATGCTTCCAATGCATTAAAGTAATCGGTAGTAAGCTTGTCCAAGACTTGCCGGATTTTGGCTCGCAGGCCATTTCTTACATTGCGGGATTTGTTGTGCATGGTTTAATAAAAACTATAAAATGTGAGACATGCACTGGTGCGCTACTTGCCGACAAATATGAAGAAGCACATAATTTTATAAAGTATAAGGACAAACGCGGACTTATGTACCCATCTCCTCATGTCGTCATGATTTGTAAGAGAATGGAAATAGTCATAAAAACAGCTTGTCTCACCGATGATACACTAACAGTTAAAACTAAAAATGTCAAACAGGAACTCATGGTAAAGACTTTGCCACATTTCATATGATTAAATCT
Organism: Orthosia cruda; assembly: GCA_964057195.1. Taxonomy (NCBI): domain Eukaryota; kingdom Metazoa; phylum Arthropoda; class Insecta; order Lepidoptera; family Noctuidae; genus Orthosia; species Orthosia cruda. The sequence continues at coordinate 16,822,587 of OZ059841.1, read as the reverse complement.
CTTTGATAATATTAAGTTTCACCAATTTGAGCAGTCCCCGATGAATAATCACATAATATTTCTCATCAAAACAGTCATGGAGAAATATATGAATTTAAGATTACATTTTTGACAAAAAATGCCACCCCAGTAATTTCAAAGCGTCAAGCGCTGCAAAAATACCTACACTTTACAGGTCAGTGAGTAAAACATCATAGCAGGGTTCAATAATAGGTAACTCCTTTTTCAATACGCTATGACGCCCTAAACCAACGTAACCGGATTTTTGATGTTTTTAATTTTTTGATTTATTTAATACTATTTTTTTTGCTACATATTGTTTATTTTTATTATAATATTTTCTAGACATGTTGTTTTTTATTTAATTTATTTTCAGGACACCAAAAAATTTTTTGTACGATAATAAATGGAAAAATCGATAACATTCCAATTTAGTCAATCACTAGCGTATATGTAAAATAAATTGCTTTTGCACAGCACAACGATAGCGATCGATGTTTTTGTGTGGGTAAGTTGTACGGTGCATGGTAAATAAACGCTGTGTTTGTTGGGATAAGGTTTATAATTGATTGTGTAGTACGTTCTGATTTAAGAAATGCGAATGTGTGCGCGACTGTGTATCTATTGCCTTTACTAAACTGCATATGTAGTAGTTGCAGTGTGGTGGGGGCAAACTGGAGACACAGGTTTCCGATATATTTTCGCCTACCGGGCACATCTCCTTGTTTATTATATCTATGGTCTGAAGCGCCGTGTATTATACGTCGGTTACGCATTCGAGTCAAAACACTTCGATCGCAGTAGCGCGTGACGTTACCTTTCCGCAGGTAATGTGATTGCCATACATTTTGATGCTAAGGCTCAATTCACATTGCCGCTGATTGCCAAGCGAACATAATTGTACATAGCATAATGAACTTTATGTCAATTGTAGTACAAACGCAACGCGTATGCTATGTAAAAATTCGCTTCCATTCCATTCCGCTGCAATGTAAATTGACCCTAACTCTAAAAAAGTATTTTGTCTACGTCTGCTGAGCTGCTACAGTATCAGTACGTACCTCCCGCTTGGCGTGCACCATGGCGGCCAGCGTGTAGGCGGCGGCGGCGAAGTAGCGGCCCGGCTCCGCGATCACTCGCACGGAGCGCTCCGGGAAGTGCTCCTCCAGCGACGAGTTGATCACTGCGCCCACCTGCAACCCAGACAGACACATTATTATACACATATTTAGATACGATATACCTACTGGTATGTCGATGAAGACGGTTAGACTAGTCACAGATCATTTCGCAACCTTTTAGGGCCGAGTTTATCAATGAAAATAAACGCAGTTATTATAGTTCAACTAAATTCAGTTTAAAGCAAATACAGCGTTCTGATTGGTACCGCTGAGAAACTATCTTTAGAATGAAATTTATTTCAATATTTGAAACGCTAAAATAATGGAAACGCCGGGAAGGCACGCCCTAGAAAGACATACATAGACCTTATAGGTGATGTTCTTCAGAAAGACCAGGTGCGCAGTACTCATAACCGGCGTGTGTGTATGACTAGATGTATGAATGTGACTGAAGCAAAAGAAGTATGTAAGGATCGTAGCAGGTGGCGTTCTGTAGTTTCTGCCTACCCCCATGGGAAAAAGGCGTGAGTTTATGTATGTATGTATTTCAATATTTCTGTAATTTCTTATTTTGCTTTGAACTGACCTTGACTGGTTGAATGCCGTAATTATCGAAACTATTATAAGTCCATAGTGTCTCACATGGATCCACACTTTAGGCACTCAAAGGGTTAAAAACCTTTTTTAAAAGTCTGTGGTGAAAAAGAGCCCGAATTTTGGGCAAGAAAGGGACAGACTATACATCAGTTACTTAAGTACAACAAAGTACAGTCAACACTATACTTTTTCAGAAATTGCTTTTTTGAGGTAGGTCACTTTAATTCCATTTCGTTAATAATGGTATTCAATTGCACGGTCACAGACATTTGCTCATCGCCTATGATGTATTGACATAGTCAGAGCTCCAGAGCTATGAACATCGAGCCAGCCCGTCGGTTTTTACCGTTTACATTTTGAGAGTATGCCATGGAAATCGAACTACAAGACGTACGGTAATGCGCCTTCCGTAAATAGTGCACATCCCACTCATACGCACTTAAAAGTTTTGGGAATACTTTCAATGTACGTACAGCTAAGCAATGGAATTCCCTACAGTAGTCTGTTTCCTGATAGCTACAACCTGACTGACTTTAAGTCAAGAGTGAATAGGTTACTTCTTGGCGAGCGTGCATCACCGTCGAACACATCATTGCTTACTATCAGGTGAGATAGTGGTCAAACGTGCGAATCAATCAATACTAATAAAAAAGATTCCAACAAAGTTGGAGAATAGACTATGAAGATGATGTTTGGTTAGTTTCAAATTAATTTAAGAAAGAAAATTAGTTTATTTGGGACACACAGATACACTCAACGTAGATACAAAAAAAAACCGGCCAAGTGCGAGTCGGACTCGCGCATGTAGGGTTCCGCACCATTATCGCAAAAAAACGGCAAATAAAACACGTTTGTTGTATGGGAGCCCCACTTAAATATTTATTTTATTCTGTTGTTATAGCGGCAACAGAAATACATAATCTGTGACAATTTCAACTGCCTAGCTATCACGGTTCATGAGTTACAGCCTGGTGACAGACAGACCCGTCCCGTTTTTACCCTTTGGGTACGGAACCCTAAAAAAGGAACTTAATTCTATAACAATTACATACATAGTGTGCCCCGCGGCTGCACCAAAAAGGTCCAGTTCAGCAAAATGCCAGACATCTAGGAGTTGCCTGACGCTGGTTTTCAACTGAACCTTACGTTGAAGTGTACGGGTGTGAATCAGTTTTTACGGTTTTAAATATACAGGTAAATACATATATGTGTGTTATAAACGATATATATGTATAATAAATTGGTGTGAACCATTATGCCATGAGCAGCTGAGCGAAATAGACGGAAAATGTTGTTTTAATACTCGGTTAGTTTGAGAAATATTTATCTTATCTTAATTCTTTATTGTACACAAAAAAAAAGAATTACATATACAACATGAGTGATTATAAAGTTGATGTACAAAGGCGAGCTTAACTCAAAGAAGAGTTTTCTACCAGCAAACCTTAGAGTGATAGAGAGAGTTTACAAAAGGAAGAAGAGAAGTAGTCCAGTGTACAATTTTAAAATAATATAAAATAAATCATAAATATACATACATACATAAGTACAAAATATACATAATATATACTAATATTATATTATTAATATTTATTTATTTATTATATACTTTATTGTACACCACTGAAATAATTACAGGACAAAACATTTAAAAAGATAAGTGTACAATGGGCGGTCTTATCGCACAGGGCAATCTCTTACAGACAACCTTTGGATGGACTGAACGAGAGAAGATAGACATAGGGCTGTCAGAGTACAAAAACTATACTAAATAATATTACTTAGATATAACATAAAATACATACATACAAATAAAATAATATACTATTAAATATCAAATATAGAACAGAGAAAGGAGAAGAATAGTTACAGAGAAAGGAAATGCTCCTTCACCATTTTTTTAAATGAAGGTAATGTTTTTGCACGCCTTACCTCAATAGGTAATGCATTCCACAAACGAGCTGCTTGAACCGTAAAAGATTTGTCGAAGAAGGATGTGGAATGCGTATGTAACGTAATATTGCGTAGTATGTAAGTCACATTTAAAATTTTGTCAGAGAGATGGAAAAAAGTGACACAAGGATATTGGCAGAAGGATTTCGTAAGTGTCATCCATCAATTTAGACTTAAATCTAATTGCTAATCAGCTAGGAGTCTCACCTCGCAGATAGAAGAGTTGGTTCCCCCCGGGAAGCCTCCCCCGATGTCCAGCAGACGCATGTTCTTGTGTCCCACATTGTGTCCTACGTGGAACAGAGCTCGCGACAGAGCGATGGCGCGCGCGTACACTTCTGTCTCAGAAGCGCCGCTACCCACGTGGAATGACACTCCGATCACCTGTGGAACATTCAATATCATTCCTCTATACTAATATTACTAGCTGACCCTCGGGGCTTCGCTCCCGTCAACTGGCTATCTACCTATCTACCCTGCCCCTTCTCTGCCAACCCTGCCTACCCTGCTAACCCTGACTGCCATGCCTACCCTGCCTAGCCTGCCTACCCTGCCTGCCCTGCCAACCCTGCCTACCCTGCCTGCCCTGCCAACCCTGCTTATCCTGCTAACTCTGCCAACCCTGCCTACCCTGCCTGCCCTGCCAACCCTGCTTATCCTGCTAACTCTGCCTACCCTGCCTTCTCTGCCTACCCTGCCTACCCTGCCTACCTTGGCTACCCTGCCTACCCTGCCTACCCTGCCTGCCCTGCCTACCCTGCCTACCCTGCCTACCCTGCCTACCCTGCCTACCCTGCCTACCCTGCCTACCCTGCCTTCCCTGCCTACCCTGCCTACCCTGCCTGCCGCGCCTAACCTGCCTTCCCTGCCTACCCTGCCTATCCTGCCTACCCTGCCTATCCTGCCTATCCTGCCTACTCTGCCTACTCTGCCTACCCTGCCAACCCTGTCTACTCTGCCTACTCTGCCTACTCTGCCTACTCTGCCTACTCTGCCTACTCTGCCTACTCTGCCTACCCTGCCAACCATGCCTATCCTGCCTACCCGGCCAACCCCGCCTACCATCCCTACCCTGCCTACCCTGCTTACCCTGCTTACCCTGCCTAGCCAGCCTAGCCTGCCTACTCTACCTACCATGCCTACCCTGCCTACTTTGCCTACCCTACTTACCTACTATTTTCATCTATCATCAATGTTTTTCTCAGCGCACGCCAAAGAATGAATTTTATAGGCAACATTCTCCTACCTTGGGTTACATTATTGCAATTTTCATAAGGATCTCTAGTTTTTTTTTAAATTATTATAGCCTATGACACTCAGGAATAATGTAGCTTTCTACCGGTGAAAGAATTTTCAAAATCGGTTCAGTAGATCCAGAGATTACCCCTTACAACGTCACAAACTCACAAACTCACAAACCCACAAACTTTACCTCTTTATAATATTAGTATAGATAAAGAGGTAAAGTGTGTGAGTTTGTGACGTTGTAAGGGGTAATCTCTGGATATACTGAACCGATTTTAAAATTCTTTTCCCAGTAGCAAGCTACATTATTCCTGAGTGTCATAGGCTACAATATATTTTCAAACAAATTAGAGATCCTTATGAAAATTGCAATAATGTAACCCAAGGTAGCAAAATGTTGCCTATAAAATTAATTCTTTGGCGTGCACTGAGAAAACTATTGATGACAGATAAAAATTTGTAGGTAGGTAGGTAGGTTAGGGTAGGCAGGGTAGGCAGAGAAGGCAGGGTAGGTAGGTAGGTAGGTAGCCAGTTGACGGGAGCGAAGCTAGTATAACATACATACATAACATCTCGCCAGTGTATCCCCAAGAGTTACGCAGAAGTGGATCTCTATAGATGCACCTACACCATACACCCCCACATTGGTAAGGAGTTACTATAGTGTCCGACCGAAAGTTCGGTTTCGGCAAAAAAATTAGTTTGTTTCGGTTTCGGCGGCAAACCAGCCGAAACCACGACCGAAACCGAAAATGCACTGCAAAAGTACATTATTTCTATCCGCCAGCCTAACTTGATCCGTCCATATAATGGGACACTATTGTATGACGACTTCTAGTTCAGCTATTTATTGTCTTGTCTGTTGCTGTCCCGCTTGCTGTTTTGCTCCGAGTCTTGCGCAGCGCTGCCGTATTATGCGCGCCTAGTATTTTGTAAAATTTATAGGGATTTAATTTTATGCCAAAATCGACTTAATTTAAAATTAAAATAAAAAATAAATGTATACGGGATTCACGTCCGTTCGCTTTTGCGGTCCAAGAGGAAGGGAGTTGAATGAGGAGTTATGTTGATTATCATACCAATAAGAAAAAGTCGAAGACTGCATAGCTATGTGATTTAAACATAAAAAAATAAAGACTGACTGATTATAATAACGTTTTCTTTATTTTTCCCTCGAAACATGATCGTTGAAAGCAAGTTTCGGTTTCGGACGAAACTGAGACTGTTGCCGAAATTCGGTTTCGTTTTCGGTCGTAAAAACCTGTTTTGGTCGGACACTATGTTACTATTCAGAGCAAATGCGGTCGCAGACATCCGAATGAATTACCAAAGTCATAATTCGAGGTTTGGCTCTCGTCTATTTTCTCGTCCAATATTGGACCAATTTAAAAGATATTCCATAAACTAGAAAAGAGAGATATATACTGTGCCCCTATGTTTTTCCTTTTTTCATTTATAGTTATCAAATTTGTACACTAGGCATCTGTTGACAGTGCTTTTTTCTTTTTAGGTTTCTATACTCCATTTGTGATAACACTAGACGTTTAAATTAGCCCATTTTACAGCCAGTTCAACCGATTTTGACTTCTATTGCGTTGGTGATACGACAAATGGTAGCTGTATTAAACAGTTGGTTTTGTTAACAGGTTTATGCTTTTGATGTCATCCTTATGTTTCAGGGATAGTACTCAAAATAGGTTGAGCGGACTGTAAAAAGGTTTCGAAACATGTCTAATGTTATTTCAAATGGAGTTTAGTGCTTCTAAAGATAATGTATCATCAAAAAATGTATGGATTTAAAAAGTCCCTCAAATCTACAGTGCCTACAATTTTGATAACTTAGTGCCCCTCTTCTTATTTGTTTTCTTCATTTTTAAAGGGGTTGTCCGTCCTAAAAAGCTTTGGCGGTTTCACTGACGAGCTGCTTCCAGGCCACTCCCACTCAGGCTCAACCCTGTGCCAATGAAGGCAAAAATATAGATGTTATCAACATTACTCACGTCCAAGCCGAGCACGGCAGCCAGCTTGAGCAGCCTCGGCGCCTCGGTGACGGGGTCGCAGCCGAACTTGATGCCCAGCGGACACTGCGCGGAAGCAGCGTCGCAGCGGATGCGGATCACCAGCCTAGTAACAAAAATATAATAGCTTAGCTAAAATAATCTTCCTACTAATATTATAGATGCGAAAGTTTGGATGGATGGATGAATCTTTGTTTCTCAATCACGATAAAATTTGGTACAGAGATAGATTATAGTCTGGAAGAGCACATGGGCTACTTTTTATCCCGGTATATTGTTTCCTTGGAATGATAAAACACTTTTTACGCGGGCGAAGCTGCTGGCAGAAGCTAGTAATTTATAGAGAGGAAAGATTTGATTGTTTGTAAATTTGTTTGATTGTAATGGACTAGCAGACGCCTCGCGGTTTCACCCGCGTAGTTCCCGTTCCCGTGGGAATACAGGGATAAAAAGTAGCCTATGTCACCCGGGGATAGTGTAGCTTCCTAACGGTGAAAGATTTTTTTTAAATCAGTCCAGTAGTTTTTAAGTTTATTCGTTACATACAAACATACAAATCTTTCCTCTTTATAATAATAAGTATAGATATACATAAAATCAAAAACTACTGAACCGATTTTAGAAAGCTACATTATTCCGGAGCGTAGCCGCGGGGAAAAGCTAGTAGCTTAATAAAACATTGTTTGTAGAGACTAGACTTTTCAAAACTGTATTGGGGTCGGCTGCCAGTCTAACCAGATGGAGATACAAGAGTTTTTTTACAAGAAGCAACTGCCTTAATAATAATACAACAATGTATTGAAGATCAAATAAAACCCCATAACCCCAAGTAACATGAGGCAGGCAATGATGACTGAGATCAAATTTAATATGACAACACGATATCAAACTTAAAATTATTATTCTTCAAGAAAGGGATACCAATATGTTTCTATGGCAACCCGAAGTCATCCCATCGCCGTTTTGATTTTACTTCGAAATTGCGGAGCACCAAATTGATATTTGTAGTACAGTTGTCTTTGATTCCAAGTATGACGGTAACATGCTACTTTATGGCCCTATATTGCAAAACATCATATGTTTTTATCGATGGAATTTAGCTAAACAGTGCGGCGATAAAAAAAAACATCGAAATGGCGATGGGTGATTCAGTTAAGATTCTATGTATCACAATACTCACTGTGCGTGCGGCATATATTGTTTGATCTTCATGAGCTCGGTCTCCGAGTCGAACGTCATGACGTCGACACCGACGGCCGACGCGTAGCGAATATGCGATGCCATCTTGGCGGGGTTCGCGAAAATTATGCGCCTGTAACAAATATCTTCAGTTTAGTACGGGAAATCACTAAACAGATTTCGGCTCTGGGCTGCTGTAGAAACAACCTGGCCAAATGGAGCATCATAGAGGCATCCCAAACCAAGTGCCAGCATAGAACCCTTTCACAAGATAGGCCCACCTCTTTCTCATGGCAAATCAGCTGCCCCTTCCAGGGTCTGAATGTGGCGAATGACAAGAGCTCTCTTTATGGCATTTTCTCCCATTTTCCGAATTTTCTATGGGCGACATGGTTACACAATAGACGGATACTTACTCGGGAGCTACTCCGATGGAGGTGACGAGCTCGATCTCGACCTTGGAGGCGCAGTCGAAGCCGGTGCCGAGCGCCGCCAGTGTGCTCACGAGCAGCTTGTCATCGTTGCATTTCACGGCTAAAGAACAAATTATGCACGTTAGTTTTGATGTGGGAAGGGTATAAAAAGGGAAGACACCTGGCTACTATGACGTGTCATTGCGATCATGATACCGCTGTCACTGATGTATTACAAAACAAATTAAAAAAATCGAGTGGATGCCTCAGAAATTTAAAGCCGCGCCATCTATTGGAATCAATTTTAAATGATCCATTCAAATAATCATTGAAATGTGAATTAAGAGCCCAATATTCCTTAATGTTGTGCTTAGGAGTGTTAATTCAACAAGAACATACATTTTTTAAGACGGGGCTTATCCAGTAATAGTCTAAATTTATGTTTACGTTAACGCGATCAGCTACGTCTAAAAATTCGCACTAAGGCTACAGGTACTAGCCTCGTACAGAGTCCTCTATTAAAAGTAACCCAAGTTTTCATTAAGCATGATAACAAAAAAAAAACTATTTAGTCCGTCCTTTTGACGCGCTTTATTTATCTGTGTCAATTTTTATTTATTTGATGAAGCAAAAAATAAGTATCGAATGTTACTTGATAATCTCACTGACGGACTAAATCAAACTATAATTTTTCTACCCAGGAAATTTTCTTATTTCCTTATGGATTTTAGTCCCGTCCCTGCAATACCAAAGCCTCTTTTCATAAATTCATACAGAGAAGATACACCAAAAAATTTTTCGTTGACGCTGATTGATCAAAACGTTTGCCCAAGGCAGATTGACGGCTTCAAATTTCATATTAGTCCAGCAGCCTACTGCGTGACACACTCAAATAGCTGTAGTTTTGACAATACAACAATTTTCTTCGAGATATTAATGTTTTCGAGCTGACGAATTCTTCATAAGAAACAATGGATTGAGAATTTCGGGGTTCCTCAACACTTGGATTAGAATTAAAATAGTAACTTACCATAGAAGGGCTCGACGCGTGGCATGACCTCCTTCCAGCGGTGGTACCGCGCCACCACCTCGCCAAGGTCCATCACGTAGAACGGGTCCTCTTGAGTGCCCGACTCCACGATCTCGCGGATCAGGCCCTCGGGCGACCACGGGCCGTCCATCACGGTGATGAGCTGTTCTTCTTCAACGACCTTCATCGCGGCTGGGATGTTGAGCCTTGTGCGGTTACGTTAAGGTTGACTTTGGAGCCGACTTAGCCCCGGCAGCGCCGGAGCGTGGGGTCGGCTATGCTGCGCTTGCCTGTCCGGGCCAGTTGGGTCGGTGTCAGGTGTTCGAGCCGGGTTGTGGCGGGCCACTAGCGCTAGTCCACAAGTGTCAGCTGGAAGAATAAAAAAGTTTTGTTAGTTACATTCACAGGAGTAGTCGAGATTAAAAGATCATCAGTAGAAGAACCAGGGGCTCCAAAGCAACTGTAGCTTGGTAGTTCCAAAAAATCTATATATATATGCTATAACCAGGGTAACAAACTTTCAGTAAGCCACGAATCAATAATCCTCGTAATTACGTAAATGTACCATTATGTAAATGTACCCACTGTTCTCGCCCGTTGAAATATGAAGCTAAGGGCTTATGGAGTTATGGGGCGAACGAAAGGTAAAGTGAGTACCAGGCGCTCATAAAACCTGAAGAGTAATCAAGTAATATCTCGCTGGCATCAGCGGGCCCGGGCTCGCACCCACCGCAGGTCAAAGTTGAGCGCACGGCGTCAACATAGCGGCGCGGGGGTGTCTCCAACAGTATCGGGATCTATGTAGGTACCAGGCGCTCATAAAGCGTGAAGAGAACTCACGTAATGTCTCGCTGGCGTCAGCGGGCCCGGGCTCGCAGCCAGGGCGGGTCGACGTTGAGTGCTCGGCGCCAACACAGTGGCGCGGGGCGGGGGCGCGCGGCCTCCTGCGGCCTGCTCAGCCGCTCACGCCCGGCACTTGTAGACGCGCCGGACTCGCCCGGTGCTCCCTGCAACAAAGAGATATTGCCGTCAGAAAAAATGGAACATAGGTTTTAGGCGGTAGAAGTCCTACTATCCTAGTGATATAATCATACTCCTCCTCCGCTCCGCTCTCCGCTCGCTTCGTGCCCCTCATTAATGAGGCTCGTGATTCTCCCGACGGGAAGTCACCTTTACTGTTGTGATACTTCTCCTCCTGTGTCTGTCTCTGGCGACGTGGAGTGCATCGAGCAATTTGGTGTTCGGCGTTAAGCAGATTAGGTCAGACCTACTGATTGGGCTGCGAACTCTCGGCCTCCTGCCATAATCCTAGTAATATCCCACTAATATTATAAAGGTTAAAGTTTGTGAGGATAGATGTTTTGTGGACATAAATTGTACGAATATTATGAATGATAGTCAGCGCGGAAACCCTTTACTAAAATTAAATAATTTGGTCTCATCTTTTCACTCATATTATGCCCCATTTTCTATAATGTTACTCAGATCATGCTTACTTAAGCAAATGATAGCAAAACAGCTGTATTTTTGTTGACAGCAGATTTATTACAGAATTCTGATCGCACCGCGCCGTCAGAACACAGCCATTATGAAGAGAGGCCTTTAGGGCGACAAGAATTAAAGTAATGCGCAATTTGTTACAGTATTCATAATAAGGAGATGATTAAGAAAATTTTGGCGTATACAATTATTAGGAGTATATACCACATTAAAAGATTATTAAGAAAAACCTGTTATATACATATATAAGAAAGTAAAATATTTATTTGTGACCCGCACAGGAGACACGAGAAATATGCATAAAATTTAACAATAATATAAAATAAAAAAATTAAAACCCTATGCGAGACCAAAAAGGTTCCTATCTCAGCATGTGCAGCGATATCCAAAAAGAAAATAATGCCGCGCTGATATTCTGATAGGACCCACTGTTGATGCCACGGACACACTTACGGAAACCGAAAATACTTCAATAATAAAATAATATATAAATAACAAACAAAATAGAATAAACACAGAAGGTGAAATCAAAATTTCACCTTCTTCGAATAAACAATATCAAATCAAAATTTCTTTATTCAATTAGGCCATTAAGCGGCACTTCCGAACGTCAAAAAAAAATGTAATGTTAATTGATTCTACCGTCCATTCGGAAATGTAGCTTGTTATGGAGAAGAACGGACAAGAAAATCCACAAACTTAAAAATTAATAATATCTATAGATATTAATCATTTAAGGCGCAATTTGATAAACAAAAGATGTTATCATAGCTATTCTACAACATATAATCCGATGACGATAAAGACATAAAAACTCTATTTTATTACCTCAAAGCGTTCCGATCACCGATCTCATCAACTAACGATAAAACATTTACTAATCAGTACTAAATATGAAAAGTAACACCTTTTTTTTAAAACACACTTCTTTTTATCACACTGGTTGTAACGCAGATGAGCCTTGAACTAAGTCACTTGATAACTTTTTGAATACTGATATAAAGAGATAAGGCGGCTGACGACAGTTATCGACTGAGTACTGCGTGCGATGACATAATCGAAGTGGAAATACGGCGGTAGGATAAATTAATATGCTATCTATATTTATACTTTATATGCTGTATGGGTTTTGGTGTTTGCGGAAACTGACAATATTATTGCTGTCTAAACATAACTAGCAATGTTTCCGCAAAAGGCAATGAAGGAATTGGTTTTGATTTAGCCCAATCGCCATTTCGATTTTGAAAAGTTGCGGCGCACAATGGTACTGCCATGTACTGGTAGAGGACACGTCAACAAACAAAAAAACCGGCCAAGTGCGAGTCGGACTCGCCCACGAAGGGTTCCGTACCATTATCGCAAAAAAAACTTGAATATTTATTTAAATCTGTTTTTTTTTAAATAAAATTAAATTTGTTGTTATAGCGGCAATAGAAATACATCATCTGTGAAAATTTCAACTGCCTAGCTATCAGGTTCATGAGATACAGCCTGGTGACAGACAGACAGACCGCGGAGTCTTAGTAATAGGGTTCCGTTTTTACCCTTTGGGTACGGAACCCTAAAAATGATCTGAGATATTTTAGACACTTTAGGACAGCATATCCTATGAGATGTTTTGTTTGTTTAAGTGTCCTCGACCCGTATAATACAAGTTCATCGTCCACCGCAACTTTGCAGAAAAACCAATTGGCGATGGTTACTGTGCGTCAATGAAAGTTTAAAACCCTTTGGTCGGATCAAAAATATTTAAAATAGGTTTAGACAATTTGGATAACTGTAATGTACCTATGCGGAAACCAAATCTATTAGTAAGAGACAGAGATACTTATAGTTTAGTTCTTTAGAAACAAAATAATTAGCAGTCAGCACCAATGTCACTTTTAATATAAAAAATAACACTATTTATTGACCGACAGTTCTGGCAAAATATCAAACACGAAACGTGAAAAACATGTCGAATACGTAACCACCCCCTTTTTCATTGGTTAATATACAAAGCTAATTTTGTAAAATGAAAAGAAAGGTAAAATTTCATAAAAAGTTGCTGAAGTTTCTATAAGAACGTGTTATACAGACTCGAATTGGTTAAAAGGCTTCTATTTTCAATGGTAAACGTTTTGATTTCAGACTATAAATGCCACGTAGTACGTAACATGTTATTAAGGGAGAGCCGCCCCCTAGTTAGGGTTGTCCACTACCCAGTTTTATCGTAACAATATTGCTCTTTATTTTAGAAATAATCTACAACACAAATGTTATGTTACCGAATACAAATATTATTATTTATATTAAGCACTTGTTGTCTCTGCAGGGCAAAGGCCAAAGTGATTGTCCTGGTTTCATAAAATTAGGTAAGTCGAACCCACCTAACGTGGAATAAACAACAACAACAAGGTTGGGTGTTGGTTCGAACAAAAAGGTTGACAGTTGACAGACAAGGACGAATTTCAACAATTAATGGTAAGAGATGATGTGGTCGACAACCGGACACTCTTAAAACCCTTTTCACTCCTTAGCTCAACTAAATATGCCAAGTCGAATACGTTGGCAACCCTATCTATACTGTGGCATCTTTAATGCTTAACATAGCAAACATGTAATTTCATGATTACAGTATGTGACACAATAATATGCAACAACAAGTAGATTCTACGGAATTTTATGTATATTTGATTGGTTTTGATTTGGAGCATGTCGAGAACCCTCCGAGCCTCGGGGAAAAACGGTAGTTTGACAGTCGTTGCTGTCAGAAGCCAGAAAATGGCACCAGTCTTTGCAAGGGTTATCCTGTTACTCAGTTACTGAGTCGTTGAGTTCGCTTCATCTAAAACTTTAGCATTCAACTGCATCGGTTAGCCTAGAGCCGACTCCAACATAGTCAGGCAAGGACTAGGCAAACTTTGGACTACTAGATAGCCTGGCAGAAATTATAACAAGTGATGACGTAAGTATGTGGTCACAATAATTAGGGCACTCCTCTTCCAATCAAGTCATGATCTAATGCGTGTTACACACGATTATTACGCAATTATTAATAGTATATTAATCGTAAAATAATCAATCGATATTTAATCTTATCATCGAGATAGGAACAGACTTACAATATAATTAACTGATCGAGTTCTATTTCAGACATAATTTGTTGGTATCATTAAGATTGTTTTAATCCCAGACGGTATGATGAAGTATAAAAAAAAACTTTTTGCAAAAAAATACTACCGACTTCCAAATACAAAACTACAAAGTGAAAAATTACTTTATTTTTTGAAGTCGGTGTCTTTCGAAGGTACCATTTTTTTGCGTTATGGACACCGACTTCAAAAAATAAAGTTATTTTTCACTTTGTAGTTTTGTATTTGGAAGTCGGTAGTATTTTTTTGCAAAAAGTTTTTTTATTTTTCACTTTTTAGTTGTACCTATCTAATAGGCAAGTCAGTAAGGTAACTATAACGCCTGAATAGATTTCATGAAACTTGAACATAACCGGTGAAATGAGAGATCTGCGTACCTCTTATGAGCGTACTGGCGTGATGTTATGTTATGAAATGGTATAAACAATAAACATACATGCGATTGCAGCAATCCCAAGAGGTTTGCCGTTATTTATTGAAGAGTTCTGTTGTATATCTGCGAAGTTCTTCATCAGATCTTCACCAAATTAAAATGGGACCAATTTCGGAACATACTTTTTCAAACAAAAAAAGAATTTTCAAAATCGGTTCACAATTGACGGAGATATCGGTGAACATACACAAAAAAAAAAAAAAAAACAAACATAATATATGTCGAACATAGAACCTCCTCCTTTTTGGGAAGTCGGTTAAAAAAATATCTTTAAATCAATGATAGTTAATAATAATTTAATATTATCATTATGTACTTATTATTAATATACAGGTGTGTAATAGTTATTGCGTCACATTTTCACACCTTTTCAAAGCCGGAAATGCGATTATGCTTCTGTCTGACTGTTTTCACCGCTAACATGGTTTTGATGAAAAATAGTTTAAAAATTGATTGGAGTCAGAGGTAGAGGAAACTAAAAGAGGCGGTTTCTGAATTGAGTGTATGGAGTTAAAGCGTGTCAAATTCGTCTATGCCAAAGTTTGTAAAATTTTCAGGCTAAAGCAGACTTTGTATTGGTACTCAACATTAAATTCTTAATTCAGATATCGGGGTTGAGGCGAGGGTGAAGTACTAGTACCTATTACATAGATTAAATAGCAGTATGTAAGTAAGTAAGATAAAAGAGACGAAATAATATTTAATTTAGTCCAAATACCTCTTCACATTGTTTTCGTTCCTCTATTGATTGAGCATCAAAGTCCATTGATAAATTACGTACTAATTTACTGGCTTCCTTGCATGTGTATGTAGCGTGCCCATTCTGTATTATATGGTCAGCAAAATAAGTTTAAATCAATATTTCAGATTTTACTAAACTGTCGGCCAACTGGGCCGGCCACGTTTGACACATGTTGAACGGTGCATGTGCTAAATTTACCAGAATGTGGCCCAGGCGAAGATGGCGGGACGAACTTGTCACCTACAGACAGGACTGGTCTAAGTCTAAGCTTGCCCAAAACAACCCAGGCTAGAAATAAATAAATAATACTAATTCGTATATCCGTGTTCCAAATGTCATCCAAATGATAGCCGTTGATGCGTGATCATATATCAAACTTATAGTGCTCGCCAAACTTCTGGGCCGCCCTGAAGTTGGGTTTCCAATGCGCAAGGCACGAAACGGTGCTGTTTTGTATAAGACTTACTACAGCCAACTTCAGGGCGGCCAATAATGTTGGCGAGAACTATACAGACCTTTACATTAATAATAGTAGGATAGGACCAAATTAAAGTTTGAGGAGGAAAACGTAGCCATTTTTTTATTTACAATTACTTTAAAACAAGCGATTTAAATTAAATGTTACTAAATATAATTAATATCACTTGTCAATACACATCCAACGAGCCCAAACATGATGGTGCTATCTGGTTGAGGAGTTGCTGTGACCCCATTCCGGATCCAACATGAGACCAGCTCCATAGTACATTTTTTTATGTTTCCAAATTTCAGCTTAACGAATACTAGGAAGTGCTTGAACAATGGATAACTAGTTGCCGGACACACTAGAGATAAAAATCTAACTAGACGAAGCGATTGTTATGTACTTCGCGTGTATAAAAACGGAGTAAAATTACGATCATTGAACTTTTCATTTAGCATTATCGGCACCGGAAATGCACCGATATCTACAAAAATGCCTTATAATGTCATATTGAGCTGTAAAGACTATAGACAAAGTTGGCCAAGGCATTGCAAATGTTTTCTTTCATTGGTAAGTAAAGGCGACTGACAGGCTTGTAAGGGAATTTCGTACCGTTAATAAAATTTCGTATTTTGGAATATCTTTTGTTTTAATTGGTAATTAATATCATAGATACTCCCTTTTTAAATTCTTTTAGAACTTGGGACGTAAAAGTTATAACCAGATTTATTTTTTAAGGTTATGTACTTGTGTACCAATGTAGTATATTGTTACCTAAACCTATAGGTAAATGTTACATATTGTTACATAATGTGTAAAGTAAATTTTCTAATTTTTTTGTTGATATCTTTGTGGTGTTTTACTTATCATTAAGTAGATAGATTGAGATGAGGATCGTACCTACTCAGTGCACGTAGCAACAGTTTGATAATGATGAGTTTGATTATATTTAATGCAATTTCTATTTCTAAATAATCAATTATCATTTCAATATATGTGTTATTTTACATAAGGCAACTTCTATAAACATATCTGCGTTTAATTTACGATTTTATTACGTTTATTTATTAAAATCTTTTTTGTTGTTATTAATTTTTAATACGTAGTTCTAAAAATAGTAAACTTCATGAAAATAAATGGTTTAGTTGCCTTAGTAAGTGGTACAAATTCTATAACCGAACAACAAAAAAAGTATGCGGTACAAAATCTGCCGTTCACCTTTGTTTTCAAATTGTGTGTGGAAAAATGGCACGCTTGGTTTTTACAGATGGAGGGACTTGCGTTATCTAGTTTGATTTATGTCTGAGCCGAACGCACATAGAAAATAAAGATAATATTAAGGATTTAATAATAATAAAGATTTCATGTAGTTGTTACTTGTTTCCAACTATAATATTCTTCGATCTAATGATCAAAAACAGTAAAAAAAAATTGTCGCGATTTTTGATACCTATAGTTGTTAACACTTTTATGCTAACTGTACTCTTGATTGTTTTGCACTGGTGAGTGCCAACGTTACAAATACTCGTGCCTAAATTGAATTTACATCCAAAATCATACATGGCAACGATGATAAGTGGTATCAATTGAATCTGTTTGGCCATAAACTACCAATTAACTTTTGCACGAGTACGCTTTAGTTACAATACTATATGCTATAAAGGTTATTGAAAAAGGTCATTGTGGAGAAAGTAACGTGAGACTCGGACAGTCCCGGGAATCTTGCAACAATAGAACATTGCTTTTATTTTACTATTTTAAATACATGTCTTTTGCCTTATCTGACTTCAAAGATTTTTGACAAATGACTGTCTGGGGCAAAGTCAGGTATCGTTCCGTAAATGCCAAAAAACTTATGCGACAAAGCCAATAATCTTACTACTTCTTGGTCTACTAACAGTATTACAAGAAATTGTAAGCAGTAGTCTTCAACTATTATAAATGCGAAAATTTGGATGAACGGATTTTTGTTACGCAATCACGTCAGAACGGCTCAACGAATCTGGATGCAATTTGGCACAGAGATAGATTATAGTCTGGAATGGCACAGACCACCTAAGGTTTTTTATTAATTTATACGCGAACAAAGCCGCGGGCAACAGCTAGTTTACCAATATAAAACGATTCAACTATCTCCAAAGGCTAAATAAAGACCAAAACAAACGTTTTGGTCTAAACATAACACACTTAATTTTCCATCAAGGAAGTTTTACCCAATCAACATACATCCAATAAATTGATATACAAACAGTCACCGCTCGACTTTTCACGAGAATCGCTCCGTGACTGACACATCAGTCGCATAGTGACGTCACGAGCGCCGCCATGTTGAATCAGCGCGCGCGCAAGGTCAATGTTATGTGGAAAAAGATAATTCCATTACGATGGTTGTGTGGTGAATAAATTTTCCCCGCCATTTTAGATTCTGTGTTGAGAATTTTGCTTTGGGAATATTTAGCTGATTTTGATGAATAATCCTACTTCCTACTAATCTATACCAATATTATAAAGAGGAAAGATTTTTTTGTTTGTTTGTACCGAATAGGCTCCAAAACTACTGGACCGATTTCAAAAATTCTTTCACCGTTGGGAAGCTACTCTATCCCCGGGTGACATAGGCTACTTTTTATCCCTGTATTCCCACGGGAACGGGAACTACGCGGGTGAAACCGCGAGGCGTCCTCTAGTATTATAATAAATGTGAAAATTTGGATAGATGGATGGAATGAAATTTGGCATAGAGATAGTCTATAATAGCACAAATATTATAGTTTAGAATAGCACAGTAAGCTATTTTACATCCCGGCGTTATGCTCCCTAGGGATAAAAAAAAAAACCGGCCAAGTGCGAGTCGGACTCGCGCACGAAGGGTTCCGTACCATTATAGCAAAAAAACGGCATAAAAATCACGTTTTTTATATGGGAGCCCCCCTTAAATATTTATTTTATTCTGATTTTAGTATTTGTTGTTATAGCGGCAACAGAAATACATCATCTGTGAAAATTTCAACTCTCTAGCTATCACGGTTCTTGAGATACAGCCTGGTGACAGACAGACAGACAGACGGACCGCGGAGTCTTAGTAATAGCGTCCCGTTTTTACCCTTTGGGTACGGAACCCTAAAAACACTTTTAACCATCGAAGCCCTGACAGAAGCTAATTGTACCTAGTTATTTAAACAATACTGAATCATTTACCGCAATCTACAAAATATATTGGCTCTTCTGTCACTACTGTGGTCACTTCGGGCCGTTTCTGAATTAAGAATTTGGAGTTAATAACGTATCAATTCCTACTTTAATTCCAAAGAAGTTTGACAGGTTTTCAGGCTCAAATAGAGTTTGACAATTAATACTCAACTTCAATTTCTTTATTCAGAAATTGGAGGACAAAATATATAATTAAGATCATTGTGGATCCTGTCGGGCACACCAAATAGTTTGGAGTGAGCAAGAAGCTCTAGCGTAACAAAGACAATTTACCTATTATAAAATATAAATTTATAAAATTTCATTTTCAACTGTTTACTTAAGTCACCCATCTCGTTATTGAAAAAACTATGCAGAAACTAACTGAAACATGTCTACTAAAATTTAACTTATTTCTTATTTAAAAATCAATGCTTGAATATTATTGCGATCTCGCTGTTAACTTTCACTGTGCCTTAATTACGATTTAATAAATTAATGATTTAAAACAGCTTATCACGAAAAAATAATGAACAGCGATACTGCAAACGTTTATCAGTAAAATTCGCCATGCTGCCAAATATAATTGGGCAATTTTAGCTGCTGATATCAGCTTGAAATTCCGGTTAGTAACTGCCTATTAAATTCTAAAATATAAATCACTTTATTATGTTTTAAGGAAGCATCAAAGCATAGCAAAAAAGGGAGGAGACTCTAACTCAGCATGATCCCATGATTATTAAAAAAAAAATAGAAAAAAACTTCATTTAATAATCACAATAATAATAGAATATGCACAAAATCACCGAGTTTTTCATCGGAATGAGGAAAATTATATTTCGAAGTGATTATTTCATATTTATAAAATTAATTAATTGTAACAAAATAACGCAAAAACTCACCTTTAATAGCGTAATTCTCAAAGCTTTCTTTCCACCTTAAAGCAACAACCTGAGGTTGTTGCTTAAACAACGAAACAACAAAACGCAAACAGCGAACACGTTGCAAGAGCAACAGGAGACTAAACTTTGAATTCCGAACCGAAAAATCGAACTGTCACAGATGCGCGATGGCCGCAAACTGATAAAAAATGACCGACGCTCCTGTATTTATGCGGCGCGTTATCAGGATTCGTGGGATGGCCCAGTTATCACGAGCGATAGTACTATAGCCTGATGTAATTGTAAAACCTCGTCTATACTGCTGTGAACCGCTTTGGTGACGTCGATTACACGAGCCAAGCGTGCCGTGTGCTCTTCCTACCGCGACCGGTACGTCTCACTCTACTGTTTATTTTGGGCTAATCACGAAGCATTAAGTAGATTAGACTTTAACGCAAACATGTTAATATCGTGATAATTGTAAAAAGTGTTATAAAACGAGTTCAATGATTTTTATGAAGAGTTTATTGCGTCGCGAGACGTGACCTTGTAATGTCTTAATAACTGTCATTTAGAATTTCAAAAACTCCTCAGTCTAATTAAATTACAGTATTATCAATTTGATTCAATGAGTCCGTATTGGCCGAATGTTTCCGATCGTCCTTGAACCTTTCATACCGACAATTTTGTTTCTAACCTCTTTAACCGACTTCCCAAAAAGGAGGAGGTTCTATGTTCGACTTCAAGTTTGTATTTTTTTTTTTTTTGTTTTTGTTCACCGATTAGTCCGTCAATTGTGGACCGATTTTGAAAATTCTTTTTTTGTTTGAAAAAGTATGTTCCGAAATTGGTCCCATTTTAATTTGGTGAAGATCTGATGAAGAACTTCGGAGATATACAACAGAACTCTTCAATAAATAACGGCAAATCTCTCGGGATTGCTGCAATCGCATGTCTGTTTGTTGTTTATAACATTTCATAACATAACATCACGCCAGTTCGCTCTTAAGGGGTAAGCAGACCTCTCATTTCACCGGTTATGTTCAAGTTTCATGAAATCTATTCTGGCGAAATAGGTCCCTTACTAACTTGCCTATTAGGTACGTACAACTAAAAAGTGAAAATAAAAAAACTTTTTGCAAAAAAATACTACCGACTTCCAAATACAAAACTACAAAGTGAAAAATAACTTAATTTTTTGAAGTCGGTGTCCATAACCCAAAAAAATGGTACCTACGAAAGACACCGACTTCAAAAAATTAAGTTATTTTTCACTTTGTAGTTTTGTATTTGGAAGTCGGTAGTATTTTTTTGCAAAAAGTTTTTTTATTTGACCTTTCGTGGCGATCTCAAGCCGTTGGTAAACAAACAAATGTGATTTCAATAAAGAATAATCATTAACTAAGTACATACCAGAGTATTGTAAGGAGGCCTCAATTAGGGCGTGGCGTTACAAGACAGTCCATTATGACTGTTGTCAAAGGTAAATGTGATGAATATTAGGTAATGATCAGTTTTGTGGCAAATGGAAATAACATTTATAAATGACTAGCGACCCGCCCCGGCTTTGCACGGGTATTAGAGCATATTATGCCTATATTTTTATTCTGCCGTACGGTGGCATCATCGGTATGACCGTATGAGACCCGTGCTTGAATTTATTTTCGACCGCGTTAGTTTTGTTTTGCGATAACTCCTAAGATATTCATTTAAATTATATGGTGTAAAGGATTATCATAATGTGCATGAAATGCTTCAGATATCTAAAGTATTAAGAGTTGGTAAGGATTAATAATGTATCCGTCAAAATAGCTTTTCAAATACCGCTTTGCATGTGACCATTTAGAAGTTAAAATGGGCACGGGGTCTCATTGCTTAGAAAGATATTTTGGTTCAAATAAATCTCCCTAGATGGCGCGCAAAAACACAATTCAATAGAATTTTGTAAAATTATCATTTTCTGGAATTGAACATAAAAATTGTATGTTCTTGTTTAATCGACTCTCCTAAGTACAAAATTATGGAATATTGGGCTCTTAATTCACACTTCAAAGATTATTTGAACGTATCATTTAAAATTGATGCCAATAGATGGCGCATTTTTAAATTTCTGTGGTATTCTACACGATTATAAAAATTTGCATTGTGACACATTTTGGTGCAAAAAAACTTTAAAAACGTACAAAAAAATACTATAAAACGAACCTTCACTGTATTTAAAGAAAAAAATATTCTCGAACCTAGTAAACCCTTTTACTTGCAAATCGCTGCTAACACCATCTATTGCCGTGAAACTGGATCGAACGCGATTGATGTACTTACAAAAATAACAAGATTAATCAGATGAAAAACGCTAGTTACGTCGCCACGGTTTCTTTGTATGGGATGAGGCATCTGTATGCTAGTATTATATTATCTGTGGAATAAGTATAGTAAGCTATCTTAAAAACTTAGATATTATATTCTGTAGATCTGTAAAAGAGGAATATTCCACCATACACTGTTTTTTATATATCTCCAAGGGTTTAGGCAGCGTTTTCGATGAAAACTCCCAGGCGGCTTAACTTTTAGCGACATTTTCAACAATTATCGTTATATTTCGGGCAATTTACACAAAACCTTAATAAATTATACACCTAAACCTTCCTCATGAATCACTCTATCTATTGGTGAAAACTGCATGAAGATACGTTGAGTAGTTTTTGAGTTTATCGCGAACAGACAGACAGACGCGGCGGGTGACTTTGTTTTATAAGTAGTGATGTGTTTAACTAAGTACCACTAATGGGTTCAAAATTTAAAATATAAGTTCCATTACTTAATTACTCATATTAGGACTATTATTAGTATTTGTATGGCAGACAACCATTTTGATGGCTGTAACATCATCACAGAGAAGGGTCTGGATGTGAGAGCGGGGCAGCGGAGGGAGGTCAGCAATGCTGGCAATGCAACGTTGATATGACCTTTACCTCCCGATCGATCGACCCGACTCCCCCCCGCCCCAGAAGTCCTTTGATGCGAAAGTGATTTATAAACATCCGTGCAAATACGTACTATCATTTTGTGCGAAGCCTCATGTTTTAATACCCCTTATTATGCAACAGTTTCTTAAATTTCCTCCGTGCCTCGGAAAGCACGTTAAGCCGTTGGTCCCGGCTGTCATTTGAAGATCTTTGACAGTCGTTACGGGTAGTCAGAAGCTTGAGATCTGACACCAGTCTAGCCAAGGGGTACCGTACTTACCCAGTGCTGAAGCAATTTGTAAACACTGAAACTCAAATTATTAATTTTTGAACATCTAAAAGTGTTCATTGCGAGTATGTCGGGCTGTATAAAAATAATAAAACTGTTAATTAAATATATTAAACAACCATTTAATAGACTTTTGAAAATTCAATGCTAAAAAACGTACGGAATCATTCATTATTCCTCGTATAAAATCTATCCCATTTTATTCTATGTATGAAAACTCCTTGCTACTAAACTTTTTTAAATTGACTTATAAATTTAATACTCAACTGCTAAACCAATGATCGAGCTCGTAAACAAAAGTCACGACCGCGTAACAGAAAGATGCCTATGCGAAAGATTTAATTTTCGAATCATTATAATATTATTAATTTTTTGAAGTCGGTGTCTTTCGTAGGTACCATTTTTTTGCGTTATGGACACTGACTTCAAAAAATTAAGTTATTTTTCACTTTGTAGTTTTGTATTTGGAAGTCGGTAGTATTTTTTTGCAAAAAGTATTTTTTATTTTTCACTTTTTAGTTGTACGTACCTAATAGGCAAGTTAGTAAGGGAACTATTTCGCCAGAATAGATTTCATGAAACTTGAACATAACCGGTGAAATGAGAGATCTGCTTTCCCCTTAAGAGCCAACTGGCGTGATGTTATGTTATGAAATGTTATAAACAACAAACAGACATGCAATTGCAGCAATCCCGAGAGATTTGCCGTTATTTATTGAAGAGTTCTGTTGTATATCTCCGAAGTTCTTCATCAGATCTTCACCAAATTAAAATGGGACCAATTTCGGAACATACTTTTTCAAACAAAAAAAGTATTTTCAAAATCGGTCCACAATTGACGGAGATATCGGTGAACATACATAAAAAAAAAAAAAAAAACAACACACATGAAGTCGAACATAGAACCTCCTCCTTTTTGGGAAGTCGGTTAAAAATATTGTTTCAACAAAATACCAAGGAACGCCACGTGCCGTCCCGTCCGCGAACCTGTAAGCTCTTTCGTATACATTTTGTATGAAACGATATTTTCAAAACCTATCGTGCCGTTCCTTCTGGGATTAAAACGACCGACGGTTAATTACTATTCAGATGCTGTGGCCTTCGGCATCCCAATTTCAGCTCTCTTAAACTAGTGTACCTCAATAAGTCCTCATTATCAGTCCAGTCTGGAAATTCCCACAAATACGTTGCAAACAAAGTCTAAACATCGACAATTGCAATTCCTAACACAATAGCCTTTGGCCTTATAATCTATGATAGTCTGGCGGCGATGCGGCCGCGCGTGACCAATAGAAAATGATACAGCTCAGCGATTCCGACATCTATATACTTTAAATGGCCTGTATTTACAAACATTTTTGCTAACCCAGATGGGGCTCTTGAAAATGTGATACTCTATCGGGCGTATCAATATATGGGATTGTCATGCGGTACCGAAAGTTGACGTGGTCAAGGTCAACCAATAGTTTTCTAATTCAGTGAGTCTGTAGGTACTTAGTTAATGTAGATTTTGTCTTCAGTATGCCGTTTGTTAGCTAGAATTTATTATCACTCTAATGCAGTGTTTTCAATCTTTTCGAATATGCGACCCCCTTTTAAGTAAAAAATTGTCTCGACCCCTCAAAAAATAAATAAAAGGACTGTCATAATTTTATAATGCGGTAAGTGGGCGAGCAAACTGCACTCTTGAGATTATTTTTTGAATCTATAAGTACGTCTATGTTTAATATGTTTTAAATCATACAAATAATGTCAAAGACATATCCAAGGTTATCTATATATCTATATACTATATTATATTAAAATTATAAAGAGGAAAGATTCGTATTTTTGCATGTAACGAATAAACTTAAATACTACTGGACCGATTTCAAAAATTCTTTCACCCTTGGGAAGCTACTCTATCCCCGGGTGACATAGGCTACTTGTAATCCCTGAACTGCGCGGGTGAAACCGCGAGGCGTCCGCTAGTAACATATATCTAAGAATGAACAGGCACAGCCTTCTACGACCTATAACCCTCACTTTTAACTGTTACCTGGCCTGCGACTGCGACCCCCAAACTATAACTTCGGGACCCCCCTGGGGGTCGCGACCCACAGTTTGAAAAGCACTGCTCTAATGGAAAGGAAACCGTTTGTCCTGGTATGGTCATGTGATGAGGAGATCGACGATTTCGAAGTAATATTATAGGCACCTGGCTGTATGTTCAGAATGTCTTTGCTTGTGTTTTAGAATTTATGACGATTCGCTTAATGCAACCCGATGTCGTTATGGGTATCATAATGAAACCGCTGTCAATTTTGTAATTCGAATATAACGAAACCGTAGTAGATAAAGGTATTATTGTAATTATATTTTATTTTTATTTAATGTAAGTACTGTAAGGACGTGCAACCTCTTTACCTACTTCGAGCTGGCAAGTTGCAACTGATATTTAGTTTTGGAAGATTATTCATATTTGGAACGCTAGAATGTATTTGAAGATACTTTTTTTTTGGTTTTCTTGTGACTTCTGTAAAAGCCAGCAAGTAAAAGCAGTTTTCTTCTTTAATATAACACGCACAAGCTACGTCCCCACAGTGAAACCAAACCTACCCAATTGATTCCTTTACTTCTTTATTTATTAGCTACTAGCTTCTGCGCGCGGTTTCACCCGCGTTCAAAAATCAAAAAAGAAATGCTCCGATCGCCACCAAACTTTACAGGATTATCCGCTGGATCAATCTAAAGATTGCCGGCAAGTTTCTTTAAATCGGTCTAGCCGTTTCGGAGTCTATAAGGAACATACATACATACATTCTCTTTTATATACATAGATTATTTTATTATTATTTTGATGTGCTAATAATGTACCTAAATGTGTGTGAAATTACCTGATTAAACAATTTTATTATTATTATTTTGTATCGCCAGGATTAAGACCGGAGAAATTTTGCATACCATTATTAAGACAGGTAGCAGGTACTATAGCACTTATGTATCATAATAATATGTATTACGATTTCAGTAAATACTAGAGTTGCCGCGAATACTCGCTATTATTCGGTATTCGGCATTACTCGTCATTTTTTTATATTCGTCGAATACCGAATAATAGCTAGTATTATTCGGCATTCGGCGAATAGTCGTCGAAAATAAACTTTTAACGAACAAAAGAACTAATGAGTTAAAAATAATATTTTTTTTAATTATTTTCCTTAATAAAACAATACACAATATCAATTATTATCTGTAATATATGCCTGTGCGTATCATATTCATGAAATTAAATTAGTAAGGCTTTTTAATTAATATTTAAAATCCAACAGAGGCAGATTGTGGTGCAAAAAATCGATTTTTTCTGCACGTTCTGGAGCAAGTCGGTTTCGTTTTTCCTCGTAAATTAAACCTGCCTCGGAAAATAGTCTTTCTGAATAAACAGAGCTTGCTGGTGGTAGGGTGGTAGGTATGTATAACATGAAACAGATTTCTTTAACTTTATTGTTTTCTTATCTCACAACCTTAGAAGAAATTAGAAATATTTTTAATGTGTTTAATGTTTTTTTTATGTCGAATAGTAATGTCGAGTTATTCGACTATTCGCCAAAGTGAATGGCGATTAATCGGTATTCGACTATTCGCTATAAACACTATTCGCGGCAACTCTAGTAAATACGCCATTTCTTAGAACTCCACATTACTACAAACAATTGCCACGTGACAATTGTTACGGATGTTTATATCAGCGATTTTCCATGAACTTTTGTACTGCTGCTCGATTTGATAAGATTTTCAATAAACACACTTGTTTACTGTGTTGTCAAAAACAACAAAAAAACCTGTATCAGCAAAATAATACAATCACTGGTAACTGTATCATTTTTACGCGACTACGGTGAAGCAAAAAGGGATACTAGGGTATTTGTGTTATGTATGTATGCATTTATGTTCATTTCCCTCAGGCTCTGCAATAACCCCAAAATATTTGAAATAAAAAATAAGTTCACAAACTAAAACCCAAGTACCAAAAAAATCACGCTCTAACAAGTATGAAAAAGAAAATATGACCGTAAATTTACGCTACTTTGCAGATTGTCATACGACCACGGTAAAAGGGGAATATTTTCAGAGAGTGATTTTTTTATAGTACCTATTACAACAACACAAAATTTCTAGGTATTTTGTTGTTTTGACAACACACAAGTGTGTTTACTGTGTAATGAAGATCTTATCAGAACGAGAAACGAAACCGGTAATATATCGCGTTCGATTTTTTGTCAGTTGGGCGCCATTATTATTTATTTAATAGATTCGAATAAATGGCGCCCAACAGGCTTAAAACACGTACATGTGTCTTCGCAGGCGTTCGGATTCTAATTTTTAACCGACTTCCCAAAAAGGAGGAGGTTCTATGTTCGACTTCAGGTTTGTTTTTTTTTTTTTTGTGTATGTTCACCGATTACTCTGTCAATTGTGGATCGATTTTGAAATTTTTTTTTGTTTGAAAAAGTATGTTCCGAAATTGGTCCCATTTTAATTTGGTGAAGATCTGATGAAGAACTTCGGAGATATACAACAGAACTCTTCAATAAATAACGGCAAATCTCTCGGGACAAACAGACATGCGATTGCTGCAATCGCATGTCTGTTTGTTGTTTATAATATTTCATAACATAACATCGCGCCAGTTCGCTCTTAAGGGGTAAGCAGATCTCTCAATTTACCGATTATGTTCAAGTTTCATGAAATCTATTCTGGCGAAATAGTTCCCTTACTAACTTGCTTATTAGGTACGTACAACTTAAAGTGAAAAATAAAAAATCTTTTTGCAAAAAAATACTACCGACTTCCAATAACGCAAAAAATGGTACCTACGAAAGACACCGACTTCAAAAAATTAAGTTATTTTTCACTTTGTAGTTTTGTATTTGGAAGTCGGTAGTATTTTTTTGCAAAAAGATTTTTTATCGTAGAAGTTTACTGCCCGTTTAAAATTGGAACAAGTCTGAAATCATCTGAATCTTTGTAATTAATGGTGACTTTGATAACAATATCTACACTATGAACCACTTTGTCAATTATTCGAAAAATAAGGACATAAAACAATAACTATGGTCATTTTAAAATAATAATAAGTCTGAAACATTAGTCAATTGGCAGTTATTTACATTCAAAATAACCTTGTAATAGATATTGCATTTAAAAACCCGGTATTTTGCAGCTTTATTTAAGGCATTGAATCTGAACAGCGACCCTATCATACAACTAGCCTATCTTGAACTGCAGTTCAGGGCTAATACAATAAGATTAACGGTCAACCTGAATACAAAACTATGTCACATAAAGACCAACTACCCTCACGTAGTCCCGACCTTGACCCGACCCATTTGTGGAGCGTCTCGAACCCACAATCTAGGTTAAACGAATTTCAGGACTCTCCATATTAAGTTTCACGAACTTCAAAAGTGCTTCAATTGGTATTCGGTACCGATAATTTGAATTTGTCAAGGTTCATTTATCGTCAAAGACCGTAATATTAAATTCGTTTTGCAAACAAAATCAAAAAAAAAAAATATTACTTTCGTATATTTTATCAGTTGTTCAGTAATGAAAGAATCATTATCACCGGAATCAGTTTTTCTATTGAATTTTTAGATACAATTAGGGTTGCCATCTCTAAAATCTGCCAACTAGGACAAGGAGCGTGAAAACCCCGGATTTTGGAGCTTACAACCCGGACATTTAAACAATTTTATTTTCATACATTTTTAAACTATTTTTTTTTTTCATAATAATACTACCGATTTTCAATTAAAAAACACTACCTAGTGAAAAATAATTTCAATAGATTTCTTTTTTACTGTTGTAGTACAGTAATCTTACTTCTTAGTTATATTTTAAACGCGCAAGTTTGGATGTATGTTTGTTACTCAATCACGCCAGAACGGCTAAACGGATCTAGATGAAATTTGCCAGACAGATGGATTATAGTCAGGAATAGGACAAAGGCTATTTTTAATCCCGGTATAATGTTCCCTTGAGACGATAAAATACTTTTGACGCGGGCGAAGCCGCTGCAAGAAGCTATATCGCCGAATTTGTGCATCAGATCTTCACCAAATTTAAATGGGACCAATTCGGAATAATAAACCTGCCAAACAAAAAAGAATTTTCAAAATCGGTCTACAATTTACGGAGAAATCGGTGAAAAACTGCCGTTGGTGATTTGAAGACTTTAAAACCCGTACTACAAATAAAACCCCGCCCGGACATCTTCTAAACTTGGACAAATCCGTACGGATGGCAACCCTAGATACAATACTCTTGCTGTGTCAAAATATCTGCAAATAAGGAAGATGGTTGCAGGTCTAATTACTCAAAGAGCGCCAGACGCACTAAGCAGGGAAACTATTCAGACTTGCCTTAATACTCGCGGAAATGGCGTCTTCCGGAGTGCCGGACCTGTCTTATATCTGTTTAGTATAATTATAACCGTCGGAACGACAGGACTAATAGTAGCGAGGTCTGGTTGAAATGTACTGTCCTCACAAATCCTTCTAGAGAATTCGACGCTTCAAATTTCGTTATTCGTAGAGGCTATTTCAATACACCCCAAACGTGATCATAATTACTCATACTTACAGTATTTCTTGCTATCACCGTAAACGTAATTGTTAAGAGGAAATGCGGTCGCAGACATCCGTGTGAATATCTTAAGTAAAAATGCATAATTCGAGGTTTGGCTCTCGCCTATTTCGTCCTCCAATATTGGACCAGGCCTGGTGTACAAATTTAGACAACTATAAATGAAAAAAGAAAAACATAGAAGCTCAACATATATCTTTTTTATTGAATTTATGGAATATCTTTAACTAAATTTCAAGATTGAATTTATGGAATATCTTTAAATAAATTTCAAGATTGAATTTATAGAATATCTTTAAATAAATTTCAAGATTGAATTTATGGAATATCTTTAAATAAATTTCAAGATTGAATTTATGGAATCTATACCAATATTATAAAGAGGAAAGATTTTTTTGTTTGTTTGTTTGTTTGTACCGAATAGGCTCGAAAACTACTGGACCGATTTCAAAAATTCTTTCACCGTTGGGAAGTTACTCTATCCCCGGATGACATAGGCTACTTTTTATCCCTCTATTCCCACGGGAACGGGAACTACGAGGGTGAAACCGCGAGGCGTCCTCTAGTATCTTATAATTTTTTCCAAGACTGGAGGAAATAGGCGAGAGCCAAACTTCAAATTATGACTTTTTACTAAGGAAATTGAGGGAACAAAACGCGCACTAATTTCACACCCGCGCGACCCAAAATTTAGTAGCTTTTGTACTTTCCATATTATTCTATGATATAAATAAAATTTCAAAATTTAAAAAACCCCCCCGACACATTTATCTTTCGAAAACATCCCGATTCAAACAGTAAAACGCCCATAACTTTTGAACGCCTGAACCGATTTCATTCAAACATAGCTAAGAACACTCTCGACACAATCACCTTTCAAACTAAAAAAAACTAAATCAAAATCGGTTCATCCGTTGAGGCGCTATAATGCCACAGACAGACACACAGATACACAGACACACAGATACACAGACACACAGATACACAGATACACAGACACACAGATACACAGACACACACGTCAAACTTATAACACCCCTCTTTTTCCGTCGGGGGTTAAAAAGCCTCAGATCGAAATGTAATGATAAATGATTTTATTTCTGTAAGTTGGTTTGTACAAACACTTTTATATGTCGATAATTTGAATGTCTTTGAGATGGTGCCGATTTCATTAAAATACGCCCAGCGGTTTTGGTGCGATTGTCGTGTTTTTGTCCGTTTTAGACATAAGTTTACAAATTAATTACACCATGTTATACAAATAAATGTCAAAATTTTCTTTAATCAAATTATTAGGAAAATGGTCTAATGTAACATATATTTTTTCCACAAAATTACGATTAGCAGTTTTGACGTGATTCTCATTTTAAAATCAGCTACTCAGGGGTATCGGCGCCGCGCGCCGGCGCCTTAAACAGTGCACTCACAGTCCTCTTATAAGCTTTCGATTCATACATTAGCCAATGTTATTAGTTGACAAATTGCCAGATAGGTAGGCAGTCGAGTGAAGCTAACGTGGCTATGAAAAGTGCCAGGTTTCTGGAGAAACGATGCCAAGATTTCCAGGAAGTTTGTGAACTAATTGTAGTTAGCCAGAAATAGTCAATAACTCAATATAGAAGCCGATTTTAATGCATAAATTACAAAAACAACTTGTGAATAATCACGGTCACAATATGTAGCTAGTTTACTGCAAGCCAAAGTCGAGAAGCATTGCCAAACTTAAATTATTAGTGGGCAGGGCACATAGCCCGCAAAACGATGGCCGGTGGGGCTGTAACTTTGGAAGGCCTCTATCAAGGTGGAACGATGACCCGGTGAAGGCCACAGCAAGAGCCGCTGGATACGAAAGGCACGGGACAGATCGAGGTAGCTACGCTTGGCGGCCTCCCCAATAGTGGACGAATTTTGGGCCCAAATGATGATGAGCATCAAGCCAGTCACAAAAATCTAAATAATACTCGTAGATACACTATCTATTATTTGAATGTGTAAGTATCATCTTTATCCAACACGGATGAGGTCGGAGGGTCACTGGTTATAAAAAAATGTGTTATCAATTTCTTCACGTGATAGCAACAAACGAGAGACTATCTTATTCGGCAGCCTATTATTACAAATGATAAGAACAAGAAAATTGGTATTATTGTCGAGTTCAATTGCGTATGTATTGATTTCTTAGTTTTGTAGAAATTTGAGTTGCAAACCGCAATATTACAAAAACGTAGCAAAATTGTGCAGAAAACAGCGCTTTGGGACAGGTTAAGATCACAAGAAGGGAATAAATGATTAAAACGATAATTTAATAGACTGACAAGCACATGTCAGCCCACAAACCCGAAAAATTCAACTACCCACATTTTTCTCAAATTATTCAAAATATTTTAGAAATTTATTGATAAATGCAATATAATGCTTTTTGTTTTAAATATTGCGCAGTACTTTAGTTATCACCAAAATATAATACGTACATTTAAAATATTTTCATCGATCTAAAAAGCTTATACTTTTAAATTGGCCCGCTCATTCCTCAGGCGCGTGGGAGTATAAAGCGGAGAATACACTGGACGCATTCCTGCGGGCATTCCTACAGACCTCGAAACTAAGTCTCCAGTATATCTTTCAAGTGTGTTAACTTCTATAGTCATATTAACGCCCACTGGCACCCCGAATCGAATTAATTTAAGTTAAACATCGTCTTGTCTGTCATCTTCAACATCTGATTGAAATAGAACGATTATTTAAATTCGTTTAGAGCTAAATGTATTCGTGATTTGTGGTGCATTCATTCATTCCTTTCCTTTTTCAACCCTTTGTGGGTTCTTGGCCTCCTCAACGATATTCTTCCATTTCTCTCTGTAACTGGCCTCCTTTCGCTAAGATGTTTTGCTTCCTATCCTCTTCAAATCTTCCTCGAGTCGGAGTCCACTTGTGTTGTGTTGCTTTGTGGTGCAAGTGGACTTCATAGTGGCAAGGCAGTAGGCACGGTGGACAATAGACATAGCCCTCAGACAAACCGCGGGCAAGTCCATCAAGTATATTCCCCTCCTAAAGATCAGTTTTAGTCATGACGCGATAAATATTCCACAAAATTTGAAAAGTCACATTGTAAAACAAGGGGTACATATTAGAATATCGAAGATTAAAATACCTACGGATAAAATGCCACAGTTCAAAACATCGGAAATTAAAATAACGAATGTATCAAAATATCGAAAATTGTTACATCTAAGCATAAAATGTCTAAGATTAGTATGCCGACTGATTAAAATATCGACTGATTCAAAATGTCATTATACCTATGTTCAAAATGTCAACATTTAAAACACCTAAGTTAAAAATTCCTACTCGTTAGAATATCGACAAAAAAAAAATGTGGTATGAGTAAAAAAAAATAGGTTGATTTGAAATTGTCACTCTGCCAACGCATTGATATTAGTCATTAGTCTGTCCTCCACTGCAAACATTTAACGTATTGTTTAGCGAATATTATCATGTCGGAAAACGGATTAGTAGTTTTAAAGCGCTCGCCGGCCGCTGCCGCGGCACCGCTCGCTTCGCTCGCTCGGCTCGCGCGCGGTTGGTCACATTTCTAACCTAACCTATTTCACCCAGTACAAAATGACGAATCATTCTCCTGCAGTCTGCCGCAGAATGTTGTCACCATTGTCTAATTATCTAGTCGCAGGCAGATTGTAGGTATGATTCGTTATTTTGACCGGGTGAAATAGGTTAGGTTAGGTTAGAACTGTGACCAACTGCGCGTGAGCCGAGCGAGCGAAGCGAGCGGTGCCGCGGCAGCGGCCGGCGAGCGCTACTTCCATGTTGCTCGCAGATCTTTTTCACCATTTTCTAATTATGCGGGTTTTCGCAATATCCGAAATATCAAATTACCCTGTGTAACACATAATAAATATCGATATTTTGGACATTCGATACTCTGTACTTCGATATTTGGGGCATTCGATACTCTGTACTTTCGATATTTAGGTCTTTCGATGTCACTTTTGTCGATAATTAGATTTTAGATATATTGGACGTAGGTTATCTAACCATTCGACATTATAAACCTTCGTTATTTTAATTTTCGGTTAAATGGTCATTCGATATTTAAATTTCCGATGTTTTGAACAGTGACATTTTAACCGTAGGTATTTTAATATTCGATATTCTAATATGTACCCAAAACAAGACGGTATGCTGTGAGCAAATACTCATTTAAATATCTTATAGACGTATAGTATAACATAATATCCTTTGTTTGTGTCAATTTATCATCTCGTTGGATATAAAATCACGTTCCTAGAACGATAGGGGCGGGTGATGATAAAATTGTGTGTTAATTGCACAGTTATAAAAGATTATATTTTCTTATCTTTCTTTAAATACAAAAGTGCGTTCATTATCAATTGTAAGACATTATCATGCGTATTATGTAATGTTGTATTTTATTTGTATTCTCAGAATTCAGTACAATCTTTACGTAACTGTTTGCATGAAAATTCAAAAATGGTCCGTTATAAGAAAATAGTTAGGTTATCTCTTCATCTGCCTTTAAATGTTCCCATAGCAATGGGAACATTTAAAGGGACAGAGGCCTCTCTGTGAGTGAGGGTGTGGCCTTAGGTTATCTCATGAAAACGTCGAGGAAACCTGTACTTATAGTTAATATAAGTTTGAAATCGCCAACCCATCTTGAGCTAGCGTGGTGATCAATGATCATGTTTTCTCTGTTTGGGAAGCAGCCTTTATTTAGCCTGCAGTGTGGCAGTTACAGGCTGGTACAATAGTCACAGCGGATCTTTGTGTCTCTGAAGTTGGCTTCAAGACCCTGCGCAGTAAGCAGTTATTTTTGTGTCAATGTTGAAGGTGAAGATAGCATTGTTTTACTGTCTCTTTCTCTCACATACGTTTGTAGCATCGTCCTATCTCGCTTACTCTATGCAGTATACCCGATGACAAACTGTTTCTTGCGCAATGGTTCGCAGAGCCAACTTCAGAGACACAAAGATCCGCTGTGACTACTTATTATTATTTATGGCTACTTTACTTATGCCCAAACCAATTAAGAAAAGGTATAGTACGCTGGTCTATCTTCAGACTATGAAAATGTCAGAAAAAGACGAAACAAAAAGCTCCAAGCAAAATTCTCCCAACAACTACTCTCCATCTACCATCGTCTATTAGGCTTGCTTGCCTGCCGTTTTCACCAGAACGGAAACTAAATTGTCAGTTTGTACGGAAGGCATTTTTACCGTCAATATCAACGGCCGCCGATTCGCGGAAACGAACTGTAAGCAGAGGAGACTAGACTCTTCGATAGATTATTGATGTAAGTTTGGATTGACGCTTTAATTTGATTGACGATGGACCGGAATACAGAAAACAGATCCTGAAGAACATTGAATCAAAATAGAGCGATTGCAGTTTTTCTTAGGTATGACACAAGGGCGGCTGGCGGAGGCAGTATATTATACCGAGCGGTTCACACTACGGAAGGACGAAACTTGGAGGCGCGTCGTATGTGGTCGTGTCCTCAGCAGTGATGAACCGACGAAAAGGAGAAAGCACAAGGAACCACTTTTTATTTTTGCTCGCCCCAGGGTTGGCCCCCTGAGGCGAGTGGGCCTTAATCATATTGACCGACTGCATGGATGGATAATACACTGGGTGAGCCTGAATCTTGAATAAAATTGAGCAACCAGGGAAATAAATCTAACCCGTTCTCCACAAACATTCCCAAATGAAAACATGTGCAATTGTTTACTACAAATTGGAGCTACTGAGATAAGATACTGCTGCCTGATTGTTTATTTATACAATTCCACGTAAACTCATTAGAAAATAATGTTTATCTAAAACCAATATTTATTTGACGAGTTCACGTGCCAAACTCATGTATTTGGTACAATTTATTGTGTGTCATAAAAGCACAATCCCAGTTTGATAAGGCCAGAGTTTCTGAGCAATGACATAATTCAATGATTTCTTAAGTAAACATTAAAATAATTAAACCTTGTTTCACATAAGCCCCTTATCTTATTTCTCAGACTTTCTGGCATCTGCAGTGCAGTTTCATAAAGTATTATACCAGCTCATTAGGTCATATAAACGTTATCGTACTTGGATTAATGTTGGCGGGAAGCCAACCGGTGTAAAGAGTGTTTTGCAAGTTCATAATTCAGTTAAATAAAAACAATCTCTCTGTTAAAATAATATGACCTGCAGAAAAAAAATCTCGAGATTTATACGACGAGCGAAGGTAGATGAAAAAAAATGACATAACCCGTAAAGATGGCTGCCGAATGTGACAGATAACCTAACAGCCAATTTCACTAATGAATTGTGTGTGGCATCGTTGGTATGAATAATTTTATAAAGCGATTTACATGTTCTGATCGCATTCAGTTTCATTGTTAAAATAAGCCCTAAGACGACAGGCTAGCAAGAACGTCTATACAGATACTACGTAACACTTCGTAGAAGTTCCATGTGAGGACTATATTTGAGTATTGCAATCGAAAATATCGTATGTCGCAGTTTGAAACGCGTGGGGCGTGGGACTCGTGCGTGGCCTTCATGCGACCCGTTTTACACACGCCAGGTTATTTATAAAATATATGGTTTATCTATGAGGTGAATCCCATTTTACTCAACAATCTTATCCATTGTTTTGTTCAAGGAACTTGAGAGGTGAGCTTTTAGGGAAACTATCCTCTTTTGTTTCTGGTGGAATGCTGAGCGCAGATGGCTGAATACTTAAGTTTTTGGGAAACATGGGACTCAGACTCATTGTACCCGTTTAGCTGTGGTCTTACTTTTAAGAAAGAAAGATCCGTAGATAAAATTAGTCTAATTTTTCTTGTTTAATTATAAGTATAACGGAAAGTAAAAACTACCTCTTATGAATCAACCGGCTTGCATCAATTTTCCAAGAAACACAGAATATAATAGAATATTCTTTCAGGACCTTCAAAGATATCAGCGATAACACTATTCCCGATAAGTGATACACGAATTGTTTTCTCGAATAGATGTATGAATCAGCAGAATTGATTGCACATTCATCTACACTGCATTTTCTAAGCGTTTACGTAAATCAACATTAAGTATACCCAAACAGTCTATGTCTGTACTTAGACTTACCGAGATCTCTTTTCCGCTCCCTTATTACTTGTTGATCATAGACATCAAAAAAAAACCTTTTTAACAAAACACTGAACCGACGAAATAACGAACTGAAACACAAAATATAATAAAATCTTTTAGTCTAGCATTTTGAGTTGGCGCCAAAGAAACACAAATTAATATTACCATTTGTAGCTGTTGATCTTCGTTGATAAATTTTTGGCGCCGTCTTTAAATGCTAGAATAAAAGGTTTTTATTTTTTGCTTTTCAGTTCCCTATTTCGTCGGTACATTGTACTTTTTCAAAATATTTTTTTTTTTTGCTTTTTTCTTTAACTACTTTATTTGGACAGAATCGGTTCACAATTGAAAATTCAGTGGCAAATCTATCAATCCTTTTTGTCTACGTTTAGGGATGGATATAATTTTTCAAATTTAAATGAGACCAACTTTGAGGTATACTTCTTCAATAAAAATATATTTTTTGAAATCGGACCACTCCTTAAAAAGTTATGTGTGTTCATATATAAAAAATATACTTGTCGAATTGAGATCCTCCTACTTTTTTTTGGTCGGTTAAATATGTGGGTATACTTTTCACCTCCCTTTGGAGACCTATAACCAAATGGATACGTCACATTACGCCTTAATGTGGCGTGTCAATTTGGATATAGGTCCCGAGTACATAGAAAAGCCAAGAAATTTTATGAGTAATACAGACTCGGTTGGCATCGGCTGTCTAGCCTAGCCTTTATTCCGCCTCGGTGTTACAAGTCTGATTAGCTAAATACATACATTGTTTATTCAACCCGGAGCAACTACCTAACCTTAACCTGTTAAGATCTGATTATTATTAAACAAAATAACAAAGTTGCTATCTTTATAAAAACAAATCACGAGAGACAGTTGTGATCATTTTTATCCCTAATTTTATCAAAAGGTCAACGTTTGCAACGTATGAACATTAAGTCAGTTATCTGTGGTGCAAATGTCAACTGTCAAATTGCTAATTGGCGCCATTATTAAATCATTATCTTTTGTAGGCGCCATTTGTTTTTTGTCTAAACTCTGGAAGTTATCTCTTGAGATTGTAGGGTCGTCTATAGAGTCAGGTGTTTGGCCTTTTATCAAATAGGTGTCTTATTAAACTGTACATGCGTCAATTGAATGGTAAAAGTAAATAAGCAATGATGAACACAACAAAAAAGTACTTATTGTAAATTGTTATTTTGACCACCCAATCTCAACATGGCGGCAATGGCGATGCAAAATGGCGTTGTATCCAAATGCCTACCTACTTATCTGAAGTCTGAACAAGGCCATCACAGTCTTGATAAGAGCAATCCGTGCTATCAGTAGGAATCAACAAACCCCTACAATTTAGATGATTAAACAATTGTGTTTATCATATTTGAAGGCCTGTTATTTATTAACGACGCAGCGTCTAGACCAGTGATGCTCAAGCTTGCGACTTTGAGGGCCGCAGTTTGTACAAATGTTTGGCTTGAGAAATGTAGCATCTGCATTGACTGGAAGTCAAAACTGAAGAATCCTGAATCACGATGGCATGATAGATGAGACGGACACCGGGCCATATTGCTGGGCGCCACTATTATAAAATGTCACCCCACTGCGGTCAACATCATAACGGCAAAAGTAATTGAGGGAACGCCACACTTTCCACATGACGTAGGACTTATTTCTTTGATTATATTTCCTTTAAATTCCGACCTTTCATAATTATAATTAATCACTGGCATCACCACAGTTGAGAATCGCTTTTCAAGACTAACAGGCTATTAAATCTTTGCCCACAGCAACAGCTTATCAATTACAATGTTTGCCAGATAAGTTAACTTTATTGTTAAGAAAAAGGTGTGAAATATTCCACGCCAATCTGAGAAATCAAGCTATGTTATATGCCATCAAGCCTGTTATTGTTTCTTTTAATACAAGTACTACTAATCTTGTCACCTGCCTGCCCTTGCCTTATGTTACTTGGGGTCGGCGCAACACGTTTTCTTCTTCAATTCTGTTAAGACAACCGTCACTGATCCGACTTCCTTTTCCTTCAATATCCTATCCTGATATTGATACCATCTAGCCGATTTCGGCTACAGATCAGATCCTAGCCTACTAATATTATGAATGTGACTCTGTTTGTTTGATGCCGATCACGGATTTGGATGAAATTTGGAACGCTGTTAGATCATAACCTTGACATAGGATGGTTAAATCATCGTAGTAATTTACCGTACAGCCGCGGGCAAAACAGCTTACTGGCATAATCTGAATGCCGAAGGGATAAGAAGGGATGTAAAATACTCTCGACAGTTTTAAGTACGCTGCAATAAGGGGATGGCCATTAAAAGAGGGTTAAATTATGACTCTGGACTGTTACCAAGCTGCTTATCATTCCTAGAAGTAATTGTAAAACTTGTACAGACATGAGCCATTATTTCAAGCACTTCGAAAAACTTTATCTTACTCTTGGATGAAGATTAGCAGATCCAGTCCTCAGATCAGAGAGAGGTCAAGGTTGACATTTCCTTATTAGCAACCAGGACGGGAGTGAGGCACGGATCATGGACATAAGCTTAACCCATCCCACTAGTCCTTGAATCCGTCACTGTTTAGTAAGAAGTGAAGACCGGTAATTGGCAAACTTAGGGAGAATATGCTCAAGCTAGGTTGAAGGATGGTCTTTGCAGGGTCACTGGTAGCAGCTGGATGAGAGTAGCCAAGGATCGAGTTAAATGGCGAGTTATTGAAGAGGCTTATTACTACAGTGGCGACAAGGTGGTGGTAATGATGAACTATTGACAGAGTAGAATGGCAGAAGAAAGTATTGTGACAAATCCAAGTAACATTGGATAAGACAGGAAGATGATGATGATAAACTAAACAGCCGTATAAAACTCTTGATCCTTACAATAATTACTAAATAAAAGAAGTTAGTACTCACAGGTATCGCAAATTTTATTTAAAAAATAGCAGTTCCAGATATAAAACGCCTTGACAAACACCACAATCTAGAGAAACGCACGATATAAACTAAACAGTTCACGGATTCGGAAACACGTCGAATCACATCACTAATATCCGTTGAGCTAATTAAAA
The DNA here is from genome assembly GCA_964057195.1 of Orthosia cruda. Taxonomy (NCBI): domain Eukaryota; kingdom Metazoa; phylum Arthropoda; class Insecta; order Lepidoptera; family Noctuidae; genus Orthosia; species Orthosia cruda. Next base: position 16,782,559 of record OZ059841.1, on the reverse strand, counting down.
TAGAACAAAAGGACGTATTACTGAAGCAAATTACCATTGTAATCGAAAAATCCTTTATGACTTCATAAATCGCTTATGTTCACGTGTTCATATTTGCAAAGAGAATGACCGTATTAAAATAACGATCCAAGTAAGAGGTGCAGACAATAGAGTTTGCGAAGTAAACTCAAAAATGAGTTCATATTCCAAATTGCTGGCAGCATTACAAAAAATGGCAAAATGTTTTTACCCGACTGCCGAAGGAGTGAATGTATATAAGTATGTGTGTATGTATGTTTGTTCCTACGTGGCGTTCTAGAGACCAAACGCGTTGGCCGATTTTGATGATTCTTACGTCAATCGATTCGTCTTAACCCTGCGAGTGTCACTGGCTACATAAAAATTGGAAAAGAAAAATGGCGAATTTTGGGCGCCATTTTGTTTGGGGATTTTTTTATCTTCCAAACGCATCGTGTGGTGTATCAAAATAAAGGGTTTTAAGAGGTGATTTCAAAAATATATAATACTTATATGTTTAAATGTACCTAATTATAAAAAATAAAACTAAAAACTTGTAAATAAAAAAAGTTAATTTAATAAATCAAAAAACCCGACTGCTTAAAAAGCGAACTAAAAAGACGTAAACAATAAGAAAATCATGCTGTGCAGTCGGAGGATATATATTCACGAGCTGGCTGACCAAAACCAGATGTATCCTCCGACTGTATTAGTTAGCTTTTTAAGCAGTCGGGTTTTTAGATATTTTAAATTAACTTTGTTTGAACAAGCGGCATTGAATCAATTCATTTTGATTTTCAAATTTTGTATTATTCAATAAGTCACAGTACACTAAAGTGACTCAAAAAAGTACATTTTACTAGAAATATAAAAATGCAATAAGTCTTTTAAAAAAATGGAAAATCCCTATTTATTACTCTGGATTTTTTCTAAAAGGAGTTCCAGTCTCCCTGTCATCACTGGCTGTCCCTTCTTAGTCTTCTTACTTAACTTCTTGAACCGTTCATTCTTCTTCTTCTTGTATTCGTCCAACTTTTTTTGCTTCTGCTCTTTAACTCTTTGTATCTCCTGCTGTTTCTCCAGTTTCTCTTGTTTCACTTTGTTGAAGTGCTCTTTTGCTTTGCGATACGGATCTCTTTTGGTCTTTAAATCAGATACAGTTACAGAGTCCTCTTTTTCAAAAAGGTTTTCTTTCTGTACTAAGTCGGGATGTCGGACATATTTACCAGCTTCTTGAGTCCCATCTGGGGTGTCTTCGTCGAAAGTCTTAGCTTTGTAAGTGCCTATAGTAGGATCGTTTTTAATGTCTTTATGATATTCACGTAGCAACCTTTTCTTACGTTGTTCCTCCCACTGCTCTAACTTGTACTTCTTACTGTATTTCTTCAGACGATATGCTTTCTTATCAAACGTCTTCTTCTCTTTGTTTTGTTTGTTTAAGTCCAGACCTTCACGGTTCTTATTAAACTCGTTCTGCCTCTTATTCTTCGATTCTCCTACCTCTTCTTGATTCTTCTTGAACGGTTTCTCATTGTCCCTTTTCATTTTCATAAAAAAAGAGTCTTGCTTCTTTTCCATATTTATTCAGACCTATAAAGAAATGAAAAAGCGTGTTTGACAAAAGAAAAATAAAACAAAATAGACTGCCATACTGACTGCCTTTAAATAATGGGGTGTACAAACAAACAGACATGTTAAACATAAAAATTTAAATGATAGAAATATCAATAAGAGCTCCATTGGTACTTTCTGAATGTAAGAGCAAATCGGCTAGTTAATCAATACTCATTTGCAAATACCAGACAATTACTGATAAAGATGAACATTTTATGTTTTTTTAACTGTAATGTGTCTACATTCTCCATACAAGGTGTGTGAGGAGAAATTGTTTGCACCACATAATACATATAAATAAAGCCCGCTACTATAAGGCATTACCTACCTTTTAAAAGCTACATATTTTTTTATAAATAAAATAATTAGGATAATAAAATACATTGCAGTACATATATAAATATGGCAGTCATCAGGCAATAATGTCATGCAGTTAAAAATAAAATATACGAACACGCCTTTTCATTTCTACAAGCTGTTTTTATATCATGATCAAGTTCTTAACTTATATTATAAAGAGGTAAAATTGTTCATAGGCTTATTTTATTTAATCTCTGGAAATACCGATTTAGATTTTTTTGATAGGTAAAACTACACTATCGCTAGTTTATTAGGCTATTTTTTAACCCGAATAATATAACGGGTCCTGTGAGGTGGGGCCACGGGAGCGAAACCGCGAGAAAAGAGCTAGTAATAAATATGGTAAAACCCAATCTGAGTAGCGAGTATGCTTTAGTTATAGTGCCTACATTGAGTGGAAATAATTTAATAAAATAATTATTTATAAATGGAGTAGTAACAACTAGTAAACTTGAAAAGAACACAAAGAGGATAGATGGCGTCATCAACACAAGCACTGTACGAAATTCAAACTGTTTGTTGATTTAAAAAAAAACTAATGATATTTTGACAGTTTATAGTTTAGTACTCTGTATGGTGAAACAGCAATGTTAAAGTCTCATTAGGTTATAAAAGCTGCATATTTAAGACTTGCTTGAAGTAAACCACTTAAGGTAACACTAGTCGATCATTCTACCATACAAACGTAGTCTAGCGATTACTCCACTGTTTCACGATGTAAGTTCAAAATAAAAAACATATATCAATTTGTCTCATCATTATCTAGCCCTGTATGAAAACAAAAAAATGCAATATTTGAAAGTTATGAGCGTCGAAAGTTCCATATTTCAACACTAATTTTAACGCATCTTTGGGCGCAAATAAATACCATAAGAAGAAGGAAAATTGCAAACTGCCTCCATACAGGGATAGATTAGTAATTCAACAATGCAAATAATTTTATTATGAAAATATACATTTCGTAGTTTTTCATGATATCTAGAATCCCAAAGGTATGTTTATAAAATTTCGCGCGCTCGATTTCGGCCTAAATCATCATCCATTTCGATACAAATTTGCAAAAGTGCTAATTCGTACGCGAACTAGCTTCTTACTGCTCATCACAGCATCTATCTCATTCGCACGTGTTGTCGGATGAGATGGCATGCATTTTAACCTCGCGCACAAAATAGTTAGTGCCGTCGACTAGTTGAACCTTAAAAAACAGTTTTATCTGACTAAACCATTACCAATCTAATCAGTAAATCCATTTACTTGCGTTTTAATTAGGTATTAATGTCTTAGGACAACAGCGGAAGCACGTTGAACGCACTATGGTCTATGTCTTGATTGGAACAAGGAATTTCAATTGAACTCAATAGCAATAGGCTTGTCCTATTATAGGAGTTATGACGTTGCTGGACAGATAGTAGGTATGTTGTACTGTTGTTATGGAAGCATCACGTAAGTAAAAATTTAATCAATCTGCCTAGTCTGTTCCCAACAATCATGGGGTCGGCATCCAGTCTTACCGGCTGAGTAACTCCAAATATACCTTGGCAAATTCGTACGTGACACTCCTATGACTCGCGCGGGTGGCGGGGGACGTTACATGACGTGACGGTGCGATGGATGACGGGTCGAGGCTCCGGTCAGGTGACCCCGTCCCGCGCGCACGTTTTACCACCCCCGCTGCCTAAGGCCAACGCAGACCGGGACTGGATGGCATGGGATTTTTATTTAAAATCCCAATCTACCATTTTTAATACTGAGGCACATCAACAGTCGATCAAACGCAACTAAAGACTAAATTTGTATCGGGCAACAGGAGCTGCCGAGGCATGCTTTGTCGTGCCGCGGCACGCCGTGGCAAGGCGCTGGAATGCCGCGGTATCTATGCGGCTAGTGTGCGCTGACTGAGGGCAAAATCCCTTGCCATCCCGTCCCGATCTGCGTTGGCATTTACGTCCCCCGTGCTCACGGACCAGGGGATTGTCACTGTGGAGTATCACGTACGAATTTGCCAAGCTATAGTTAATAAAATACTCTATGGCAACACTGACTTGTCAGGTTCTGGCTTCTCTGTGACTAGCATGACAACTATCAAAGATTCACAAATTAATGACAAAACAAAGAAATTTGGAACACCAGTAAAGCATGAGCTATTATGTAACGATTTCACTGTGATAACTTAGGTGAAGGTATTTCCTAGCATCAATCGTTATAACAGCTTACTTGATGCTGACTTCCATAAGTTGAATTGATTTGATTTGACACCAACGGCAAAAGTTAGTTGACTAATATCACATTTCTGGCACAGCATGACCTATTTGTAAAACTTCATGAACCATAATGATATGAATGAAGACATATTCATATGTCATGGAGAGGAATATATGACAATAGCAGATACACTTAATGTATATAAAGTAATTTGAAAGGTTATATTTGCTTTTTATGGGGCTTCACACGCTGAGGGCTTTGCTATGGCAGATAGTTTAGAAGTAGCAACTTTGTTCCTAGGATCTAGATTTATCTCAAGGACAAACTGTGCTTAGCTTTACCTGCAATAAAACCTCTGGAAGCACTGATCTGATTACTAAACTTTATTTATTGAAAAAGAGAACAGTGTTAACTATTTTAAGCCTGATAAATTGTAGGGTTCCTTATAGAAGTGAAAATTCAAAGCTGGAAGGCTTTTTTAGTCTCATAATTGCACCACTTGCAAATTTTACTGGAGTTTAAATTCCACGATGTTGTAAAAGTACCATTATATTTTTAAATAAAATACTGGTCTCCTTTTACATTTTAAATGATTTTGATATGGAATTACATTACTACTGTAATATTTCCATGAGATTTTATTAGTGTACTGTATGAATTATGTTGTTAATAAACCGCTCTAAACATTGTCTATATAATTAGTTGATAATCATTTTAGTATCATTTGATAATGCCATTGCAACAGAGTAAGTGGCTTTACTAAGACGTGTCAATTTGTTGTGAAACCTAGTAGGTTTTTAAAAGAATTTATTTAGTTTTAACTGTCTCGGTTACCGTGTGTATGTTATCAAAGCTTAAGTTGAATTTGACAATTTATCTGTTTCACACATATTGTGTTTGATTCTGGTGGCAATGCAATTTGTAATATAAAAGTTTGTTTTAAAATTTAATACAATTTTAGTGTCAATTTCATTATACAATGTAAGCTGGTTGTTGACTTAGAGTACTACTGATGAGTTGTGGCACGCCTAAATATAGGCTTTGCGAACTTTCGCACATGTACACTAGTGAAGAAAACAGCCATTTGATTTGAGCAACAATGAGAGTTCTGAGCAACCATTGGTGCTTACTTCAGACGGGCCGCAACTCATTGGTCGTACTGTAATGTCAGTTTAAGGTTAGCTCATATTGCCAAGGTTAATTTTCATACTTATGTGCAGACCACAAACTATAGTAGTCAAAGCAGATCTTTGTGTCTTGGAAGTTGTCTGCAAGACCCTGTGTAGTTGCTATTTTTGTGTCAATGTTGAAGTAGATGACAGCATTGTATAACTGCCTCTCTCACTCGCTTACGTTTGTCACATTGTCCTATCTCGCTTACTGTATGCATTATACTGACAAACTGTTTCTTGCACAATGGTTTCAGAGCCAACTTCAGATACACAAATATCCGCTGTGACTACTGTACATATATGTCAACTATGCTGTATATGTATGACCCTAGTTGCAGACCAAGAACTAAGATAATTTAGCTTAGCTTAGTTGCCATACCCGAGATATTTCCACACAAATTTTTTGGTCTACTCACCTATGAACTAAGCTGAATGAACTAAAAGATAAAAAGAACGTGAAAAATTTAGCCTCTGCGAAAAGCAATATTTTTGTGTGGTATTAAAGCAAAAAATGAATAAATATTCATATTTAAGTTTTTTTATCAATCAACATTGTCTAATAACTTTTTTTTATTATTGATAGGCTCATGATTGACCCTATGATAATCGAAGATGCTATCAACGGTGAAGCACGGTTGCCTAGAAGTAACCTATTTTTACTCTTGACTTAAAATTCTGGTTGTAGTTATCAGAAAACAAACCGTAGCAGGGCATTCCACTCCTGGGTTCATAAATAACCAATATTCATTTTTATTGCATGCATAATGGCTTTTTAACTAACAGTAATCTACCTACATACTGCAGCCTTTTCATTTTGTAACGAGTCAACAGATAATTTCAAGTAATATTGACATGTTTTGTTGTTTATTATTAATGTCATCTGTTAGCTAATGATTTATGTCATGGTTATAATGGGGAATAAGACCTTGAATAATAAGGCGGGCATAAATTGCGATATTATAGATTATTTATAAGTAATGACTCAGACCATTTATTTATTTTGGTTTATTCAGTCCATTGAGATCACCAAATTGGCGAAAGTCTATTGTTTGTTCTATTGTGTCTGCTAATTAGCACTCAAGGGGATAAGGTGTGTTCACACAGGCAATGAATTGCCCAAATATTGGCAAATGAGGTTAAAAGATTGTACAGAAATTGTCAAAAATTGCCAAATTACAGTTGTCCGTGTAAGTTTAGGGCCTTAAGGGCGGGTTTCTGAATAGAGTATTTATGTGTTATGTTGCCTGTCCTATGTTTATCCTGACAGCCGGATAGGTTATCGGCTAAAGTAGAGTTTATTATTTATGCTCAACTTCAAATTCTACATTCTGCGTTTTGTGGTAGGAAGTTTTTATTGGCTTATAAATATTCAGGTATTAAAAAGGTTTCTTATCCCTGGCGTGACATATGAAGGTAATAATGTCAGCTGCCAATCTTCTTGGCCGCCCTGATCTTAGGTAATAAGGCCCTGATGTTGGCTACTATAGCTGCAAATCTCAGGTCAGTGGGTCGACTTAGAAATTGTGACACATCGCAGGTATTTTTCTTTTGTAAAGAATAGGAATACTGTTAAATAAAATCTAACCTAGACCAAAGTTTTTGTGCCACTGATAAGCCTTGAATTTGAATAATAGAGAAAATGTTTGTACGGTTTTGTGCTATCAATTTTGTTTGTGTAGCTGTGTAATTAAATACAGTCGAAAATTTATAAAAACCTCCGTTATCAAGTACATACTAGAACAATACAGTGTGACGTAAATTTCGTCACGGTATACCGAGGTGAACCACACATTTCGTATTCCTAAAGAGCACCAGCACCTATCTGACCGAGATTTCAAGGCAAAACGACGCTGTACAACGCTTTTTCAGACACCAAATACGGACATTACGAGATCTATGAACTCCTGATAAAAAGAACACGTAACAACGATATTACCAAACATATGGCTTCGCCACGCTGAAGTGTCATAAATAAACATAGAAACCAATTAATAAGGTTAAGAAATATGATGAAATAAGCTGTAAACTTACCAAAATAAGCCACCCACTGGGTAGGCTTTGAATTATCGGCGGAATCTTGATTGTTTAATTGCACTTGGCACAAAAAAACTTAACCACGGTTATATATTTTAAATCACGGTGTTTCGTGTAAAAAACTTTACCGAGCATGCCCTAATGTGATTTTTAATATGAATTTTCATAGGAAACGTGAACGACGTTTCGCAAAATTGTCACGGAAGGAGCGAGAAGGTAGAGGAAACGCGCTATGCTGCTACGCCATCTACTTCTGCTGTCATATTCAATATTGCCATCGTATTCGTATCGATTGATACGTAAAACGGAGCATGCGCGCTGTTGTAAACATTAGTGCATGATGCGCTATCTTGTGTTGTCTATTTACCTATTTGTTTACAATTTTTAAAGTATTTACAATAATATGTGTAAAATCATCTTAGGTAATGTTTGAAATGCACATACTCAAAACGTGATTAGTGTTATCACGATTAAAATTTACACGACATTTCTGTATTTCGGAACGTACTCATGAAAAGTGTATTGAACTGTATTGTAGCGACATCAATGGCGAATCTCAGAACTAAGAATTAAGTTGTCATTTCCTTTTCTGTCAAATGACAGAACTGTTCCCTAGATGGCGCTGCAATTCCGCCACAGTCTTAAAAAAAAAATATCCATCCTCACGGATTTGCAGCACTTTTAAATGTTTATTATGACTGGATTAAGACAATAGGCTTTCCTGTAGAAATATGGGGCACCATAATCTGGGCCCCTGCAAATTAAGGGTGTAGGTAGGTACTCTACTTATTTGAAAATTTTTAATTGTTGGTCATCTCACTATCCTTTCCAGAATTTAAGCGTTATGTATGTTATGACATGAATTGTTGACCCATCCCATTCTAATTTTAGAGAGAAATAAAAGAACGTTGAAAAATACGTAGAGTGCTTGTCTACTGTGTTGGGATCAATTTCCAACTTTCCAGTCTAACCGGAGATTTCCTGACCTCCACAACCGAGTATACTTCTCGCCAAACTTCTTGGCCGCCCTGACTGAAGTTGGCTACAATGGCTGCCTTGCGCATCGGAAAGCCAAACTTCAGAGCGGCCCAGAAGTTTGACAAGCACTATAACACTCCCTTTGGCAATACGGCCTTATGTACCTATGGCCGTCAAAGATCTATCTATAAATGACAGCCACCAGCTTACGTGCTTTCCGTGTTTTTCTCGCCAAACTTCTGGGCCGCCCTGAAGTTGGCTCTCCCGATGCGCAAGGCATGAAACGGTGCTGTTTTTACATGAGATTTACTATTGCACAGCCATTGTAGCCAAGTTCAGGGCGACCAAGAACTTTGGCGAGAACTATAAGGCAGAATCTCGGTAGTCTGTACCTATATAATGCATGGTACCCATCCTCGGCAAGCGTTGACTTAACTCTAATATCGAACCGTGCGGCTGTTATTATGTAACCACGAGTTCCACGAAAGTGAGATACCCTAACGATAAATTCAAAAACTTTAACCTCCTTCTAGGGCAGTTGGGTAAATAGGTAGTCTTGTAATATTGTACCTAATTGTAAAACACTTTTTTTTAAAGAGTGAGGAGTGTGGTGTTTCTTGTCCGTTCTTCTCCATAACAAGCTACTTTGCCGGATGAACGATAGAATCTTATTATTACATTTAAGGCGCAGATACCCCTGAGTAGCTGATTTAAAAATGAGAATCAAGTCTAAACGGCTAGTCGTAATTTTTCGGATAAAATAAATGTTACATTAGACTATTTTCTTAACTGAGAGAGCTCGTGGCTAAATAATAACAGCCGCACGGGTCGATCTTCAAGGTTAAGCAACGCTTGACGAGTTCGGTCCGTGGATGGGTGACCATTTTAACATACCGAGTTTCCTCCGTGCCTCGAAAAGCACGTTAAGCCGTTGGTCCCGGTTGTCATTTGAAGATCTTTGACAGTCGTTACGGGTAGTCAGAAGCCTGATCTGACACCAGTCTTGCCAAGAGGTATTGTGTTACTCAGTTACTGGGTTGTGGAGGTCAGATAGGCAGTCGCTCCATGTAAAACACTGGTACTCAGCTGAATCCGGTTAGACTGGAAGTCGACCCCAACAATATTTGGGATAAAGGCTAGGCTGGTGAGAGTATTTTCTTAACAATTTGATCTATAACATTAATTCAACATATTTTCTATTTTGATCGTATAACATCGTGTAATTAATTTGTAAAGTTATGTCTAAAACGGACATAAACACGACAATCGCACCAAAACCACTGGGCGTATTTTAATAAAATCGACACCATCTCAAAGACAATTTAATTAGGTATCTACATTTCAATCTGAGGCTTTTTTTAAAGTCATAGAATAATAAGAAAAGTACAAAAATCTACTAAATTTTGGGTCGCGCGGGTGTGAAACGAGTGCGCGTTTTGCTACATCAAGGTCGTTGGCGAATTTTTAACGTTCAAAAGTGCCGCGCCGTCAACGGTCATAATTAGCGAACAAAATTGTTTTTCTATTGTTTCACACCGATCCATGTTTCTTGAAAAAAAAATTGACTTTGTCGCCGGATTCCAATGACGTTTTGTTCCCAATAATGCTATCCATTTCATAAACTAACAGAAACCTAAAGACTGATGATAGATTAATAATAAAGATACATAGATAAATCAATTTATTCGAAGCAGATAGAAAGTGTAGCAAAATAAATAGAATGTGTAACTAGGGGCTATATATCATGCTGCATGTCAACGTTCGCGAGACCGCGTTAGCTACGCGTATTGAATTACGGTAGTGCCCGTTCAAGAGGTACAGGCAAGCACAGAAGCAATATCCAAGATATATATTTTTAATGTAAATTATTCCTGACAACTACCGGATAAGCAAATAGGAAGGTACTTACGTTACATTTGAAATAAAATATGTTTTATTTGTGGATCTGGTACCCAAGGGAGGCCTGTTAGAGAGAGACGGAGCTAAATAGGACGAAGAGCAATATTCCTTTATCACAGTTGAATCATGATGGCGTTGACACGTTATAGTACAGCTCCTGCAGTTAGTTATACTCGGATTCCTATTCTGTCTTCTAGTACCTACCTATTACTGTAAATAAACATTTTAATGAAATCGCGTAATTATACCAAGTTATTTACATTGTCCACACAATCGACACATAAACACATTGAGGTGGGTATGCACTATGTTCGCGAACCGCTTACGTTCCGCGCTCCTGCAACGTTGCACATTCGCTCCGCGGCAGGCGATCCGCAGGCTTATTACGTATCTTGCAACTCTTGCAAGAGCAAAACGATAGCGATTTTTGCGCAATAATTGCTCTTCAATACTGAAGTTTTAAAGATTTTGGCGGTTTTTGATAGAAATAAGTGCATTTGACAAATAGCGAGCGATTAGCAAACAATTGTGGAGCTACCATACCTGTAGGTGCCGACTTTTATGACTAAGCGTTTGATCACGCGATGATCACTGATTATATACGTATATATTTTGTACGTAATAAGTCTGCCGCTGCCGAGCTGTGTCGGTTTTTAGCTCGAACACAAAGCGGAGCGCATCCCGTCTCCATTGAAGCAGTTGCAGGCGCGCGGAGCGCAAGAGGTTCGCGAACATATTGGATGTGGATACCCACCTTTGTATTATTAAAGAAATAAAACCAATGATTAATTAATAATTAACGTAACGTGTGTATTTAATACCTACAAAAAATCATGAAGTCCTGAAACTATGGTTCTGAAGTCCGAGTCGCAATTTTCGGTGATTGATTGATAATTATCCTTCCTTACTGATTTCGGCAACGGCGACCAATCTTAACGGAGACAAGCCATCGGTGCGGGACATATTATAATGCATAAGTGTGCGTGCAAACACAGGACCACTCACTCTGACCTCTCCGTTGGTATAGCGGTCTCAAGCACGACTGCTGAGCATGTAGTTCGGGGTTCGATTCCCAAATCGAGCAAAAAGTGATTGATAGATATCATTGTGCAAAATACTAGACTAAGGCCAATCTGCCCAAAAAACTTAACTCAGAGTTAGTTGCTAACACGAGGTTAAATTGACAATAGTGTATGGATATTGCAAAAAATCTGCAAGTTTAATATTTATCTTCATCTATGACGTAGTATGTGTTCAATTACCTTGATCTTCACAGCGTTCTTCATCTGTTGATATTTTATTAATTTTGAATTATATTAGTGAGAATGCAGTGTTGCAATCTATTTGCAGCAAATCACCTTTCAGAAGGTTAGATCATAGTATTTAAACGAGCGAGAATGAATTCAAATTAAAGGTGAAAAAAATACTAAATATGTCTTACTGAAATATCAAGTGGGAGAACGTAACCTATCCGTGTTGGGGTTCTCTATGCTCCCGAGCTCGCTTCGCTCGCTTTTTGACTAATTCGTTGAAAACACGAATACACCCGAACTCCCGCGCTGCACAGCGATGTCGCTTTGATGGTTGTTCAGCTATTTTTAAAAGAATAATATGCTAAAATAGAAACCCACAATTAAAGTATATAACAATATTATTGTCGCAGCACTAGTATTATATTATCTGTGCCGCAGATCACAAAAACCTCCTTAAAGGTATTAATCAAACCGGATAAACAGTTAGTTACTATAAATAGTTACTTAGTATAATAGTCGCCCATTCAGTATATTAATGGTACAAAAATCAAAATCAAAATGTCTTTATTCAATTAGGCCATTATGCGGCACTTTTGAAAGGCAAAAAAAAGTAATAATAATTGATTCTACCGTCCATTCAGAAATGTAGCTTGTTATGGAGAAGAACGGACAAAAAACTACACACTACTATATAAAAAAACAAAAGTATTTTGTTACATTATTCTTGTTGGAAAAATACATTTATGTGAGAACGATGTAAAAAAACGTGCACATAAAAGCGTCTAGAGTAAAACAAACAGGCGGAGGCAGCTAAGTTATGATCAATCCCAACTGATAGCGCCCGTTCGCGAACATGACACATGGATCGGCACCACTCAGCTCAACCATCATGAAGGGAACCGAATGATCCAACACATATGCCACCCGGTTAATACCCGTCCGGTTAATAATTTCCCTTTTCAAGTTTTCGGAATAATATAAAATATTGCTGCGGCTTATATTATTTATCCTCGAGCTAGAAATCTCGAAACTAATTAATAAGTCAGAAGCCAGTGGTCATTGTAGTTTTTTAATTATAATTTTACAAGCTTTATTAATAAAAGTAGACAAATTTTTAATCAGATGCACCGTGATAAAATCTTGTTTCTTTTGATTTAAATAATTAGGTAGGAACATTTTATTACCATTTTATTATTGTCAAGTCTGTTTCCTGGCACGTTTGACGTCGATGGCGCTTGGAATGACGCGACAACTTATTTGATGAGCATTCTTTTCTTCACTAGCCATGAAACTTAGGTTGCATTTCATCCAGCAGCCTTAGTGCGAAACGAATTCGGCAAGGCAAAGGGCATGGAAAATTTACCAATCACATGCGAGATGAAAGACGCGGTGTGGATTTCCGTCTATGTGATTGGTCGATTTTTTTCATAATATTTGCCCTTTGCCTTGCTGAATTCATTAAGCAATAAGGCTACAGATAACATAACATCACGCCTGTCCAGGGTTGGGCAGAGATGGACCTACGTAGGCGCCGATTGCCTTAGATAGCTGATTTTAAAATGAGAATCACGTCTAAACGGCTAGTCGTAATTTTTTGAAAAATATATGTTACATTAGACCATTTTCTTAATCATTTGATCTAAGAAATTTTTGAGTTTTATACGTAGGTATAACATAGTGTAATTAATTTGTAAAGTTATGTCTAAAACGTAAAAAAACACGACAATCGCACCAAAACCGCTGGGCGTATTTGAATGAAATCGACACCATCTCAAAGACAATTTAATTATCTATACATTTTGATCTGAGGCTTTTTTTAAGTCATAGAATAATAAGGAAAGTACAAAAATCTACTAAATTTTGGGTCGCGCGGGTGTGAAACGATTACGCGTTTTGTTCCCTCAAGGTCGTTGGCGTTAGTCGTCGTCTTAAGGCCCATGTAATAGGGGGGCAGCCTATGCTGGTGAGATATTCCAGATGGAAAAACCCAATAAACCTTTGCCCGACCCAGGACCACAGACGTTTGTGACCAATGAAATTTTTTACAAGCTTTTATTTAACTTGCAATGTATGTATGTATGTATGTAAGTGTGTTCGGGTCAAATCTTGAAACTGAATTTTAAAGCAGTTATCCTCCACCGATTAAGATGCAATTTTGGATTCACGTTTACTTTGGATGATAATGCATGGTTAACTAAAGTGACGTCATTCTTAATCTAATATGGCGGACGGCCCAAGATAGCGGACCAGTTATTTTTGTGCACTGCCATGATATGGGTATGAAATGTAAAGGTTTTCTGGGAACAATAGGAAAAAGCTTGTATAAAAAAAAATAATTTTTTTTTTAGATATGTTCACAAAAATGTAACACCTGTATTGTGGTGCCTCGTCATAGACAGAATTTTATTGCACTAGACAGTCAACGATCTACGGTCATTAAGATAGAAGCCAACTCATAAAAAAATCAGCGAATAAAAAAGCATACAAAAAACTTAATGAATAGGTAATTAAGCTCGTAAAGACCAAATTTAAACAAATAAAAAGGAATATTCATTGTAAACGCAGCGACTTTTAGAAGGTCGCCCGGACTTTTACTCAAACTGAATACATTTGAAATTAGACTTCATTTAAAAAAAACGCACCGTATTGAGTGCTTGTGTCATAAAAAATCAATTACCTAAGTTCTCTATTTTTAAACTTGGGCAAAATTTTGACTGTGGACTATTGCATGTGAGAAATAAAATGAAGTGCATTCTTACATACAAAATGTGTTTTGTTTGAATTGCTTAGTTATTTGATCATCAATACAATTGAGGTGAGTAGATATAAATTGTTATTAAATAAGAAAAAAAACATATAACAAACATACAGATAAATATTGTACACTAAAGGGAAAAGTGTTTTGTGCCCGATTGTACTAGGCCTGTACTTGCCCAATTGAACCGGCCAGTCTTATTCGCTTTCCGCACTGGACACTGGCCATCCAGTGTTCGAAATATGAATTTAGAAAACAATTTTCTGTTATATTTATAAATAAAAGAACAAATGAGTGATAAAGATTTAGTGTTCAAATTGTTAAAGTGAAATTAGGTAGATTAATTAATTTAGTTAGCATTGTCAAAAGAATCCATAAAAGTGTACTTCGTGGTGGTTTTTCGTACCTATATTATGTTGATTTAGTGATTTGGATAACATTTTAAGGAAACATTTTAAAGGGCTGAATGTGCTACACATCTGTGCCTGAAAGCTGTAAAGTTTTAATAAGTAGGTAAGTAACTGTACTGTAGGTATACCTACCAATAGTTAAATGAAAAACAAATCGATTGTGTTTCTTCAGAGTCTGGAATGGCCTCTTCGTAGTTAGGGATATATTTTACCTGAATTAAATGTATGTACCTACGGTACTCGATAATGCATTTATTCTCTGATAGAAAAGCGCAGCCTAAACCACTGAGCCTAACTAGAAGTTTACTGCTTGATCTGAGGTTAGGAGGATGAAATTTTGCACGAAAGCATATTCGAAAAGTCATACCTGTATGGGATGATTCGCCAATAACCAGATACAAAATAATACCAACTCTTATTTAATTTTTACGTGCGACAAGATTGGTTTGCTGGTCCATGCATATCCGGAAATTATTCTAAAAAGTTGTAGAGTCACATTGCTGTAGGTTCTGCATAATTATATATTTTTTAAAGTTGTTGTGTAATTGGAATTTAATGGAATTAGGACGTCCATAAACATTAGGTAGGTACCTAATTAACGGTAAATATAATAATAAAAGGGCATGATTAGTAAAAAACCCTTAGTTAGTCATTATTTTTGTATGATTAATTTAAGATTTTCACTCAAATTACGCCATACAGTAAGTACATATAGGTACCTCGTTTGAACAAAAACTTCAAAAAAAAAAGGACCTAGCAAGTTGAAATTTATACCAGGTACTGAGGGCTAAAGACAAAATCAAAAATCAGATGTTTAAAAATCAAAGTCAAGTCAACACGATAAAAAGATACGGCTAGATTTTCGCGTAAGTACCAAAATTTACATTAATTTCCAACGTTTTTAATTTTTCGGAATTTTCCCTTTACTTGTGCTACCTTTTAACCAAAATTGACAATTATAGGTCAACCGGAAGTATCCTATAGGGTTTTGGGTCGGAAACCTTTAAGGTAGTTCTAGTTGAAGTAGAATCACGAAATTTGGCAAAAAGTAATGTCTTACAGTACAAAAAAAGGAAAAATGCAATAAAATTAAAAAGTTGAAAATTAAGGTAAATTTTGGTACCTACTTACAAGTTTTCGCGAAAATCTAAATTTGCCCATATCTTTAAAACTTAGCCCCCAATAAAAATGATAACTATTTTATTATGGCCGTACAACGGGTAGGTACGGAACCCTCGGCGCACGAGTTCGACTCGCACTTGACCGGTTTTTTTTTAAATCTCGGAGCTCGATCGTGTTACTTTACGATTTGAGGCATCAAAAGGCGTATACAGGGTTCTCTGGTCTCTGGTTAGTACCTCAGTGAGTTATGTTTACGCAGATGTGGCGGTGATGGGTATATGCAGTGGTGTCTCATCCCATACCAAGAAACCGTGCCGACGTACTGTACTGATTATACTGATTATTTTTTGTACATCAATCGCGTTCGGTTCTGTTCCGCGGATATAGATGGTGATCTATCTATCGCGGAGGAATGGAAACGAACAAGATCGATTTACAAAAAAAATATCGGTATAATAAATGTTTTCTATTCTATTCTATTCTACTCTATTATATTCTATTCTATTCTATATGAAAAACGCTAGTTACGTCGGCACGTTTTCTTTGTATGGGATGAGGTATGCTAGTATTATATTATCTGTGGTATGGATATATATCAGATAAAAGCCGGAAACGTGCGTTCGGCCTTAGCGCTTGTCGCCTAGGAGCTAATAAATAAAAAATTAGACTAGTTGTAGGCACCTAAGTACTATGTGATATAATACACATCCAAATATAACCGGTTTTTTGATTTAATACCTATTTATACATTGAAGCGAATAACCTTCAGAAAACATCATTGATGCCGAAAATGTGCACCGCAACAATCTGCATGGCACTCCCGTTTTCCGTCACTTCGAATATTGCAAGGTTTTCCTGTTAAAACTGCATAGCGCATTTTGGATTGTGCGCACCTATAGTGGAGTAGTGGCAGCGTTTCACCCGTAATACATGGTACTTAAAATTAGATATTTAAGACACACACCGAGACACGACGTACTTTTTACGCGACTGCCGAAGGAGGGTAATGTGTTTATCAGTCTATGTATGTACGTACGTGTGTTCCTATGTGGCGTTCTAGAGACCAAACGCGTTGGCCGATTTTGATGATTCTTACGTCAATCGACTCGTCTTAACCTTGCGAGTGTCACTGGCTACATTAAAACAGAAAAATGCGGTATTTTGAGCGCCATGTTGTGGGTGCCCAATTTTTCTTTCTTTTTTTCTAATCCCATCGTGTGGGGTATCAAAATAAAGGAGTTGAAGAGGTGATTTCAAAAATATACAACACTTAAATGTTTAAAAGTACCTACCGAATTCGAAAAAAAATGTTAGATAAAAAATTATAAATAAAATGTTAATCCATAAAATCGAACCTTCTTATTTTACCAGACGTACCAATCTCACCATTTTCCAGGCCATCATGAAGCTCTACCGTTTCTTGAAACACGTGCCTGGCGTCAGCAGCAAGCCCAAAACGGTGGTCGCCCGCCATGAGAACTACATTGTTGGAAAGACAGTGTAGTTATCTTAATGGGAGAGTGCATCCTGCCTGACACTGGTAGCCCAACCACCAAGTGTGCCACTTAGCTGTGCTGATTCAGTGTCCGTGAAAGATGGAGCCTTACATCTATATCTATACTAATTAACATTATTTAATAATGTTAATACTTTCTTTGTTTGAAAGATTATGTCCCGATATTGGTCCCATTTTAATTTGGTGAAGATCTGATGAAGAACTTCGGAGATATATAACAGAACTCTTCAATAAATAACGGCAAATCTCTCGGGCTTGCTGCAATCGCATGTCTGTTTTTTGTTTATTTCATAACATAACATCACGCCAGTTGGCTCTAAAGGGGTACGCAGATGTTTACAGTTCACCTTGGTCACAGATAATATAATATACCCTTGGTACACTCTCATTTCGCCGGTTATGTTCAGTTTCATGATATTCGGGTTATCTATTCTGGCATTATAGGTACTTAACTACTTGCCTATTAGGTAGGTACAACTAAAAAGTGAAAAATAAAAAAACTTTTTGCAAAAAAATACTATCGACTTCCCAACTAGCAAAGTAGTCCTATAATCTAAGCCTATATCTCGAAAAAGACATATAAATGAGTTATAAAGGTTTTAGCGGTGACAGCGTGTTGTATAAAAGTGTTCGGCAACACAATTTTGCTCTATAAGCTTATAGGACAAAAATGACCCATAAATAAAGGACGTAAACGTTTACTACACCATTTTATACAACCTTTATAGTTTGTGCTATAGCAAGCGCTAATATCACTAGTACAGAATAATACTGCTCTATAATATTGTTAAAAAATGCCTTTATTCATCTGATTTGCATAATAAAGGTTACAAACGAACTGCTATAATCGTTTCGTTTTAGCAGTGATGAACACTCAACTATAACTTGTCGTATTGAGGCTCAGATCAAATAAAAAGTCAAGATGGAACGTTGCAAACAACAAAGTGAAGCCGGTTCAAAGTAAGCCTTGCCGTATAAATACACAATTATACGCGTACACTTATAACGAAACTACCCCTTAGCTTATCAGTTGAGCTTTATTATTTGATCTGTAAGCTCGAAGGACAAGCTAAAGCGTAATTTCGTTATACGTGAGTGCGTGTAATTGTGTATTTGTACGGCAAGGCTTAGTTTGAACCGGCGTCACTTTGTTGTTTGCAACGTTCCATCTTGACTTTTTATTTGATCTGAGTATTGAGGATATTCAATCGTTGCTATAGTACTAAGTAAGTTAGTAGTTAACAAAAACTCTGCAATAGAGCGATTTTGTGATGTAGCTTAGTTCCAGATTATTACTATGTAATGTAACTGTACTTTATTGGTTTAGAGATGACTATTATAGTTTTACTAATAAGCATATCACACAAACACTTTTTTAGAGCAAAATTGTTGTGTAATGACTTTTCAGTTCCTATAATACTTGTTAGTATCATGACAGAGTATATGTTTCTTTAATAACACAAAAACGACACGTAAAAGTGGATAAATGTTGCTATTAAATGACAATTATGTCCAGAAGAAGATTTTTTTATCTCACTTTTACAACCATATTCAGACATTTTTATTCGGCCTGATAGAATGCTATAATGGCGCTTAAAACTCGAAGTCCCTATAAAAGTTTTTTTTTTTGTGAAATCTCAATAATTCAAGGAGGGCACGTAAAATTTATGATAAACCTAACCATATTTTATCCGTGAAATTGCAGTCGCACATCATTTCACACTCTATAAACAAAAATAATAATTAAATAAAATTTATATTCAATACAAATTGCTTCAATTCTTTTATAAATATTAAATAGGTAATTTATTTTGTTAAATCTTTACACTCTCATGATAGAAGAATAAATGGTGAGTGAATTTGAGGTAAAGGAAACATAAACTCTCGTATGGTATGAAAAAGTACTATAAAAGTTCCTTAAAGGTGTTTATCTACTTCGTTTTCGTTATATTCGAATTATAAAATTGACAGCGGTTTCATTATGATACCCATAACGACATCGGGTTGCATTATGCGAATCGTCGTAAATTCTAAAACACAAGCAAAGACATTCTGAACATACAGCCAGGTACCTATAATATTACTTCGAAATCGAGACAATGTAAATGATGTTTTTAAAAATGGAACAAGTTTAGAACAAAAGTATCGTATACTATTTGGCTGTTGCGGCTACAAGATCTTTGCCTTTTACCTAATAATGACTAAATAAAAATAAAATAAAAAATGGACGCGGGAAAATAATTCTGAGTGAAATTTTGTTCCAAATTTTATTAAAAATTTCTTCAACATCAAGTGATATTGAAAATACACTCCCAGATATAACAAATATAGCAGTTGCGGCTACAAATAATTTACTACCAGAAAAATCAAGACATGTATATGAGAAATGAAATACTTAAACACACTTCCTGAAATACTTATTTGTCTATATCTGTGTTTTATTCCTTCCTTCGTAGATAAAATCTTGTATGCAACTGTACGTTATTGGTCTTTTAATAACTCGCGTGCCCACCTATTTCGGTACGCGCTACGCTTGTGCCGAAAAATGGCACTCGTATTAAAAGACCGTCCATAACGTAACAGTTGCATTATAAATAGCTATTATTAACCAGTACATCACTATTTTGTGACCCGTGCACTATTACATAGCGTATACAATGACTGATTTGTCATGTGTAACATTCCTATTGGTTCATTTTAACATTGAATGGAGAAATAAATGCGCCACTTTCGAATAAAATACACCTTCTTTGGGGTTTTATAGGACCAAAAACAGTGTTGCCCAAAACGTTCTATGGCTTATTATACAACTAGTTTTTGTTACTTGGGTTCCAAATAAGAAAACTATAAAGTGAAAAATAACTTTATTTTTGGAAGTCGGTGTTCATAATGCAAAAAAATGTCATCTAACAAAGACTCCGACTTCCAAAAAAGAAGTTATTTTTCACTTTGTAGTTTTCTTATGTGGAAGTCGGTAGTATTTTTTTGTAAAAAGTTTTTATATTCGCAATTTAATCATGACGGGACTAATATACTTCATCATAGAGCACTTGATCTCCATTTGTCAAAACCACTGTTCAAAGAACAGATCTGTTGTTTTACCAACCTTACCTCTCTCTCAACATTTCAGCCACCATGAAGCTCTTCAAGCACGTGCCCGGCCTCAGCTACAAAAAGCCTACGACGGTGCTCGCCCGCCATGAGGATTACACAGTTGGGCAGACGACTGGTGGACTCAGTGTCCTTTTCACCATACTATGCATCGTCGACCTTTTTGGAGTATTCCCGGTTATTACTCTGCCGAAGAGTGTTATTTCTTGCGGTAAGTGCTTAATTGCTTAGGAATCAACGACTTTATATGTCCAGTTTTGGGCTAGTGAGATACGAAGGCCCAAACTGGATACCTCTTGTGATGGAGCGACAACGCCCATAAAGCTCTCAACAGACGGGCTACATTAGATTTCACCGCCAGCTCTAGAATTGCATTTTGGATACGGATTTTGTGCGGTTGATGTAACTGCCAAAAACTGCCAACAGACTGTGCAGTCCGCTTGCAATCGGAATGAAGCTGATGTGCAGTTTCAATGCAGCCCGTCTGCTTGGAGCTTGGGTTTCACCATCAAAAATTTCCAGTAGCAGTTCTCCCGGCACGGCGTCTAGATTTTTGCCCAAATTATGGGAGTCAGCTTGCTCCCTATTACACTGAAGGAATGTAAGTGTTACTAACAAACATATCTTCCTAATACAGGCGTGGTGTTATGTTTATTACATAACAATATTTTCTGCCCAGGTGTTTACGGGCTACCACTAGTGCTGGGAGTATTCGGGCTGCAGCTGTACACAGCAGTTTTATTGGGCAGAAGCTGGCTACTTGCGCAGAAGATCACTCCTGATATCAAAGAGAAGAACCGGTGAGTTTGATTTGAATATCTCTAGAGTATAATAAGGTATGGATTTCGTTAGGTCTATACGGTGCGCCCTGGACATTCAATTGACAATCACAGCAGTTTTTTGTGTCTTTGAAGTTGGCTCTGCGAACCATTGCGCAAGAAACAGTTTGTCATCGGGTATACTGCATAGAGTAAGCGAGATAGGACGATGGCGACAAACGTAAGCGAGTGAAACAGGCAGTTATACAATGCTATCTTCTACTTCATCATTGACACAACAATAGCAACTGCGCAGGGCAGCGACCACACAGCCCCTAGACGCCTCATAACAGGCGAGCGATGTCTGTCAACACATATGACTAAAAAGATCATATACAGGTAATACAGGTCGCCACTCGACAATTTCGAATTAGTACCAACCACTTCTGTGAGCCGTAAACACTTCCGCGTCAGTCAATAAAAAATTGACGAAATAAATATTATAATGGCCTCTTGTACAATCCGTTGGTATGGTAACAACAGCCAGACTTCGAGTTTACGGAAAATGGCATAACATTTCATTGATAAGTTAATAGTTACATATAAACATAATTAGATTTATTTTCTAATATTATTTATCGGAGTTCATATTATACTGGTCATGTTTGTAGGTGAAAACGCCCACCGCATGTTTGCGTCTCTTTCTTTTTAAAGTATTTTTTTCGCTATCTCTTCTCCTCTATAATTTCGTAAACACAACTAGTGATGCACCATATCCTAAGACCAAATCTGTTATCGATAGTACTAGAAACCGTACAAATAAAAACATTAAATCTGAATAGTTTGTTAGTTGTGAAACGATTTTTTGATGACGTTTTTTCACTAAGATTTAATATTACTATATTTAAGAACCAACAACCAAACAAAGTATGTTACCTTTAGAATTTCGATATTTTTTTTAGTTTTAACATTTTATGTTATTACTAAAATGTTAAAACGCCGTATAATTAATAATAAAAAAGGTAATATTAATAAAACAAAATAAGTACAAATATTATTTATCTAAAAATATCGATACCTGTCTGGTTTTATTTAAACCTGTCCCATCCTTAATGAGACATATGACCTTGGTAAAGGACCAATCAGGGCGCAGTCGTCCCGTTCCTCATACCTCAGCTAGTTGACAGAATTGATTTGATGTATTAGATCAAGCATTAGACGTCTAGTGGCTATGTGGTCTATGGCGCAGGGTCTTGCAGCAAACTTCAGATCCGCTGTGACTACGGCCTTGCTGATTGCGACTAGTTCATTATCAATGTATAGCACAAAAGAAGATGCTAAAGAACAGTGGAAGATGTGGTAGTTTGTCCATACATCCCTAGGCACTCTAGCTAGACATCGCCGTACGTCATCTTTCAGAGTAATTTTGCCCCGAGGTAAGAAAAGATTGTGTAGTCTTTTCTTCCCCGCCTTGCGGCGTTCTTAACAAAATCTTTATCTGTTTTCTACCCAGGTTTCCATATGCGGCAATAGCTGAACTAGCGTTTGGTCCACCAGCGAAGAAGTTAGTGACCTTCTTCATTGATGCAGCGGTTTTCGGATCAGGAATACCAAACTTTATTATTGGTGAGTTTTTTCTTTTATCGATCTTTGACCCCTAGCAACTTATAGTTACCCCTAAAATCACTAAAATATTTGCTAATTGGGCTTTACCACGTGTCCACATCACATTTCTAAAGAAACTGATCTTCTGTCGACTAAACCACCGAGTCTTACATGTCTTTATGAATAAATAAGGAAATAATTGTTTTTTTTAACTATTGCTGAAGTGATGATGTGGGGTCGCCAATGTAGCACGCTTGCTTATAAATAAAATTTAAAGCCCTCCAGGGCTATCAGGCAACATACTACAGCATTTAATTCCACTTCCCTTAGCTGAATTTACGATAAAAGTATTCTCAAAATGATCCAATGACATTGCGTGAACTGGGGTGGCGTTTTAAACCAGGAGCCGAGTCTAGAGCACTAGACAAAAGAGGCGGTGCACATTACCAGTGCCCATGGTATCCATTTCCTCTTGACCTCCCAACTACCAAACAATTAAAACCTATTAATATTAATGCTAATTTTTATCCGTGGTGCTAGCCAACTGAGCTTAGCCCAGTTGTAAACGACCCTTTGTGCCGATTGGCCTTTTATTGTTCTGTCTCCTGCTTGATATGGAGGGAAGTGGACATTTTAATTTTTTCGTACTCCTCCTTTATTATTTTCTGATTAATTTCGTTGCGGGATCCAAGACAGTTAAATACATTCTCCGGGACTTCGTTGAGCTTAATTGCCTCGGCGCTTTTCTGGTGGTCGCCAATGTTGATCCTGGCATTCAGGAGTTGCAGTGGTTTTGGGAATAGTGCGATGGGAATGACCTCTCAACCAACTCCTAACATTTGTACTCTATGTACAGCCTCGCAGACGCTCCAGATATTCTGGTGGAAGATCTCGGGCGGAGGAATCGGCATCACGTATTGTGTTTGGATGGTGATATTGGCACTGCTGCTGTGTCCGGTCATGTGGCTTGGATCGCCGAAGGATATGAAGTAAGTGACCTATGTAGATACGGAGAGCAAGCATTAAAATTGCAGATGATACAAATCACTTTTACAAAAATCTTTCATATTAGACTCATTTTTCGAAGTCGATGTCTCCGGAAGCTCGACTCGCCGTTCACAACAGCATGCTGGTGCTTACACATATGTGTGGAAGTTAAGGGTGCGTATGGCAAAAGAAGACATGAAAGTAGGATTAATGCAGTAGAAATGCGCTCCTTGCGAAGTATGTGTGGGGTAACTTTAAATGATAGATTGAGGTATGAGCTAATAAGACAACGTTGTGGTTGAAAAGAAGATGTAGTGACAAAAATTGAAAAGAGTATGTTAAGATGGTTTGGCCATGTTGAGAGGATGAATGAAGGGCGACTAACGAAAGATATTTACAAGGCAGACGTGAATGGAAACTCCGGGAGGGGATGTCCTAGAAAGACATACATAGACCTTATAGGTGATGTTCTTCAGAAAGGCCAGGTGCGCATTACTCATAACCGGCGTGTGTGTATGACTAGATGTATGATTGTGAGTGAAGCAAAAGATGTATGTAAGGATCGTAGCAGGTGGCGTTCTGTAGTTTCTGCCAACCCCCATGGGAAAAAGGCGTGAGTTTATGTATGTATGTATTGTCATATTAATTTTATCTTCCCAAAACGGCATCGGCTAATATTAGAGCAATTTTCTTATTAGAGAAAATTTCTGCAGCACTGGGACCTTTTGTTGGATAGGTACCGCACTCCCTCAGAGGTGGCTCGCGTCTAGACAGGTGGAACCTTTATAGATCGAATAAAATATTTGAGTTAAAATTATAGTAGAATTTTACCGAAAACCATTGATATAATGGTAACCATGGTTGGATCAAAGAAATCAGGGGCCCTGGCATGATCTCTCAGAACAAGGTTATTTCAATTGTGCGTAAGGAACAAAATACAATTGAAATAACCTTGTTAAATCCAAAAACGCGTTGGGTTAACAATTTCGTCAAAGTCACGGGAAACTCCTGGAAGTAACGCTCACGGAACTGGAAAGTACAGTAGATTAAAGGGGAGGCCTAAACCCAGCAGATTCCGGACTTGGCGTAATGGCGATGTTTTTTTTAATTGTCGATTGGCTCCGGCTTGATCACTATCTCACCTGATGGTAAGCGATGATGTGGTCGACGATGAGGCACGCTTGTTTAGAAGTAACTTATTTACTCTTGACTTAAAAACTCCCAGCTTGTAGCTATCAGGAAATACAGTTTCCGGCAGGGAATTTCACTCCTTAGCTATACGCACAATGAAATTATTCCCAAAACGTTTAGTGCGTATGGGATGCCCACCATGTACCGATGAGACATCGCCGTACGTCTTGTAGTCTGATGATGGAACGAACTGCAAGGAATTGGTTCATGCATTTCCATCGCACACTCATCTTTGCAAGGATCCCCTACTTTTTGGCAGCCAGCTGAGCTTTGATTAAACTCCAAATGTTCCTCCTCCAGGCCCATAGCGATACTCTCAGTGATCATAGTGACTACAGTGGCGGTCACCACCTGGACGTGTATCCTGCGTGACGTCACATCGCCAGCGCCCGTGGCGAACGTCGCCGCAGTACAGCCGGAGCTGAAGGACTACCTTATAGCCTATGGGATACTGGCTTTCCAGGTAACTGAAGTGTATTTTAATCATAGACATAGATAACGTGCTCAGATTTTGTAATGGTGTTGCCCAAATAAAATTGCACGGTCCGTAGAAAGACAAAAGCACTCGTTCCACTAGGATCCCCTAAATCAGTCCCCCAGGGGATTCTACAGCACTCGATGTTCCACTATGCAGGGGATTCTTTATTTATGTACTAATAAGTTAAATTCCTTTAAAGTAATTTCTCCAAAAAAAAAGAACCACCTATAAAATAGCAATATGTAATACATAGAATTAAAAATCGGTCTACAGAGGGGATTACAATGACGTAAATTATTTTTTCTAAAATAAGTTAGATGTAGAAAAAAAAAGTACCAAAAGCGTTGAAGAATTTCGCAAGTTCGACTAGTGCAGCGTCTCGGTCGCGTTGGGTTCAAGTCCCACCTAAGGCGTTATAGGTGGCTTTTTATTTAGAAGGGACTTTAAAGGAATAGAACTTATTAGTACTTATAAAATCCCCTGCATAGGGGATAGTAGTGGAACATCGAGTGCTGTAGAATCCCCTGGGGGACTGATTTAGGGGATCCTAGTGGAACGAGTGGTCTCTTTTCTGTAGGTCACAGTGACAAAGATGACACTGCAAACCAGTGATGTCACGTGTTCAAACCAGGATTGTGCCGTCATTTAGTGCTAGTATCAACAATTCAGCATAGGTATTCTGTTGATATTTATCCCTGTTGTTTTATTACAAACTAGCTGACCCCCGGGGCTTCGCTCCCGTCAATTGAATACCCTACCTACCCTATCTACACTACCCTACCTACCTACCTAATCATTTTTATGTATCATCAATAGTTTTCTCAGCACACTCCAAATAATGAATTTTACAGGCAACATTATGCTACTTTGGGTAACATTATTGCAATTTTCATAAGGATCTCTATTTTTTTTGAAAATATATTATAGCCCATGACACTCAGGAATAATGTAGCTTTCTACTGGTGAAAGCATTTTCAAAATCGGTTCAGTAGATCCACAGATTATCCCCTACATCGTCACAAACTCACAAACTGTACCTCTTTATAATATTAGTATAGAAGATATTAAATTTCAGCGCATTATTCCGGGTAAAATAAATTAAAAAGCATGTATTATATTATGGGCCAACTTTGGTGAAAATGCCACATAATTATATTTTTCGAAACATTTTTATTGCTGCTTGCTTAACACAAAATCTACATGAGACTTTACAATCAATTATGTTCACTGTACGGTGCACGTACATGAGTTTAAAATTGTTTACTAAGTAAGAGTTGTGCAATAAGTAGGCTCGCACCTTTGCACTTACACGTGCGACCTACATTAGATATTATGATAATCACGCAGCAGCAGCAGCGAGCAGAGCATTGATGATGCATTGTTTCAATATTAATTTTAGTGTTCTAATAGACGCGGTTTGGATCGGACAACTTGCATTTTTTATTTCTTGATTCCAGCCCGTTGGCACTCATTGATATTTTACATTACATTGACATTTGCATTGCATTGACAATAATTAATGTTAAGGTGTATTTGCATTTGCACCCTACATTTTTTTTGGTCCTTCGAAACTATTGCAAGTACCGTACAGTCCGATTTGTCGGTCAGTAAAACGTCGCGTGTGACTTGTGTCTTGGTCGTGTGTTGCCGTGCAGAAGCAGTCGCAGCGATCCAGGTTCCAGAGCGACGCGTTACATCAGCGTAGAGGGAGAGTTCCTGAGTTTCAAGTAAGATCGTTCATTTTTTGCTTACTTCGTTAACAATGGAGGGTTTAATCGCGCGTCAGGCTGAGATCCTGGAGGAGATGAAGAGGGTCCATACCAACTTCAAGAAGGATTCAGCGAGCAGGAAGACCCCCGAGTACATTCAGCAAAGGCTTGAGCGGTTAGATCAGCTTTGGGCGGAATGTAAAGAGAAACATCAGGAGCTGAGTGCGGTAGAAGACAAAACGCATGAGTACTTCACCAACAATATTCACGAAGTATTAAGGGATTGGTACCACGGTGTGCGGCAGGAGCTTACAGCATGCGGGACCAAGGTGCAGAGTGGACCCGGCTCTAGCAAGGTACACGTGGAGTTTGACAGGACCTTGTTCGGGAGCTCCTCGGGAGCAGAGGACAAGCTACTCGAGCTACAGCAGCTGCAGAACGCGAACTTCCGTGCGTTCGACAGGTTAGTGACGAGTAAGATCATTGAAGAGGTCATCGAAAGATGGGAGATAGAAGACGCTTTGAAGACGTTAGGGTCTCGGTGGTCAGCGATTGACAATATGCATCTGCGAATCGATGGTTGGTTAGACGGGGCGCCTAATGAGTACTATGACGAGTTTTGCCGCCACGAACGGGCATTTGTAAAAACAAAGCGGGCGCTGAACGTAAAACTGAACGCCTCCGTGCACCAACAACAATCCGTGCCCAAAATAGACATTCCCATTTTCAACGGGAACTATTCGTTATGGCCTACTTTCATGGATCTGTTCGTAGAAGCAATACACAATAACCCTGCAATTGCAAAAGCACAAAAAATGCAGCACTTAAAAGGGAGATTGCGCGGCGAAGCGGAGAAACTCGTCCAGCATCTACACATCTCACCCGAAAATTACGACACGTGTTGGGAAATCTTGAACCATAGGTACAACAACAAGTTTATGTTGTTCACTAAGAATTTCCAGAGTTTCATGCGTCAGCCACATCTGCAAAAACAATCTGCATTCGACCTTAAGCGGTTATATGACACGAGCAATGAAACCATAAATGCGATACACAATTTGGGGGTAGATACAGGTTCATGGGATCCTATTCTAGTCTACGTGTTATGCGAGAAACTAGACTCCGAAACGTACGCGGAATACATGCAGTCTAGGGTGGATCCGCGAGAGATACCTACGTTCAACCAGTTCATGGATTTTATTGAGAACAAATTCATGGCATTAGAACCTTTGCATAGAAAGAAGCCAGAAAACAGTAGCAAGCCTCCTGCAAAACCACAATCCGGCTCGAAGGACCAAAAAAAAAAATGTAGGGTGCAAATGCAAATACACCTTAACATTAATTATTGTCAATGCAATGCAAATGTCAATGTAATGTAAAATGTCAATGAGTGCCAACGGGCTGGAATCAAGAAATAAAAAATGCAAGTTGTCCGATCCAAACCGCGTCTATTAGAACACTAAAATTAATATTGAAACAATGCATCATCAATGCTCTGCTCGCTGCTGCTGCTGCGTGATTATCATAATATCTAATGTAGGTCGCACGTGTAAGTGCAAAGGTGCGAGCCTACTTATTGCACAACTCTTACTTAGTAAACAATTTTAAACTCATGTACGTGCACCGTACATTCACATTTAATGATCTACTTGACTAAATGTCCTATGTAACTGAAGAAGACGTCCACAGAAATCCATTATCAAGAACGATCTTGAACTTCACGCTTTACCTCGCTCGTCGCTTCTACCAACACGGTGACGCCTGGTTGGAAGGGGACGCCCGCGCTTTCTCTTCCTTTGGGGATTCTAATGCAAGATTTGTATGGCCATTGTGACCGAGATCCCTTCGAAGCGTGTGGGCAATGTTCTGGTGGCATTTCTCTAGCAGTTCTATGTTAGATGGTTTCATCATGACATATTATTATATTAGTATCTTCTCCCTAATATCACTTTTCTTCCAGTTCGACATCCACCCAATGCTGCTGACCCTCCAAGTGGACATGAAGGACAGCAAGAAGATCAACGCGGCCGTGCTGGGGG
Source organism: Orthosia cruda (assembly GCA_964057195.1). Taxonomy (NCBI): domain Eukaryota; kingdom Metazoa; phylum Arthropoda; class Insecta; order Lepidoptera; family Noctuidae; genus Orthosia; species Orthosia cruda. Next base: position 16,753,369 of record OZ059841.1, on the reverse strand, counting down.
GGTTCGGCATCACAGGCTTCATGTTCGCCGTCACCACCGTGCTAGCGGCCGTTAGATACGGCGCTGAGCTCGACAATAATATTCTGCAGAGTGAGTTCTTTTTCTTCTTCCTATTGTGATATTCAGCTGTATACGGTTAGAGTGGAAGTCATTATAGACTGGAAGTTAACTGCGAACCTTTTCCCAACAATACCGGGGTCAACTTCTAGTTTCTACAGAGTGAGTTCTTAATCATTTTAGTCTTCTTTTTTATTTTTCTTCTTTTTACAAAAAAGGGGAGGTTTTTCAATTCGGCCGTTCATATATACATGTATATATATTCTTTTTTATGTAATTTCGTCATTTATGAACCGATTATGATGTTTTTTTTTTGGAAATGGGATATCCCAAGGGTGGTACTATTATAAGGAAGGTAAGCTCGGAAAGGAAGGAGGAGCTCGTGGCTAAATAATAACAGCCGCACTGATCGATCATCAAGGTTAAGCAACGCTTGACGAGGTCGGTCCGTGGATGACTCTCTTCTTGCCAAACTTCTTGGCCGCCCTGAAGTTGGCTACAATGGCTGCGCAGTAGGAAATCGCAGACAAAAACAGCACCGTTTCGTGCCTCGCGCATCCTGTAAACCAACTACAGGGCGGCCAATAAGTTTAGCGAGGGCTATACCTGGATACAACTGGCTACCAGTATTGTACATGGAGCAACTGCCTCTCTGGCGTAAACAACCCAGTAACTGGAGTGGGATAAGGTAGGAGTGCTTGACAGACTTTCGGGGTTCTGATGGCACGACTGCCTAAGTTCCACGAAAGACGGCCAGGACGAAAGGCTTAACGTTCTTTTTGAGGCTCGGAGGTGTCTCGTCTCGGTAAGTTAAGATGGTCATTGGTCACCTATCAACGGAACAACCTTGGCAAGAGTCACTTAATCTGGACCCGTTAGGCTCTTACTCTGTGCTAGACCCTCCAAGTGGACATGAAGGAGAGTAAGAAGATCAACGCGGCCGTACTGAGGGGTTCGGTATTACTAAATATACTGCAGAGTGAGTCCTTATCCCTATTTGTGATATTCAGCTGTGTCCGATTTAGTAGAAGCCAGCCCAAGATCAACATCTGTCTATTGTCAACTATGCGCGGGGGTCGGCTTCCATTCTATCTGGATGCGAAAAATAGCAGTTATTTTCATGGAGCGACTGTCTTCTGATCTCCATAACCGGTACCGGTTACTCATTATCATCATCATTTGAGCCAAAAAGACTTCCACTGCTGGACATAGGCCTCACCAGGTATCTCCACATTGACCGATCCCGTGCATTCAGCGCATTCCCGCAACCTTAACCAGGTCATTCGTCCACCTTCCAACGCATCGTCTTCCGGTTCGCGGTCGCCATTCCAGAACTTTTCGGCCCATCGGCCATCCGTATTGTGTGCCCTGCCCACTGCCACTTAAATTTCACAATTCTTCAGGCTATGTTGGTAAATTTGGTTATCCTGCGGATATCCTCATTTCTGATGCGATCACTACTGGAGTAACACAATACCTAGGTAGAAGTGCTTGTCAGACTTCTGGGTTCTGATGACCTGTTACAACTGTCTAAGATTCACAAATCAGCCACGAGCAACGCCTTAACGTGATCGTCGAGGATCGGAGGAGTCTCGTCTGTCTTTTTACCCAGGGTCAGACTGGCCATACGGGAGTACCGGGGCTTTTCCCGGTGGGCCGGTTCGGCCCGGGCCACTGCATGACCGGCCCGCGGAGCACCCCAGAGCCGGACTCAAGCTTCAATTTCTCTTATTTTTTACATCTTTAAGCGCAACCCATTGAGTGCTGCTCTATGGGTGCGAAACGTGGCAGGTCACAAAGGATGCAAAACAAAACATCTAACGCCAATTCCAAGTTTTCGTTAACCACTGTCTTCGTCGCATGGTCGCATTCTCGGAAGTTACTGGCCCGCGACTATCTCCAACGTAGAGCTTTTGGAGAAATGCCACGAGAACCCGATCAACCGCTATATCAAGCGTCGCAAGTGGAGATAGATTGGCCACAAGCTCCAAAGGAGTCTCGATACCCAAACAAACTTTAGACTGAAAACCCCAAGGAAAAAGAAAGCGTGGCCGCCCCCGTCAAACATGGCGTCGCACCGTGTTGGCAGAAGCGACGAGCATCGGAATGACGTGGAGCGAAGTGAAGCGTGGTAAGGTAGCCTTTGTACATGTACTTTATTATCACATGTATGTAATGATGTTTTTTTGGTGTAAAATAAATAATTAAGAAGCGTGAAGCTCAAGACCAGTCGCGATGATGGATATCTGTGGACGCTCTTTGCTCCTTCTTTTTTTGTTAAACTTCAAAAGGCGCCTGGACTTGTGAGGAAAAGATTAGGGAGTGTGGTCTTTTTACCTCACTAAAACGAGCCCCGCACAACCTGGGGAGACTGCAACCGCACAGACTGAAAGAGGGTCTCCCCTGAGCCTCGCTGTGCACGGCAGCACGTGTTCACTGTGCGACCGTCTTTCATGGATTCACTTGGTGGGTGGGCAGAGTCTCCAGTCTCAGCGCCTGCGACCCCGGAGTCCCGCCTGCTTATGATGCAGGGAGGGTTTCGACGTTTTAGACATCGGGGCGATTGGCTCCCCGACGCCTTCTTTTCCGAGTGGGATCAGCCCTCTCACGATCCCGCTCGGCGGCCGCCTTCTGGACCACACGGTCTCATAGAACGAGGTCATTTCCCTTCAGTTTTCTGTCTCTATCAGCACGGGCCTCATAACTGCTGGAAAAGACAGGTCTCGCCCGATCTTGGCGTCTAAGAACTGCCGTTCAAAGGCCCACACTGGGCACTCCTCGAGCGTGTGCTGTGCAGAGTCAAGGTCGCCTCCGCAATGGTTGCAATTTGCCGTGATGTCTCGCCAAATCCTATTAAGATACTCACCGCAGCAACCGTGACCGGTATCTGACTGAGCCTGTAGGAGATGCGCTCCTCTCTTTTCAGCCATGCTTTGAAGTGCGGCAGGACGGCTTCTACAACGCGCTTGCGTGAAAATTGCGGCTGCTGTAGCCGCTCGCACCACCGCTCGAGCGCGTGTAGCCTTCCTCCGTGTGCCTCTGCCTGAGCACAGCGATTTCTGGCACAATAACACTATTCTGGTGGATGGCGCGATTTCGGTTGTAAACCCTCGCTTCCATATCCGCCAGAATATCTAGGAAAGCGTGCCAGGAGTGTTGCCGCCTCAAAGGATACCGTTCCGTGCGATACGAATGGCCATTTTCCGCTGCAAGCTATTTAGTCCTGCAGCGTCGGACACCTGATAGTCTGCTTGACCAAATAGGCGTCCCTTATAGGACCATCGATCGCACGACACCGCGTAGAGGCGGCGAACTTCTTCCAATGGACTTGCAGGCGCTCGAAATGCTCTTCAAAGCCATACCGACCATCGAGGGTTAACCCAAGACAGTTAATTTATCGAACCACCTGGGCTTGCGTATCTCCATCTGTCACTGACGAGCTGGGTGGCTATCTGCCCCTCCTCAGTTTATGGATCCATAGCCTCAGTTTTATGAGGTGCTATCTCATCACCCAGCTCGCAGATCGACGCCACGACTTTTGCCACCCCGAGCTCGGAAAGCTGGATGGTCTTGTCGATGGTGTCCCCGCCGGCTAATACCAAGGTGTCATCTGCGTAAATAACGATATTAACGCCGACGGGTAGGTCAACACTCAGGATCTCATCGTATGCAAGATAGTCATCGTCATCATTATCATTGCAGCCACAAGACGTCCACTGCCGGACATAGGCTTCCCCCAAGCATCACCACATTAACCGGTTCCGTGTGTCTCGCATTCAGCGGACAGATCAGATCGGTGGTCAGATGCCAGATAACGTATTACCCAGTTACTGGGTTGTGGATATCAGATAGGCAGTCCTTTCATGTAAAATACTGGTACTCAGCTGTATCCAGTTAGACTGAAAGAAGAGCCCAACATTAGTTGGGAACAAGGCTAGGTAGATTGATTGATCCCTATTTTTTGCCTTTGCCTAGTGTGGGCCGCAGTTTAAAAAAGTCCCGGTAGTTTTTTGATTCCCAGTAAGACGCTGTTTTTACCCGACCGCTAAAGGAGGGTAATGTGTTTATCAGTCTTTGTATGTTAGTATTTATGAATGTATGTATGTTTGTACCTATGTGGCGTGCTAGAGACCAAACGCGTTGGCCGATTTTGATGATTCTTACGTCAATCGATTCGTTTTAACCCTGCAAGTGTCACTGGCTACATTAAAATTGGAAAAGAAAAAAATGGCGCCATTTTGGGGGGATTTTTTTTTCTTCCAAACTCATCGTGTGAGGTATCAAAATAAAGGGTCTTAAGAGGTGATTTCAAAAATATAAAACACTTATATGTTTAAATATACCTAATTCTAAAAAAAAATAACTAAATAGTTGTAAATAAAAATTTAATTAAAATAATTACATACAGATAATTAGATACATATTCACGAGCTAGCTGACCAAAACCAGATTTATCCTCCGACTACACAGCATAATTTTCTTCTTGTTTACGTCTTTTTAGTTCGCTTTTTAAGGAGTCGGGTTTTTTGATTTTTTAATTAACTTTCTTTATTTTGTGTACCTAGTTACCTATCTTTCAGTATGTGCCAAATAAACGTAGTTTCTCTTGTTCTTAATTTCTTTACGTTTTATCCAGGTATACCGTCAACTATACCGCTGTACTTCATGGCGCTGTTGGTGACAGTTCAGCTGTGCCTCTCCAGTGCTGTCAGCCACTCGGTGCTGTTCCAACATATTGAAGACTTACTCAAGATCCCTAGAGGTATGTTCTTTTAGAATTACAATCAGAACATCACGCCGTGCTGGCCCAATGGCTAAAACCTCACCTCTCATGCTTGAGGTAGCGGGTTAAAATTCGGGCAAGTACCGGTTTTCAGTTCATATGTACTTTCTAAATCCTTCCAAATATTCTTTTGCTGAGCGGACCAGACTCTGCAGTGGGTGTCTAGGTCGTCTTGCCACCTCTTTCAGGGCCGGGCTCGGCTGCGGATTTGGGGGACGTCTTTCACTCTTTCAGTATAGGATAGTATAAAAAAAATGTAACTACCTATTTTCTAAGCTAATCTTGGATATCGCCAATAACGGTGAAGGATAGTTTATTATAAGAATAGCTGTGCCCGCGGTTTCGCTCCCGCCAACTGCATACAAAAACGACTTTTCTACAGATGATTCATTGATGAAAGTGCTCCATTGGTGTAATTGCAGCAAGGCGTTCCAATGCGAGGATGAAAACGAATAAATCATCATTTATCTTGCCCTCTGCTATTTTATTTAAGACCAAACTAGCTTTAAAAAACTCGTTAAGCAGGCTCCTAAGTCAAAACTGGCCAAGTTCGAGTCGGATTCGCGCACGTAGGGTTCCGTACCATTATCGCAAAAAACGGCAAAAAATCACGTTTTTTGTATGTGAGCCAGGACGCTATTACATTTTTCTACAAATAACAGTGCTTTTCAGGTACCATTTTAATGTATATGCAATCACAGATGTGAAGATATCATGGCTTAATATTTAGCTCCAGATTGGCATCATAAAAATTGTATGTAATCATACAAAATTTTCGCACAAATACGTTTTGCCGATCACAATAATCGCAAAATATTAAAAAAAGTATGGTCCAAATAGGTCCCAGTTTAGGTAAATTTACAGCATATTTTATCTTCAAAATTATAAGAAATTGCGGTATATATAGTCCTTTACAGGTTCAGCTAATTATTTTTTACCTAAATCATTATATGTTTTGTTATTAGCTAAAATAAAAACACTTGCCGACTTCTTCATACATTTTGCACTCGCGGCGGCTCATCATTCCGCACTCAGAAGCGCTCGTGGAAGGACGGGCGTATCGCTTTCTCGCAAAAAATAAATACGATTAAAGTAATAGAAAATATTGTAGGGTGCATGCGTGTGAGTACCGTCGTCGTCGTTTATCGTGATCGAAAGGAGTTGATATTTTATCGCACCGAAATAAAAGTATGTTTGAGTTTCCTATTATTATTAGAATGTGATTTATAAATTATGTTGGGTAAGATCGGGATTTGGATAGGTTGAGAAATGGATGGGTGGGTTTAAGCAGCTCTTAGTAAGGTTTAGAATTTGGATGGGTAAGGTTAAGATGTCGGCGGTGAAGTTTAGAAGTGGATGGATGGTAGGAGATTTATGGTTTTAGCCGGTTTGTATGTATGTATGTATGACGAATATGGGGCATAACCAAAACGCCGATAAAAAAAATTACAACGTTTCGTCATGGATGTCATTTTCATGGTATTTGGGGTCTTATATCGAATATGGGGTCAAAACCAAAATACAAGATGGCGCCGACGAAAATTTGACATATTTTCGTCATGGGTGTCTTTTTCATGATTTTAGGGTTTCTGGTAATGAGTCATAACCAAAAAACCAAGATGCCGCCGATAAAAAAAATGACATCTTTTCGTCATGGATGTCATTTTCATGGATTTTGAGGTCGCTTATATCGAATACGGGGTCAAAACAAAATACAAGATGGCGCGACGAAAATTTGACATCTTTTCGTCATAGGTGTCATTTTCATGGATTTTGGGGTCGCTTATATCGGATACGGGGTCAAAACAAAATACAAGATGGCGCCGACGAAAATTTGACATCTTTTCGTCATGGGTGCCATTTTCGTGGTTTTTGGGGTCGCTTATATCGAATATGGGGTCAAAACCAAAATACAAGATGGCGCCGACGAAACTTTGGCCGCTTTTCTACTTTGGTGTCATTTTCATGGTTTTTGGGATCGCTTATATCGAATATGGGGTCAAAACCAAAATACAAGATGGCGCCGACGAAAATTTGCCATTTTTTCGTCATGGGTGTCTTTTTCATGATTTTAGGGTTTCTGGTAATGAGTCATAACCAAAAAACCAAGATGCCGCCGATAAAAAAAATGACATCTTTTCGTCATGGATGTCATTTTCATGGCTTTTGAGGTCGCTTATATCGAATACGGGGTCAAAACAAAATACAAGATGGCGCGACGAAAATTTGACATCTTTTCGTCATAGGTGTCATTTTCATGGATTTTGGGGTCGCTTATATCAGATACGGGGTCAAAACAAAATACAAGATGGCGCCGACGAAAATTTGACATCTTTTCGTCATGGGTGCCATTTTCGTGGTTTTTGGGGTCGCTTATATCGAATATGGGGTCAAAACCAAAATACAAGATGGCGCCGACGAAACTTTGGCCGCTTTTCTACTTTGGTGTCATTTTCATGGTTTTTGGGGTCGCTTATATCGAATATGGGGTCAAAACCAAAATACAAGATGGTGCCGACGAAAATTTGCCATTTTTCGTCATGGGTGTCATGGTTTTTGGGGTTGCTTATATCGAATAAGGAGTCAAAACCAACGCCAACAAAAATTTGACAAATTTTCGTCATAGGTGTCATTTTCATGATTTTTAGGGTTTCTAGTAATGAATATGGGGTCATAACCAAAACCCAAGATGCCGCCGATAAAAAAGTTACAACTTTTCGTCATGGGTATCATTTTCATGGTTTTTGGGTAGTATGTCATTAGCTGCTGCTCATTATGTAATGCTCCAAAAATTTTGTTTTGCCATAAAAACACCAAACATTCATCTACCCTACCTATTACCTATGTAGGTAAGGTACAATTTTTTTTATAATAACCTTCTCCTAACAATAACAAACACAACAAAAAAAGAATAAGCGAAATCGGACCAGCCGTTTACGATTCTATAAAGGACATACAGACAAACAATCATGTTTATATATGTATATATATAGATGTTCCATGTAATGCAAAATGTTCAAGTAATTTTTTAATCTTTGTGGCCGGAAATTATTTCGTTTTAGGTGTCTACTTATTTCACGTAGCGTTTTTTTAAAAATACCTACATAATACAACAAAGTGAAACCTACTTTTCTTTTCGGAAGTCGCAAATCCTATTGTTTTTCGTTTTTCTACACAAGAAAACAAAGCTGTTTTTGTTGGTACCCCCTATTGGAAATAGGTACAAAATACATCTGTTTACCCACTAAAAGGGTACAAGCGTGATGTTATATTATGGTATGGTAAAAAAAACATTTTAACAATAAATTAAACCGACTTCCAGAATAAAAAAAAACTACAAAACAAAAAATTACTTTCTTTTCCGAAGTCGGTATCTTTTGTAACCATTTTTTTCAGTTTTTCGACACCGACTTCGGAAAAGAAAGTTATTTTTTGCTTTGTAGTTTTTTTGTTCTGGATGTCGGTTTGATTTTTTGTTAAAAAGTTTTTTATTTTTCTCTTTTTAGTTTTGGTAGGTATCTCCAATTAACATGATAATCATTTAGGGCCAAAGTACATCTCATGACGATTCCAATAAGCCCAAGCACGACTAGGATACATTGTTTTATTTCAGAGTTCCAGTGCCTACCTTCCGGCTTCATCATCAGAATGGTGCCATTTTCATCAGTACCATTCATTTATAAGTATTTGCGTCATCATAGTCGGTTAACTATTCGAGATATTTGACAACCGTGACATACTTAGCATTTAGGAGTTCCAGTGACCATCTGTGGTCTTCTTCATCAGTTCCACTTCACCAAATTATACTTTCTGAGTGCAAATGATTGCATTGTTGATAAAAATACCAATATCACTATATGTATGCCTATAATATTTGAGGAGTTCCCTCGATTTCTCTAGGATCCCATCATCAGATCCTGACCTGATGACTATGGGACCAACTAGGAAGTATACCCTTCAAAACAAAAGAAGATTTTTTGAAATCGGTCCAGGCTTCTTTGAGTGATCGGGGAACATACACAAAAAAAAAAAACGATCCCAGTAATCGCAGGTCATTTGCTGTTTGTTATCGAAGAGTTCCATTGTCTAACTCGGAAGATCTTTATCAGATCCTAATTATATATATATATATATAATCCTAAATATATTATACAATAAAACCTTTCCTGAAAACAAATACGTTTATCGACGAAAACCCGATCAGTAGCGGATAAGTAGTTTTTAAGAAAATCGCGGCGGGTCGAATAGATAGAGCACCTCCATTTTTTGAAGTTGGTTGAAAATAATAAACTACTTTTTACGAAGACGGTTTGTAACAGTTACCAAATGCATTTTCAAAGTGCCAACTGCCAACATCCTGAATCAACTTCAATAAAATAAATAATATCAAGGACCAACATTATTTCAGTGATGTATTAAATCGAGCGCTCAGTAGTTTCAATGAGTGCGTGCGCGTAATGTTGCTGTGTGCGACTAGATACTTAAATTTGAGTTCGTCGAAAATGTAACAGCGTCCTTATTTTATTCTGTTTTTAGTATTTGTTGTTAAAGCGGCAACAGAAATAGGTACCTACATCATCTGTGAAAATTTCAACTGTCTAGCTATCACGATTCATGAGATACAGCCTGGTGACAGGCGGACAGACAGACGAATCGTGGAGTCTTAGTAACTATTACTATCCGTTTTTATCCTTTGGGTACGGAACCCTAAAACAAACAAAATATTTTGTCCTCCTCCAGATCCTGGACTGTATCTACGTTTAAGATCGGTGTAGCGATGGCGTAACAACCTAATAAACAACATTTTGCTTTGTCTAAGACCAAGTTGGCTTGCTTACGCTCGTTAAAGATACCCTAATTACAAATCACAAAAGATCAGCATTTACTTATTGACATTGTGCAATACTCTTGCAATCACAATAAAAACAGAATAAAATAAATATTATAATAAAATAATAAGTGGGGCTCGCATACAACAAACGTGATTTTTTTGCCGTTTTTTTGCGATAATGTTACGGAACCCTTCGTGCGTGAGTCTGACTCGCACTTGGCCGGTTTTTAATTAGTAGATTTCATACGGGTGGAAGCAAATTATTAATAATATATAATATTTTTGTTTTGTTTCAGATTTCTGTTTTCAACGCTGCCTTGTACGATCAGGCATCGTAGCCTTAGGCGTAATTCTAGCAGAATCCGTTCCTCGATTCGACTTAGTCATGGGTCTCGTAGGCTCCACCCTCACAGGGCCTTTAATGTTCATATGTCCGCCAGTATTTTTCCTCAAACTATGCTATATAAAATCGAAAATGGATTCTCAATCCTTGTATAAACTGATGGAGAAACAAAACTTGGCGCAAAATGGCGGGGCCCAAAATGGCGGCGCCCAAAATGGTGCAGTCCAAAATGGCGGCTATCAAAATGGCGACCTGTCAAAAAGTCCGCTCATAATAGACGCTTTACAAACGAAATATAAAACGTTTACAGAATACACAATAGAATTAAAGGAAGAGTGTGAATACGCTATCAAATGGTACGATGTTGTTTTAGCTTTGATTGTGATGACGATCGGTATCGTAGCTACTATAGTGGCGACCTATTCGAGTTGGGCGAATTCTATAGCGTATGCGACTTTTAGTCCGCCTTGTTTGATGAACGCTACTGCAGCGGCAAGGAGTTTCCTACAGATACCTATGGCGATTTAGACATTAAGAAAGATTTCCGCTATTGTTTATCTTTTTATGTTCCTCTTGCGAGAATTAGCAATACAGAGTGGTTTGATTTATAGGCAATGTTTCTGGGGGTGATAAAACTCGAAGATGTGTATTTTCATCCCCAGAAATACTTATTGTCAGTGAAATAGAAACCACCTGCATCTTTATTGCGTTCCTGTTCCTGTATGAAAAATCGACCAATCACATGCGAGATAAAAGACGCGATGTAGATTTCGGACTCTTTCGAAAAGAGTATCTCCACCAATGAAAGCGTCCAATAATTTTTGGCAATACCTACCTAATTATTGAAAGAGAATTTGTACTCTTTCATGGGGTCAAACCCTTAGCCTTGCTGAATTCACTTACACAATTAGGCTGCGGGACTAAACTGAGTCTTGGCGTTTTAGAATTCTGCAGCCTTATTAGGTAATGAATTCGGCAAGGCAAAGAGTATGAAAAATCGACCAATCAAAGGCGAGATGAAAGACGCGATGTGGGTTTCCGTGAAAGAGTATGACAAATTCTCTTTAAATAATTAGGTATAGCCAAAAATTATTGGACGCTTTCATTGGTGAAGATACTCTTTTCGAAAGAGTCCAATATTTTTTGCCAATACCTTATTATTTAATAGTACATTATGGTACAAGTGTGTAATGTTGGTGATTACCGCTGAGGCGCCATTGAGACCCGAGCCGTTAGGTGAGGGTCTTAAGAGAGCCGAGGACGGTAATCATCAATACACACGTGTATCATACGACGTTTTTCAACACACTTGTGAAGAAAATAATACTAAAAAATCATTTCCAACAGTCAAAACGAGTTGTTAAATTTTTTTCGCAATGGCGGGCAAAATTGATCAGTTTTCCTATGCGCGCGCATATAACAATGGCGATCAGCCATAGACTAAAAGTAATGAGTTATCTTTTTTTTTGGCTTTTCGCGGATAGCGTTTTAGCCACGTACAAAATGGGGAATTTCAAGTTTTCTTTATTACAGACAAAAACAAAAGTTATATTTATGTGAAATTATCTATTTAAATACGAAGTTGCATGAAATGTGTTGCATTTGTACTATTGAGCACGATCTTTTTTGTATCGAAACTTTTTTAAGAACAAAGCAACTCAACCAATAAATTAAAAAAAACTCTTTATCTCACTTGTGAATAATAGTAATGAGAAAGTCACAGTTTTATAACAGGTGTCATTATGTGCCTAATTGCGGTGAAATTAGAGCCACTTTATGAGCAAGTGTGTTGAAAAGAGTATTTATCATACTCTTTCATGTGTTCAAACCCATTGCCTTGCCGAATTCACTCTTCTTCTTCTCTTCGTCGTATCGATGATTCAAAAATTAAATATATTTTGATCAGAATTCAGCCACGCCATCGTTGTCATTTGCCTCGCACAGGTCTTTTAAGGTGCAGGTATTATTGCACAGAGAGCATGACAAAAGATGAGGCATTGTTTGGGACGTTGCTCCGCAGTCACACTGTGGGTCATTGGAGTACCCCGATCTAACTAGGTTGTGCCTGCAGCGACCCACCTGGCTTCGTAGTCGGTTCAGAGATTTCCAGGTAGATCAAGGCAGTTGGTGGCCCGCAGGGAGCCTTTTCTGCAGGCTCAATATAGTCAGCTGGAGGGGGAGGCCGAATTCACTTACGCAATTAGGATGCTGGTCATAAAACGTGCAAGTAGGACGGTGAATATTCTATGAGTATAGGATTTCTGAAAACCACAAATGTACTCTCCCACATATTACGACTTCGACTAGGAATGAACGTTGGAATTTTTGTAGTTCCTGGCTAATAGCTTGGGCTATAGACAAGGACATTTTATCAGCGATAACAAACATTCCAAAATGTATGGGATTGACAAAAGCCCATTTTACAGCCCGTTCAACCGATTTTGACTTCTATTGCGTTGGTGATATGACAAATGGCAGCTGTATTAAACATTTGTTTTTGGTAACAGGTTTACGCTATGTCATCCTTATGTTTGCGGAATAGAACTCAAAATCGGTTGAACGGACTGTAAAAAGGGGTTGTAAACATTTCTAATGTTATTTGAAATGGAGTATAAAAAAAAAACAGGTTGGCCCGCCTGCTGTATTTCGGCCTATTTCTTCACTCGCAGAGGAGGCGGCCTTTGTCTCATCAGTGGAAACGTTTTAGGCTGATATTATGTATGTTAAGACATTGTTACGCCATAACGTTTTATTTTAATTATAATTAGTGTATGTGAATAATGTTTATAAATTAAAATAATATGTCAAAGCCTTTGCCCTGTAGTGGGGCAGTAACGGCTGGTATTATAATTATGTTTTAAGTTGTAGGTTTACTTAATTAAATTAAAAATAGTTAGATAACATTGACATTCTTCTAAGTTGTAATAAATTGAATAATTGTATAATATTATTTGCAATAGCTGTTGCATTGCACACTGCATAATAAACCTTATCTATGTGACATAAATGTCAAATACACATGTGCACTTGCTTTGCATCACCAAAACAAATAAAATATTGATCTATTATTTTTATGACTAAGTCGTTAATTAAGAATCAAATGCTTGTAATACAGGTTTAAATATTAAGGGTTATTTATTACGTTATTTTTGTATTTGCAATATATGTTGGTTATTCGTAGCAAAAAAAAATCTAAATCTATGGTTATTTCAGAGAATTGCCGTGTCTTGTGTTAGCCTCTCGCTTGATAAGCGACGTCCGATAGACATCTGGCCCGCTGGATGTTTGTGTCTGTGCATACATATCAGTCGCGTCAGCCGCGTCCGATAATTTGTTCCCAGCTTAAGAAGCGATAATAAAAAAAACATCTCCCAAATTATCCCTTTTTTATTGTCTATGACTTGAGAAGACCCCTTGGAGAAAGTTGTTCATATTTTATAAGCAGTATTTAAAATATGATCGCTACTTTCGTTACACTCTGTAAAGAGGTAAAACACTTTTATCAGTGGGCCTAGTGTAAGTTCATACCACTGACCTCTATCATATAAGTACGCTGGACTTCATATTATCGATGACATAATGAAGACATTTGATTTTCGCCATTTTGGCGCTGATAGCAAAGTGACTTAACGTGAGAGTCCATGGAACTAATATTAGAGACGGGACACAGCCTTCGGTAAAAAAAATACTTTTAAGGGCTTTATCGATCGTCCCAGTTATTTTTATTATGATTCATTTTTAAGTAATAGAATAATTGCTGTAAAGGTTAACTGAAAAATATTTTCAGTCAGATTGCAAGCTACTAGTGGATAGCGTGCTAAGAAAGTTATAGCGCATTACTGTCAGATCAGTGAGATTTAAATATGGGGATAGGCTAAGAACTTATCCTTAAAACTAGTATATTTGAGCAAGTATCTCCTCGCTCAAGTACACTAGTTAACTAGTTAATACTTACAATCGTTCGGATTTACTCGGTTGGCGCCCATCGGATTCGTGAAGGGAACATCATTTATACAATAATAATAATAAATGAGATGGATAATCATTTACAACGGACGTATTTCTCGCTCTCATCGCTGAGATCCTGTCTCTGTAGTGTTAAGGTGCAAATATCGCATTCCAGCAAGGTGAAGACTTATATCAGTTTTCAACTCTTTTTCAGATGCAGATAATTTTTTTTTTGACTTCAAAACATTTGTTAATAAAATTATAATTATCATGATATTATTCCAGAATTTAGTATTACACATTGCTTTTGAACATATTATTTCTGATTATCAGGCATTCATATAACATTAATCACCAATACCAATATGAGATATTTAGTTCCAACATACTACGAGAAGTCAATACAGTAGATGAGTGATACGCCTTGCCAAGTGTACTATTTTGATATTAGTGTAATTTAAAAATATCACTAATACTGATATATTAGTTACAATATTATAATATTTCCAGGCGAATATATTAGTATTACCTAATTTTGAGAAATATCGGTATTAACCTATCTCTAAATGTGTCAATTTTAGTTCCTGAGAACCTCGAGCGGGGCGCTTTGAGTCAGCACAAAAATCAACTGTCATTTCATATAGTATGTTTAGTCCAGCGTACTTGTAGGTCAGTGGTTCATACTCAAGCTCATTCGCGTTAACGTAAACGTCATGTTGTTTTGAAACCAAAGACCTTATACTTCTTACTACTAGACTGTGCACTATGGCGCAAAAACCGGTCCGAGCGAGAGGGCTCCCTTTGGTAGTGTGTCTCTTTCTAATGAGGTGACCATGACCAAACAGAACACGGGACAAATTGATTGTAAAAACGATAGTTTAAGTATGCCGATATGTTGATGCTACCTAACTGCGCTACCTAAACCTACATAATTTATAGATAATAAAAAAAGTGTTTATATTTTTTGGTATCTACATCACTAACCGTATGGTGTCGGGCGTAAAGAGTTTCACCATCCCATGTTTGCCCGTGGGTGTCGTAAGAGGCGACTAAGGGAAAATCCAGAGAATGGGCAGCAGCGTTCTCTGTGCATTTGTAACAACCATACTGCGTTCGCCAACCCGCCTGCAAAGCACTCCTCATGAATAACACAAATAAAACATATCCCTTATTGCCCGGCAGCCTGTACCCTCGACTACGGTAGCGGTCGAGGTTACGGTATGGCAAGGGGTGCTAAGAATCCCGGACGAGATCCGGCTACCCCAACAAATACCGACGACTGGACCTGGCAACGTACAACACGCGCACACTCCGGACCGACGGAAATATCACCGAACTCAAAGAGGAATTGAGCAGTTTACGATGGAGTACTATAGGGTTATCTGAAGTTCGAAGAGAGTCCTCCCCGACTCAATAATCCTCAAATCCCAAGTCTCTTCAAGTTTCATTTATTTATTTATATTTATATATACTTTATTGTACACCAAGATAAGACAATACAAAAGAAACATTAAAAATTAAAACAAACATACAATAGGCGGCCTTATCGCGCTCTGCGATCTCTTCCAGGCAACCTTGAATGGATAGAGATAGCCTTTCATTCTTCAAGACCATCACATAGATTGGAACAAAAAGCTCTCTGAGAGGCGTTAGATGACCCTGCTGTCTTCTGACGGTGCTTTGACCTCAAAGGATCTCTATGATTTCACATATATTCCAGTTGCGTAGACAGTTGAGAAATAAAACTACACCAATTGTATTCCACTAGCAATTAATTTGCAAATAATATTAACAGCCGCTGAATTTCACTCGAATAAAGTCCGCCAAAAAATCCGCAAACCACCACCCTACGTTTAGTATTACCAGGCCCAAACATTTAAAAGTACTACTCTTACTCAGTATTAATGATAATTTTTAAAAATACAACGAATTGATTAAATATAGGAACTGTAGAAATATTTATATACTTTTCTAGAAATATTTAAATAAGTGTCAAAGTCTATGAATTGTTCGTTTTGGTATAACATAAAAAGAAACATATAAAATTTTCTACCATTTCTACCAAACCCAATGATTAGTTGTGCTAGCAATAGGTCAGACAAGGACACACTACCAGCGGAAACCCTCTCGCCAGGACCGCTTTTGGTTAGCTACCGCTTATAAGGAAATAGCTAACCTAGGTGTAAGATGATAGATTTCATTTTAGCTAAACAAAAAAATTTGGTACTCAGTCTAGTAGTAAGAAATACGTTTAAGGTCTTTGTTTGAAACTGGATGAGCGCCGTCTGGTGACGGTAAGGAGAAACCTCTTTTCTTTTTTTGTAAACAAATTGACATGAGAGATCGTTTTTGTTAACACGATCGATTGCGTTAAAACTCGGAATAAGAACACTGTTTGTACCTAATATCTAGAATTACTGATCCTGTTTGGAAGCTGCACTATAGATTAATCTCGGTGCTCCCACACCGCTGTTTAAAATGTTTACAAACATTAGTAAATATTTTCCTTACATTTGTTAGTAAATGTATTATGTTAGAAAATGTTTGTAAGTAAACATTTTAACAGCCGGTGTGGGAGCACGAGCACCAATAGGCTACTATTGATCCCGAATAAAAAAGAGATTGTCTATTATTACTATGCATAATTCAAAAAATGTGGGTAACCAAAAATTTGGGAAAAGGTAACACTGTATGTACTACGAAAAAGGATTTTAATAGTTGTTGTTAGCAGATGTCGATGTCGCAGGTTCGTGTTAAATAGCGCCTGAGTTCGTGTATTAATTTCGAAGGTGTTTTTCGTTCGTGGACTTGTATAGGATTAATGTTTGACGAGCGCGTCTGTTCGTGTATGTATACAACAAATATTCCTTTTCATTCCTGGTACATAGTACGATGCAGTGTGGATTTCTTTTGTCACTGTGGGTGACCTTTTCTCAGTGTGTGATTACTGCAAAAACACCGTTTGGTAAACAACATGAACAGGCGTATGAGTATTCGAAAAAATGTTCCTAGTTAAATAATCTGTTATGCAAAAATCAAAAGGCAAAATATCAAAATCACAAGATCGACGTAATTACACCGTACACGCCAACGTTGCCATATCTTGTGAAAATTTTCGTTTTTGGCTAAGAACGACATCGCGTTGTTCCCTCACATCTTGGAATCTACTCATATAATATAATAACACCCGCACTCCACTTCTAAAAGGTTTAACCATTTTTCTTATTGGGATCTGACAGCTGAAGTACCACAAAACTCATCATCATCATCATTTCAGCCGAAAGACGTCCACTGCTGGACATAGGCCTCCCCCAGGCGTCGCCACATTGACCGATCCCGTGCGTTTCGCATCCAGCGCCTTCCCGCAACCTTAACCAGGTCATAAGTCCACCTAGTGAGAGGCCTTCCAACGTATCGTCTTCCGGTTCGCGGTCGCCATTCCAGAACTTTTCGGCCCCATCAGCCATCCGTTCTGCGAGCAATGTGCCCTGCCCACCACAAAAGTGACAAAGGTAAAAGCATACCACATACAATTTTTTTTGGCGATACCAATTATGAATTCTGCAAAGTTATAATAGCAAGAGTCAATCCTGTGGGGTTGCCAGGATAAAGCTAGAAGAACTTAATTGACTACAAAATTAAACGAATAAATACTTGAACTGTCTTTTATTCAACGTTACAATCCTCATTACATTATTATAACAATATTACATCAGTCATTCATTACATAAAAACCCCATACATTTCATAGGAACAAAAAAACGTAAATAAAACTTTATTTCTCACTTCCGTTCCGAAATGTTTGCAGATCTGCTAGATTTTTACGAAAATAGGGATGACGTCACATAGAACAAAATATCACGACAATACAGTGCGTTGTGCCCGTGCCGTCATTCCTTAGTTCACTTTATACTTAGTAGTGACGTCACAAGAACCTACTCTTGAACTTTGATGCGCTATAACTTTGTTATTTTTTATCGATTTGATAAATCAAAAAAATGTTGTTTAATATTTTTTGATAATCGGACTGACGGATTAAATATTATTTTTTTACCCAGGCAACATCCGTATTCACATTACATAATGCAATTCAACAAAGAGCATTGAATCAAATTTGCATAAGCAACCAACAATCTGATTTTTCTTCAAAATTGCAAAAAATAAGTAAGGGATCTGAGCTTTTTCCAATGGAAGCCCATTGGAATAAGCTCAGATCCCTTATTACCCATAAGATAAGTTATAACGTTTTCAGTAAAATCGTTAAAAAATAACAAATCTGCAAGCACTTTTTTTTTACATAAAATATTGTGTTTCTTTTTTTTTCTCCACGTTCTTACGTTATATTCAACGGTAACTTTCCCTTTTATCTCCATTTTCTTACCTACTCAACGGGTGACAACCCATACCCAGTACAAAAATACTTCATCTTTTCCTCACTCTGTCTTCAATTGAACGTTTTCTTCTTAAAAATCATTCAAACACTTAGTAGCAACATTCTGATGGCTCGACGCGATTCGATTTTTATCACATCGATAAGCGATTTTTATTAAGCAAAATTTTTGCAAGTACCTTGACATGGACACAATGTGATGTATTTCGACCGATTTCCACAAGATTTTTTTTTTTAAATATACTTGTGTAACGTCGCCTATCGACGCAATTAAAATTGCGACGCACCATCAGGATGGTCACTAACATAATTATTATTAGTAGTTACAGAATACATGTGTTTTTCAAGCAAATCAAGATATTATTATGAACCGAAATAAATGCATCATTTTCAAATAAAGACTACACACTAATCAACGATAAAAAATATAAACAAACCAAAAACATTATACAGGATGTGTCCGACACCGACGCGAAATAGAATACCATGGAAATACCAAATATAAAAACCGGTCCAGAATCATGTACTGATTAAATGATTCAGGACCGGTTTTTTCCTATTTTTGAAAAATAAATATTTATAAATTCATTAAATCCCTTTTTCAGACAACTCTATAGTGCAACTCAACGTTTATATGTTTTACTACCTGTAGATAGTTCAACTCATCTTTGCGCGCGGGGCCATGTGTACGTGCACTTGTAATATATTAATAGTGGAAGCATCGCGGTTTCACCCGCGTTGTTCCCGTTCCCGTGGTCTAGCTTCCCAACGGTGAAAGAATTTTTGAAATCGGTCCAGTAGTTTTTAAGATTATTCGTTACATACAAAAATACAAATCTTTCCTCTTTATAATATTAGTATAGAAGTATAGATGCATTTTTGTGTCAGTGACTCGCCGTAGTCCGAGCAAACAACCACCCACAAATGCTTACCCACACATAGCGCCGCGCGCAAAGATGAGTTGAACTACCTACACTAATATTGAGTTTAACATAAATAAATTTAAAAATAATTCAACGTTCCATATAAATATAAATTTAATAACGTAGAAGCGATAAAACAAGTTCTAACAGCAATCGTCAAACTGTCTTTAAAGTGACTGTTACAGGAATTACGTTTAGTTTTCCACCAAACTATACAGGTTGAATTTTAAATCATCAGCAATCTTTCAATACTCTTACTATAGGATCAATTCTGAAATATGAAAAATTCTTATGCTCAGTAGATACATTGAAATAATTTAGGTACTGAGCAGAAGAATGTTTATTTTCGCATAATTAGATGAAATTAAGTGAACAGCAGTTTTGGTCTCGAGTTTTTTCGGTTAATCCCTTAGTGAAAATTTTTCATATTCAGGAGTAATTTCAATCCCTAAAAATTCCCAATGAATAGTAAAAAGTTAAATTCTAACCATTTTATGTACAGTACAACTATTTTCTTATTGTCCCTCGCTAATCATCGCATTTCCGAATACATTCCATGTCCATCACTTATTAGATTTATCGTGTAAATAATTTTCAGAACGAAGTACTTTATTGTTGTTTTGTTTTGATTTTCGTGTAAAATATATAGAGCTATAAAAATAGCAGCTTTCCTCCCATTTTTAAAATAAATTACATTATATTAAAAGTATTAACAACTCTATATACTTCCAAGTGGTTTGAGAGCGTCCGGTTGCACCAAGTGCAAAGGGCAACTGATAGAAATCCGTCGACTGACGAAACACGAAGTTTGCCGAGGGATATTCAGAAAATGTTTGTACTGTAGACTGACATGGCACATGGTAAATGCTTATGAGAGCTGTGGTATATAATGCCGCCTCCACACGCTTGTTGTTTGCCACAAACAGTGGCGAACGCCAAACACGTGCCAAACACTGACCATAATCATCCAACACAAACACGGTATCCACAGGCTAGGCGAACGTGCTAGTATATGCCGGATTGGCAAACATGGCAGACGACGAGCTTGTTGTGGCAGCGATTACTTTCGGGTTAACCTCCTCAGACCAATCAGACATTTTTCCTTACAATTTAGCTTAGGATACACAAAATGTCAAGATTCGGTAATTTGACCACCACTATTAACTCCGTCCGCAAGCTTGCGCGTACTACTGATCTGAACAAGCGTCTGGATACATCGCAAAAATGTTTGTCAAACACCCTTAGATTTATGCACAAAAACCGACACCGATGCCCGAACACGGGCGAACACAAACAAAAACAGGCAAACACAAACAAACACCCAATGCACATGTTCGCGTTTGTTGTTTGCTGCGTGTGGAGGCAGCTTAACATACTTACATTAAAAATTATTTGAGTAATGATTCTTAAAAACAAAAACTATGTCAACTATATAAAAAAAAATGTTTCATATTGCGATATCAATCATCATAAATTAAAATAAACCCAGGTTTCTCAGTTGACAATTAAAAGATGACAACTTGAAGTACCCGACTTCAGAATGAAAATTAGTCCAAGTTTAGCATTAGAGATTGACAAGTTCTTAACTTCAAATTCGCAATTCGGAAACTAGTGTAAGCTTGAAGAGAAGGTAAGGTCTGTCCTATTCGCTTTTGGTAAGACGGCGTAACTGTGGTATATGGCCTTGCAGAATTATGCCAAATGTGCCGAAATATTTAAATAAAATATTTGAAGCAGGTACTAAGACCTATCATTCCGTACCTTTTTGTAGGCAAGATTCATATATTTGACTTATTTAACGAAGTTTCGAATATGAACATTACTGTTATAATAATAAGGTTAACATTCGTATGTAATGCTTACTGAAATTGGCAGTGTCCAAAAAACCCTCTATGAATCTTAACATATCAAAAGTGTTGCAAAATACAATCATTTTTAAGGGTTCCCTGGCTTGATAGCCAATACGGAAACCTTATAATTTTCACAGCTTCATACAACACTTACAACACCAAAACAAAACTTACTTCATCTTAGGCAACTCCAGTTGTTTCCCAAACAACTTACGTATCTCCTTCTTATCTAACTTACCCATCGCGTTCCTAGGCATCACATCTGTGACTAACATCGTCTTTGGCAACTGATACGGTGCTAACTTTTTCCCAGCAGATTCTTTCAACTCTTTCAATGTCAGTTTAGCATTGTCTTTGAGTACAACAACAGCTGCGACAATTTCGCCGTAACTTTCATTCTCTATGCCCAAGATGGCGACATCGTCTATGCTCGGGTGATCCAAGATGGCGGATTCGACTTGTAACGCGCTTACTTTGTACCCGCCAGTTTTGATGATGTCGACTGAGGTTCGTCCGAGTATACGGAACTTGCCGTCCTCGAATGAGGCCGTGTCGCCGGTACGGAACCAGCCGTCTTCGGTGAAGTCTGAGTTGTCCAGTTTTGGGGCTCTGTTCCAGTACCTGAAATAATATTTTATTGTTACAAAAATGGTTTTTGTAATCTTCGAAATGGGGTATACGGTGGGTCTTGATTACGGGGTTGTAAAAATTAAAAGTCTTGTTTTGAGCTGGTTTCAGTTATACCGATAACCGATCCCAGCATGGTTTGAAAAAGGTTAGGTAGATTTAGGCCCAGTTTTTTTATCGGTAGTTACCTTAACCAATGGTTAAATATGCTATCCAATGGTTACAACTTCCGGTACAATGTGTTTTATTCATAAACTAGCTGTGCCTGCGGCTTCGCTCCCGTCAACTGCCAGACTACCCTTCCCTATCTATCTTCCTACCTACCCTACTTACCCTCCTGCCTACATACCTACCTACCAATTCTTTTTCTAGGGTCAATCTTTCGCGGAGAATCTTAAAACCGCCATTCAGAAAATAACGTCAAAAGCACAACGCCATCTATCGAATATGGAGTTCAACTGTCCGAATACCTGAATTGCTTGTGTTGTGATATTTTACTTCTTGAACACTTTAAATACATCTAACTTTTGATAGAGTGGACCGATTGCGATGAAACAAAAACTAAATAATACTTCAAGTTATTCACATTGTTTGTGTCTAAATGTTATCTACATTGGTATTATACAATTTACGTGATGCGTGCACAAATAAACAGACAAATCGACAAACAGACAAACATTCCAAATATGCTGGAAATGGGTTGTCTGTTTGTTATCCTTTAACACCCTGGCTATTTTTATTGGAAATATTTTCGGTGTACAAAAACTACTTTTCCACAGATTTATTATATGTTCCGATTTCCAGCCTCACAAATGGTCAAATAAGTTGGAGAGTTGATTATTTAATCATTTGTTAGGCTAACAATTGATGAATAAACGCTTTGTACCAACATTTTCAACCATTGGTTGAGTTAACTACGGATAAAAACTAGGCCTAATTGATTTACCCAAATCTGGGTTAGATTACCAAGTCTCTGATCACTCGTTTTCTGCATTCATTCAGATATTGCAACTGGCTGGCGCTAATTTTAATTGGACGATAGTCCTAGTCATTAAGAAACATGGTCTAAAAGGTTTCCTTTTGGAAATATTGGCCAAGAAACGTACAAAAATGTAAACAAAGACTTCTCTGACTTAATAGGAAATAGTAATTCTATAGCAACAATTTATTTTATGCAAACTGAAATCTTTGACGTATTTGCGCGTCAATGTTTCTCTTAGCCCAAGGTAACGCGCGACTAAAGAACGTATTTTTTTCATCAATTTACGTCATTACTGGTAAAATACACTATTAACTAGAGAACGACTGACTTTGAAGGAAGAATGACTGAACCTATTTTATTAATATTACTAGCTGACCCCCGCGGCTTCGCTCCCGTCAAAATTATAGCCTATGTTACTCGGGAATAATGTAGCTTTCCATAGATGAAAGAATTTTCGAAATCGGCCCAGTAGTTTCGGAGCCTATTCGGTACAAACAAACAAGCAAACAAAAAAATCTTTCCTCTTTATAATATTGGTATAGATAAAGAAATTATGCATAAATTTGATTATTTATATATTATGATGATTTGTTACAAACAACATTATTTAATTCTTCTATGCTAGAATTACAAAGAGGTAAAAAATACGTTTTTAAAAGGTAATACTAATTCAATCACAAAAATTATTTTCTTGATAGGAAGCATCGCTATAGCTGCTTGTCATGGGCATTTTTTTTGTCCCGAAAAATATGAGGCAACTGTTGAAAGCGTCACTTATGTTGATTATTAATGACAACCGGAAAAAAAAAAATATTGTATCAACTTAAATAACAAAAAAAATAATTGCATCATGATTTCATTCATATTTAAAAAAAATCTGCACAAATATAAAAATTGATTTAAAGGTTGATCTGCTCTATGACATAAGAAGTCAATCAAATTGAAGCAATAATATTAAAACCCAGCCCGTCGGCGCCACTGTCGTAGCGAATTAACATAAAAATGTGCATAAAATTAAATGCATTCATTTAAATATGGAATAAATTAATCTATACCAATATTATAAAGAGGAAAGATTTTTTTGTTTGTTTGTTTGTACCGAATAGGCTCCAAAACTACTGGACCGATTTCAAAAATTCTTTCACCGTTGGGAAGCTTCTCTATCCCCGGGTGACATAGGCAACTTTTTATCCCTGTATTCCCACGGGAACGGGAACTACGCGGGTGAAACCGCGAGGCGTCCTCTAGTAAGAAATAAATAAGAATATGAAGCGCGAGGGCGAGCCTTCGGCGCCCGATTGTCGTCAGCGGTGTGTCTGCGCCCCAATGACGGCATATAACAAACTAGCTACGGGAAGAAAACCCTGACATTAAAAATAACATAACACCTGAAGACATCACCACACCAGCAATGGAAAAGTACCTAATTGGTCTAGGAGATGCTAACTTCGAAATTAAAATTTCAACCGCTGCCTTGCGGAGAGATGTTGGATCATCAAAGGCTAGGGCGTTACCCCGAAATTTTAACCAGCTCAGAAGATGCTAACTTCGACACCAAAAACGGCACCTACTGCCTTGTACAGAGATGTTGGGTTATCAAAGGCTTAGGCGTCAACCCGAAATTGTGATGTGTAGTGCCTTGGGAAAGCGCTTCACTATATTCCCTCCCATCGTAATGAAATTAGTGAAAATAATGAGAAAGTTCTGCCATGCAATCCGGCAAGCTCCCAGCGCTCACAGGTATCCAGGCTTGTGAGTGAGAAATTGACTACCGAAGACTGTAAGAGGCAAGCAGCAATAAGAAGCTGGTCCAGCAAGCTTTCCATCCAGGTTTATTTGAGACTAGACCAAGAAGTTCATCACTTAGCGCGATAAGGGATGCTAGCAATGGAACACAAACTGAAAACACATAGCACATTGAGATGAAGAATATTACAAAGAGCACCAGTCCTAAGAAATGCCAAAAGGAAGAAAGTATCATCACCTTCTCCTGAGAGAATAATTGTCACCAATACATTCAGTAGAATCCCAGTTGATCAGGAAGAAGACATAATAATAGCACATACTGATACTATTAAAAAAATTGTAAAGCCACCACCCATAATCCTGTATGGCATTGAAGATTTAACCAAGCTAACTGAGATGCTAGAGTGCTAGAGATGCTGAGTGTAGTAGACAAAGCAGACTTCACGTACAAAATTATTAACCAAAATCAACGGAGGATAAACTGTGCCAATGTAGAGGTCTACAAAATTACAATAGATACTGTTAGAAAAAAGGACTAATTGGACACATATTTAACAGGAAGGATAAGCGCCCCTATAGAATTGTGATAAGAAACTTACACCGCACCACACCAGTCAGTGTGATAAAAGAAGTAGTAGAAGAGAGGCAATACTGTGATTGGGGAGATATTAAATGTAAAGTATGGCCCAGAGAATAAACCATCAACTACATTCTTTGCTTACCTCCAACCCAGCAACAACAACAAGGCCATAAAAGTATTAATTATATACACCATCAGTCAGTAACAATAGAAGACCCACGAAAACGAACCACAGTTGTGCAATTTCAAAGATGCCAACAGTATGGACACTAAAAATTACTGCATGAGACCCTTCCGATGCGTGAAGTGCGCTAATTCACACAAAAACTCAGAATGCCCAAAGAAAGATCGCAACACCCCAGCTAAATATGCCCTGTGTCAAGGCGCGCATCCAGCAAACTTCAAAGGGTGCGAAGTATACAGAGAAATACTAGCAAGAAAGACAAACACACATATTACCGGCCGAGAAAACAAGAACCCAGGTGTTGATGACAAGGCTCCCCAAGGCAATAAATAAACAATAAATTGGCCAAACCCACGCCTGCGACCTACGCTACCGAACCACGGCCGAAATCTAACAACACGCAAATGACATACGCTGAAGCAAGAAAAGCCGACAAAACATCCAAAGATGAGAACTTTTCACAACAAGCAAGGCACCAAGCATAGAAGAGATCCTTCTAAAACAAGCTGAAAAATTTGATCTTATCCTCTCTCTTTGACAAATGAGTATGTAAATCAATCTCATAACAACCCTAGTCACTAAGATATCACAATGAGTTACCTCAAGATAGCAACGTGGAACCCAGCAGGACTATATCCAAATAAAGTAAAGGTAGAAGTCCGGCTACACATCCACAATATAGCCATACTACTAGTCCCAGAATCACATACAACTGCAAACACCAGTGTTAAAATACAGAACTATAACATCTACTGCACTGATCACCCAGATGGGACTGCACACGCCGGAGCGGCTATAGTAGTATCTAGTATCAAACACTATGAACAACTACAATACAAAACTGAGCATATAAAGGGTGTCTAAGAATGTTTTTCTTTTTTGATATTTAAAAAAAAGATACTGGAATAAGTTAAAACTCGGTTTATTTACTGTTGAATTAATGAGCAGTTTTTCAATTTTGTTTATTAAAAACAATGTTTAGTAAATGTGCATCCTCCACTTCCTGACACTCAATTTTGCTGTAACTAAAATCTTCAATCACACGCAAAAAAGTGAGGGACCGACAATTCCTTGACGTGATATGGCAGCCCAAATAGCCCAGATTAAACTTTTGCTGATGTTCTCCTATGGGGCTACTTAAAAAGTAAAGTTTACAAACCATTGCCACCCAACCTGAATGTTTTAAAGCAAGCAAAGACTCACAGATAAAATAAATAATGAAAATTTTAGTTCCAGGCCAAATGAGTGTCAGGCAGTGGAGGGTGCGAATTTACTTAATTTCGTTTTTTACAAATAAAATTGAAAAACTGCTAATTAATTCAACAGTAAATAAAAAGAGATTTAACTAATTCTAGTATATTTTTTTAAGTATCAAAAAAGAAAAACATTCTGAGACACCCGTTACAAGCAGTAACAGTCGCTATAGAAGACCGAAATGGAACATTTAATGTATCTGCTATTTACTGCCCTCCCAAACACAAGCTAAAGGAGGACCAATATAACGAGTATTTTAACACCCTAGGCGTCCGCTTTATAGCCGGAGGGGACTGGAACGCCAAAAATGGCCACTGGGCCTCCAGACTTACCAGCACAAGAGGCAGAGAGCTCAAAAAGAGCATAGAGAATAATCATCTCAGGACAATCTCTACAACAGACCCAACCAACTGGCCTACAGACCCTAACAAACTTCCGGATGTCATAGACTTTTTTATTTTTGACTATTGGCACCACAGTCTTAAATACTGAAAGAAACCCCAAATTATACAACAAGCGCACAGATTGGTGTCCATTTCGCGAATGTGTCGAAGATGGAATTAACCTTAAAATACCATTTAAAACTGAGTTGGACATAGATGTTGCTGCGAGAAATTTCACTGCGGTAATCCAAGAAAGTTGTTGGAAGTCAACTCCAGAAATGAGGGAACGATCGCATCAATTTAAAGTCTACTCAGAAACCATACGGGTAAAAATTATGGAAAAAAGGAGACTACGGCGTGTATGGCATACAAGTAGGCATCCTAATAACAAAACGGCGCTAAACAAAGCTATTAAAGAACTAAAAACCCTTATAACTGAAGCAGATGGTGTCGCTTGGGATACCTACCTGTAAAGTCTAACAGTTACAAAAGCAACTGAATATTCATTATGGAGAGCCTGTAAAAACTTGAATTGACCCTTGTACCACAAACCACCGCTACGGAACCCAAATGTAAGCTGGATTAGAACTGAACAAGGCAAAGCTGACGCATTTGCGAAACATCTCATCAACGTATTCAAGCCTAATAACCCCAGACCAAACGCAGATGAAAGTGATATTGAAATTGTCCTCGACCAAGATCTTCAACTGGATCTACCCTTGAAACCAATATCACCCAAAGAGATATGTAGGAATATAAACCTCATGGACAAAAACAAAGGCCCTGGTTATGATATTATTGACAAAACAGTCCTTCAAAAATTACCTCGCAAAGTAATTGTGTACCTAACCATACTTTTTAATGCCATTCAACGAGTAGGCTACTACCCAGATATATGTAAGGTATCACAAGTAATAATGATCCATAAACCCGGTAAACCAATTCATGATGTCACCTCATACAGACCAATCAGTCTACTACCTATTGTGTCTAAGCTTTACGAAAAGTCTCTACTACATATAATGTTACCAGTTCTCAATGAGAAAACCATAGTCCCAGATCACCAATTCGGATTTCGAAAAGAACATGCCACCATAGAACAAGTCCATAGAGTGTGCAGGACAGTTAGAAAAAGATTTGAGAAAAAGGAGTACTGCTCGGCTGCCTTTCTTGATATACAATATGCCTTCGACAGAGTCTGGCACAAAGGTCTGCTCTTCAAAATAAAATCTTTATTACCACATTCATTCTAGGGAGTACTTAAATCTTACATCACTAACAGAAGATTTCAAGTAAGAGAAAACCAATCCATCTCGGGACTCCATGAAATCTCCGCAGGAGTACCACAAGGCTCGGTCCTCGGACCTGTACTGTACACTCTGTTTACTTCCGACCTACCACAAAGCTCCAAGATCACAATTGCTACTTTCGCGGATGACACTTATTTTCGCGGATGACATATGGCATCCAACTTTGGGGATCAGCCAGCGCCTCCAACATAATAATATAATAATAAATCTTTATTCAGAAATTAGAAAAGGTGAAAACACAGTTTCAATCTCAGATATCTAATGTAGGTATAATAATGTAAGATGCCTGTACTAGGTAATCCTGTATCACAGGCTGTAGGATCTCTAAAAATATGCTTATCCTAGGACAACAGAATTTAAACAATATTTAACATAAGAAGTCTAAAAATAGTGGCAAGATTGTATAATTTTGAAAATTAATTCTAATTTACTTAAAACTATAAACATAGAACTAAATTACTGGGTCATAATTACTTTATGTCTTATTTACCTATATTGCAAAAAAATGCACTTTGATTACACATATAAAGATTGGGAAATAATTGGTAAGCAGAATTATAAAGTAAACAATGTGAAATTAAACAGAGACACTTAATTTTTGCAGCTAACGACTAAAGTTTTATCCAGCAACAAATTGACAGTTAGTAGGCCATTGCAGTGTCAGCAGCAAACGCTCAACGCGTGTGACCTTGAGTATGACGTACTAGACGCCCTCATAGTCGATAGAGTTGATGTGCCTGTATTCTGCTATTTTCCTAGCAGGGCACTCAGGGTCTCCCGTTTTATGGTTGTTGGGCTTTTTAAAGCGCGAACAAGTTGCGCATTTTGATGTGTCCGCTTTCTTCGTGCAATCGGACACCGAGTGTCCAACTTCACCGCAGTGTTCACCTCTCTGCATGTTTTGGCTGCATGACCGTATAATTGGCACTTGTAGCATCTGGTAACCAGAGTGAAGTCCCTAACAGGGCAGGAGGTCCAATTTATAAACAGCCTTGATGTCGAAATTAGGGCTTTACGTATATTGGCTGAAATTTCAATAATGTAATTACAGCTTGTAATTACGCATCTTTCTTCCCAGATTTGTGGCTTAATTTAACAGAGGCCAAGAAGGACTCCATGGACATATCTGGCATCTTGTCGGGTATGTTCTGTTCGTAAATGCACATGAAAACTTCATTTTCAGACAGGGAAGACGGCACTCCTACAATCACGATCCGTGGTTTGCGCTTGTTGGGCTCATCGGCGGTTAGACCAGATGTAGAAAGCTGGACGGCGTTCTTTATTTTTTCAGCGTCATGCTTGGTCGTGCTAATAATGACACCTCCATTTTTGGTCTTGCGGACACCTCGTACATGCAGCTTCATTTGATCAGGTCGTATGATTTTTGTTACCATGTCTTTAGTTTCGTCACTGGACTTGAGTTTGTCACTATGATAAATGACCACAGAGCTTAAATTGTTCGGTCGAACGAAATCATTTGATCCCTTTTTCACCATGTCGGCAAACGAAACATTGCCGGCAGTGCCAGAGTCCTTAATCGTACGCTTGAGGTCCGAGATGTGTTTCGTTAAATTGCGCTTTTCTTTTAAGGCGTCAATCATGTCGTGTGCTAGAATTGCTTTCTGCTTCAGTGATTGGTATAGGACTGCCATCTGGGAGGTGCCAGATCCTATTTTACGACACAAGTTAGAAATTTTAAGTTTCTGTTCCGAGTTCAGTTTGCCATCCGAGGCTATAGAGCATACTCATTTAAGTGCTGCTCAATGGTTGACATCCATCTTTGTATGTCGGGCGTGGATGCGACTTCAATCGAGAAATCTGATTGGGCTGGGATTTGTGTCGTCGTCTTTGCTGGCGAGGTGGAGGCTTGCACTCGACCGCTTGGATTACAGGGACTGTTATCCATTTTATTTCATATAGTCACTTCACTGTTTCTAAGTTTTCATTATGTCTACAAAACTACACAGTAGGCAAAAATTTATACAATAAAGAAGGTCACGAAGGTATTATAATTGTTTTAATTAAATATTGTTAATGAGCACGTCTGTATTCTACGAACGAGCACGAATCAACTGTGAATTAATGAAAGTGCAATGGACACAAAATTATATATTAAAACAAATATCCAACGCACCATGGTTTATCAAGACAACAGAAATTCACGAAATCCTCAATATTCCTATGGTCAATGACGAATTAAATGCACATGGCGACCATTACAAATCCCGACTGCTAAAACAACCGAACAAGCTCGCAGGACAGCTTACAAACCCAAAAAGCATCCGCCGATTAAAAAAGCGGCGGGATATCTTCGACCAGAACAGACAGCCAGAAGAGTGACTTTGTAAAGATGACTGACTCCACTGGGAGAAGCGCCTAACATGCTATCCGAACCATCTCATCTGCTCATAGTCTGAAAGACTGATCGCAAAATAAAAAGGAAAAAAAAAATTGGAAAATAACCTAAGTTTATTTATTTATTTAATACTTCATGCACACAAACGTACAGAGGCGGACTTAATGCCTTAGGCCTTTTCTACCAGTCGACCTTTGGGTGG
Source organism: Orthosia cruda (assembly GCA_964057195.1). Taxonomy (NCBI): domain Eukaryota; kingdom Metazoa; phylum Arthropoda; class Insecta; order Lepidoptera; family Noctuidae; genus Orthosia; species Orthosia cruda. The sequence goes on along the minus strand of OZ059841.1, from coordinate 16,722,620 downwards.
TGCAGAGACAACTAGTGGTAGGTGCAATGTTGACAATTAAACGAAACAGATTTATGCAAAAAATATATATATAAATTATAAATACAATATAATCAAGAAAATTATGCCATATATACTCAAAAGAATAAACTAAATATAAAGATATACTTAAACATTAGTAATATTAGATTAACAATTGAAAAACATTAGAGTTGTGACGTTACTACTGCCAACTTCTTGCGAATGTGCTCACGAACTTTAACTTTGAATGTTAACCGGTTGGTATGTTAATACTGGATCACAAAATATTGGCGCATTTTATCGAATTCCCAAGCATAACAAGCATAAATATGTAGGTATGTAATTATTTACTGACATTACTGAATACATTTAAGATTCCTTCGAGGTATATATATCCCGCAAACCTCCATTAAAGGAGGATCCTTCGATCGAGGCAACTTCCCGACGGTTGTCGTCGTACTAATTTTGTATGTGTTCAAATCGCGCCGAAAACTTCTTGCGCGTTGCAGGATTTCGTGTGACTTCGTGTTCAGATGAAAGTTTGCATGGATGGATGTATGCATGTTTGTTACTTCTTTCTTTTTCGTTTAGATGGTACAAACAAAAACTATTTGAGCCCAGTAGTTGGCCACGTTTATGCCAGCGTCAGAGGCATTATACAGGTCATCCAAGGTGCAAGTGAATGGACAGTCGGGACACTCCAGCAAGTAGGGCATGGTATGTACAGGAGCACCGCAATCGCACCCAGCGTGCAATGGACCTCCATTTTGCCAAATGAATGAATCCTCCATTTTGCCAAATTATATTTGCAGCGGCCTACCTTTTTTTTTTTTTTTTTTTCTGGGTGTGCTACCGATTCAGTGCCTTCCACACGGGCCACTGCAGTTCATGACCTAGGGGAAGATGCTCCTTGGGCTTAATGAAGTCTTGAGGTGGTAGGTACTTCTCTAGCCACAGTTTGAGGAGTTACTCAATCACGCCAGAACGGGTGAACGGATCTGGATGAAATTTGGTACAGAGAGATCTATCTGGAAAAGCACGCAGGCTACTTTTCAATCCCGGTAAAATGATCCCTTGGGAAAAAAAAAAACTTTTTACGCGGGCTAAGCCGCTGGCAGAAACTATTTCAATAAAAATGTGTGAATTGTGTGATTTTATAATTTTTGTTCAGATTAGACTAAAATAAACGGAACCATATTATGTGTACGAGTTGGACTCGCATATGAATTTTTTTATGGTGTGCGTCATATCGGGCTAAAATTAAATCTTTTTCTTTCAGTACTATTGCTACTTCAGTACTATATATTTGAACACACATAACAGTCCGGCAACTACCGTTGGGCAGTTGCCCGGAACAGACACAACACTCGTCTGGTCGGAGGATCCTCACTTTTCAAAGAGGAGGTGTGCTGAACAGGGTGTAAAGACCACACCCTGTTCAGCACACCTCCTATAGCTTCTCCACCCTTTAGTAGTGTATATATTTAGTAAGATTAACTCTGTCACGGGGTCTCAGCGCTAAGAAAGAAAATTTGGTTCAAATAAATCTCACTAGATGGCGCGATATGCACGGATCTGTAATTGAATGTGTGAAAATTAACATTTACTGGAATTGAACTAAAAAATTGTATGTTCTTGTTTAATCAACTCTTCTAAGTACAAAATTACAGAATGTTGGGCTCTTAATTTACCTTTCAAAGATTATTTGAACGGATCATTTACAATTGATGCCAATAGATGGCGCGGTTTAAAATGTCTCAGGCGTTCCACTCGATTGTTTAAATTTGTATTGTAACACATGTCGGTGCAAAGAAACTGTAAAAACGTGCAAAAAATACTATAAAACAAACCTTCACTGTATTTAAAGAAAAAATATTCACGACCCGAGTAAATCCTTTTACTTGCAAGTTGCTGCTAACACCATCTATCTATCGCCGTGAAACGGCAACGAACGCGATTGATGGACAAAAAGTAATCGGTATAATCATATGAAAAACGCTAGTTACGTCGGCACGGTTTCTTTGTATGGGATGAGGTATCTGTATGCTAGTATTATAATATTTGTGACTATATTGACACTACGAAAGGGCGAAGGAGCTTTTTGGAAGTGTGCGCAACAAGTTATAAAGTCTGGCAACCTCCATTCAAAAGGGAGGATCCCCTGACGAATATGTGTCTAGTCCGGGTAACTGCCCGGAGGTTGTTGTCGGACTGTTGTATTTGTTCAAATCGCGCCTTAAACTCTGCTTACGCGATGCAGGATTTTGTGTGACGTCAAGGCATTAGTTCGTTGTAGTAGTATAGATGCCGCTAAAAGCTCGTGGCTAAATACTGTCTTAACCATACTCCATTTGAGATAACATTAGACCACAGATAATAAGGTATACCGTGATATAGTAAAACTATTTCTGTTAAATCTTACCTAGAAAACACAGCAGGTCCCTTAATAAGCAGCTCTCCTTGGAACACATTGTCTGTTACCTCCTTGTGCTTGGTGATCTTGGGAGGATGCCAGTCGTACCCGTCCGATTCCACGAAGAATTCCTTTGTTCCCAGATCGAGACGGTCCAGGCATATCTATTGGGATATCAGAAGATTACGTAAATTAATAGGTATGTGTCTAGCAACTGGTATTGAGAGACCTCCGGAAAGCCAACGAAAGCCATATGACCATTTTGTCAAAATCAGGAGTTACAGCTGATCATTGACCTATTTACATTTATTTTTAACCCCCCCGACGGAAAAAGAGGGGTGTTATAAGTTTGAGGTGTGTTGATCTGTGTATCTGTCTGTGGCATCATAGCGCCTCAACGGATGAACCGATTTTGATTTAGTTTTTTTTTGTTTGAAAGGTGATTCCTTCGAGAGTATTCTTAGCTATGTTTGAATAAAATCTGTTCAGCCGTTTAGATCGTGATGTTTTCGCAAGATAAATGTGTCGGGGGTTTTTTAAATTTTGAAATTTTACTTGTTTTGAGTGCAGTGGTGGCCTAGTGATATCGGCCGCGACTTATAAGTCGGTCGTGGGTTCAGACCCAGGCAGGCGCTTTACTTTTTGTAAATTATTTCACACCGACTGCCAAAAATAAAGTTATTTTTCACTTTGTAGTTTTCTTATTTGGAAATCGGTAGTATTTTTTTTATAAAAAGTTTTTAGTAGCTTGTTCTTCGTACCTAGTTGGTAAACTAATTGATTGACTTAAAATTTGCACTAAGTGCAACACCATATTGTGGCCAGACTATTTCTTTCCATTCTTGGTTGCCTAGTAGAGATCGCAGAATGCGATAAGGCCGCCTGTTGTACGTTTTAATTTTAAGGTTTCTTTATGTATTGTTTTATCTTGCTGTACTGTACAATAAATAAATATACTTTGAGGATACAAATATACTATTATATAATTACTAACTGACCCGGCAAACGTTGTATTGCCATAAAAACACCAAACATATTTTTTTTGATCTCTTGTATTTTTATCCTACCTAGCCTACCCTACCTACCCAACCCTACCCTACCTACCCTACCAAGACGTTTAAAAAATAGTTTACGACCGATTCTCGGACCTACCAAATATGCACAAAAATTTTCATAAGAATCGGTCAAGCCGTTTCGGAAGAGTTTGCAGACAAACACTGTGACACGAGAATTTTATAATTATATAAGATTTAAATCTGAAACTGACAAATTTAAACACGCAAATATATCGTACCTGTGTCTCAGGCACTGGCGTCTCCACAGTGATCAAAGGCTCCAGCTCCCCAGTGTCCTCTCTCACGGAGACGATCCTGGCGTCCACCCCAGGCAAGGGAAGCCCCACACAGCCCACAGTCCGGGCCTCCACCGGCCGGTAAGGGTTACTCAACGCCATTCCCACTTCAGACATACCGAAACGTTCGAGAAGACGCATGCCAGATATCTGCGGAAGAATGGGGAAATTGTCACTTGAAAATAAGATAATGTATCATACTAATATTTTAAATTTGAAAGTTTGGATGGATGTATGTTTGTCATTAAATCACGCCATAATGGGTGAACGGATCTGGATGAAATTTGGCACAGAGATAGATTATAGCCTGGAATAGTACATAAGCTACTTCTTAGCCCAGTATAATGTTTCCTTGGGATAACAAAACACCTTTGACACCTTGACACCTTGACAGAAGCTAGTTTATGTAATATTTTAAAGACATGCAACACAACCAATAAAAGTAAAACGTTCACAAGAAAGTACAACTCAATTGGAAGAAATGGAGAGCTTTGCCCAGGAATGGGATAGCAAAGACAAATAATTGTCACTTTTAGTCCCTAGGGATTAATAAGCTATTTTAGTCCATGTTTACGAAGAATAAACAAGCTCTTTTTGAATAGATGTGATAAAATAGTAGATTGTTTACCTAGGGAGCAAACAACTATTTTAAAGGCGAGTGTTTTTTTGTGTCTCGCTACGCTTGGGATTCAAAGTACATCACTCGAGCTTAAAATAGTGTTGCTCCCGAGGTGGACACTCTACTTTTTATCATCCTCTATGAGAAAATAAGTAAGTGCAAATTATGAACAAGAACGTTATGTTTATTTATTTACATAAAATTAAGAACCATAAGACATGAAACCAAAAAAATTTGCTAATGTTTATATTTGAACAATTATGGAAGTGCATCGTAACAATTTTATTAGTAACATCATCCATTACATTTGCAGATTTATTTTCAAATTTGGCTCGCGCGAGGTTTCACTGCCAGTCACTTGTTCAATTCAATGTTCCCGTGCGGTCCGAAGTAGAATTACAATCGTTCATTAGCCATTCACCTCATACATTCGTCGTAATCGATTTTAGCGATGTAATCCTATTTTGGACCTCATGGTTTGTGATTCATCTCTTTGCTGATTGGAACATTAACTAACAATATCCACATTCCAAATTCAAATCAATTTTAGTCCCTGTTTACGAAAAATAAACTAGTTCTTTTTGAATAGATGTGATAAACAAACATTGCCGTCCACGAACATTCTCTCGTTGTCGCCTACCAGGTGGGCCATGGCGGGCTCTCCATGGGCCACTAGGCTGTTACTTTATTTAGCTTTATGCCCCATTCTCTTACAGTATTGCAAATGCGAAAGTGGGTTTGTTTTTGCAGCTATAACACAGAAACAGAGCAACGGATCGACATGATTTTTTCATTAAAATTGTTAATGATGCCGAAAGAAATATAGACTGCTTTTTTATCCCGGAATACAGCACGATTCCTGTACAAATATCTTTAAAAAGAAATAAAAATGAAACTAACCTCTTCCCATTTCAAGAACAGTTGAGACGGCAAGGGCGCAGACCCAGCCAACATCAGCCTCATCCTGCTCCCTAAGGTAGCTCTGACGTACTCCTTAGTCTTGGCATCAGCGAACATCCTCTCATGGTCGGCTACCAGGCGCGCATACATGGCAGGAACTCCGTGGAACACTGTGACTTTGGTCTCGTCGCGTTCGCCCATGCCGAGGAGACGGGACCAAACGTTGTGGGACACGAAGGATGGTAGCATTCGAAGTCTGTGGAAGAAAGTTAGCAGTGGCTGAACGGCAACGAAAGTCGTTTAAGGTTGCCCTAGTCGACGCAACGGCACGAACTATTTTGTGCGCGAGCTTAAAATGCATGCTATCTTATCCGACAACACGTGCGAAAGAAATAGATGCTGTGATGAGCAGTAAGGAGCTAGTTCGCGTAAGAATACAGACTTTAGCAAATTTTTTGCGAAATGAATGATGATTTAGGACGAAAACGAGCGCGAAATTTTAAATACAGACCTTTGGGATTATGGATATCATCAAAAAACGACCAAATGTTTCTGTTCAAATCAAATTATTTGCATTGTTGTACTACGAATCTATCCCTGTATGGTGATTGTTTTGCAATTTTCCTTTTTCTTATGGTATTTATTTGTGCCCAAAGATGCGTTTAAATTAGTGTTGAAATTTGAAACCTTCGACGCTCATGACTTTCAAATATATTTTTTTTACTTTTTTGTTTCCATACAGGGCTAGATAATGATGAGGCAAATTGATATAATTTTTTAATTTGAACTTACCCCGCAAACAGTGGAGTAATCGCCAGACTACGTTTGTATGGAAGAATGATCGACTAGGGCAACCTTAAAACTTCAGTTTCTCCAGAGTCCAGTTTTCTTTTTAGGTCTTCGGGTCGGGCAGTTTTTGTTCAGTTTTAACGTCAGAATTTATATAATTCCCGATTCTAGATAAAAATACGGTTAGCCAATTTTTTTTTTAATATATGACGTCATACCTTGCACCAGCTGCAAGCGACGCTAGCATAGAGTTGAGCTGGCCGTGTATGTGATGGAGCGGCAACGTGTGTAGTACGACGTCGTTGGCAGAGTACTGCCACGCGGAGTGCAGGGTAGATATCTGGGTTTGTAGCATGCTGTGCGTCCATATTACGCCTTTAGGTTTGCTTGTGGTACCTAAAAATTAAAGGCGAATATTTAGTTATAAGACCACATCAAATTCAATTATTATTATTCTATTATATTTAATTATATAAATATAATAGAATTATTTAATTATATAATTTTATTCAATTAAGCTCATGTAGATTTCAAAGTTGTAAATATATAAAAGGATATTTGTAGAATATGCCCTGTTTTTCTAAAACCTGTAACATGTTTCGAAATCTCAATGTTATTATTATTTTTTGATGCTAAGACGCATTTTTAAGCGCAACTAAATTTTAAGTCATCGATAATTCGGAGTTTGTCTTATTTTTAACCATTTATAATAACATTATATTCTTTTTCTACTATTCTATAAAAAAAAGACTTGCCCTACACTTAGAATTTCTTCCTGTATCGTGGGTGCGTTTACAATACCTAGTACATTGTGTATTAAAGGCGGTAAGTAAGGAATTACGATCGAGGCTCTAGTAGAAGCCCGAAGTCTAAGACTGAGAGATCGTAAGGCCGGGACTCCACCAAAGCGGAGATGTGCGGAGAAGTCCAAAGCGGAGAGGAGATGTTTTTTAAACAACCAATAGAATTTCGTTATTCACACATCTTTCGTCTCCGCTTTAGACTTCTCCGCACATCTCCGCTTTGGTGGAGTCCCGGCCTTATTCCCGTACCGCCCGTGAAACACATTTGCGAGTAATAATTATGAATTATAGCTTTAATACACAAGTCAGCACAGCTATTATTACGAAATACGTGAACTTCTTTTTAAGCGGATGGCGAGTTTTTGCCCACACCACAGATTAAATAAATCTTATTTTTCTTTATTCGTTCAGAAACGTTAAAGGCAAATACGTAGGTAGTCAGCCATGAAGGAGTGTAAAAAAAATCGATTATTAAGAACATAAGTTGAGTATTTAAGTAACATGTAGCGAGAGTGCAAAGAAATTCCTGTTTAGATAACATTTTAAGACAATTTTTCAATTGCGTGTAAACTCCTTGCTTGAACTTGCATGAACTGTGTGCTGTGCTATAAATTAAAAAAATATTACTTACCGACCTTGGGTTTCATGACAAAAAGAAAGCTCAAGGGTTTTATATGGGGCATTACGGCCAAGTTAACCTGTATGTTTAGATACTGTTTATGTGCAAGTGTGATGAAAACATATAAACTCACATACACATACACCCAGAGCCGAAACAACTATCTGTAGGTCATACAATTTTTTTTTCCGTGCGGGAATCGAACCCGCGACACGCAGCGCAGCAGTCAATTGCTCAACCACTGCGCCAACCGTGCGCCCACATCGAATGAATACAAACAAAGTACTTACCACTAGTATAAATAATAAGGGCCTCATTATTCCCATACCAAGCATTGGTCCGTCCAACGTCATCCAGATTATCTTCAGCCTTAGGTTTCAAGAACGAAGTGTTAGGTTGGTACAGCTGTGCCGTCAATACATTGTCTCTTCCGGTTACAAGAAGAGGTTTGGTCATCTCTAACGTGATTGGCCGAAGGACTTTCTCGTACTCTTGGGTGCAAATTACCAGGCTAGCAGAACTGTCTAAGAGATAGTATTTCAGCATCTCTGGTGGATGGAGCGGGGTTAAGGGGACCGCTGTAAGAGAAAAAAGAAGTGTGTTTATGAGTTAGGCATATTTTTCTGAGCTTTAAGATCTGGTCAAACTGAAGCGAATCCGGAGCGTCACTATTTTAATTCACAGGCAGTCACATGGCTATTCAGGCCAGTTTGAAAACCTTACTGTTCCATACAAGTTATTTAAAGCAATCAGCGCGGGTGACTGCATGCCGTCCCGCATCCGGCGCGGGATTTGTTTCAGTTTGAACACAGCTTTATTTAATGGACGCTATGATAGGTTAAACAAAAACCGGTCAACAGCGAGTCGGACTAGCGCACCGAGGGTTCCGTATACATAAATAATTTAGAGAATTTTAACACTGCGGTGTAGAATATTGCTATTTGGAGAAAGGAAAAAGAAATGCTATTTGGAGACATCTTTTATTTTTTCTGTAATATATGTTTTATTTTTTTGTATACTTCAGTTACATAGAATAATTTCAGATATTTATCTATGTAAACTGCGGCGGTATGGGGAGAACGGTATTTTTTTTATAATTTTGTCAAATTTCGAAAATAGTAGGGCCTGAATTTTTTTTTTTTAAATGTACGTACATATAGTGCTCTTTCATATGATACCCCACATGCCCTAGTAGACCCACTTCGAATTTTAAGCAAAATAAAACCTTTCTTATTTGCGAAATAGTTGGGCAAACGTCATCTAAATGTTCCAAATTTCAGAATATTCAGCTGTGACAGACAGACTGAGTCACACCATAAGGGTTCCATTTTACCATTTTGGTACGGTACCCTATAAACTAACACAGTTTTAAATATTCAATCGGCCAGTGATGATGATAAAAAAAAATCATAGAAAATTATTAATTGAGGCCCATGTTATTCTGCGTAGTAGGCGTTCTAAACAGTTGGTCCGTCACATTAAAATCGGAACAACAGAGTCGACCCGACACGGGCCGTAATCAAGGAATTATTACATTCCATTTGCCGATCGGCTGTGCCGATTAATACCGAACCAAACAAGCACGCCTAATGGTCTACATTAATATTATGTTTTATCTCTGCATGATATGTAATGTGGACTTGGACATAGTAACATGAATTCGATAATTTATTGCTCACGAAAGTGTTTATTAACACTATACTGTTAAGAGATCTTCCATCACATTTTGAGTCAAATTTATCAGACCTTTTACCCAAATTTTATTCAGTTTTAACACAATATTATACATGAAAAGCCAGCGGGTATAAAAAGAACTGGTCACTTAGTCAATAAACGAATGTGGTTAACAATTTTTAACCGACTTCCCAAAAAGGAGGAGGTTCTATGTTCGACTTCAAGTTTGTTTTTTTTTTTTTTTTTTGTGTATGTTCACCGATAACTCCGTCAATTGTGGACCGATTTTGAAAATTCTTTTTTTGTTTGAAAAGGTATGTTCCGAAATTGGTCCCATTTTAATTTGGTGAAGATCTGATGAATAACTTCGGAGATAGACAACAGAACTCTTCAATAAATAACGGCAAATCTCTCGGGATTGCTGCAATCGCATGTCTGTTTGTTGTTTATAACATTTCATAACATAACATCACGCCAGTTCGCTCTTAAGAGGTAAGCAGACCTCTCATTTCACCGGTTATGTTCAAGTTTCATGAAATCTATTCTGGCGAAATAGTTCCCTTACTAACTTGACTATTAGAGGTACGTACAATTAAAAAGTGAAAAATAAAAAAACTTTTTGCAAAAAAATACTACCGACTTCCAAATACAAAACTACAAAGTGAAAAATAACTTAATTTTTTGAAGTCGGTGTCCATAACGCAAAAAAATGGTACCTACGAAAGACACCGACTTCAAAAACTTAAGTTATTTTTCACTTTGTAGTTTTGTATTTGGAAGTCGGTAGTATTTTTTTGCAAAAAGTTTTTTTTTTCACCGGTTATGTTCAAGTTTCATGAAAGCTATTCTGGCGAAATAGTTCCCTTACTAACTTGCCTATTAGGTACGTACAACTAAAAAGTGAAAATAAAATAAAAAATTGCAAAAAAATACTACCGACTTCCAAATACAAAACTACAGAGAGTAAAATAACTTTATTTTTTGAATTCGGTGTCCATAACGCAAAAAAATGGTACCTACGAAAGACACCGACTTCAAAAAATAAAGTTATTTTACTCTTTGTAGTTTTGTATTTGGAAGTCGGTAGTATTTTTTTGCAAAAAGTTTTTTTATTTGACCTATTAACACCTTTATAATGAATGTTAATTTGATACAGATAAGCTAATTACTTCATACGTTTATAACAAACATTTATATATTAAAATAAAAGACACAAATCACGTTCGCAATTACCTAACTACTCCTATTGGGCTCCAAAAAGGTTTGGTGTTTATGGTCAGTGGTGTCTCATCCCATACAAAGAAACTATCCCGACGTACTGTACTGATCATACAGATTATTGTTTGTACATGGATCGCGTTCGGTTCCGTTTCACGAATATAGATGGTGATCTATCTATCGCCGTGGAACGGAACCGAACGCGTTCGATTTACATAAAATAATGGATATAATCAGATGAAAAACGCTAGTTACGTCGGCACGGTTTCTTTGTATGGGATGAGGCATCTGTATGCTAGTATTATATTATCTGTGGTATGGTTAAACAACCATTGCAGACTATAAAATTACAGCCCACAGAGAGAAGGCTTGTGATCCAGCAATGAAAAAATTATAGCTTAATAATTATGCTATGTATGTATTTCATCACCACTGTTCTCAAAACGGTGAAGGAAAACATCTTGACGAAACCGGCATGTCATAGTCACCAAAAAACCGGCCAAGTGCGAGTCGGACTCGCGCACGAAGGATCCCGTACCATTATTGCAAAAAAATCACGTTTGTTATATGGGAGCACCACTTAAATATTAATTTTATTCTGTTTCTAGTATCTAATACCTTTAAACGAGCAATTCTCGTATATATGTACATATATATAATATGAATCTCGGAAACGGCTCCAACGATTTTCATGAAATTTAGTATGCAGGGTGTTTCGGGGGCGATAAATCGATCTAGCTGGGTTTCATTTTTAGAAAACGTCGATTTCTCTATTTTCACCCGAGCAGAGCTCGGTCACCCAGGTAATTTACAGTTATAGCGGCAACAGAATACTTCATTTGTGAAATTTTCAACTGTCTAAAGTCGTCACAATCTAAGAAGTTTGTTGACGTTTCTCATTTTACATGCCGCGATAACTTTCCACGTATTAATTGAAAAATCAAATTAATAATCCTAATTAATTACTATGTTATCCATACACTATAACAACGAGTGTCATTCTGAATTTCGACAGTTAATTATTTCGACACAGTCTCAATTTCGAAAAACAATAGTTCGACTACACATTGCTTCGACAGAACATATATTCGACTAGCATTCGTTCGACAGATTATACTTCGACAACACACGTCTTCGAAAAACATACTTCGACAAAACCCTTCTTCGATATGCACTTGTTCGGCGGTTCTCTATTTCAACGGAACATAACTTCGACATAATACTGCTCTGAAATGTGACAATAATAATTGAATTTCGTAGAAAATCAAAAAGTTGTAGGCAGCCAGTGACCAATCTAAAAGAAAGAAAACAAAACCGATGAGGCAGGGCCGTCTTTAACCTATTGGAGACCCTGGGCACATTAGGATAATGAGGCCCCTATACATTTATTGCCGAAAACATACTTTTTTCGAAAAAAAAACGAGTATGAATGACTACAATACCTTCTTGCCTATTAGTTTTTGCATGCGCGAAGCTACTCTACTCTCGCCCGAAACTCAGGCTTTCCGAATTCAGAATGTACAATTTATGTAATGGTAACACTGCTTTAAGGCTGGGTTATTCGAGCCTGTAGGAGTCAAAAAGGGTACCAACGCCCGCGAGACATTACGTAAAAAATAAGAACCGGTCAAGTGCGAGTCAGAAAATGATCCTTGATTTTCCCCTTGAAGATATTCAGAGAAGGGCTGTCGCGTAGGAAATGTGGTAGAGAGTTCCATAGACACACTGCAGTAAAAGAGAAGGAGCCATCATAGCGGCTGGTAGTCTGACGTGGGGTATGAAGGCGAAGATATGTGGAAGTGCGTCAGGGTTTACCCCTCGGGACAAAGTACCCAGAGCGTTCACGAAGGTATTGAGGAGAATTAGGATTGTGTAGGATAGTATAGAGAATAAATAGGATATGGGTATCTTGACGACGCCGAATCGACAGCCACTTCAATTTAGTCCGAAACTCCCACACGTGATCGTATTGTCAAATTTCAGAGCAGTATTATGTCGAAGTTATGTTCCGTCGAAATAGAGAACCGCCGAACAAGTGCATATCGAAGAAGGGTTTTGTCGAAGTAGTGTTTTTCGAAGACGTGTGTTGTCGAAGTATAATCTGTCAAACTAATGCTAGTCGAATATATGTTCTGTCGAAGCTATGTGTAGTCGAATTATTGTTTTTCGAAATTGAGACTGTCAAAATAATTAACTGTCGAAATTCAGAATGACACTCTATAACAACGAGAATCATTCGCAAGCATCAAGTTTAATTATTATTAAGTATTTTTATAGCTGTCAAAACGGGCCTTTTATTTTTTGATAACTTTAGCTATCACGGTTCATGAGATACAGCCTGGTGACAGACAGACGGACGGTGGAGTCTTAGTAATATGGTCCCGTTTTAACCCTTTCGGCACGGAACCCTAAAAATCGAAAACATGTGTCAATATCCACCAACCCGCACTATGCCCGAGTTGTGGATTATGGCCCATTCCCTCTCACAGAGAGGAGGCCTGCACGCACAACGGACCAAATAGGCATCTATCTGCGGAAAAGAGGGTCCATCTATCCTACTCTATCTTATGTATGTGTAACTTACCAATATTGCCAGACATCCATATGGCCCACTGTACAATAATATGTGATGCGTCATTGCTGCACATGTAAGCTATTGTTTTCTCCGACTCGCCGACTGAAATGAAAAGAAATTGATGATTAGTGCTGGTAATAGTTAATAACATATTAATCTTGACTCATCATCTTCCTGCCCTTATCCCATGTTAAATGGGGTCGACGCAACACGTTTTCTTCTTCCATACCGTTCTGTCCCCTGTCACGCTATCACTGATTCCCTTTTCTTTCATATTCCTCCCACAGTCCATCCATCTTTTCTTTGGCCTTCCTCTCCCTCTCCACCCACCCACATTTATATTCATAACTCTTTTAGTAACATGATTTTCATCCCTCCTCATCACAAGACCGTACCAGGACAAACGGTTTCATGCAATCTCTTTTTATCCATCTTTTCCACCTGGTAACGTTACTAGCAAACGGAACGAAATCTACAACTGTTTAATAAAAATATTGATAATAATAATTATCGTTATTAATGTATTACGAAATCTACAACTATTTAATAACAATATTAATAATAAATCGTACCTAGTAATCGTAATCGTTTGCTAGTAACGTTATAGCCAATAGATAATTTTGTTACGATCCTGGTGGAACGGTTACACATTATCGTTACTTGACTACCTATAACGCAATTTTGAGTAACGTTTCAAGTCCTTGACTAGTGCATTATATCTAGGATTCTATGAAAGCAAAAAATAAAATTTTTAAGAAACAAATCAGTAATAAGCCTCCAAAAATCTACTATTTTGCACAAATTTTACCTGAACTTTGGCCGTTCATAATGTACTCATAAATAACATCTTGATAGAAACCTTGCACATGTAATAGAGATTCTAAATGGCAAATATTTATTTCACAAACTTGTAAGGCTAATTTAAAAACACGTGTTTCCTGGAACGAGTTTTATGAAATTTTCGAACACAATTTTCAATATCTCTCTCTTTTCGCTTTGCCTCTTTTTCAAACTTTGCGCTGGATGAAACAACAAGTTTTTCGACTATGCTCAACGAAGACGGACCGGGAAGGGCCCTCTTAAGAGCACAAATAAGAAAAAAAAAACAAATCATAATGATAAGTACAATGACTCCTAGAGAAGTGTTTCGGTTATTTCTATTACACATGGTAAAGAATTTATAGATTAGTTAATGATAATGAAAGTTTGCTTACCCAACTGTGCTGATATCTCTTGCGAGAGCACGGAGGCTGCCTGGTACAGTCCAGCGTAAGTGTAGATACCGAACTCATCCTGTAACGCCACGCGCGTCGGGAACAATAGAGCTCTGCGGAATACTGGGACGACTCCACCTGAAAAGAAAATTAAAGAGTTTATTTTAGGACAAGCACACAGCAACCATGCATTTTCTACGATAAGAGTATCCGTCAGAACTTTTTATTTTCCAGCGTTGAAAATCCTCCTTGGATGTCCTAAAAACGACCCCGGTGTTCCATCTCCCTGCCCGCCTCTGCAGGCCTCGATCTTGGGAGGAGTGTGGTGTTTGACTCCCCCACGACGTCAACGAGTGGCGCGCGTGGAACACTAAGCGCCGCCACCTCGGGATCCTATGTGAGATCCTAGGTCAAGGTCAACCTGTGTTTCAACATTCATCCACTTCTATTGAGCTGTTGAGGTTTGTATAATTGTATAGCTATGATTAACAAACATAATGAAGGACTTTCACGTTTGTTATATTTTGTAGAATATATCGGAAATACATAGTTACGAATATTTATCCCATTGTGTCTCGCGTGGATCCACGTTTTAGCCACTCAAGGGATTAATCTGGTAGTTTGAAACTGCCAGCATGCTAAATGCTATCATTTATTAATTTAAGATAGAAACACGGAGTTTCTTGTGCGTTCTTCTCCATAACAAGCTATATTTCCGAATGCACGGTAGAATCAATTTTTATTACGTGTAAATTTTAATTGTTGACGTTCAAAAGTGCCGCTTATTGGCCTAGTTGAAATAAATATTTTTGACTTTGACTTTGAATTAAGTGCAAACATTTGATTCCAGCTTATGAAGTCTATTAGTATGACAAATTAAGTTTAGCCTTTTGTTTGTGTCATCATCATCACGTCAGCCGAAAGACGTTAAGGCATTAAGTCTACCTTTGTATTGTACTTGTGCATAAAGTTTTAATAAATAAATAAACAAAATGGGAACAATACAACGTGTTTTATCACTATAAAAAAAACACCTCACCTCATCAGTCCATTTTTTTTACTTATGTTGTACCTACCCCTGCTTGGCAAAGGCATATAAGTCCATTTGGCCACATAACTCAAAAAAAATTAGGGTTTTTTTTAATCTTTTATCGTCTTCAATAAAAAGGTGGTTATCAAGTCGATACATATTTAGGTTATATTGTTGGAATTGCACAATATTCACATTATGTTACTCTATGTAAGCTTCTAAACACGTGTGACAAACTTCATAAGTGTATGTATGTACGTTTGTCCACGCATATCTCCGAAACTAGTAATCGGAACGTGATCATTCTTTTTGTTTTGGATTAGGTATCACTACACTTAAACAACAGTACAAGTTTCATCAAAATCGGTTCGGCAGTTTTTACGATATGGAACATACAACCGAACTCCTTAATCACGAATGTAAAATTGAGTTAGTATGGGTATTTTGTCATTCCTTTAGAATTACATTTTTAAATTTTATTTTAGAATTACTTTACATTACTAAAGAACTTGCTCACTTTTTTGTGATGGAGGACCAAAATTTCTTTTTAAGAAAGAAAAACAACTTTTTCACAAAAAAATAACCGACTTCCGAAACGAAAGTTATTTTTGTTCTTCTTAGTGTTATGCTTTGGAAGTCTGTATATTTTTTGTGAAAAAGGTTTTTGATAGTTTAATTTTGTATTTATTGTGTCTTTGATTGAAACCTGAATACTTGAAAAATACATAATTTCTTGACTCAGATCGAACAGTAAATTTCTTGAGCACAAATAACCTAAAAAAAAATTATTTGTTTATTTTTACTACTACTTTTAGCTAAGCTTTTTAGATATACTTAGCTGTCCATATTGCCGAATCGGATTAAAACAATGGTAATTTCTATTGTGTCTGCTAATTGACACTTAAAGAAATAACGTAAAACAGATACCTCAGACAATCTTAAAAAGGTATGAAATTCTGTCTTATAAAATTGCTATATACCACCCTACTACAAAAGAATATTGGTATTATCTAAGAAAACTTGTTATCATCCAAGAACGTCAATGTTTATAGATATATTTACGAAAACATTTATTTCCAAGCAGTGATAACAATTTGTAGGTAAAAATTTAACATTTACATAATAATACTAGCTGACCCGGCAAACGTTGTTTTGCCATAAAAATACCAAACATTTATTTTTTTAATTCATTGTATTTTTATACCTACCCTGCCCTACTCTACCCTACCTACCCTAGCCTACCTAGGGGTTTAAAAAATAGTTTACAACCGATTCTCAGACCTACCAAATATGCACAAAATTTTCATAAGAATCGGTCAAGCCGTTTCGGAGTAGACAGTTTCAATGGGTAGACAGAGTACATACATAGTACACATTTTATCAGTTATTATTATACTTGTTATGTAAAAGGATATGTGTAAGTGTCGATGCTTTTAATTGTCACAGCCTATACATATTCAATATTTTTTATCAAAACTTTAGAGACAAAGAGGTTTGGAAGGATAAATGGAAGACCTTTTTCCAGCGGTGGAAAACAAGTAAATATTAAACATTTAAAACCCCCGGGGCTTATTAACTCATGCTTTTTCAACTACATAATTTATCTAGTAGTAGACACAACAATCTATCGAACACGTAATTATGATAGTAAAACGCATACCTTTTGAACGGCTGAACCGATTTTCATTAAACATAGCTAAGAATATTCTCGATAAAGTCACCATTCAAACAAAAAAACTAAATAAAATCGCTTCATCCGTGTAGGAGCTACGATGCCACAGACAAATACACAGCTAGACACGAGAAACTCATAACACCCCTCCTTAATAAATTAGACTAGGCAAAAACACTTTTGCACAAAAAGGTAAAAATAAATCTAGACAGGCAATGCATTCTGTACTTTCTATCCACCTCTTTCAACACACTTGCTCATAAAGTGGCTCTAATTTCACCGCAATTAGGCACATAATGACACCTGTTATCAAACTATGACTTTTTCATTACTATTATTCACAAGTGAGATAAAGAGTTTTTTTTTATTTATTGGTTGAGTTGCTTTGTTCTTAAAAAAAATTCGATACAAAAAAGGTCGTGCTCAATAGTACAAATGCAACACATTTCATGCAATTTCGTATTTAAATAGATAATTTCAACTTGTAAGTGTTTAATAAATAAAACTTTTACTTAAATATCTTAAATATAACTTTTGTTTTTGTCTGTAATAAAGAAAACTTGAAATTCCCCATTTTGTACGTGGCTAAAACGCTATTCAGGAAAAGCCAAAAAAAAGATAACTCATTATTTTTAGTCTATGGCCGATCGCCATTGTTTCATTGTTAGATGCGCGCGCATAGGAAAACTGATTAATTTTGCCCGCCATTGCGAAAAAAAATTCACAACTCGTTTTCACTGTAGGAAATGATTTTTTAGTATTATTTTCTTCACAAGTGTTTTGGAAAACGTCGTATGATACACGTGTGTATTGATGATTACCGTCCTCGGCTCTCTTAAGACCCTCACCTAACGGCTCGGGTCTCAATGGCGCCTCAGCGGTAATCCCCAACATTACACACTTGTACCATAATGTACTATTATTGCATACCAAAGGACTGATGCAAGTACGAAACATCTTGCCTTTTAACTAAAGCTATGCAGGGGTTCATGGCTCATGCACTTTTAAGGAGAATCTTTACATAAAATAGTTATACATAACTAATACCTATAAGACAACCTAAACCTTTTCTTTTAAAAAAATGGAGGTAAAGTTACTTTTACTTTTACAAGTTAAGTAAACAGATGATCATCTG
Source organism: Orthosia cruda (assembly GCA_964057195.1). NCBI lineage: Eukaryota > Metazoa > Arthropoda > Insecta > Lepidoptera > Noctuidae > Orthosia > Orthosia cruda. The sequence goes on along the minus strand of OZ059841.1, from coordinate 16,704,608 downwards.
ATAAAATTGCCACATTGTTATCAAAATGACGGAATGATACAGAATGACGTCAAAAATCATCCTATATGACAAGATAAAAATATAGCAATCAATCATTCAACCTGCCTAGCCGGTTCACAATTAGGATGGGGTTCGGCTTCCAGTCTAGCTAGATGTATATAGTTCTCACCATACTTCTTGGCCGCCCTGAACTTGGTTACAATAGCTGCGTAGTAGTAAATCACATATAAAAACAGCACCGATTGGTGGTGGTGCACATTGGAAAACCAACTTTAGGGAGGCCAAGATGTTTAGCGAGAACTATAACTGATTGCCAGTGCTTTACATGAAGCAACTGCCTTTCTAACCTAAAGTTATTGGTTATACAGTTTTGGTGACCTGTAATACAGGTTCTTATTGAAACCTATCACAGGCACCAGTCTTTCACAAAGTTATACCCTGGTTTAAACTGCAAGGCATAGAATGTAAGAAACTTTGTGAAGAGAAAATAAACGTTTTATATTATTATTGGGTAGGATAGGATAGATGGACCCCCTTTTCCACGCTTAGACTCCCATTTTGTACAACGCCTGCCTGGGTTCGAACCCACAACCTACAAACTTGTAAGTTGTGGCTGCTACCATTGGGCCAACACTGTTCCCCAGTTAATGGGTAATACAATATGTTTTGGCAAGCCGTTTTTTTTTCTCTCTTTCTGCCTCGTGGCAATCTGTTGAACGCAACAATAGGCCACTTCTCTGTCCGATACATTGTATCTGTCTGGGTTCATTAGCTTGGTGAGCCACTACACAGTTACGTGTCTCAATCCATCTTGACGAATCTTCCCAGTAAGTTTGGAACACTATGCCTCTTTAATCTCCTATATTGTAAACTTTTGTCTCCTGATAGTCCAAGGGCAAGCTCATTTCTATGCTGTTTAAGTCTCCTCTGATAGTTAATACTATATTTCATGATCTCATATATAATTTTGTTACTGATGTACTGTGGTATGTTGAAGATTGATCTTAGTGTTTTGGTTTGAAATCGTTCCAGTATCTCAATATTGCTATTGCTGGCTGTGCCCCAGAGCTGGATACCATAGGTCCAAATTGGTTTCAAGATGGCTTTATACACAGTCAACTTGCTGTGATTGCTCATTTTATGTCAAGTTGCTTCCGCTTGGACCATATGTGTTTTTGCCATGTCAACCTTTGATCCAAGTGCATACCCAAGTATTTTGCATGATCATCCTGCGGAATTTCGTTGTTGTTAATTTTCACCGGAAGACAAGAGTCTCTCCGGAGTGTAAATGTAACATGAGTTGACTTGCTTTGGTTTGCGTGCATTCTCCAGATCTTAAGCCATTCCTCGATTTTGTCTAGATGATGTTGTAGTTGTTCAGATGCCGTACTTGGGTTCGTATGTGTGGAGAGTAAAGCCGTGTCGTCTGCATACGTTGCAACAGTAGTGCTGTCAGTTGTTGGTAGATCAGCAGTAAATATGGTGTATAGGACTGGTCCCAATATGCTGTCCTGAGGTACTAATCTCGAACAGATCCGAAAGTTCGTCGTTGAACTTAACTTCGAAGCATCGCCCATTGAGATATGACTGCAGTATGTGGTAAAATGAGGACGATCTGCTTATCACGTCGACGATACGGTGAACCTGTTCGACCGTTCCGTGGTTCTCCCTAAAGCCAAATTGGTGATTTGGAATTACTTCGTTTAGGTGAGCCTTCATCCTTCTCAGTAGCATTTTTTCAAAGAGTTTTCCTATTATGGGCAGAAGGCTGCTTCGTTTGGCGGCTTACCGGGTTTGGGTAACATTATCACCTGCGCTATCTTCCACTGTCCTGGGAAGTGGCATAACCGTAAGCAGGCATTGAATATCCTGACTACTGCAACGATTCCTTTTATTGGAAGATTTTTCAGAAGAGTGCTGTCAATAAGATCATATCCCGGTGATTTTCCGTACTTTAGATTTTTATTTCGCCGGCTACATCTGTAGGACTTACATACTTTAGTGGCAGGCACAGTTGAAGAGGTACTTTTCAGGTAGCTTTCAATTTCAATGCCTTGCTCAGGTCTCGCCTCTGGAAATGGCTGAAACACTTTGCTAAGGTGTTCTGCGAATGCTTTAGCCTTCTCCATGTCTGATCTGGCCCAGTTTCCGTTGCTTTTTCTTATAGGAGAGATCTGATTTTTGGGACGCTTCAATTTATGTGTTGCTGTCCATAGTGAGTAGTTTGTGTCTAGGCTTGGAGTCAAGTTAGAAAGGAACGCTTGTAGGTGATCGTTGTTGAAAGTTTTTATAAGCTATAATTCAGTTCTTTAGAGGCTCGGTTGAATGTGGCTTTATCTGCAGGATATCTTGTCCTGTGCCATACTTTACTTAGGTTACGACGTTCGACTAGTTTTTCCCTTATAGTCTTCGGATATTCGTTCAACATAAGAAGCATTGTTCTTCGCACCCTTGTGGAGGTGGTAGCTGCTTTATGTATTGTTTTATTGAGGTTCTCTATAGCCTCCTCTATGTCATTTACTGTTTTTAACGGATTTAAGAGCTTCGTTTCCATTGAGATGATTTCCTGATACATTGCCCAGTTGGTCACTTTGTTATATAGCCTTGCCACAGGTTGTACCAGTACTACCCTTGAGTTGACATTTAGAATGACTTGTGTGTGATCAGATGATAGACCCGTGCACGTTTCAGTGATCATGTAGTTTCGGCTTATATTTTTGGTGACAAAGAAATCCAGTAAGTCAGGAATTTTACTTCTATCCGTTGGCCAGTATGTTGGTTCTCGGGAGATCAAACACTCAAGGTTTAGATCTTGTACTAAGCCATATAGTTGCCTTCCTCGGTGTATAATTAAACGTGAACCCCAGTGTGTGTGTTTAGAATTCCAATCCTCACCACATATAAATCTGGAGCCGAGAGTAGAGAAGTACGAGTTAACACACTAGTCAAAAATTCTTCCATACAAACATAGTCTAGAGATTACTCAACTGTTTGACGATGTACGTTCAAAATAAAAAATAATGTCAATTTGTCTCATCATTATCTAGCCCTGTATGGAAAAAGAAAAGTAGAAAATTACAATATTTGAAAGTTATGAGCGTCGAAAGTTCCATATTTCAACACTAATTTTAACGCATGTTTGGGCGGAAAGCGGAAATAAATACCATAAGAAGAAGGAAAATTGCAAAACGGCCTCCATACAGGTATAGAGTATTAATTCAACAATGCAAATAATTTTATTTTGAAAATATACATTTATTTATTTATTTAACAATTTTTGTACACACACATAATACAAGGACAAGAAGAAGGAAAAGAAAAAAGGTACAGAGGTGATGCTTATTTCTAATGAAATCTCTTCCAGCATACCTGCGAAAGGAATATGATAAAAAAGAGATGTAGACATTGTGTGTGGAGGGGAAAAATAAAGACATAAAACAATTCAGAGTTATGTAATTTACAATATAACAAATAAAATATACTGACATACCTATACATACATATGAGAATACATATCATAACAATTAAAACTAAATAAATACTAATAAATATAAAAAGATAAATATACATATTTTATGCAACTATGACGGAATGGAAAGATAGTGTTCTTTCATGATATCTAGACTCCCAAAGGTCTGATCATAAAATTTCGCGTGCTCTTTTTCGTCCTAAATCATCATCCATTTCGCTACAAATATGCAAAAGTGCTAATTCGTACGAGAACTAGCTTCTTACTGCTCATCACAGCATCAATCTCTTTCGCACGTGTTGTCGCATGAGACAGCATGCATTTTAACCCCGCGCACAAAATAGTTCATGCCGATGACTAGGGGCACCTTAAAGTCTCTTTTGGTAATCGTGTGTCTGGGTGGACAATACACTGCAGACATGGTTGTCTCAACTTTATTGTTGTACACTTTTATTGATGTTGCTTGTATTTTATCTGTCTGGTATTTCTCTAGTTCATAGTTTTTTATGTTATTTCTTATAACTACTGCTGTTCCTCTGTAGCTATTCCCTAACGGGTGATTTGTCGTGTACACCATATAATTAGTCAATGTAAAGTGAGATTTTAAGTACCTAAATCTCGTCTCTGAGATGACTGAATGAATGCTATGTCAACTTTTTCTGTTTGGGGAAATGTTTGAAACTCTTGACGTTATTCCGTCAAGCCATTGACAAAACTGACTTTTGTTTTGTGACATTTACTTATATAAATAATTTACTTGTATATATACTTTATTGTACACCAAGACAAGAAGTAAGGAAGAAAAAAGGATGAAGTGTCATCAAAAACATACAGATTATTCTTATTCCTAGACTACTGGTTCTTGCAATGCTGGATTGGTTGCAGTGCCCATTATAATATGATAAAAATAAAATGCTGTAAGTACTTATAGCTGAAACGTTAAAACACCTTTAAATGATCATAAGTGAACAGTTCTGATGAGTTCTATCAGGCAGATTAACTCACAATTTCAAAGGGGTGCCTACTCTGACTTCTACCAGTGTACCCTGACAGACTTCAAAACTTCAACGATTGCAGGAAATCTATATCAAACTCAGGTTAGAAGAAGCTGGTTTTCATGGAAGAAAACTCACATAAACTATTTTGACCGTAGTTTTTGAGGCTGATGTAATTTCGCTATAACAGGTCGTAATAACTTACCATTTCTTATATCTTGATTAAATGCGTTGAGCAGCTCTGTGTTAATTTCTTCTCTAACGGCTGTGCCCGTAACATTCCTATATGATGTTATTCCGAATGGTTTTCTTAAAAGCCGGTTGAAAATTCTTACGGTGCGAAGACCCAATTCCATGGTACTAAAACTATCGATTACTCTATTCGAAAATTTTAAGTGGCCTTTCGCGCGGCCACCATAGAAATAATAGTAGGCTATGCACTAAAATATAAGATATTTTCGTGAAAAGATAAGATCAAAAGACGAAGATATGGTTATTTTTGTAATGACAAACAGCTGACAATGACAAACACATGACAGCAACAATAAAAATGTCATTATCACATGGCCATTGCTCAATCGCCGCGTTCCGAGTCACTGATGCATGTTTGACATGCATCAAACTTAGTTACCGACTTTATGCTTTGCCCTTTGTCCAAAGTACTCTGTGCTTAGTCCTTTGCGTTTGTGATCGTGTATGTGCATTATTGAGCAGTTGCAGGCAATACTTACTCAAAATTTCCCATTATCAGAACGAACGAAACACATTTCATAAAAAAAAGTACAGGAACGTCAAAAAACAAAATTGACACTTTGACAGGCAAAGAAAATACAAAACTTCAAATTTATTGTCGCTTGTGGACTTGCTTGTGGTGTTTTGTGTTGTGTATTGTTTTTTTATACAAATGAAATTGATAAAATAAAATAAATATGATAGTAAACGCTCCAGACTCGCCTGTACAGGCCGAAGTCATATTCGTAATAGAGGCAACAGCTGCCAACGGCGCGTATATAGGAGAATTGAAATCAAATTACATTGTCCCAACTTTAGAGTAAGTGTTCGTTTGTTTACCTAATTTCGCTGTCCGTGACTACTATGATCATGGCTACATTTACTATTTATGATATTCATGGATAGATCTGGCCTTAAACTAGTTTAAGATGTGCCTTAATGACTGTATATTGTGAGTGCTGATACAAAGAACATACATACTTTGAGATGTATTTAACACTTACCTACTGTTATTATTATAAACGGGCTGGTATGAGCAACTCCACATCTAAGCACTTATTTTGCATATGGGTGTGATAAATGGGTCATTTGGTTCAACCCAGGTCAAGGAAGACTTGTAGCACTCTGGTGTTACAATCTCATCGACGGTACCTAGGTTACTGAAGTACTTTGCCCTGTATACAGTGATTTCTGGGCAGATTAGGAGCAGGTGTGCTGCTGTCTCATCCTCCTACATGCAGGCTCTGCAGAGTGGGCTGCCCTTAACTCCTATCACAAAGACAATCTTCTCATACCTATTACAGGTATCGGAGCGGATTAAGAGCGCTCTGCGAAAGTGTTGGGGTGATTTGCGCATGTGTACAGTCACACATAAAATTGCTAAGAGCGATTTGAACTAATTATTTGTTTGTATGTAGTTAAAATTTTGTGAATAATGGATATTTAAATACCTAGCTAATTTTAACACAGTGTGGTTTAGGCACATTAGCTTATCATCATATTAATAAGTAATTTGTTGATGATTCGTCATTATCTATTGTCATTATTTTTACTATTTTCTATGTTTTCGTTTTGGATTCCCTCTAATTTATTGAATCTGTTTGAACTTTGAATTGTGGTTTGTAAGTTTTCTGCAATGAAATATTCGCTCCTGTTGTTGCATTTTTCACCAGTTTTAAATAATCAACAACTTCATCTGTTTCTTTTTTTATAAAACAATTCTCTTTGTAAATCATTTTGTGTGCTTGCCTTGTTAACACTTTTTTTTTCGGCATCTTTCATCGGCAAAGAAAAGAACAAAAATATTTATTATTTATTTGTTTAACCCCTCACTGGAACGCCATACAGCAATTACATCAATGGAGCACAAACTTACAAATACACTATATAAGTCCAGGTTACCTAACAATGTTTTCCTACACCGTTGTCAGCCATGTCCAAGATAAACTAAGTTCATATGACTTGAAAAAGTCACGTTGGTACTATGAAACACTGTGGAACGGAACTTCTTATTTAACACAACAATGCGCGACTGTACGAGACGGGGGATGGACTACTGATTGACCAATAAGACGCCGGCGCCGGCCGCTTCCCCCATTGCACCTCACGGGCCCCGCCACTCAGACCCAAAAATCAACTTCTATTCGATTCATGGTCAGTGCTCTTAATCTGCACCGATACCTGTACCTCTGTATTGTGAAAACATTATAAAAGCAAAAACTAAAAAATAAAGAGTATCTCTGGAGGTTTTTGACAGTTCTTTGCCATAATAAACGACCAATTCGAACTATGCACTAGCTTGAGATGTTATATAAGGGTCCATATTGTATATTACTGTCCCACTGAAGGCGAAAGGCTTCTCATATGATAATGGAACTAATGTCAATTATCACCCTCGCTCAGGGTGGGTTTGTGATTTCAAATTTGTATTGACTATATGTCCAGGTTTCCTCACAATGCTTTTGTGTTTATCTATACTAATATTATAAAGCTGAATAGATTGTTTGTTTGAACGCGCTAATCTCTGGAACTACTGGTTGGAATTGAAAAATTCTTATTGTGTTGGATAGTCTATTTATCGAGGAAGGTTATAGGCTATATAACATCACGCTACAAACAACAGGAGCGGAGCATAAATGAAAAATGTCGCAAAAACGGGAACGAAGTCGCGTGGGACAGCTAGTGTGAAATAAACTATATTATTTAATTATCAATTTGATGATAATACTAATTTCCAGATACTTCCATGGAGGTGCTCTAGAAGAAGGAGGTGGCAGTGGCTCAGTATACTGTATAGTGACATACAAAGCAGCTGATTGCCATCCTGGCATGCCAGTTGCCACCTACGGACCTTACACATGCCCGCAAACAGTTCTTGAGACTGTTGATAAAATACAGTAAGTAGAGTTGATTTTTTGTTAGGAAAAATGGCAAGTATGAATATGGAGAGTCGGGGCCCCTGAGGCCACGACTCTCCATACAATACCTTAAAGGTCTGACCGCCTGACAATACTGTAATGTTCTGACCAGAATAAAGAAAATCCCTCGTGAGGAGTGTTGAGTTTTCCTCTTCAAATGCCATCCAGTAAATTCAAAAATGAACGCTCTCCACTACAATGGGTAACCATTAGGCAAAGTAATATTCTTGAAACAACTTCATCAAGCCAAGTTTAGGCTTGAATATGACTTTTTGTCATAAATCGATTCTAACTAAGCTAAATAAGTCAAAATCAAATCAAATGTTATGGAAATTTTATAATTCTAAAAGAAAAAAGGCAAAGTTTGTCTTGATTTTGCTTAAATAAAATCGTTGTAATTTTGACTTGAATTTTAATACAAAAGTAAGTTTTATTTTCGTGCCCGACAAAAATGTTTTGAGAATTTAATGTGAGATAAATTATCGGTCCTTCGTACACGGGGCCGGTGCCCAGGGCCCCCATCCTCAGGGGGCCCGGGCACCGGCCCCGTGTGCCCATAGGGTAAAGACGGCACTGGATGCAACTGTACAATTATATACCTATGTAGCTTATACATCAGAATAACAGATAAGCTTTTATTTATAAAGATATTAGGAGAAGTACTAGTGTCACGTGGGCGGGAGCTAGTTGTGTTATAAAAGAAATTTTCAAACATTTCAGATACATAGGTGGGCACGCAGAAAGTCGCGCGTGCGTGACAGAAGCCCTCACAACAGCACTTGCATGCTTTGACGAGCTCGGGCGTACGGACAAGCCCGTCCACTTACTTTTGTTATGCTGCTCTCCACCTTACTCTGCGTATGCTGGAGGATTGGTACCGGCTGGTATGTCATTTGTTATCTGACCAATAAATTATAAAATATTTAGTTAACTATAACTACAAACATATACACTTAAGGGTCTTCAAGTCGGTCATTCTTCCATACAAACGTAGTATGGCTATTACTCCACTGTTTGACGGTGTAAGTTCAAAACAAAAATTATCTAGACCTGTATGGAAACAAAAAAGTAAAAAAAGTTGATGATGAACGTCGAAAGTTCCTATTTCGACACTAATTTTAACGCATCTTTGGGCAGAAATAAATAACATAAGGAAAAGAAATTTTGCAAAACATTCACCATACAGGGATAGGTAGTAGGGACGGTTAGTAGTTCAAAAATGCAAATTATTTTATTTTCAACAGATACATTAATTAGTTTTTTCATGATATCCATGTTCCCGCGCTCTTTTTCGTTCTAAATCATCATCCATTTCGGTACAAATTTGCAAAAGTGAGTATTTATACTGCTTATCACAGCGACAATCCCTTTCGCATGCTTTGTGTGGGATGAGTTTAACCCAGCCACAAAATAGTTCATGCCGCCGACTAGGGCACCCTTAAATCTACTAACTAAGTAAGCCTATAAATAAACTAATATAAAATATGGCGCTGGAAAACTCGTCCTGAACTTAAGAGAATTCAAAACAGCTTGGTATACGATACACATTAGCCCATGAGGGGCCGTCAGCCCTGCAATTACCCCCTGCAAGAACCCATCGCTAAGAAAGAAAATTTGGTACAAATAAATTTCACTAGATGGCTCGATACGCATCGATGTATTATTGAATTTTGTGTATGTCTTCTTGTATGTATCTCTTAAATGAAATCTTTGAAATGTGAAATTTCAATGATTATTTGAACGAATCGAACCGAGTAAACCCAGTTACTTACAAGTCACTGCTAGAGTCTAGCAAACGAAAGTAGAGACTGAAAAAGCTCGGTAAATTTAAAAAATATCAGCATAGCAACCCCAAAACTAGTATGAAATACCTGGAATTACCTAATTTGATACTTTCGAATTATTTATATCGTCTAAATAAAAATACTATAGGTACTTTAGGTAGGTAATACTTTAGTTAGTATGTATCAATCAGAATTGAATAAAAAAAACAACAGTGTTCTATAATAACTACCATAATCAAAATCTGTATCTAAGACTTCCACGTGAAAAGATTCATAAGAGTCACAGGAATCACTGTTTCCTACATTAATAATATTTTTTTCTAAATTAATTTCTGTAATTCTGTCCCTTTCTTTATATTTATTTTCAACATGTATGACATGATCACCTTTTTTCTTCCAATCCTCTGCTAGCTATTTGATCCAAGTATTTGTTCTGGATTCTTATGCTATCTTTCTGCTCTAAATCCGCAAGTTTTTCAATAGTTTTCACTATCTCATCAACCCCTGGTACATCCTACAGATTTTCTGTAAAAAAAAAAAAAAGTGCAAAATTTATCATGGCATGATAAATAACCATAACGCATTATTATGAATGTGTGTTACTTATTCTAAAACAATGTGAATCAAAATAGAGAAAAAAAAAATCGAAACAAAGTATCAACTTGTTAGCGTCATACTAACTTATGAAATCAAACACCACACGTAAACAATCTTGTTTATTTTTGTATTCGGCATCATTCTCCTGTTGTTTTCCTTGATATTTAGACATCATGCGAAACAAAATATCCCGTAATCTACTTTTAATTGGTTTATTAATTTTTCACTTAATTAATGCTATTATCAAGACCACAACTAATTACCAACAACACGTTATCTTGTTTTGGAAAATTTAGGTCAACATTAGTCTAGCATTGCCATATAAAAAAATGCAAATAATTCGAGTGTCTACTTTCGTTTGCCAGACGTTTATTTGGTGCACGGTTTGCGCAGTGTTTGAGCGGTTGACTGCTGCGCTGCGTGTCGCGGTTTCGATTCCCGCACGGAACAAATATTTGTATGACCTACAGATAGTTGGTCCGGCTCTGGGTGTTGTGTATGTGCACCCACGAGACAGGAAGAAATTCCTAGTGTGGGGCAAAGATTAAAAATAAAAATAAACCGGCCAAGTGCGAGTCGGACTCGCGCACGAAGGGTTCCGTACCATTATCGCAAAAAACGGTATGAAAATCACGTTTGTTGTATGGGAGCCCTACTTAAATATTAATTTTATTCTGTTTTTAGTATTTGTTGTTATAGCGGCAACAGAAATACATCATCTGTGAAAGTTTCAACTGTCTAGCTATCACGGTTCATGAGATACAGCCTGGTGAAAGACAGACAGACAGACGGACGGACCGCGGAGTCTCAGTAATAGGGTCCCGTTTTTACCCTTTGGGTACGGAACCCTAAAAAGAAAGAAAATAATTTATCGCTTGGAAGAGAACCAAATTTCTTTTAGTAAAATAATCGGTTGATTGTAGGAAAACACTAGTTACGTCGGCACGGTTTCTTTGTATGGGATGAGGCATCTGTATGCTAGTATTATATTATCTGTGGCATAAGTCAATCTTCTAAGCATAGAAACTTCGTGCAATAAACATAATATCGCAAATGAATGATAGTTTGATTCTTACTGCTCCATGACCAATCAGCGCTGTTCATGGTCCTGAATGGGTAACCTTAATCTACAAAAATCATATCGTTTATAGGTGCCCCAGCAACCGTAGAACAGGCGGCCCGCCTACTAGCCGAGCGTGGTGTTCAAGTATCAGTCGCATCAGCACGCCGAGTGCCAGCCTTGCACGCGCTATACGAGCACGCCGGCGGGGAGCTGCACCAGGCGCAGCAGAGGAACTATGCTAAGGTAACAACCACAGACTTATATCTAAACTAGCTGACCCGCAGGGCTTCGGTCCCTTTACTTGGCTTTTCTGCCTACCCTGCCTAACCTGCCTACCCAGCCTACCCAGCATACCCTGCTTACCCTGCCTACCCCGCCTACCCACCCTACACTGCCTACTCTGCCTGCCCTGCCTGCCCTGCCTACCGCCTGCGCACGCCAAAGAATGAATTTTATATAGTCAATATTTTGCTACCTTGGGTTACATTATTACAATTTTCATAAGGATCTCTATTTTTCTTGAATATATATTATAGCCTGTTACACTCAGGAATAATTTAGCTTTCTACTGGTGAAAGAATTTTCAAAATCGGTTCAGTAGATCCAGAGATTACCCCTTATAACGTCACTAACTTTACCTCTTTATAATAATTAGTAAAGATAGATAACACAAGTCCCTCTATCTGTATGATAACCAAGCGTGCCACCTTTTCACAAACAGTTTAAAAACAAATTTACTTACCAATGAAAGAAAACATTTCCAATGCCTCAGCCAACTTTTTCTATACATTCTTTACAGCTCAATATGGCATAAAAGGCATTTTTCTAGATTTCGTTAGATTTCCGTTGTCGATGATGTACAACATGTAGTGTATCAACATACACTACATGTTGTCAACTGTAGACAACACATTGTCAAAATACACAACATGATGTCAACTGTAGACAACACATTGTCAACATACACTACATGTTGTCAACTGTAGACAACACATTGTCAAAATACACTACATGATGTCAACTGTAGACAACACATTGTCAACATACACTACATGTTGTCAACTGCAGCCAACACATTGTCAACATACGCTACATGTTGTCAACCGAAGACAACACATTGTCAACTAACACTGCACGTTGCCAAATGAAGACAACACATTGTCAACTGAAGACTACAATTTGTCAACTATCATTGTTCTCAGGATCCTCGTCACTTAGTGTTACTCCGCGGGTACAGTTTGAAGGAGCGCCCGCCGAGTCCTGCACCGCCACCCGTGCCCGATATACAAGCTGACGTCTATAGGTAAGTAGAACAGTCTAGATAATTATTCTGTTTAATGTGATAGACCTTCAAAAATGGTGTAAAGGGACCAGAAAATATTTCGGGGAGCGTTTCTGACCAAAATGCTTATTACATAAAAAAATGCTTTATTGTCGAACACTAAGTGTGAAGTTCCACCACAAATCCAAGATGAAAATTATACTCGAATCGACTATTGACAAATGATGCTTCTAAGAGTTAGTTCTTTTTTATAGCTATTTATGCAACTGTTACGTTATGGACGGTCTTTTAAGCACGAGCACGAGTTATTAAAAGACCAATAACGTACAGTTGCATACAAGATTTTATCTACGAAGGTAGGAATAAAACACAGATATAGAGAAATATTGTTACATGCCCGCCATATCAGGAAACCTTCATAACATTTCTCATATACATTTCTTGATTTTTCTGGTAGTAAATTATTTTTAGCCGCAACTGCTTTATTTGTTATATTTGGTGGAGTATTTTCAATATCACTTGATGTTGAAGACATTTTTAATAAAATTTGGAATAAAATTTCACTCAGATTTTTTTTCCCGTGTCCACTTTTTTTTAAGTCTTTATTAGGTTTCAGGCAAAGATCTTTTAGCCGCAACAGCCAAATAGTATACGATACTTTTGTTCTAAACTTGTTCCATTTTTAAAAATATCATTCACTTTGTCTCGATTTCGAAGTAATATTATAGGTACCTGGCTGTATGTTCAGAATGTCTTTTGCGTGTGTTTTAGAATTTATGACGATTGGCATAATGCAACCTGATGTCGTTATGGGTATCATAATGAAACAGCTGTCAATTTTGTAATTCGAATATAACGAAACCGAAGTAGATAAAATCTGTTTATAAAACGTTTTCTTCCTTCACAGTCAGGGCCGTGGCACTACAGGCCCCGCCCGGCCAGGGGCGCAGACCTTCCCTCGTCCGGGTGTCGCGGCCACTGCAGGAGTGGGTCCCGTGGGCACCGTGCCTGGTGTACCTGGGGTAGCCGGTGTAGGTAAGTGTCGTTACATTGGTTTTATTACATTTTTGGTCCATAAAATATTGATAAATGTGAGAGTGTTATACAATAAAAGTATAATAAAATGTTAAATTTATACATATAACCACGTGCACCCAAAGCGAAGAAAGACAATTTGGTTCAAGAAAATTGCACTAGATGGCGTGATGAGCTTCGATTCGTTTTGAGTCTTTTAAAATATTAAGATTTTCTAGAGACGGTCATAAGGAATGTACCTATGTTCTTGTTTAATTAACTCTTCTAAGCACAACATGAAGGAATATTGGGCTCTTGAATACAATTCAAAGATTATTTGAATGGATCAATTAAAATTCATTCCAATAGATGGCGCGGTTTTAAATTTCTGTGGCATCCACTCGATTTTCTAAATTTGTTTTGTAACACATTTTGGTACTATAAAAACGTCCAAAAAATACTATAAAGGAACGTCCTCACTGAGAGCATTCACGTATAATGAGCATTCGACGTCGAATATTCGAGTGGTGTGGACGTTGAGCCGAGCGTTACAAAGCTTACACGCAAGCGCGAACTTCGGCCGATGTGGACGTCGCAACGATTTTCGCGGAAACGGCTCGCATTCGAATGTTCACGCAAATAAAAGGCTCGAAAGCAAGTACTCAGATAATGAAATCAATGAGTATATATATAGCAATATTACTGGCCTCTTGTAATGCAAGGAACAGTTCCTTGATCTTAAGTTTTTGTGACCTTCTTGGTCAATCGTATTATCGAATGAATGACATTTAACGAGATCGTATTCGAATACTCCAAGCTCGCAAGGGAATATTCGTCTCGAACGTTCATAGTTTTGCTCGAACGTTAATGTTGGGCTCGCTGGGAAGCATTTGTTGCTCGCAGTGAGGACGCTCCTTAAAACAAATCATCGCTGTATTTAATAATAAAGTATTCACGAACCGAGTAAACCCTTTTACTTGCAAGGCGCTGCTAACACCATGTATATCCGTGGAACGGAACGGAACGCGATCGATGTGCTTAGAAAAATAATCATCTTAATCAGACGAAAAACGCTAGTTACGTCTGCACGGTTTCTATGGGATGAGGCATCTGCATGCTAGTATTATATTATCTGTGATATAACTAAACTGTTAGAGATTATAATTACGTTTTCTCATATTTGCCTCGTTGGGCTAGTATTGAAACTACTATTTCAGCAGTAACAATACTTACGGCGTTTGGATTTGTGACCGGTTGATGGCAAAAGGCTCGACCCCTACTACAGGGGAGAGGCGAAATGTCTAACCACGGTAATGACACGGTTATGATATCTAAGACTATCCTGACTCAGCCCTGTCCTTGAAATAATTACCTACAAGCGCGCGTCACGTAAACACGCGTTAGGGCTGCCCGCCTCTATCTACTTGATTATATTTATTATACTGATTTTAAATCTTACTATATTGTGATTCGGCCCTGACTTAGAAATACCTACCTACTGTCGTGCGGTACGCCATCACACCGTTCGTTCGTCACTGCGGCGAGTTCGCGATTGTAATGTACTGAAATTTTACCGAACTCGAGGTGCGTAAGTATGACTCGCGTTCCGACAGTTTGTATGTAGATAGAATACTATTTAATTCGATCACGTGAGATAAAGTCACCGCCAGATAACAAAAAACTAAAAATCGTTAACACGTGTCTACCAATGTATTTCAATATTTCAAAACGATACGAAACATATGTAAAGGCAGTGTCGCTGACACGATCAAAACAGACGTATGGCGGTAAGGTGCGTCTATGACCCTTTCACTTGGAATTCAGTAATGAGTTAATATCTCATAAACGCGTGGTTAAAAGTTTTCGCGGCAACTCTAGTTTAAATCATGTAAATCGGTATTTACATGATTTAAACTAGAGTTGCCGCGAAAACTCGCTATTATTCGGTATTCGGCATTACTCGTCATTTTTTTATATTCGTCGAATACCGAATAATAGCTTGTATTATTCGGCATTCGGCGAATAGTCGTCGAAAATAAACTTTTAACATACAAAAGAACTAATGAGTTAAAAATATTTTTTCTTTTTATTATTTTCCTTAATAAAACAATACACAATATCAATTATTATCTGTAATATGTGCCTGTGCCTATCATATTCATGAAATTAAATTAGTAAGGCTTTTTAATTAATATTTAAAATCCAACAGAGGCAGATTGTGGTGTAAAAAAACATTTTTTTCTGCACGTTCTGGAGCAAGTCGGTTTCGTTTTTCCTCGTAAATTAAACCTGCCTCGGAAAATAGTCTTTCTGAATAAACAGAGCTTGCTGGTGTGATTAAGTATCGTTTAGCAAGCTTACTTAAAATAGGAAATCTATTCTTATTGGTACTCAAAGCCCACCATTCATATGGGTTTATTTTTTTGTCAGCCTTTGCTAATGCGATGTAGTTGGCGATTTCTTCAGTGGTATTCTTGGG
The DNA here is from genome assembly GCA_964057195.1 of Orthosia cruda. Classification (NCBI taxonomy): domain Eukaryota; kingdom Metazoa; phylum Arthropoda; class Insecta; order Lepidoptera; family Noctuidae; genus Orthosia; species Orthosia cruda. The sequence goes on along the minus strand of OZ059841.1, from coordinate 16,688,776 downwards.
TGGCTCTTCAGTAGGTTGCTCTATAGATGATTCTTCAAAACATGCCCAAAATAGTTTATGAGTTTACGGGGTATTCCCCGTAAACTAAAGAGAAAGACTTGTACAAGAAAAGGGTTGCCAGCATTTAAAAATGGAAAATTAAATTTACTACATATATGTAGGTATGTATAACATGAAACAGATTTCTTTAACTTTATTGTTTTCTTTTCTCACAACCTTAGAAGAAATTAGAAATATTTTTAATGTGTTTAATGTTTTTTTTTTTATGTGGAATAGTAATGTCGAGTTATTCGACTATTCGCCAAAGTGAATGGCGATTAATCGGTATTCGACTATTCGCTATAAACACTATTCGCGGCAACTCTAATTTAAACGGATAAAATGCTTCAACCCTATCATTTGCGACAAAATTATCAAAATATGTGTACGGTTAGCAACCGCACATTGTACTTTGGCCTAGTTAGAATACTGCAAATTTAGTTAATTTATAAAATGTAGTATCGGCACGTACGCAAATTTTATACGTCAGTCTCTTAGGTTTGTATCGAGCTCGCGCAACATTCAATATTTTCATAACATTTTTCTATTATTTTCTTTTTATGTTATTTTTGTGTAATTTCGTATTAAATACCATTTTTTTAACATTATCTTTTATTTTATTAACATTCAACATTAAGTGTAAAGGTTTCCTGCCTTTACAATATGTATCTTCTGAAATAAAAAAATATGTTTTCAAATTACGTAATTATACTTTTTGCTACAATTTGGATCAATGTCTTTTATTTTTTTGTTATCTGGCGGCGACTTTAGTAGACAAACGCGAGCCTACTAATAGAAAAAAAAACTTTTTTGTAACCCGAAATTAGTAGGATTACATAAAATAGCAGTTACTGTGATTTCTCTTGTTGCATATTAGATGCAATAGATGCTAAAAAGGCTCTTGTTAATAGATTCCTTAATATTATTTGAACGGGCGAATTATTTTGTCGCGTGGTCCGCTATCCCTGACTATCCCTAACTAGAATGACGTAACAAAATCTGTTCTTTTCTTTACAAGGAAATACTTCATGTGGCCGCGGCGCCGGTAATTGGCTAGCGCCTCCCCGGGCCCCGCTATACGCCAACAACTCGGCGCTGCTCACACAGCTGGCGCAGCCTTCATACCCGCCGCCTCCGCCGCCACCCGCTCATGCTGCACAGGTAAGCCTCGCTCGAGTAAATTCTAAATTGCGGAAAAGCTGGGTAATTGCCGGCTATGAAAATACCGGAAATTATCTGTTACATAAATACCGAGAATTAACGGCTACGACAAAACTGCGAATTTTCAATTACGAAGTACCGGGAATACTCGGTTGCGATAGTACTAGGGAAAACCTGCACTGGCGTATTGCGACAACTCACAGTTCTGCGAAGTAACCCGTTCCCCGTTCCCAGTACCAGGAAAATGTCAATACAACTTGATTCCTACAGGCTTCCTTTCGAACAAACAATATATGTAAGAGGTAAGGTAACTGGCTGGCGCCTACCCAGGCCCCGCTATCCGCCTACAATTCGGCGCTACTCACACTGCTAGCACAATCCTCCTAGCCGCCGCCGCCACCGCCTGCACATGCCGCACATGTGATTTGGTGTCGGCGCAACATGTCTTCGTTCGACGTTCCAGTTCCGAAAATAAGTACTGAGAATCGTCGGTTGCGTAAATACCGGGCTTTCTCAGATACGTATGTACCGGGCATTTGCGGATACAAAAATTCCGAGAAGTCTCGATAACGAAATACTGGCAATTCTCGGCTGAGAATAAACCGTGTATCCTTTGTTATGAAGTTACTAAGGATACTCGGTTACGAAAGTCCCGGGAATCTCGGTACTGGTGTGTTGGGATCACTCCTAGAAAGGGTTCATACAAATTGATTCCTAGGGTACTAGAAAGGGTCCATACAAATTGATTCCTACCAGCTTTCCTTAGGACAAAGAATCTGTGTAGAAGGTAAGTTAAATAGTCTAGCGCTTCCCAAGGCCCCGCTATACGCCAACCACTCGGCGTTTTTCACACAGCTCACGCAGATCTCCTTGTAGCGGCATCTATGTTGCCATAAACGAACTAATGACCTGACGTCACACAACTCCTTCATCGCGCAATCAAAGTATTCCGCGCGATTAAAACATAAATAAATCAAATATAGCAATCATTATAATATATTTATTTGAATAAGATTTAGTACTACGATACGAATAAATCTTTTGTTCCTACCGGCGATCTAATTAAAATTATGAACACAAAAGCTGTTATTGTGATTTAACTATATATAGATAACAGTTGTAATTTTTGTGACGAAATACAAATAAATATTCTTTTAGCTTTTGAAGAGCAAACTTGTGCCGTTTTTTACATTATATTAGGGTGATAATGAAAATGACTACGTCCACTGACGTTATTCGGTAGAACTTGAAATTTGGCGCTGAAACTTGAGTTCTGCAGAAACCTTTTCAGGTCAGACCTGGGGTTTTAAATAGAATAGCATTTATATATAATACTAGCTGACCCCCGGGGCTTCGCTCCCGTCAACTGGCTATCTACCTACCTACCCTGCCTTCCCTGCCTAGCCTGCCTTCCCTGCCTATCCTGCCTACCCTGCCTTCCCTTCCTATCCTGCCTATCCTGCCAACCCTGCTTAACCTGTTAACCCTGCCTACCATGCCTACCCTGCCTACCCTGCCTACCCTGCCTACCCTGCCTTCCCTTCCTACCCTGCCTACCTTGCCTACCCTGCCTTTCCTGTCTACCCTGCCAACCCTGTCTAACCTGCCTACCCTGCTTTCCCTGCCTACCCTGCCTAACCTGCCTGCCCTGCCTTCCCTGCCTATCCTGCCTACCATGCCTACCCTGCCTACCTTGCCTACCCTGCCTTCCCTGTCTACCCTGCCAACCCTGTCTAACCTGCCTACCCTGCCTTCCCTGCCTACCCTGCCTAACCTGCCTGCCCTGCCTTCCCTGCCTACCCTGCCTACCCTGCCTACCCTGCCTTCCCTGCCTACCCTGCCTACTATGCCTATCTTGCCTACCCTGCCTACTCTGCCTACCCTGCCAACCATGCCTATCCTGCCTACCCGGCCAACCCCGCCTACCATGCCTACCATGCCTACCCTGCCTACCCTGCTTACCCTGTCTAGCCAGCCTAGCCTGCCTACCCTACCTACCCTGCCTACTTTGCCTACCCTACTTACCTACTATTTTTTATCTATCATCAATGGTTTTCTCAGCGCACGCTAAAGAATGAATTTTATAGGCAACATTTTCCTACCTTGGGTTACATTATTGCAATTTTCATAAGGATCTCTAAATTTTTTGGAAATTTATTATAGCCTATGACACTCAGGAATAATGTAGCTTTCTACTGATGAGAGAATTTTCAAAATCGGTTCAGTAGATCCAGAGATTACCCCTCACAACGTCACAAACTCACAAACTTTACCTCTTTATAATATTAGTATAGACAACACCGCTAACACATTTAACTAATGAAATAAGCACTATCAATTAAAAACTGACCAAGTGCGAGTTGGACTCGTGCACTGAGGGTTCCGTAATAAACAGCTACATTCACCATAATAATTAAATAACATTACTGAAGTTTATAAACTATGAGGGCACCGAATATTACTCTAATCTATACTAATATTATAAAGCTGAGGAGTTTGTTTGTTTGAACGCGCTAATCTCAGGCACTACTGGTTGGAATTGAAAAAATATTTTTGTGTTAGATAGTCCATTTATCGAGGAAGGTATATAACATCACGCTACGAGCAATAGGAACGGAGCATAAATGAAAAATGTTGCAAAAACGGGAAAAAGAAATCCTTTTTGAGAGCTTCCGTTGCGTGCGCTGCGTAAACGGTTTAAGTTACACAGCAATCATGTATGTAGGGTAGGGTAGGTAGGTAGCCAGTTGACGGGAGCGAAGCCGCGTGGGACAGCTAGTAAGTTAATAATCTTTTTCTATGTAGGTACAAATTTACTGTTTTCTGATGTTTCCTTTACTTGTGCTATAAGACATTGCTTCTTGCCAAATTTCATTATTCTAGGTCAACGGGAAGTACCCTGTAGATTTTGATTCCCTTGCGAGTGTAAAATACGCGTCATTAACGGCTGTATCTTTTATTTATTTATCTCAATTACTCAATGCACTTACAGTTTGTGCAGAGTCAACAATTTCACTATTATTACGTTAGTATTATAGCAGAACATCAATATTATGTCAGAGGATATTAAACAACACAGGTAAAAACATAACAATTCCTAAATCTATACATCTATACTAATATTATAAAGAGGAAAGATTTGTATTTTTGTATGTAACGAATAAACTTAAAAACTACTGGACAGATTTCAAAAATTCTTTCACCATTAAGAAGCTAGACTATTCCCAGGTGACATAGGCTACTTCTTACCCGACTGCTGAAGGAGGGTAATGTGTTTATCAGTCTATGTATGTATGTATGTTTGTTCCTATGTGGCGTTCCAGAGACTAAACGCGTTGGCCGATTTTGATGATTCTTACGTCAATCGATTCGTCTTAACCCTGCGAGTGTCACTGGCTACATTAAAATTGGAAAAGAAAAAAAAATACTTCCAAATCCATCGTGTGGGGTATCAAAATAAAGGGTTTTAAAAGGCAATTTCTAACAACTTACTACTGCAGTAGTAAGAAAGGGAATCAAATTAACAGTATTACTACTGGTAGTAACACGGGCGACAAAGGATTTTTCATTTCCAACCAGAAGTTCCTGAGATTAGCGCGTTTAAACAAACAAACTCTTCAGCTTTATAATATTAGTATAGATTTTTGTCCTGTGTTGGATACAAGTTAATAATAACCAACAAATCACATCACATCATCAGCCTTTTTAAAGTTCCCACTGCTGGGACACAGGCCTCCTCTCATAGAGGGAGTGGGCTATAATCCACCACGCGGGCCCAGTGCGGATTGGTAGATGTCACATGTCTTTGAATGTTTGGTTCTAGGACATGCCGGTTTCCTCACGATGTTTTCCTTCACCGTTTTGAGAGCAGTGGTTATGAAATAAATTACACAAAGTAAAGCGCCTGCTCGGGTTCGAACCCAACAAATGAAACCGAATAACCAACAAGTGAATTTTATTTAACTTTTATTCTATTATAATTTATTTAATAAACATTATTCTGATAAGTGCCAAAAGTAAAAGTAATATTGAAAACAATAACATTTACGATTTGTAACATTCATATTCTTGAGAACAATCGAAAAAAATGTGGGAGATTTTTTCTCAATATCTTTATTCTGGCATCCTTACACACACACAGATGTACGTGTCCCTACAGTGCCGCCCCTCGCTGTCACGCATACGTAAATAAATAGCGGGACCACTAACGTGTTCCGCGGGTGCTATCTGTTTATTTTCTCTAATCTGAATAAGACGATTAGAAATTTTGAACTGAACACAAAATAGCGAGTTATTAAAAAGGTGTTTTTTTTTTTCTATTTGTTATGGGTTTGCTCTTGACTCTAGTCTAGGTCAGAGGTCGTAATTAAATATTTTTGCGGCCGTTCATAGACTATACCTATGCGCATAATTCGGGTTAGAAGCGTTATGACTACCTCTCGATAAGACTAAATAGCAGATATGACTGGTTCGCTATAGGACTTGATTTCGACATGACTAGATCTTGTTTGGACTATATCGTGTTTGTTGTTGTAGTTTTTTTGATCTGCATACATTTTCATATTCCTTTTGGAAAATTGTGATGAGAATACAAGCATTTTGTCGTCTTCTGGTAATTCAAACTCGGCAATCAAAAAGTCTTTCTTGATCATATTTGGTACTGTCACTTCACTGGATTTAGAAAACTCTGTTTTTTGCACTTGAAGGAACCTTTTACGATATCTGTACAGGACATCATTCACTGAATTAAAAGGTTTGCCATTAAAAGTTGAAAAAGATGACAGTTGTTGGAGGACTTCATCGCAAACCTTTTTTGCGAAGATTCGCATGCATTCTGTTTTGCCGTATCCAGTAAAAGGTCTTCTTGCATTTATTTTGTCATGGTCTTGCTCACACTTGTGCAGACTCTTTCTGATTATAAAGGTATTTTCTTGATTTAGTGTGAGAGAAGCACTACACTCTTGTCTCTTGTAGCAACGCCAGAACGATGTTCCGCTTGAATTGTTGGACACAAAGTTGTATCGGTAGCCACCATGAAGAAGTGCTTCCTTATTCTTTTTACTTTTAATTAAAAAAAATAAAAATCTCTGCATTTTAAATAACAATAAAATATGCAAGATAAAAATTCAAAGTGACAATGACAACTCAAAGACCTTATACTTCTTACTACTAGACTGTGCACTATGGCGCAAAAGCCGGTCCACGTGAGAAGGCTCCCGTTGGTAGTGTGTCTCTTTCTAATGAGGTGACCATGACCTAACAGAACACGGGACAAATTGATTGTAAAATCGATAGTTTAAGTATCCCGATATATTGATGCTAACTAACTGCGCTACTTAAACCTATCTAATTTATAGTTAATAAAATAAAATGTGTTTATATTTTTTGGTATCAACATCACTAACCGTATGGTGTCGGGCGTAAAGAATTTCACCATCCCATGTTTGCCCGTGGGTGTCGTAAGAGGCGATTATGGGGAAAACCAGAGAATGGGCAGCAGCGTTCTCTGTGCATTTATAACAACCATACTGCGATCGCCAACCCGCCTGCAAAGCACTCCCCATGAATAAAAACATAGCCCCTATTGCCCGGCAGCCTGTACCCTCGACTACGGTAGCGGTTGAGGTTACGGTATGGCAAGGGGTGCTAAGAATCCCGGACGAGATCCAGCTACCCCAAAAAATACTGACGACTAGACCTGGCAACGTACAACACGCGTCTACCGATGAAAAAATTACCGAACACGATGAAGAATTGAGCAGTTTACGATGGAGTATTAAAGGGTTATCTGAAGTTCGAAGAGAGGGCGAGGACCAATTCCTCAAATCCCAAGTCTCCTCAAGTCTCATTCTTCAAGACTATCGTATAGATAGGAACAAAAAGCTCCCTGATGTTCTCTCTAGCTCATGAAGGAGAGGCGTTAGATGACCCTGCAGTCTTTAGACGGTGCTTTGAAATAACGGCAGCTAAATATACCTCAAAGGATCTCTATGATTTCTCATATTGTCCAGTTGCGTAGACAGTTGAGAAATAAAACCACACCAATTGTATTCCACTAGGAATCAATTTGCAAATAATATTAACAGCCGCTGAATTTCACTCGAACAAAGTCCGCCAAAAATTCCGCAAACATTACATTTTGTATTACCAGGCAAAATATTTAAAAGTACTACTCTTACTCAGTATTAATGAATATTTTTTTTAAATACAACGAATTGATTAAATATACTCGTAGTAACTGTAGAAATATTTAAATACGTTTCTAGAAATATTTTAATACGTGTCAAAGTCTATGAATTGTTCGTTTTGGTATAACATAAAAAGAAACATATAAAATTCTCTACCATTTCTACCAAACCCAATGATTAGTTGAGCTAGCAAGAGGTCAGACAAGGACACACTACCAGCGGGAACCCTCTCGCCAGGACCGGTTTTGGTTAGCTACCGCTTATAAGGAAATAGCTAACCTAGGTGTATGATAATAGATTTCATGTTAGCTAAACAAAAAATTTTTGGTACACAGTCTAGTAGTAAGAAATACGTATAATGTCTTTGTGACAACTATTGTTTCAATTTATTTTTAATAGTGTGACTTCATAGTGTATTCACACTTCAGTAAAGCTAAGTAGGTACTCCATGAAGTTTCTATACTAATGCCACTTTTAGATACGATTATACGTCATATCGATAATAAGTCATTTTGATAACAGGACGTATGCATATATAGTCAAACAGCTAATTAGTTTTACAGCGACCTAGTCATAACGAGATTGGGTCCTATAGCGAACTAGTCATATCTGACATTTGTCAGTCTTATCGAGAGGTAGTCATAACGCTTCTAACTAGTGCTGTGCGGAATCGATTATCAAGGTTATCGTTTACAATCGATTATCATACAGTTAATCGATTACAATCGATTATTGGAAGAAAGCTATTTAAATTATGGTAACCCTGCTTCTTTTTAGTAAAAAGTCTAGTGATGGGTCGGGATTTCCCATATAATAGAGCAGTTTAATACCAAAGTATTTAAGTGCTTTATTATAAGGGAAATCCCAATTAAGTTTTTAGCATTTTTTTACGACTTTGAACCCATAAGTACATGAGACATTCATGATATTCGATTTAGGCCCGATTTTTCAAAGTCTTATAACTTTTATCTGAGGCATAAAAATGGCAGTTTTACAGCTTTTGTATAGAAAATCAAACGTGAGCAGAAAGAAAAAAAAAATACCGTATATTAACATAATCGATTAATCGATTAGATAAATAATCGAATCGGCACAGCACTACTTCTAACCCAAACATTCTACATGTTTATCGCGCATAGTCTATGGACAGGGCATTCCCCTTTATCTTCTTATGGTCTCTCATTTGTGTGCGAATTTATAATGAGAAGTTGACTCATGAATGGTCCGACCGTAGTTGTGTTGTTATTGTGTTACCAAGTGAACGTGTTTCTGGTAATTTAAATAAAAAAAACAAACAAACATTTAGTTCTTCCCGCGGCATATTCTTCAGTAATCGTCAATTTTTATTTATAACCCCCGACGGAAAAAGAGGGGTGTTATATGTTTGATGTGTGTACCTGTGTGTTTGTGTATCTATCTGGCTGGTGCGTCATAGCTCCTAAAAGGATGAACCGATTTAGATTTCGTTTTTTTTTTTGTTTGAAAGGTGACTATATCGAGAGAGTTGTTAGCTATGTTTGATGAAAATCAGTTCAGCCGTTCAAAAGTTATTGGCGTTTGTATCGGGGTGCTCCCGCAAGATATCTTGGCATAATTACGTGTTTGATAGATTGTCAATCGAAGCGTGTCTACTACTAGATAAATTGTGTAGTATGAAATAAAAATATATCGGGGGTTTTCTAAATTTTAAAATTTTCCTTGTTGTTATCCGGTATAAAAAGTTGTTGTTCATTATCACAGGGTTACGCCCTGTGATAATGAAGCTTTCTACCAGTGCAATAAAATAATAAAAATCTTTATTCAGTTAATTAGTACAATATTCCGTTCAGTACTTTCAGAGGTTGCATTAAACAAACCGTATAGGGGTCGTGGTCCAACTAGTTGGACTACGGGTCTTCGGTAGGGGCAGTTGTCCAACTAAAATAATAATTGGACTACTGCCCCTACCGAAGACCCGTGGTCCAACTGATTTAATTTATATTAATAACCAAAATTTAAGTGGAAATTGGAAAGATATGGGGGAGGCCTTTGCCCAGCAGTGGGACATTAACAGCTAAATAAAACATAAAAATATTAATGTTATCGATTTATAATTATACATTTAAGAAAAATCATTATCAATCGAATCAACACTGTAAGAAACTTAAAAAAAGTAGTTTTCCTAAAGCAAGGTTGGGCTTGTAACTGTATCTCCATGAAGTAATCATCATTTTCAATTTGGCATTTTCTTCTGTGAGCTAAATTTTTTTAACTACTCTTATTTTTGCAAGGGTTGTTATTTTTTCTAACGCATTTAGAAACCGCAACATTTTGACATTTTTCGTATTTAACATACGACTCAGTTTTGCATGCGACCCTTCCAAAACATCATTTGTTCTGTGTCTTTCAGTAAACACGCTCATCAGCTTACTAAATTTGTCAAAATCGTGAAATGATGAATATCAATATAAATAATTAAAATAAAAATAAATCAGTTGGACCACGGGTCTTCGGTAGGGGCAGTTGTCCAATTATTGTTTTAGTTGGACAACTGCCCAGTGTTACTTTCAGGCAAAATTCTCCGGGAGATCTGGGGGAGGGGGGGAGCGAAGGAAATAAAGGAAACAAAGTAATATTTAAAATTAATTACAATTATTATTAATATTTTAATGAATAAAAGATGCTATAAGCTGAACCAAAATTGTCAAAGTAACATTGTAAAAAGCCACGAAGAATAATATTCTTTACAAAAATCTTATTCTTCGAAGGACAGAGCTATAATTTTCATTCCACAAATTTCGCGAAATTACTATCTATAAACAGCTGTTCAGAGTGGGAGAGCCTTATGGGATAGCGTTAGAGGAAACGGGATGGCGATATTCTCGAAAGTCGTCGTTCTTTCTAGGCGCTATTCTGGTTTCTGATTGGCTACTTTAATATGTCATGCACTACTCAATTCCTGATTGGCAGATTTAGTGCCACTTCACGTCAATAAAGGGTTTCCAGCTCTAAAATGATACCAGGTTTTAGTGTCCTACCGAAAGTTTGGTTTCGGTCGAGTTTCGGCAAAAAAACGAGTTTCGGTTTAGTTAAACCTGCCGAAACTACGACCGAAACCGAATCTGCATTCGGCGCGTTAAATTCCATTCCAAGCGAGTAAGCGGCGATGAAAATTTGCCGCGTCCACGTGCCTAATCACGTCGTGCTCTTGACTGCCTTGTGTTTGCAGTTCGTTTTGTTTTTTGTGAGTTTTCGTGTGATTTATTTTGAAATCGGTAAGTTTTATTACATGATATAGCATAAGAGTAAGTAGTAAACATCAAAATATAATTAATTATAACAAACTAATACATAGATTATAGTAGAATAAAGTTTAACCTAACTATCTAAATATTTTTTTGGTTGATTTAACTCTCTGGCTATTGCTATACCTAAACAAACATTAGTTAACTTGGCAAGATTCGTTAGATGCGCACAAGTCGTTTTTAGGTCTCTTTGGTTACCAAACGGGACGCGGGGAAACTTTAGCACCGTTCCGAGCGCCCGATTGGTGATCAGTTGACACAAGGATCGACTGACCAATCGCGTCGCGTCCCCGTTCCGTTCGCTCTATATAGTGGTAGGTCACTTCGCGCACTATGCGCGAACTTATCCCCACTACACCAAAACCTTGCCAAGTTACATGCCGGGGATTATACTCGGTACTTACATTTCGTTCTCGTTCATTAGTAGTGATAATATTACGGATTCACAGGTTTCAAAATTCAAGTGGCAAGTACAGTTAGATACTTACGTACGTCCCTAATTGTTTTGAAGTAAGGCTACCCGGGGGGGGGGGGCAGTAAGGCTACCCGGGGGGGGGGGGGGGGGGGCAGTAAGGCTACCCGGGGGGGGGGCGAGTCCCCCCAAAGTAGTACCTGAAAGAAACACTGCAACTGCCCCTACCGAAGACCCATAGCCCGACTAGTTGGACATTATAGTTGGACCACGACCCCTAAACAAAACAAACAGACTTTACCTCATCTCTTAAAAAATAAGTTTGCATTGTCAGTTTTCCCCGAATCGTTCTTGGAAAGACGCAAAAGTTTGTATAGTTCTCGCCAAACTTCTTGGCCGGCCTAAAAGGCTACAATGGCTGCGGCGCAGTAGTAAATCTCATACAAAAAAAACTTTTTACAAAAAATACAACCGACTTCCAAATTAAAAATTAATGATAAATCAAAATCGGTTCACCCAGTAACAAGTTCTGATGTAACTTACATAAAAAACATGAATTGATAACCTCCTCCTTTTTGGAAAGTCTGTTCAAAACAGCACCGCATCGGGCAGTGCGCATCGAAAAGTCAACTTCAGGGCGGCTCAGTTTGGCGAGAACGATATACCTACGGAATTTATTAGTGTGTTTAAGGCATAGCACGCACAGCGATTTTGATTCGCGCGAATTATTTTCCGCGCCAACTATTTGAGCGCGATTTTTTGTCCGCAGTGCGTGCAGCTTTAGGCATAGCACGCACAGCGATTTTGATTCGCGCGAATTTTTTGTACTATTTGATAGCGATATTTTTTCCGCAGTGCGTGCAACTTCATACAACTCCATAGGCCACAGAACGCGCGGAAAAATAATCGCAGTGCGTGCTAAGCCTAAGGCATAGCACGCACAGCGATTTTCATTCGCGCGAATTTTTTTCCGCGCGAATTTTTTTGTACTTTTTGGACGCGATATTTTTTCCGCAGTGCGTGCAGCTTCATACATTTGCATAGGACACAGAATGCGCGGAAAAAATTCGCGCGAATAAAAATCGCAGTGCGTGCAGCTTCATACATTTGCATAGGACACAGAATGCGCGGAAAAAATTCGCGCGAATAAAAATCGCAGTGCGTGCCATGCCTAAGGCATAGCACGCACTGCGATTTTGATTCGCGCGAATTATTTTCCGCGCGAATTTTGTAGTACTATTTGAGCGCGATTTTTTTTCCGCAGTGCGTGCAGCTTCATACAACTCCATAGTTCACAGAATGCGCGGAAAAAAATTCGCGCGAATAAAAATCGCAGTGCGTGCTAAGCCTAAAACAGGTCTGTGTGACGGAAGGCATTGAGGATATACATTCCGCCCCGCGCCGCGGTTCGAATAAGACGTCGATTATATTCAGATGTGATTTTTTACTTTATTAACGATGACTCAATCAACCGAGTGATTATTCGTGTTTTTTGTTTTGATTCCTTTGTTGCCGATGGACTTTTAATAGTTTATCCTTATTGGAACGCCATACAGTAATTATACCAAAGGAGTATAAAATACGTCTGCTGCGGTGGAGTGTGGATAAGTGGATATTGAACCGGGCGCACAGTGATAAGTTTTCGTCATGTTGTTGTGGCCCAGTGGCTAATGGTCGCTGCATATGTAACGTGTTGCAACGTGTTTTATTCCGGACGGGATTAGGGTTGCCATCTATAAAATCTGCCAACCAGGACAAGGAGCGTGAAAACCCCGGCTTTTGGAGCTTACAACCCGGGCATTTGAACATATTTTATTTACATAACCTTTTTAAAGTAAATGTTTTCATTTTTTTTAATAATACAACCAACTTCCAATTAAAAACACTGCAAAGTGAGAAATAATTTATTTTCGGAAGTTGGTGTTTATGGTTTCGTTTCTCGATTTTTTGACACCGACTTTCATATTTTTCTTTTGTAAATATTTCTTTTTTAAACGATTGAAATTAATTCATATAAGATTATCTTGGACATGGCTGGAAACGAACTTATAGTGAGTATAAATTTGTGCTCTGTGCAAGGCGTTCCAGTGCAAGGACAAACGCATAAATAAATATAGGTGCATGCGATTAAAGGAGAATGACCAAAAGTGGTACCAAAAAGTCTCACGCATCAAGACCAAAATTATATAGTAATTAGTTTCATATTTTTTTACGACATTACGCTTCGGGGATTTGATTTTTGAATAGGGAATTTAATGTTGTGTTTAAAAGTATGGATATTGTTACTACTCCCATTAAATGACGTTCCGTTTCACATGATATGATTAACTTACCCTTGATTTTTGAAAGCGTCATGATCACTTTAAAAAAAATATACTTAGTCGATTCTACATTAATTAAAAATAAACTATAATCTCATAGAATCTTTATTTAAAAGATTATCATTATTTTATCTATGGTTAAATGGCCGTTCACAGCCGGTCATAAAGATGTAGACAGAATGTATCTAATAGAATCGATTTTTGATGAAAAGACGAACCAGTAATCGTTTCTTTTGTGTAATAAATAACTATAACATCCATGTATATCGTGTTTATATAAATTACGTCGTTGATAGCGTCGTACAAAATAGACCAAATGTTAGGTTATTTTCGATTTTATAAAATAACTACGAAATCCGGGTTTTGTTTTTAAAAAGAACTTTTGTAAGAGTTAACATGATCAGTGTAGTCTAAAAAAACAAAGTTTAATTTTGATGCATCATGGTACGGGATTCCATATATCCATGAGCATTCTCCTTTACTGATGTTGACAATTTTTGAAAACATATATGTCATCAGTTGTAAGGCAATTTATACTGGATTCTGTAATCTTATTATTGTAGGATATATAGGTTCTAAGATATACAGTTACAAAGTGACATCTTAGAATGACTAAGGGCCAATTTCACCAATGACACCAATCGCGATTAGTTTAACTAAACTCAGTTCATGCAAATACAACGTTCTGATTGGTAGTTTCTCAGCGGTCACAACCAATCAGAACGCTGTATTTGCATAAACTGAGTTGAACTAATCGCGATTCGTGTCATTGATGAAATTGGCCCTTAGTTTGCTTGACAAGCAAACACATTTTAATACATGAAGCAATTGATTACGAATTTCATTTAGTTGTGTCAGAAACTGTGATGATTTAGTGCACCATAGTGCAGAGGCCTTATTCCGAGATCTTTAATGTTTCGATCGCGTTAATGTCAAAGTTCTCCTATGTCAATTTGTATACAAAAATGCAATTTCCCCTTGCTGTCGCCAGGCGACGCTTATCCAGTTTCAATACAAATTGAAGTTCACGCTAACTTATAACTTACTCCAGACATTCTGAATAAACCCACTGATCATCTAAAGATCTTTTCGGCATTTACATCAGGTTTGAACGTCGCAGCAGTCGTGCGTCCTACCTCAGATATTTGAGAGGTTAGTCATTCTGGTATCAAAATAGATGACCGCCATATGCGTCTACGTCACTCCGCTCCAAAAAGTCACATTACGACCGTATATAGATTGTAAACAAGTAACATACATATCAACGCAGTTTATCGCAAAAACGAAACGAACTAAAAATGGCCGACATACCGCCAAATCCAAAGTTAACCACAGAACAGGACAACTTACGAGTACAACCTGAAGATGAACCATCTTCGTCAGTATCTGACAAATCTGAAGATGTCATCGTCAAAAACAAACGCCAGAGAATTGACGACTCACCAAAGAGTCCGGAGATCTCAATCAACCAATCTCCGTGCGCTTGCCAGTTTAAAACAGAGTTCCTACAAGTGTTTACCTCATGGAAAGCTGAACAAGAAGTAAGGTTAACAACCTGGCAGGCTGAACAAGAAGGCCTGTTAGCAACACTGGTTGGAGACGTGACTGAACTTAGAAAACAATGGCAAGATGCTTATGAGGAGATTCGCAACCACTTGGAAGAGCTTGATAAAAACGAAGATAATGACAGATTTGAACAACACATTCGGGAGACAGCGCTGTCTCAATCAAATATCGAAATGCGTGAAGTTGATCGAAATAATCAAGAGGTGGATGACATGGGGACGGATAGCGAAGATTCTGAGACAGGACAGTCGAAAATGCGAGATATTTGTCGAAGAAAACCTAGTGAACACAGAAATGAACTCCTTACGGGGACTCGAGTAAGTATTAAGAGGAAATGCAGACGCAGACATCCGACTGAATATCCTAAGTAAAAATCCATTATTCGAGGTTTGGTTCTCGCCTATTTCCTCCTCCAATATTGGACCAATTTGAAAGATATTCCATAAATTGAAAAAGAAAGACATACTGTGGCCGGTTTTCCTTTTTGATGAGACGTTATCTTTAGAATCACTCAAAAAAGGCCCAAAATTGAGCTGTCAACCGAGGACTAGTGTACAAATTTGACAATTATAAATGGAAAAAACGAAAACATAGGGGCACAGTATATATCTTTCTTTTTCAGTTTATGGAGTATCTTTTATATTGGTCCAATATTGGAGAAGGAAATAGGCGAGAACTAAACCCCGAATTAGGACCTTTTACTTAGGATATTCAGTCGGATATCTGCCATGCGACCGCATTTCCTCTTATGATATAAGTTCAACGTATCAAATAAAATATACGGTGTTTTTTCCTGGAAGGTTTAGGTAGAGGTGTTTAGTTTTTCGTTGTTTTTTTTTTTATTGACTTGCGACCCGCTCCAGCTCGCAAGCCGTTATGCTAATAAACGAAAACGAATATGCGTCTTGATACTACATTAATGTTTTTTAGGGTTCCGTACCCGAAGTTAAACGGTTGGGGCTACAGTCTTCAAATTTTCACAGTATAAGCATCTTTTTATGACCTAAAGCCATAAAAATTGTCAATAAATGTTTCTAAAGGGGGGAGGGGAGAAAAAGGAAGCCACAATTCAACCAACCACAGCAGCTGACGCTGAATTAACTCTGACACGAGAGGTGGCCACATCCAGTGAGCCTTACGAATGGAACGAGATTTTTAACTGAAATCATTTTGAATACGCAAAACTGATTAGTTCTAAGTCACAGTGGCATTTACAGTTATAGCCTTTAGGCCTTTTTAGAGTTTCGTACCCGGAGCGTCCAAACGGAACCCTATTGCTATCTTTCACGTGTACGTTTGTCTGTCACACGCGTATTTTACAGCCAAACGGTTGGAGCTAGTCTTCAAATAATAAAAAAAAGCTAAGTTATTTTTTTTCAAAATTGTCCTACCCCATCGAGTGGGCTATCATTGTTTAGTGCTCGTTGGGTAGATAAATGCTGTATTTTTTTTGTTTAAAAAATATTGGGAAACAGGAATGAGAAGCCACCAAAGAAAGTTGATTGCCCTATGAATATATTGATAATTAAGTTTTTTAGCTTTTTATAATTACCTATTTTTCTATTAAAACCAACTTGTTTTGGCCGGTTTTTATCCTCTCACCGGATCACAGCAAATTACATTAAAGGAGCAAAAAATAACTGTACCGAAGGTTTTCCATATTATGAAGCTTCACCAATATATACCTTTTTAAAATTAATATGGCCGCGTAAATCGCTCGTACTTCGTAATCGCTTCGTTATCGTTACATGGCATTCTTGTGCAAAACTTCATGCTTTCAGACTTGAATGAGTCTGACTCGCACTTGTCTCTTTTTCACCCTCCCCCCCCTCCCTCCCCTCCATGTGTGTTGCCACAGACATAGATCCAACTAGATGATGCGACTGTATGTACTTCGCGTGCCAAAAAGCGGAGTAAAGTTACGAACAATGATCGTAATCTGAGCTTTTCATTTAGCATTATCGGCACCGGAAATCCACCGAAATCTAGAAAAAGGCCTTGTTATGCCATATTGAGCTGTAAAGAATGTATAGAAAAAGTTGTCGAGGCGTTGGAATTGTATTCTTTCCAGGGGAAGTAAATTTGTTAGCCCCCGCCGGAAAAAGAGGAGTGTTATAAGTTTGACGTGTCTTGCTGTCTGCATCTGTGTGTCTGTCTGTGGCATCATAGCGCCTAAACGGATGAACCGATTTCGATTTTGTCGAGAGTGTTCTTAGCTTTATTCTGTGTTTGAATAAAATCGGTTCAGCCGTTCAAAAGTTATGAGCGTTTTACTGTTTGAATCGGGGTGTTTTCGCAAGATATCGTGTCATAATAACGTGTTCAATAGATTGCCGATCGAAGAGCATCTACTATGTACTAGGTAAATTATGTAGCATGAAATAAAAATGGGTCGTAGGTTTTTTTTTACAGGTGGAGGGACTTGCGTTATCAATTTAGATTTATGTTTGTGTGTGTTGCTGTGTGAAACGGATGAACTGACTTTTGTTATTGTCTGAAAGATGACTTTGTCGAAAGTGTTCTTAGCTATGTTTGACGAGAATCGGTTCAAAAGTTATGCGCTTTGTAATCTTTGAATCGGGATTTCTTCACAAGATATCGTGTCATAATTTCGTGTTTCGATAAATTGTCGATCTAAGCGCGTCTACTAATAGGCATATAATTCGTGTTTAAAAAACATGAAAAAAAAATCGCGAAACAAAACCTTCAAATATAAAGCCTTGTACTCGCGTCGGGAAGCAAAATTTAAAAATACAATTTATTAAATTATTTTTTTGTTAACAGGCTGGCCACCAACGCATGCCCACAATGGTGACGCCTGGCCCATCGGGGGCGCAGCTCCAGCGCTCCTACATCTGGAGCGGTGTCATCGAGTGGATGGAGAAGGGCAAAGCCCCCGGGGACCAGCAGAAAACTACCAAACATCTACCCTGCCAGGTGAATATGGAGTTTATTGTTATAATTTGTAGGTTCATTTCAGATTCTTACTTATATATTTAACATACCATTGTTTATTTATTGTAAAGATTACTTCTTTGTCTAAAATAGCCTTTCAGGGTTCCGTACCCAAAGGGTAAAAACAGGGCCCTATTACTAAGACTCCACGGTCCGTCTGTCTGTCACCATGCTGTATCGCATGAACCGTGATAGCTAGACAGTTGAAATTTTCACAGATGATGTATTTCTGTTGCCGCTATAACAGCAAATACTAAAATCAGAATAAAAATAAATATTTAAGTGGGGCTCCCATACAACAAACGTGATTTTTTGCCGTTTTTTGCGATATTGGTACGGAACCGTTCGTGCGCGAGTCCGACTCACACTTGGCCGGTTTTTGATGATACATTATCTTAAGAAGTACTGGCACCTTTAAAAATACTCAATATTGCGCTGGCAACATAAGCCTAGTGTATAAATTTGACAAATATAAATGAAAGAAGAAAGACATAGAAACATAACTTATCTATATCTTTTTTATTCAATGTATGGAATATCTTTTAAATTTGTCCAATACTGGAGGAGGAAATAGGCGAGAGCCAAACCTAGAATTATGACTTTTACTAAGGATATTCAGTCGGAGCTCTTTGCTGCCCGCATTTCCTCTCAAGTTAGTTATAAGTTTGAAACCGCCTTGCGTGGTGATTTACGCTCCAGCGTTCTCTGAATGTATGGAAAGAAAAAAAGAAGAAGAAGAGAAGAGGCCTTAGCACTTTGTGGGACTGTTACAGGCTGGTTCTTAACCCCCAACGGAAAAAGAGGTTGTGTATTTGTGTATCTGTCTGTGGCATCATAGCTCCTAAACAGATGAACTGATTTCGATATAGTTTTTTTTTTTGTTTGAAAGGTGACATTACCGGGACCGTTCTTAGCTATGTTTTATGAATCTCGGTTCAGCTCTTCAAAGATATGGGTTTTTTACAGTTTGAATCCCCGATTCGATATTTGCTCATAATATCGGTTTTTTAAATTTTACTAGTGTTATTATTTATTATCTTGGAGACTTTTTATCTCTTGACAGTAAATATTTACTTGTTTGCCAATGCAATATATTAAAGTAGGCAATATTTTATCAAAACAAGTTTGTTTACAATCGGTTGGTACCTATTAATTTTATTTAATACGTCATTTAACAACGGTGTATTTTATTCCTTTTTCCTGTTTTCAAAATAAAGTAGTTGTGTCTATTTATCTATGTTATAGGTTACTGCTACTACCTATATTAAGCAATGTAAAAAACCGCTCCCGTACAAAATGATTTGATAATTTAAAAAAATACAGAAAAAATCAACCGACTTCCAAATAAAAACACTACAAAGTGAAAAATAACTTCAATTTCGGCAGTCGGTGTTCCTGTTTCCGTTTCTTCGTTTTTTGACACCGACTTCCGAATATAAAGGACCAGTTATATAGGCTAGGTACCTATAATGCCCAAAGTGATGCCAGTACCCCATAACATGAACAAAACCGGTGGAATGAAAGTATACCAGGGTGAAGGGTGTTTGATGTTTTAAACAATAAACAGACATGCGATTGCAGCTATCCTTGAGTGATTTGCCATCATTTATTGAAGAGTTCTGATGTATATTTCCGTCTCCACATGACGAGACAAGAATCAACAAAATCGGTTCACCTAGTAAAAAGTTCTGCGGAAACATACAAAAAAAAATACATTCGAATTACCTCCCCCTTTTTGGGACATCGCTTAGTCAGTATTCACAAAAAAAACTTTTTTGCAATAAAATACTACCGACATCCAAATACAAAACTACAAAGTGAAAAATAACTTTATTTTTTGAAGTCGGTGTCTTTCGTAGGTACCAATTTTTTTGCGGTATGGACTTCAAAAAATAAAGTTATTTTTCACTTTGTAGTTTTGTATTTGGAAGTCGGTAGTATTTTTTTGCAAAAAAGTTTTTTTATTTTTCACTTTTTAGTTGTCCTACCTAATAGGCAAGTTAGTAAGGTAACTATAACGCCAGAATAGATTGCATGAAATTTGAACATAACCGGTGAAATGAGAGATCTGCATACCCCTTAAGAGCGTACTGGCGTGATGTTATGTTATGAAATGGTATAAACAATAAACAGACATGCGATCAATAATAATAATAAAAATAGTTTATTTGATAACCAAATTTGAACAACATATTTGAGATTGAAGCCTCCTTTTAAGCAACAGATGCCTGTATTAGGAGACTCCGCTCCTTCATAAACAAAACGTTTTCATTAAACTATACTAATACGATTACATAAACAAAAACAAGGTGATTTGAGTGAAAGTGTGAGTATGAGGGTGTATGTGTGTGATTGTGTGTGTATGCAGTATTTATGTTAGTATATCTGCTGTAGAAATGATTCAGTCTCGCTGTAGGTAAGCTTTTTTATCCATTCCGTAAGTACTTTTTCGATCGCAGCAATCCCGAGAGGTTTGCCGTTATTTATTGAAGAGTTCTGTTGTATATCTCCGAAGTTCTTCATCAGATCTTCACCAAATTAAAATGGGACCAATTTCGGAACATACTTTTTCAAACAAAAAAATAATTTTCAAAATCGGTCCATAATTGACGGAGATATCGGTGAACATAAACAAAAAAATAAAAAAACAAACATAATATCGAACATAGAACCTCCTCCTTTTTGGGAAGTCGGTTAAAAATATAAGATTCATATTCGTAAGCAAACTTCACTGATCAAAATAAAGTCTAAGAACTCCTTTTAGAACTCAACCTTATTCCTTATTATCTCATACCACATAGCGATATACAATAAAGTACAAATAAATAATTCATAACTTCTTTTTCCCTCAGGTATCAGCCAGCACCAAAGACATAGAACCTGAGCTTAAGGTGGACACGTGGCCCAACAAGCTGCTAATGCAATTGATGCCCAAACAGCTGATCTCTAACATAGGGGGGCAGTATCTTAAAGATAGCAAGTCTGTGCTATTTCATTTGCAGCCTAGCGAGGCGTTGGATGCTTTGACTAAGGTCATGGTTAATGGATTTGTAAGTATTTGATTGTTTTATATATTACTAGCTGAAAACACCAAACATTCATCTACCCTACCTACCCTACCCTACCCACCCTACGCTACCTATCTTACCCTACCTATGTAGGTAAGGTACCATTTTTTTTTTCGTAACTATCTTCTACTAACAATAACAAACACAAAGAATAAGCGAAATCGGTCCAGCCGTTCACGCGTGATGCTGTGACCAACGGAAATAGGGATTAATCTTTATATATATATGTCGCATCAAGGCTGGCCGCAGCATCGGGATGTCAGGATGTATTTCCCTTAGGTTAAGACATTGCGTGTGAGCAGGTCGGTGGGTACAATCGTGAAAATGAAATCACACAAATTATTCGATACACTGGGTTTATTCAAATAGTCATGACTCACAGTTACAATCTTGCTTACTAATATTACGGATCGACACTGATTCTACGACGTGATAGCTCTAAGGCTATCAGTACTCAGCTGCCAGATTCTGCTGTCCCCACCACGCAAGTGGTTAGAGAACGCGCGTCAAAGCATAGTTGTTCTTGAATTGCCGACATTGTCGTGCTTGTGATTTGTTTTGACGTCCGTACTATTGACTAAACCCGACATATATAAACACATCAACACGGTCTAGGGATATTTTTAAACAAGCGAATTACTATCAATGTGTTAATTATTTATATGACATGTATATATTTAAAAGATACGTTATTTAATAATCTACCATTTTTTGATAATGGTTAAGGTACTTCGATTAAAATTTCCGGATTTTATGGAAAAAATTAAGCATAGACGGAAACCGTATATGAATTAACTTTTAATTAATGAGTAAAAACTGAAAAAAATAGAAAAATCGTTTAATTTGTGTTTATAAACTTGAACTTAGTAGTCTGAGAAAGCGCCCATGATGTTCATAACACATCGGCAACGATTCGGCATGCTCAGAACAAGGTTGTCAATGTCTTGCTGCGGAATATTGTCCCATGTCCTTCTGAGGTGCGCAAAAAGTTGATCTTCTGTAGCCAGATTTTCAGGAACTTCCTTCAGACCTCTTCTTTGCAGCATATCCCACGCATGCTCAATGGGATTTAGATCTGGCGATTGAGCAGGCCAGTCTAAGGCCCTAAAATTGTGTGTATGTAACCAAGCTGCTACCGTTCTCGCCGTGTGTGCCCGGGCATTGTCGTGCATGAGCAGGAAATCTTGCCCCATTTGTGTTCTGTGGGGCAAGATTACGGGCCCCAGCACCTGTTGGACGTATCGTTCTGCCGTCATATTGCCCCGCACCCAAACGAGATCCGTCCGTCCTCCAAGACGAATTCCTGCCCAAACCATAATTGTTCCTCCTTGGTATGGGTGAACTTCCTGAGGGTTCTGAAGACGGCTCCATCGTCCAGGAACTCGCCAAACACGAGTCAGTTCTTCTCCTTCGTGAATCTGGATGGAAGCCGAACCTGGATTCATCCGTGAACAGCACATTGGACCATTGCTCACGGCCCCAGTCCACGTGGTTCCGAACCCATTCTAATCGTCGTCCACGATTGCCTCTCCGTAAAGGTGGGACCCGGAGTGGTCTACGAGATCGTAGATTGCTTTCATGCAGTCGCCTTCTTACAGTTTGGTCACTCACAAGTACTTGGTGTTCCACTCGCAGCCTTTGGACCAATTGAGTCGCCGTTGCATTTGGTTGAGCTCGCGCAGTAATTTGCAAAAATCGGTCTTGTCTGGGGGTAGTGATGCGACTTGGCCCCCGGTACCACTCCGCTACTTCACCTGTGGCCCGATAGCGTGTCCACAATCTTGAAATTACATTTTGGTGGGTCCCTATGGCCTCAGCAACATTACGCTGAACAGACCCAGCTTCCAGCATTCCCACAGCTCGTAACATCTCCGCCCTCGTCAAATGTTGGCGTTGCATGGCTACAATATCTAAATTTTAACTTTATCTTTCGTTTAAAAATGAAAAAAAACTGTAACTAAACGTAATTCGTATTGTTTTCTAAATTTCGCACAAATGAAAATTCCCTCTCCTACACATCAAGACATTTTTATGCCACCGAAACAAAAGAATTTTCAAAAATTTGAATTTGGAATTAGTCTGAGATAAATTACAAACAAATCGGTGTATAAAAGATTCCAATGCGGCCAGTACTTTTCGAGTTATTTAATTGAGTATGAAATATCCCTAGACCGTGTTGATGTGTGTATTATTATTCCGTTTATTTATCTTTGTACACACTTTATATTTACATTTTTAAATATTTCTTTATAAAAAAACAAATCATTAAAAAAAAACATTTAAAAATATAACAAAAATGGTTGTCCACCGGTGTCGGGAGCAGGGTCCAAGCTACCGGTGGTTAGGGCTCCAGAGACAGGAACCTCCTCACAATGCGAGCCGTATCGAGGAGTACTGCCTTCTGTATCAGGCCCTTGATCCAACCGTGCAATGACAGCCTCGACAGATGGTCGTCGAGGCTCTTGGCCATCAGGCCGTTGGTCGTAACGACAATCGGCACAATGATCGCCGAGTCCACATTCCACATGTCGACAACCTCGTGTGCTAAGTCGAGATACTTGATTTGTTTCTCTTTCTCAGCTTTCACGATATTATTATTATTTTATTTATTCATTTTATATTACATATTTTTACATTTTTAAATATTATTCTATAAAAAATAAAATAAAAAAAACATTTAAAAATACAAAAATAGTAGCCCACCGGTATCGGGAACAGGGTCCAAGCTACCGGTGGTCAGGGCTCCTGAGAGAGGAACCTCCTAACGATACGCGCCGTGTCCAGAAGTACCGCTTTCTGGATCAAGCCCTTGATCCAGCTGCCTAACGAGAGCCTCCTCAGATGTTCGTCGAGGCTCTTGGCTATTATGCCATTGGCCGTAACGACTATCGGCACAATGATAGCTGTATTCACGTCCCACATGTCGACAACCTCGCGAGCCAGATCAAGATACTTGCTTTTCTTATCTCTCTCAGCCTTCACGAGGTTCTCATCATGTGGGACCGCTATATCAACAATCATTGCGCGACGCTCTAGTCGGTCCATCACCACTATGTCAGGCTTATTGGCAACAATAGTCCTGTCAGTGATGATAGACCGATCCCAATACAACGTTACATTGCCATTTTCGAGAACTGGGTCGGGCACATACTTATAGTAAGGCACTTCCGACTCCACAAGATTGTATTTAAGAGCAAGTTGCTGATGGATAATCCTGGCTACAAGGTTGTGTCTATGCAAATAGTCTCCGTTAGCCAGACTAGAACAACCGGAGATAATGTGACGGATTGATTCACCCGGCCGGTGACATGCCCGACAGATGTCAACCGTGCCGTCCTTCACAATGTATTTCCGGTAGTTGTTCGTCATCATAACTTCGTCCATAATCGCAAAGACAAAACCTTCGGTTTCCCCGAACAGGTCACCAAATCGCAGCCAGGCCACGGACGCTAAAAGATCTACATCGGGCCCATGTAGGACCCGGTAGAAGCGTCCGTGAAGCTCCTTGCTCTGCCATACCTCCCTGCGGTCATTAGTATCTAATACTATAGGTTTGCGCCAGTTCTCGTTAGCCAAGGAGAGCGGGGTAAGGCCCTTGTCCACCGCTACCACATCTCGATGCATACCCACGTCAGCGGCCTGGAAGTATTCCCTAAGACTGCATACCTCGCGGTTGTGTAGGGTCTTAGCATTTAAAAAGCCACGACCCCCGCAAATCCGAGGGATATACAGTCTCATAACCGATGAACGTGGGTGATGCATACGATTTGCGGTAAGCAGCGTGCGGATCCTCCTATCCAGGGCGTCAAGTTCAGTCTGAGTCCATTTGAGTATGCCGAAAGAATACATCAATACCGGCATGACCCAGCCGTTGAAGGCGCGCACCTTGTTACCGCCCGATAAAAGACTATTTAGTACTCTTTTCAGGCGGCCAAAGAAGCGCTCCTTCAACGACTGTTTCACGTCAGTAGCATTGATGCCTAGTGCTTCCGACATACCCAAATACTTGTAAGTTTCGGTTGAGGAAAGGGATCGAAGGTGTATGGAATCCGAGAGTTGTATTCCCACGGATTCCATAATCTCCCCTCGCTTTACATGCATGACTGCACATTTGTCCACACCAAATTCCATACGGATGGCGTCACTGAAGGTTTCTGTTACCTTCAGTAGCTTCATCAGTTGCAAGTTGTTGGGCGCAAAGAGCTTCAGATCATCCATGTAAAGAAGGTGTGATATGACCTGACCACCTCTTCTCAACCGATAGCCCAGACCTGAACCCTCCAGCAGTGTACTGAGAGGGTTCAGGGCTAAACAAAACCACAGAGGACTCAGACTGTCGCCCTGAAATATGCCGCGCTCGATCCTTATAGGTTCGCTGTTTTCCTGAATCTGTCGACATCCTGGATAGTGAAGGACCGTCCTCCACTGCCCCATACATGACGTCAGGAAGGCGCGCAGAGTTGCATCAATTTTATACAACTCCAGCACCCTCATGAGCCATGTATGTGGCACTGAGTCGTAAGCCTTCTTGTAATCTATCCAACATGTCGCCAGATCCTTGCGGGAACGGCGAACCTGTTGGCTAATGGCAATGTCTATGAGGAGCAGCTCCTTAGTACCGCGGGACCCGTTCCTACATCCATTCTGAGAAGCAGACATGATGGCGTTATTGTCAATATGTTGATTAATTTTCGCTCTCAGAATGGATGTAAGGACTTTATAGACCGTCGGTAAGCACGTTATCGGTCTATAATTTTTAGGATCCGCAGTACTACCTGATTTGTGGAGCAGGTGGGTCATTCCTGTCGTTAGGAACTGAGGTAGCGATCCTGACTCTAAGGCAGACTGGAACTGAGTTGCCAAACGAGCGTGCGACCTTTGGAACCATTTAATCCAAAAGTTGTGCAGTCCGTCCGGCCCAGGAGATTTCCAGTTAGGCAACGGGCGGACTGCACGAGCCACATCTTGGGGGCTGATGGTAATTGCCCCCATTTGTGGTATCGGATCGCACGCTCATTCGACCTCCCGAGTCCAGTCATCCTCGGTGTGACTGACAGGCACCGACCAGATATCGCACCAGAACGAAGACATGGCGTCATTATCCGGTAGGCGCGTATCAGTCACACCTTGGTTGGGTTGCTCCCAAGCCCTATAAACCCACCTTTCGTTGCTCTGGAATGTGCGATTCTGAGTGTATCGCTCCACTCGCCGCTTGTACCGACGAATACGGTTTGCCCATGCATAGATTTTCTGCTTCAGGAAGTCGATACGCTCTGTGACGCGGGACATATAATCTCGAGAACTGATATCAGTCCCTGAGAATGCCCGCCTCACAAAGCGCATCACTCTAGGGCGAGTGTTGCCCTCCCTGAAGCAGATAAGCTTGCCGATGAGTGCTCTAGCCTCACCGATACGACGCTCAATCCTGCACTGCCAAGCTGGTATAGCTGGTCGTGTAGCTCTGTCAGTTTTGGGAAACTTGACGTTAGCTACACGACATGCTGCTGCAGCCGCACAGTACAAGATCGAGTGGGTGTCGGCAAGGTCTTTGCTGCTATCAAAAACATTTGACAGCTGCGAATCTAGAGCACACACCAGCGCCCTATTTTTCTTATGCATGGGCAAACGAGGTAGTCGAGGTCTAAGCTCAGGCGGTGTGGAGCGATACTCGCTGAATGCACATTCCAAAGCGCTCCTCAAACGTGCATTGCATTGGGTACTCACAGATATAGCCCCGTCGTCGTCATCCTCGCCAACATGGTCGGGTCGCGGTGAAACACTGGGTTGCAGTTGCACCGCGGCCGGTGGCAAGGCAGGTGAGACACGGCTACTCTGTGATTCCTCACGCAGTCTATCAAGTACGGCGTCATCCAGCATACGGTTACGTTGGATGACCCGCACCTGATCCGATAGACGTTGGGCCGACACGTTGACAGCTGGCTCAAGCACCTGAAACAGAGAGAGCATCCGACCACGGTACGCAGTCAGGTTACTTCCCCCCTCTGTAGCCCCAAAGTATGCGCGCATGACGTTTTCGTTAATCGATTGCGTCCATCGCATGCGCTGCACACTTCCACCGGGAGCGGGGACCCTGTCAGAGGCCGATGGGCCTCGAGGTCCTAGGCTGTCCGGTGGCCGGCGTCCTCCCCGTCGACGCGTAGGTGGTGGTGTCGTCGGCGGAGAGAAGTATTCGTCGCTCGAGCTCGACGCAACTGCAGCATCCAGGATCGCTTGACTTACGGTTGTAGGGGATCCCGGCGACTGCGAGGCGGAGCTGAGCGACGAACCCGAAGATGTTGGGCGTGTGTTTTTGGCTCGGGCCTGGCTTCGTGTCAACATTTTCTTCTCAGCTTGTCATTCTGGTTTATTGTAGGTTGTTCATTTTAATTATAGTTTTGGTTTTCTTCTGGTTGTTTTATTATATATATATGGAGGCATTATTTAAATTTAGTTTTATGTAGTTTTAACAGTGAAATTGTTCGGATTCATAAATATAATCAAAAAATTCGAAGAGCGAAGAAAATTTTTGTGTCACTCTTGACAAGTCAGGCCACAGATTATTATTATTATTTATTATTGTTTTATATTGATGCTTAAGTAAATAACACTGTATAAAGGCGAATATAATCTTTTACTAATATGTGAACAAAGAAACAATTTTTGATTAAAATCAGAGTGATTTCACAATTTTAAATAATACAGATAGCAGAATTTGACATGACCTATTTTAATTAAAAAAAATTGATAAAAGTGTCCATAAAATATGGCGCAATGATCGAGCTGTGCAAGATGAAGTCTAGAACGACTGATTATTTATATTATTTAAAAGATACTTTGACCTCTCAGTTTGTTTCAGTATCTCAGAGAAGTCGGATAGGAAACACCGACCTCATCTAATTATAAATTAAGTTTTTTTTCTGTTTGTTTAACTGACTGTGTGCCGAACTTGTGACTGTGAGTCTAATTACCGAACGGTTAAAATTATTGTGTCTCGCGTAAATCCACGTTTAAGGCACTCAAGGGGTTAAACCGGCATGCATTTATCTTGGACAACGCTGGAGCTCGGTGAAGTAAAACATCGTGAGGAAATCTAGGCTTGTGTAAGGTCAAATTCAAATCATTTATTTCAATTAGGCCATTAAATGGCACAGTCTATGTCAACAATTTTAAGTAAAGAAATATCCAGTCGCAAAGATGGTTTGTTATGGGGAAGAACGGGCAAGAAACTCCACATAAGTAGTTACTATAAATTCAAATGGCCAACCCGTACGTCACCGTGACCGATAAATAATTGCTCGTGCCTTTTCTGTATGAGAAGAGGCCTTTAAGCTGTTGTGGGACAGTCTGGTGTTAATTTATCACTAGCTGTGCCCACGGCTTTGTTCCCGTCAACTGCCTACCCAATCCTACCTACCCTACTCTATCTACCTTACCCTACCTATCCTAACTCCCCTACCTATACTACCTACCCTACCTTACCCTATCTACCCTACCTCCCCACCTACCCTATCTAACCTAACTATCCTACCTATCCTACCTAGCCTACCTAGCCTACCTACCCTACCTTACCCTATCTACCCTTCCTACCCTATCTAACCTACCTATCCTACCTACTCTACCTAGCCTACCTACCCTACCTTACCCTATCTACCCTACCCTACCTACCCTACCTTACCCTACCTACCTTACCTTACCCTATCTACCCTACCTTACCCTATCTACCCTACCTTTTGATTGTGGTGGATGTGATTAATTAGGGCAATATGTATAATGCCTGGGCATTATGAATCTAGTCTAGTCAAATCGGCCAATGTAACGAATACTGATTTAAACTTCTATATTTTTCACATTGTCTAGTAATTTTGAATCTGGAATTTATGGTCAATGAATTAGCCCAAGAGCGAGCGAATTATGTTACTTTAAACCCTGCAGACAGAGACTGTTTTGCTTAAATAGTAGTCGTATCTAATTCTATATTAAAACCAGTCTCAACATTAGAATAATGAAAAAGAAACACATCTTTTCATTACCCGGCCCAATAAGTGATGGGCACTTTTCAGAAATCCCGGTCAATATAATTATTTAAATAGCTTTTATCATATTGCCTTCTCAAATTGGGCATTTTTCAAATTGCCCGGGCATTATGAATAATGCCGTAATAATCACTTGGTATATAACATACATATAGATTATAAAATTGTTTCATTATTGCGTGTATGACTAGATGTATGAATGTGAGTGAAGCAAAAGAAGTATGTAAGGATCGTAGCAGGTGGCGTTCTGTAGTTTCTGCCTACTCCCATGGGAAAAAGGCGTGAGTAAATTAAGGTATATGTATGTATAATATAATTTGAACTCGTGTGTTCCAAGGCTGGCTGCGTGCACTTCTCTCCGATGCCGACGCCGCCGCAGTGCGACATCAAAGTGCTCATACTGTTGTACACGCCCGACAAGAAGGCGTATCTCGGCTTCATACCCAACAACCAGGCTACGTTCGTCGATCGCCTTAGGAAGGTGAGTGGGAACTATCATTATAATCATTTTTTTTTTTAGAAAATTTGGAACCCCGGTTCTTAGTTGAACATTTGCAATTAATACCTTCTAAAAATGTTTTTGCAAAATTTTAAGCCAAAGAAAAGTTTGACAAGTTCTTAATTTATAACCCTCGATTCAGAAACTGGAGGAAAGTCCATCAATTATATATTTGCTAGAAGTGCTTGATTCAGTGATTTTTAGGGTTCCGTACCCAAAGACTTACTAAGACTCCGCTGTCCGTCAGTCTGTCTGTCACCAGGCTGTATCTCATGAGCCGTGATAGCTAGACAGTTGAAATTTTCACAGATGTTGTATTTCTGTTGCCGCTATTACAACAAATACAAAAAACAATAAAATTAATATTTAAGTGGGGCTCCCATACAACATTCATGATTTGTTTGCCGTCTTTTTTTGCGATAATGGTACGGAACCCATGGTGCACGAGTCCGACTCGCACTTGGCCGGTTTTCTTGTTTAGCATTTAATTTGTATCTTGTAAACGTTATTTTAAAGAATAAACGCATGTTGATTTGATCCTTATTAGTTTTAGATTACTGTTTTAGTAATAATTAATACCTTGTTTGAAAGGAATACTGAGACTTGAAAATAATTATGAATGAATATGTGGTACATATTTATAGTGCTACAGATAATATAATACTAGCATACAGATGCCTCATCCCATACAAAGAAACCGTGCCGACGTAACTAGCGTTTTTCATATGATATAGATCGGTTCCGTTTCACGGCGATAGATAGATAGTGTTAGCAGCGACTTGCAAGTAAAATGGTTTACTCGGTTCGTGAATATGTTTTCTTTAAATACAGTGAAGGATTGTTTTATAGTATTTTTTGCACGTTTTTACAGTTTATTTGCACCAAAATGTGTTACAATGCTAATTTAAACAATCGAGTGGAATGCATCAGACATTTAAAACAGCGCCATCTATTGGCATCAATTTTAAATGATCCGTTCAAATAATCTTTGAAATTTGAATTAAGAGCCCAATATTCCATAATGTTGTGCTTAAGATAGTTGATTAAATAAGAACATACAATTTTTATGTTCAATTTCAGAAAATCTAAATTTTACACACGTTCAATAACAGATCGGTGCACATCGCGCCATCTAGTGAGATTTATTTGAACCAAATTTTACTTCTTAGCGCTGAGACCCCGTGGTGGTAGTTTGTATATCTATTGACACGAAGAGTTTTTAGAGAGCTACTCGCTCCGTTTTAGAAAGACCATGTTTGTTAACGGCCATGAACAAATTTTCTACAGCGCCACGATTCGCGGGGTGTTTCGACCCCCGTTAAGTTTAAATCGATCTGTACTAAGCTACGTCTTGTGATTTGCAGGTAATCCAACAACAGAAGATCAGTCAGATCATCAGCAAGCAACAGTTGCCGGCTGCCGTCAGCAACGCGGGCGGCATGCAACAGAATATGCCCAACGCTACTATGGCTGGTAAGACTTATACAACCTGTCCGACGTAACTAGGTGCACAGTTGCTGGAATGCGAACCTATTCCCTCCTACCAGCTCGGCGCCCCGCGTTTGTATCTTGTGTTCAGTAACGAGAAACCAACGTCAGAGTGACGTCACAGTGCCAGGTGCACAGTTAAGATCGGCCAACCCGTCATACTTTTTAACCGACTTCACAAAAAGGAGCAGGTTCTATGTTCGACTTGTTTGGTTTTTTTTTTGTTTTACTTCACCGATATCTCCGTCAATTGTGGACCGATTTTGAAAATTATTTTTTTGTTTGAAAGAGTATGTTCCATTTTAATTTGGTGACGATCTGATGAAGGTCTTCAAAGATATACAAATCTCTCGGGATTGCTTTAATCGCTTGTCTGTTTATTGTTTATACCATTTCATAACATAACATCACGCCAGTACGCTTTAAAGGGGTTCGCAGATGTGTACAGTTCACCTTGGTAGACTCTCATTTAATGGTTATGTTCAAGTTTCATGATATTCGGGTAATCTTTTCTGGCATTACTAGGAGGGATCAAAAAGTAGTGAGAACGACATACTCCTTGGTAAGAAAAAAAGATACTGGCAGGCATTGCTCTGATACATATTTGTAATATTAATAAAGAAAAAAAATCTTCGATTCTCTTTTGTTTTTTCTGTATGTAGTCATTTGTTTGCTTCGTGTCGGAACGTGTTCTCGAAAATGGAGAAAAACGAAGTGCGAGCCTTTATTAAATACCTCTGTTTAAAAAAGTTAACGACGCAAGAGATTCATTGCGATTTGGAGGCAACATTAGGAGAGTCTGTTCCGCCGTATTCCACTGTCGCAAGGTGGGCTTCTCAATTTTGAGTAGGGAGAACAAGCACGGAAGACGAACATCGTTGCGGCCGTACATCGACGTCAGTCACCCAAGAAAATGTTGCGAAAGTCGAGAAAATTGTATTGAGCGATCGAAGAGTTACCATCCGATACTTAATTCAAGAAACGGGCATTTCATATGGAAGTATTCAATCCATATTGAAACAATCAATGAATATGAGAAAAGTCTCCGCAAGAATGCCGAGAATGTTAACCGTCAGTCAGAAACAAAATCGACTTGACATTTCGAAGATATTGTTGGACAAGTTTCAAGAAGATTCTGAAAACTATTTGTCTCGTTTTGTAACAATGGACGAAAGGTGGGTCCATCATTTTGATCCCGAGACAAAACAGCAATCTTCGCAATGGATTTCGCGTCGTGGCATCGGCTGGCAAGGTTATGGCCTCAATATTTTGGGACTCGGAAGGGATATTGTTGATTGATTACCTGGAGCTATTACAGGCCAATATTTTTGCAGCTTTAATTCCCAAGTTGAGGAATGCCATCAAAGAGAAAAGGAGAGGGAAACTTCGAAGGGGCGTGCTGTTTCATCACGACAACGCACCCGCGCACAGGTCGGCAGTTGCGATGGCTGCCATTCAGCAAGCTGGCTTCGAATTGGTTGACCACCCCCCTTATTCACCAGATCTGGCGGCTAGCGATTTTTATCAGTTCCCCAAATTGAAAAATACTTAAGGGGAAACAGGTACAAAGACGATAACGAGGTGATGGATGCCGTGGAGAGCTTTTTGCAGGACCAAGACAAAACTATTTTGTGAAAGGGATTGAAGCCTTGAAGACTCGGTGCCACATGTTAAATTTAGTCTTGTTATACTTATTTTTATTTATTTTTACCTGTATAGATTA
This sequence comes from Orthosia cruda, assembly GCA_964057195.1. Classification (NCBI taxonomy): domain Eukaryota; kingdom Metazoa; phylum Arthropoda; class Insecta; order Lepidoptera; family Noctuidae; genus Orthosia; species Orthosia cruda. The sequence continues at coordinate 16,656,039 of OZ059841.1, read as the reverse complement.
TTTTACCGATTGTTTTGTGAATGTGTGAACATTGTAGGCCTTCTTGATGCTAGTTAACATTTGTTAACTTTTTTTATATAATATACACCGTGAAATTTAATTGGTTGTTTTCCCGCGGCAGAACGACTTGCCTTAAGGAGTACTTTCGAAGCATAGAGTTAAAGTAAAAAAATAACGATGTTTTTGTTTTAAAATAATTTAAAAAATATTCATCAACTCGAAAAAGTGAGTTACAATAGTAACTTGTAGGTACTAGGTACTACTCGCGTCACCACCGGCAAAGAAAAGCGATGCACAAGACAATGTTCAAACCAAAATAAACTCTCGCACGTAGTGATACGTCATAAAATAGTTTGCAAGGAACAATACCACCGCTAAGCCGACAAAGCAAATACCGATTTATTAAATGTTTAAAGTAAAATAAGCTCTCGCGTGTAGTAATACGGCATAAACTAGCCCGCGCGCAACATTATCAAGCGGAGCCGCCTTCGAACCTAATCCTTTTGACAGTGATCCTGACCTACTTAGCACCCGGGTCAACGCCCCGCTGTCGTTCGGCCGTAGATATCGGGAGGTATTACTATTGGTTCGTGATCGCTTTCGAGTTAAGTTTTTCACAATGTTAAATATGCCAGTTTTTGTTTCTAATATTTTACATAACTACGAAACGATTGTATTACTTAGAAAAAACCATTTCGCTGCGGGAAAACAACCATTTAAATTTCACGGTGTATAATCTTTTTTTTTTTTTTTTTAGTTTCTTACGACTTATTGTCATAAGACGGGCCTACGTTGTCCCCCCATATCTAAGTACTAATGCTGTAACATGGAAATATTGTAAAACCAAACCATTTTTAACAGTGGCGTAGCGTGCCTTGGCGGGGCCCCGTATAAATATTTGTTTGGGGGTCCTTATAAGGGTAAAGATTTCTACCAAAAGAAAAAAAAATGTTTGCATAAAGTTAAAAGAAATATTTATTCATCATAATTATCTATGTCACTTTTCCAAAATTTTTACAATCAATTCAAATTAAATATACACTCTCTTGCCTTTTTTTCGGCAAACTGATTTATTAAATCATTTATAGCCGATGATGACTTTAGTTTTTCTAAAGTTTCTGCCTCTATGGACAATAGTGACAGGTCAAAAAAAGAAATTTGGGAAGTTTTTATTAATTTTTGCTTGCGCACGTCGGGGGCCTCCGTGGCTCGGGGCCCCGTATAATTGATACGGCAGATACGGCGGTAGCTACGCCCCTGATTTTTAAAAGAGTAGGTAACCATGGAGTTTCTTGCCGATTCTTCTCCATAGGAAACGACCAACCCGAACCGTGCACCTTTTGTCGACGTTTTATAAGTGCCCATGTAGGCTTATGTAAAATAAAAAAAAATATTTTGATATTGATTTTTGGTGTGTAGAGAGACTCGGAAACTATGTAGAAAAATTAATTATTAAGTTATCAAATGTCATTATTTTCTATCTCATTCTCACTACTTTTTGATCCTTCCTCGTATTGCCTATTAGGTAGGTACAACTAAAAAGTTGGTGTCTTTCGTAGGTACATTTTATTTGCATATTTTTTGCATACAAACGCTCGTACGTGATTATGCCATTGTAACATATCTATGTTTGAATATTTTGAACTAATAGGTATTTTGTGCAATATATAGTGCACAAGGTAAAATTTGTGACGTTGTAAGGGGTAATCACTGGATCTACTGAACTGAATTTGAAAATTCTTTCACCAGTATAAAGCTACATTATTCCAGAGTGTCATAGGCTACAATATATTTTCAAAAAGATTTGATATCCTTATGAAAATTGCAATAATGTAAACCAAGGTAGCTAAATGTTGCCTATAAAATTCATTCTTTGGCGTGCGCTGAGAAATCTATTGATGATAGATAAAAATTAGTAGGTAGGTTAGGCAAAGTAGGCAGGGTATGCAGGATAGGTAGCCAGTTGACGGGAGCGAAGTCCCGGGGGTCAGCTAGTTCACTAATAAATTAAAACAATTTCTATCAACTGAATGCTATTATAATGTTAATGACAAATTTTCAATTAAACTAATTGTAATCTACTAAATAAATAAATACTTAGTTAAATAAAACCCCTTTGCCTCTCTCCTACTTTTGCAGTGCCCGACAGGGTCCACAATGGTCTAAAGTTGTCCCTACCATCTTAATTTCACATATGGAAGCAATAAATGTCAATCAATCTGCCTAGCCTTTTCCCAAGTATGTTGGGGTCGGCTTCCAGTCTAACCGGATTCAGCTGAGTACCAGTGTTTTAAATGGAGCGACTGCCTATCTGACCTCCATAACCCAGTAACTGGGTAACACGATAACCCTTGGCTAGGCTGGTGTCAGATCTCAAGCTTCTGACTAATCTTAACGACTGTCAAAGATCTTCAAATGACAGCCGGGACCAACGGCTTAACGTGCTTTCCGAGGCACGGAGGAAACTCGGTATGTTGAAATGGTCACCCATCCACGGACCGACCTCGTCAAGCGTTTCTTAACCTTGAAGATCGACCCGTGCGGCTGTTATTATTTAATAAATGTATTGAGTAAAATGTAACGATTCTGACATATCTCTTGCCTCTCAGGTTCAGGACCCATGCCCGGCAGCGCAGGCATGTCGTCAGGCGGCATGGGCGCGGGCATGGCGGGCAACATGCAGGCGGGGCCGGGCAGCGTGCCGGGCAACGTGGGCAACATGCCCGGCCCCGCCGGCAACCAGGGCATGGTGCAGTCGCAGATGCAGCAGCACCCACAGGTGAGAAATTATTTTATTTGATATTCTTACTATGATGATATTATGTAAAGATTTTAACTGCCTTGTGTGATTTCTAAACGGATTTGGATAGAAAAGTATTTGCGAAAAACTGGGATAAATATCTAGATAAGAATAATAAATAGTTAGAATAGAATAGAATATTTGTTTGTTCTGTAAGTATTTTTTAAAGGTGTACAAAAAAGAATATAATAAATAAATAAATATACTTTATTGTACACCAAAAAAAAAGATTACGCAGTTACAGTCAGGGGCGGCCTTAACCGCTGCGAGGCTCCGGGTGGGCGGCAGATATTTGTGAGGCCCTTATCGTTTTTACATTGTATGAGATGTAGAGATGGAAAACCTAAAACTAGATACGGAAAACTTGGCACTTATTATTATTAATACTTTACTATGTACTATAATTTTATTAGAACACTTTTTAATCCCAAAATGAAGACCTGTCTTTTACAATGGCACAATCATTTATTAAACAAAATAAAATAAATGAGCGTTCTAAAATTTAATATCCGCTGAACTAAGAACGGACATTGTTGACTTCTGGTATAATAAAATTACACTTTTATTCTTTTTCTAACACTATGAAATATTTAAACGACCAAATTTTATTATTGTTATTAATAACTTGCAAGCGCGAGGCCCCGGGCGGCCCTGTTTGCCACCCCCTAAGGCCGCCACTGGTTACAGTTAGTTACAAGCTTTTACTTAACTTGTAATGTAGGAGTATGTAAGTGTGTTAGGGTCAAATCTTTTAACTGAATTTTAAAGCAGTTATCCACCACCGTTTAAGATTAAATTTTGCATACACGTTTAGTTTGGATGACAATGCATGGTTGGCTTAGTGACGTCATTCTAAATCCAATATGGCGTACGGTCCAAGATGGCGGACTAATTATTTTTTGTGCACTGCCATGATGTAGGTAACAAATGAAAGGGTTTGCTGAGACGATTACGAAAAAAGCTTGTTAAAGAAAAATATTTTTATGAATAATTTTATTTTTGTTCTGCGCATGTGTGCGTCAATGATTTTGTTCATGCTATTGAGATTTCTGGCTAAGTGAATTTGATACTTTTATTTAAATATCACTCCTTTGTCACTTTAAATATTATTGCTTTAATATTCATGTACACTTATAGTTGTAACACAATAGTACATTATTGCAAAGGCCGGGAAATAGGCAATTGCATGTCGAATATGAAATTGAAGGCCGAGCCGTAGGCGAGGACTTTACTAATATGAGACAGGCAATTGCCATTTCCGCCGAGGCATATATAGTGCTGTCCTCAAAAGAATGCAGGGAAATAAAATATAATTTTTATATTATACGTTTAATTTATTAAAAGTTACAACATTGCTGGAGCGAAATTCAGAAAACGCTCCGGCATTGTATTTGATCAACATTGCTGGAGCGTTGTAATGTTCCAAATTCAAAAAACGTTCCTGCAATGTATTTGATCAACATTGCTGGAGCGTTGTAATGTTCCAAATTCAAAAAAACGCTCCTGCAATGTATTTGATCAACATTGCTGGAGCGTTGTAATGTTTCAAATTCAAAAAACGCTCCTGCAATGGATTTGATTTTCTTTGACCGTAAATTCGATACTTCGCGTGTTCTGTTTTCGAAAATAAAGACAATATTTCCATGCATGTTTGAGAAAAGTTTTGTTATTAGCCACATAATATGTACGAGTATGTTACCGATGTTTTTTTTTTACGATAAACTTATTTCTCATTTCCTATTTTCCAGGGCATGATGATAGGCGGCTCGATAGGCCAGCAGGTCCAACAAGTAGGCGGCAAGGGTCCCCGCCCCGTAACCCAGTTGGACGGCCTCGAAGCAGCTCGGCAACACAACCTGGAGAAGATACAACACTTACAGCAGACCCTGGAGGCAGCTCATCAGCAAGAGGCGCAGTTCAAGTCGCAGATGGACATCATGTCGCACCTTCATGCCGCGCAGCAGCAAGAACAGCATTATAAGCAGCTGGAGGTAAGATTAGCAATTAGAAGTAAGATCAGCAACTGGGGGTAAGATCAGCAACTTGAAGTGAGATTAGCAACTAGAGGTACGATCAGTAGCTGGAGGTCAGATCAACACGTACAGCAGACCCTGGAAGCAGATCATCAGTAAGAGGCACAGTTCAAGTCGCATATGGACTTCATGTTGAACTTTTACGCCGCGCAGTAGAACTAACAGCATTATAAGCAGCTGGAGGTAAGATCAGCAACTGGAGATAAGATCAGCAACTAGAGGTAAGATCAGTAACTGCAGCAGACCCTGGAGGCCGCTCATCATAGGAACACCTGGAGATAAGGGTCTTTCCTCGTCCGTTGCTTTCCATCTAAAAAAAATATGATCAAAAGCAACTCCATACCAAAGTAAAATAAAAAAGGGTTGCCCAGTGACAAGCTTGATTCACACTTTTCACATAATCTGGCGTCATCAAAAAGGCGTTAGTTTATGTATGTATGTAACTATTACATAATATAATTTGTAACGTGTAACACCAATATTACAGGAGCAACAACGCAAGCACCAGCTCCAGCAACAGCTACAGCAACAGTTGCGCGGCGCAGGTGGTGTTGCGCATCCGCCACGTGTTATGCGACCTCTCCTGCCTTCCAACCCTGGCCTTAGACATTTGTTGCAGCAGGTACGTGGCACTAGGTGTGGAGTACGAGGGGTTAAAGACGTGAGAAAAAGGAGATCGAAAAGCAAAGAGTTTTTAATTCGATATAGTTTGAATCCATCGCCACTAACTCAAGTAACGATTCATATCGAAGTTTGAATTCATATAATTATGTTTCAACTTGGTAGGACATGAAGAAGTTATCCTGCAAGGACGTATTCACATCATAACTTGAATAGAGTCAATGGAACCAAAATCGAAACTGTATGTGTCAAACTCAAATCATTTATTTCAATTATACCATTTAAAAGTACTTTTGAATTGTCAAGCAAAAGATGAAGTTACATATTTCCACATTCGCAAGCGTCAGTAGGTCTCTATGGAGAAGAATGTGCAAGAAACTCCATGGACACTCTTTTCAATTGGTCAATAAACATTACTTATCTCTGATTTTTTATTTCGTAGACTGACATCTGGGGTGTTGCCACATTATCCTTACATAAAAATAGTGTCGTATCCTGAGTGATCGAAAATCGAAGTAGATCGAAAATGGAACTGATTTCACGGCAAAAAAATTACATTTGTTAAGAAAGTAGCGGCTTTTATTTAATTTCTACTCATTTATGTCAGACTTCATTATATCGACCGCATTACTTCATTGTTTGATTTCTAGTTTATGTACTATGTGTATTAATATTGTTATATTTAAATTTAGTACGTTTATATTCAATAAACATTTATTTACACCAATTAGTAAAATTAAATTGAATTGAAGAGTCATGTCACATCGATTCGATGAATCTCTTATGCACGCTTGCAAGATTAAAAAAATAAGGTCATTGGCAGCAGTCAGGTTAGTCTACGAAATTAAAAATCACAATATAAGTATTTAGTTACATGTCTTGTTAGATATTTACATATACTGGGAGAACGATTTATCACATGCTCGTTAAAAGAGTATAGAATAAAACAAACAATTAAAACAGACCGAGGTAGCTAAGTTATGACCACTGACGGCGCCCGTTCACGAACATGACGCATGGATCAGTTCCACTCAGCTGGACCTATAAATTGTTTTGTTTGCATCACTACAGAATATCGTTATAATCAAAGACAGAGTCGAAAATTCGCGTGAATCAAGAAGCGATCTCTAAATTTTGACTGGTTTTACATTAAGGTATTCATAATTATTATCGTTTATGGCGCAGTTCTACTAGTTAAACATCGTACAGAAATATTGTCATATTCACATCAAACTTAACAAATCATTTAGAAATAGGTTGTTAGGGTACGAAATATACCAACATTGTGGTTTGTATGTAACATAGCTATAGATACACCGTAACACACCATAACAAATTACAATTATAGCTGTTCAAAGATCTTTTAGCACGTGGCCAAAATTTTAACTAATACATCCTGCCCATAGAGAATTTTACAAATATTTACCAACACCGTCTCGCTGACAATGCCATATAAGCGCCAAAAGATCTTTGAACTGTAAGACCTAGATACCATAGATTGAGTTTACGTGATTTTTTTATTAAAATTCTTGTATTATTTGTGAATAGAAATTAGCAAAATTTCATCATCACTCATAATTCTTTACTTGTAGCAAGATTAATAATAGTTTTAGAGACTTGACTAAAACTAGTGTAAATATTTAGCTAACCTACTTCATGACCTTGGCTTTAAAGTTATTATCGATGTTTTTTAATACCATAGACCAGAGAGATGACCTGTCAAAGTTAGTCTTAAGGCGGAAACATACTTACGTGTCGTGGCGTGGTGTGGCCCGGGATCAAACGACGGTGTTACAGCCTACGAGCCAATCAACTGTGTCTGATGGCGCCACAACACGTAAGTGTGTTTCCGGCATTAAAGATAAGCTGTCAAAATTATCTAAATTTAAAAAAGGAATTGATATTTTCTTTTAAAGTCAGAGGTTCATGCTATTTATTTTTTATTTGATTCTATAATTGCACTCCACAGAGATTGGGTTTAGAGATGGGCCGAATTGAAACACCAATTTTAATGCAGCGGAATATAATTTTAAATTTGTTTTTTAGTACTTAATATTATCTTGCTGTCATCGACTTTCTAGCCTTTAAAACAATTGGTAATTCTTTAAAACAAAATTATATTTATATATTTTAAATATGATTTAGAAGAGTACAGCATTTTCTAGACAGCACTTTTTATCTAAAAGGATGACATAGAATCAGATTTTGTTTGATCGTGAGTTTGCTGTCGCGGCGGATAAGGGCTTATTAGTCGATGATCGTGGTAAACTTCTTTTAGGTAAATTTAATTTCTCTAAACGCCATTTCAAACATAAACATGAACTTGGACATTTTAATTCAGCCCATCTCTATTGCCTTCATAATAATCATTCATAGCGCTCTTTCAGATGTCGACGAGACGTAACTAACGCTTCCTCATCATTTCAGCTTGTTTTAACATGTCGGGCTCAACTACTTAGTGCGGTTGAGTGTGACGTTGCTTGAATAGTGGTTAATGTGATTTACACGTTGGTCGGTTGAGCATAAACACGTTTTGTTGAGCAAAACATGAGGATTATATTGTTGAGCCTAATGTGGTATGCCTATTAATTATTATTGATATAATAGCTTAACATTGAACTAATGCTCCTCATAGGTATTGTACTATACAAACACTATATTTTTACGAAGATGCTAAAAAATTAAATGCGACTAAAGAATATCCATCCTAATATTATAAATGGAAAGTCACTCTGTCTGTCAGTCTGTTACCTTTTTACGCTTAAACCGCTGAACTGATTTAGATGAAATCTGGTATGGAGATTGTTTGTGACCCTAGGAAGAACATACAACACATTTTTATCACGGAAATCATCCTCAAGGGGGAAGTTTGTATCGAAAACTTACAATATTATTGCCTGATATAAAAAATAGGCTATTTGAAGTACAAATGCTAATCAGACGAAGTCGCGGGCAAAACACGGGCAATGCAAATCATAATTACTTTTATTCACAAAACACATTACTGCAATACCAAACTCTTCCAAACAACAAACCATGTTATGCTCAACTCCCAACTCCCACGTCACGCTCAACCGCCACGTCCCACTCAACCCGACTCAACTCCGCCCACACGAATGTTTCTAGCAACAGCAGCAGCCGCGCGGTCCCCGGCCGCACATGTGAGCCTTCCGGCTCCGCCTCACCTACCCGCACGCTCTTAACGCACGCACAAGTAATGCTTCACCTCTGTACTACTAATTTGTTTGTGACCTATGACATGTATGGACGCTGAAATGGTTTTATGGGCAACCTAGGGGTCTTTAAATCAAGAGTGAATAGGTTACTTCTAGACAATCATGCTTCACCGACGACCGCATTAGATTATGGTCAAGCACGAGTCTGTCAATAATCAAACGGCCAAGTGCGTGTCGGTCTTCGCACATTTAGAGTTCCGTACCAAACAGCAAAGTTAAGTTGGTTGTAATAGGAAAAAATGAGGCAATTTCAAAGAAAAGTCTGATTTATATTGGTATTTTATAGTAAAATATACGTAAAAATAAACATTATCACTAAATTTCAAGTTCATAGGTCAATGGGAAATTTAAAAAATATTCGAATCATTTTATTTTAAAGTGTCTTTGGTGGCGTCTCATTCCTTTGTTTTCAAATATTTTTTAACCGACTTCCCAAAAAGGAGGAGGTTCTATGTTCGACTTCATGTTTGTTTTTTTTGTGTATGTTCATTATAACAAAAAAGACAGCAATATCATCTACTCAACGAGCTGTAAACAATGATTGCCCACTCCATGGGGAAGGCCAATTTTGAAAAAAAATAACTTAGCTTTTTTTTATTATTTGAAGACTAGCTCCAACCGTTTGGCTGTAAAATACCCGTGTGACAGACAAACGTACACGTGAATGATAGCAATAGGGTTCCGTTTGGACGCTCCGGGTACGAAACTCTAAAAAGGCCTAAAGGCTTTAACTGTAAATGCCACTGTGACTTAGAACTAATCAGTTTTGCGTATTCAAAATGATTTCAGTTAAAAATCTCGTTCCATTCGTAAGGCTCACTGGATGTGGCCACCTCTCGTGTCAGAGTTAATTCAGCGTCAGCTGCTGTGGTTGGTTGAATGAATTTTCGACAGCCATTCACTTGACTTGCGTAATTTTTTTTCGTGTCTACAAGTTCATTCCTCAAACCGGGGATAAATACCATATGGGGCACTAAAATTATACCTTAGTACCTGTAGGCAAAATGTGGACTGTATTAGAAGATAGGTCAACAAAATTGCAAATTACTGACACAACTAACTTTTATTATTTTGACAGTAAGAATATTATGAAAAAACGAGTAAAAAACCATAAATTTATATAAAAAGGTCGCAACAGTACATGTTTGAAGTTCGAAATGGGTCTAAATACGATAAAATATTATCTGGAAATATTTTCGCCTGCCATATTTAAAAATAAATACTTACATGTCATGCTCACTTTTTTATGTTGCATGCTTACTTTAGGTTTCTTTCCTTCAGTTCTATAAATAACACTTTCATAGATCTAATATTTTAATTTAATTTCAATCAATATCTGCTTTAAAATTAGTTTCATCATTAAAACTCATTCATCTTGTAAATAATTTTTAGATTTTCATGTATTTTTAAGGGTTTCGTTAATTTAGAAGGATTAAATAGGATGTCTATATTTACGAAAGAAAAATGGAAAGTGATTATTGTGTATGTTCATAATTTTAAGTCGTTCACTTTAATGGTGATGGTGAAATAGATAAGTATACAGGCATTTGACTCAAAAAGTACTATTTAATATACAGAGTGGGCAAAAAATCGTGGTTCAAACGAAATAGGGTGACAGTTAGGGTTATTTGCAGTAAAAAAAAATAACTTTTAAGGAATCTACTACCCTACCACCTTATCTACTTTAGTAGGTTGTTCTAACGTACCAAAAGTTGTTTTTAATGCGAATAACCCCAACTGTCGCCCTGTTTAGTTTGGAGCACGATTTTTTGCCCACTCTGTATAATGTACTTGAAAGAACAATGCCTATGCAAAAAAAAAAAGCTAAGATTAATGCGCTGATGGATTTTCAACTCTTATCGCTAAGCCAAAAGAAGATCAAAAGTGCGCTTCTATGTAGGTATTTTCTAGTGTTTTGAACGGGTATTTGCCGGACAATGGATGGCATCTAATTGGTTCATTAAAATAACTTAAATTATAGTTAACAGTAACACAGTAAACACGTGAAACTACATAGATATCATGCCAGGATCTCTAATAAGAAAGAGACTAAGGCCGAGTTTCTCACTCTAAATTATCGTAGAATTATTTATTTATTATATTCTTTATTGTACACCTGAAAATAAAATACATACATAACACACACATACATACATATAACACACAAATACATACATATAACACACACATACATACATACATATTAATGTGACAATTTGTCAAGCATTCATTATCTGCTGTGATTGGCTGTTGCAAATTCATTCAAACAATCACAGCAGATAACGCGTGCTTGACAATTTGTCACATTAATTTGGCGATAATTTAGAGATGAGAAACTCGGCCTTAACATTTTGTCAAAAATCTGATTATGTTTATATTTTACTTGTGGCCATCACCTGGCATTGCCTGGCTCATTATAATTTATGTGCCTTTCAAATGGTGAAACATTTTTTCAAATAGTTGTAGTGTTTCCAGACACACACGTAGGAACAAACTCGAATATTAGTTATGTTATTAAAACAGTGAAGTTACTTGCCTGTACACCTATCTATTTCACCCACCACTCAACCACATCTCGTATTCTAAAACGGCCGTTTACCACCAGCAGCCGCAGTACAGACCTGGCGCCGGAGCGCCCCGGCCGGCCGCCCCACCTCAGCAGTTCGATGACGTCAGCAACTACTCCGACTTCATCTAGTTTTCGCCTAAGCATGTGTGGGCACAATTCCACGATGATGAGTGGAATAACTTGAAGAACGAGTGAATTAATTTTGATAGGATTACACCCATATTTTCAGCCTACCTCAGCCAAATTGACAGTTTGATTTGACACCTTTTTCCGCAACTGAATGGAATGGAGTGGAATGTAGGCAATCAACTTCATAAAGACTTAGAATATGGGTGTCAATTTGGAAATACTACTGGACCAAGACAATTATTCCTGTCTCCTATTTGTATTACTTTCACGTTTAGAAATGTGAACTTTATAGTAGTGCAATTTAGGTTGATTTCAGAATGACTAGTACTATTACAAAAAAGGTTAAAGTTGACCCGCAAACAGCTTAAAAAGTTTATAATAATGATAATTTTCTAAAAAAAAAAACATTTGTTTATATTTTTCTATTATTTGTCTAATTTTCTTGGTCGAGTAGAAACATTTGGTTTGAATGTGACTTATAATTGTTTTGGATAAGATTTTCATACCAAAACAGAATGATCACATACACAGAAAGCAGTATTGAAGTTAAGGACACGGTTGACCCACACATGTATATAATTCGGCACTTTTAAAATAAATAGATAGATTTTATATTATTATTGTATGTAAGTTCTTCCCTCTATAAATAGACGAATGAATATCTTATTTTGTATCAACTATTGCTGAAATTATTTTTTAGTAAAGTGTGTTTTTCTACTTGTCTTATTTGGTAAACAAACATGGTGTACCCACTGAGATCTTGATTTGAAAAAAAATATAGTATTTTATATTTAAAAGTATTTAATATATATGATATTCTATGTATTTCTGACTCTCTACCTCTTCTTCGACCATCCCCGGTCTCATTATTTTGGGTCGCTCACTTTGTTCTATCTTGGCTTGCCTGTTCTGGCAATTGGGCTTGCTTGGTTGATGTATTCCTCGCGTTCATATTCTATTTATTTCTGTCTCTCACAAAATGATCGCGAAATATTGTGGCAAATGTTCAAACGCACATGAATATTCGTTGGTGGAATTAATGTTCAATAGCCAATCGAATCTCTTGAATTGCGTTCAATTTGTGACGCATCGATAATTCCAGGAATCGCGATAACTCGTGGTTTTTCATACCTTGTTTGTTTACCAAATATGACCCCTTAAAATACACTATAGGTCCAATATTATTATTCCTACTCGAAATAATCATGTTTTTTTTCTTACCAGCCTTCCATATAGACTAGGTTGTTGACTGATATCGTAATTTGTTTGAGACAAGTGCTGTTGGCGTGCGTTTCGAGAAACATTGTATAATATTGTATGGTGTAGTAAGTGACCTCCGGTTCCTGAAAGCCTCGCCAACAAATCTGAAAGTAGGTATGACCACAGGAATTGTGCGTATTTCCATTATAAAATGTAGAGCCTATGACACTCGAGGACCTTCTTGCTCCCCGGCGACATAGCGGCGGCTCAAGCCCTTGGTCAGAGTTTGTATTTCAGCACCCTTAAGTTGACGCTTTTACTTTACGTAAGTTCGACTTCGGGTTTTATATTAAATTTATTTCCCAAATTAAAAATAAAACAACTTTTATGCAACTAGCAACACAAAAAATCTGATCTGGCAACAGTGCTCCCACGCCGTCAAAAGGGACCATCAAAATTTTATTTTGGGCTGGATATTGTTTTTCGCTAGAACGACCGCTCCTCTCCCTCTACCAGCGCTGATGCCTAATTGCAACTTCGCCTAGTAATAAATGCCATCAGGAAGGTCCTCAGTGATAGTCTAAATCTAATGATTGGGTCTTTACTTCCAGAATTAAATAAACAAGTTCACCTCTTTATAATATTAGTTTGGAACTTTATTCAAACAGTTATAGAGTTGAGATTTGAAAATACGCTTTCAGTAGTCGGAGGTTTGACATGAACATAAGCCAAGCTATTTCCCAACTTTGTTGTGATTGACTCCATATGTATAAAATAAGTAATAAATTAAGTTTTATACACGAAAGATTTTTATTTTCATTCCTTTGTCGTTGAGTTTTCAGGTTCTCATAAAGGGCCACCTATATATCTTTTTAACGAAGAAAACCAGGAGGAGGTTCTCAATTCGACTGACTTTTAGGGTTCCGTTTTTCAAAAGGTCCCATAATAGGATCACTTCGTTGTCCGTCTGTCTTTCTGTCCGTGTGTCAAGACCTTTATCTCTGAAACGCGTAGAGGGATCGAATTGAAATTAATATCACATACTCAAGTCTGCAATCCCTTGGTGCTGTGCAAAAATCAAACTTCTAGCCGCTTATGTCGCATGGTACTCCCGTTGACCGAGAATCATGAAATTTGCACATAATTGCGAAGCAATGTCTTCTAGTAAAAGTAAACGAATTGGCCGGTTTATTTTATAGGTTCAGCCATAATTATCTTCGCCAATTGTTAACCGATTTCGATGATTCTTATTAATTTGATTGAAAGGGGTATGCCCGAATTGGTCCTGTTTAACTTTGGTAAAGATATATAGACTCTTCAATAAATGACGCCAAAACGCCTGAGATTGCTGATTACAGCTTAATAAATTATCGAAAATGAATAAAACCGAAATTGACATGATGAAGGTTGCGGGGATCCACTGGATGCGGGTCGTACGGGACCGGTCAATGTGGCGACGCTTGTGGGAAGCCTATGTCCAGCAGTGGACGTCTTTCGGCTGATATTATGATATGATGCAATTATCGAAATAATTTGAATAACCCATTATAATTTGCTTCGTGCTTCAGTTGTCAAACACCACCCTTATTGACAGGATGAGTTTTAATTGCTTCCTGGCTCGATAGATCACGACGAGGCGTCACGGCAATGTGTGAAGCAGAAGCATTAATATTGGCTCCTGAAAAACACCCCTGCTTGAAGGATGTTCATGACAAGGACCACCACAACAGTGATGGAGTTCATTGAAAGATTTTATTGAAATCCTGTAGAAATTAAAGAATTTGTCTGGATGTAAACTTTGCTCTTTTTAGATAAAATAGACTGTCGTAGATTCTCCGACTGTTTAACGGAGGCACCCAATACCGACGTTTCTTTTTTGGTAATGATAACTGAAATGCAATCATAATTAAGTCGTCGTTCTCTATTGCCGGGCGTTCAAACCAAACAGGAAAAAATGAACGTCTCCACTAGGGTCACGGAATGCCGAGTCTGTATTCCGTATTCGGAAATCGAACGTACGTATGCGGCCAGCCTAAATGGGCTATTTTTCAAAACTAGTGTTTTGTTTGAAGTGTCTAAGTTAGTAGACAAAGCATTTTTAACCTCAACCACAGATAATATAATACCTCAACTAAAACTTTTTATTTTTAGTAAACTGACAATATTAATTACTGTGTCTATACAATCAATGGTATTGATATTTAGGATTACCTATATCTGAAGAAGTGGTCTAGTGTGTCCGTTTTTGACATGTTCATAAATACTCCTATTATACCTTACTCATAGACGTTAACGGTTAGGTACTTAAAGCTATCCTTAGTATAGATTTTTTTGTACAAAATCTATACTAAGGAGCGCCTAAGTAACCGTGAAATATCTCTGAGTGCGGCAGTTAGTAACTAACTTTGAGTTATGTTTTACGTGAAGATGGGCTCAGTGACCATAATATCTGCGCCCCATAGGCTCATAGGTCATACTCGCACGTTCTATATTACAAAATTTTGCTGATTTTACGCAACCGGTCTCTCAAATTGAACACGGAAACATTCGCTAAATACTGCATGCCCTATTCCCGAACATGTTGGGATCGACTCCCAGCTTAACCAAATGCAGCTAAGGTCTAGCGTTTTACGTGGAGATACTGATGCCTATCTGACCTCCACAACCCAGAAACTGGGTAACTCGATAATCCTTGAGAAAACATACTGCAACCTGTAGGATAGGATAGATTATTTAGACCCCCTTTTCCGCACTTAGACGTCCATTTGGTTCGTTGTGTGTGCAGGCCACAGACATAAATCTAAATAGATACCTAACGCAAGTCCCTCCATCTGTATGAAAACCAAGCGTACCACTTTTTCACAAACAATTTAAGAACAAATTTACTTACCAATGAAAGATAACGTTTCCAATGCCTCGGCCAACTTTTTCTATACATTATTTACAGCTCAATATGTCATAAAAAGATATTTTTCTAGATTTCGCTGGATTTCCGGTGCCGATAATGCTAAATAAAAAGCTCATCATTGATCGTAACATTACTCCGTTTTTTGGCACGCGAAGTACATACAATCGCGTCATCTAGTTACTATGTGTGTGGTGCAGGCCTTCTCTCTGTATGAGGGAATGCTTCGAATTTTTGGTTCTAAGACATGCCGGTTTCCTCACGATGTTTTCCTTCAAGACAAAGATATATATTTTTTTTTATTTCAACTAGGCCACAAAGCGGCACTTTTGAACGTTAGATACATTAAAATTTACAAGGAATAAAAATTGGTTCTACCGTGCATTCGGAAAGTAGCTTGTTATGGAGAAGAACGCACAAGAAACTCCATACTTACTCTTTAAAAAAAATATGTTTTTTTTACAATATTTAGGTACATAAGTACATACATTAATAAATTTATATGTGTGAGGACAATGCACCCAGAATCACTACATACTATACTACGTACAGGTACAAAGTATTAAAAGTACTCACACATGTACTGTGCAGTTACATAATAAGCACTAGAAAAACACTAGCATCCGAAGCAGTTAAGTTAAGACCAATCCCAACTGACGGCGCCCGTTCACGAACATGACGCATGAATCGGCATATCACTTGTTTTTGCGCCCTAGTGGTTGTGGAGCAAGACTAGCATTGAGCCAAGCATTTTTATCAGTGATGTAATCCCCCAACTTATAATATGCCTGCCTGCATAGTGTGCGTTTTATACAAGTTTTAAATTTCGTCTCATTCAGTTCTAGAATGTGGGGAGGAATTTTATTGTAACATTTTGTAGAATAAAAATTGACTTAATGTCTGCAGCCCTTCCCCATAGTAAAATACCGTAAGACATTATACTATGAAAGTAACTAAAATAGACTAGCCTCGCGGTATCTACATCACTAAATTAACGAATTTTTCTAACAGTATAAGCTGCCGAACTTAGCCGCCCTGCAAGTGATATTAAATGAGGACCCCATTGTAACGTTGAGTCTAGCGTGATCCCCAGGAAAACCGTTTTATCGACGAATTCTAGCTTCTCCTTGTTTAAGATAATGTCACAATCAGTACTTTTTACATTCGGCAAGGAAAATTTTACGCACTTGGTTTTTTTACCATTTAAAACTAAATTATTTGCAGTGAACCAATCCGTAGCGCGTTATTTACGTCGTCAACCTGACAAGTACGTCTATTTATTTTAAAAATTAAACTTCACCGTTTTGAGAGCAGTGGTGATGAAATAATTTACACACAAGTAAATCGCCTGCCTGTGTTCGAACCATCGACCACATAGCCCCTAGACGCCTAATGCTTGATCTAATACATCAAAACAATTCTGTCAACTAGCTGAGGTATGAGGCACGGGGTACTGCGCTCTGATTGGTCCCTTACCAAGGTCATACGCATCATTAAGGGTGGGACAGGTTTAAATAAAACCAGGAAGGTATTGATTTTTATAAATAGTATTTGTATTTTTTTTAAATTAATACTACCTTTTTTATCATTAATTATACGGCGTTTTAACATTTTAATAATAACATAAAATGCTAAAATTAAAAAAAAATTAAACAAAATTCTAAAGGTAAACATACTTTTTTTTCGGTTGTTGGTTCTTAAATATAGTAATATTAAATATTAGTAAAAAACGTAATCAAAAATTCGTTTCACTATTAATAAACTATTCAATTTAATGTCTGTATTTGTAAGGTTTCTAGTTCTATCGATAACAGATTTGGTCATAGGATATGGAGTGGTCGCTACTAATTCGAAATTGTCGAGTGGCGATCAGTACTACCTGTATATGATCTTTTTAGTCATATGTGTTGACAGACATCGCTCGCCTGTTATTAGGCGTCTAGTGACTATGTGGTCGATGGTTCGAACCTACAACCTCCAAGTTGTAAGTCGCGGCCGTAAACACTGGGCCAGCACAGCTCCAGCAACGACTGTAACGGCGCTACCTTTTCGTTTTAAATACTTTGCCTCACACTAGGAATTTCTTCCTGTATCGTGGATGCGTTTACAAACATATAAACTCACATACACAAACACCCAGAGCCGGAACAACTATCTGTAGGACAAATATTTATTCCGTGCGGGGATCGAACCCGCGACACGCAGCGTAGCAGCCGATCGCTTAACCACTACGCCAACCGTGTAACTATAAATGACAGCCAGCACCAACGGCTCAGCATGCTTTCCGAGGCGCGGAAAGCTTTTTGCGATGGGACAATGATAGGATAGGTAAATGAAAGACATATCTTGTAAAATATCTCCTTATATATTAAGTATTTGTTTTCGAATTAAGTATACAAAGAATACAAACACGCTAGCAGTCTAGTTAGGGTTAACTTTTGGTATAAAACTGTGGCACTAATAGATAAAGGCTATTTATTCATAATTACAGCAAAAGGGTATATTTTTGTACCTTTAATTTTGTTTATTTGTTATTTATATCGAGCATAGTCCGGATCAAACTTAATGGCGACTGTGGCCAGCTCTACTCTCTTCACAGTACCCCTCACCCCCGCTGTCCAGTGTTCCAAGTTGCCATTAAATTTGAATCGTACTATACCTACAATTAGGTATTAAAAACGAACATTTTCATGAAAGACAAGCAAAGGTGGCCCAACCCAATTTTGATTATAATAATTTGGAATGTACACTTGCAGAAAAAATTACCTATTGGTACAGTTTACAATCATACATATCGCATAAAGCTACTTATTCACTTGGCAACATTTTACGCGCAACGCGTGACCTTAAGGTTACACTAGTCGAAAATTCTTCCATACAAACGTAGTCTGGCGATTACTTCACTGTTTGACGATGTACGTTCAAAATAAAAAAATGATATCAATTTGTCTAATCATTATCTAGCCCTGTATGGAAACAGAAAAGTAAAAAAATACAATATTTGAAAGTTATGAGCGTTGAAAGTTCCATATTTCAACACAAATTTTAACGCATGGAAATAAATACCATAAGAAGAAGGAAAATTGCAAAACGGCCTCCATACAGGGATAGATTAGTAATTCAACAATGCAAATAATTTTATTTTGAAAATATACATTTAGTAGTTTTATCTAGACTCCCAAAGGTCTGTTCATAAAATTTCGCGCGCTCGTTTTCGTCCTAAATCATCATCCAATACGCTACAAATTTACAAAAGTTCTAATTCGTACGCTTCTTACTGCTCATCACAGCATCAATCTCTTTCGCACGTGTTGTCGGATGCGATAGCATGCATTTTAACCCCACGCACAAAATATTTCGTGCCGGTGACTAGGGGCACCTTAAGGTCATATGTTAGACGATGTTGCCAGCTGGCAACATGACGCAAATGGAAAACGTTACTAAACAAAGGTTCCTCGTATCCGATCAAAATGATGTGCGTGTACGTCATGGTGTCGTGCATCAAATTTTGACTAGTGGCTACAAGGCCTAATTCGAACATAATTTCGGTTTAACCAATTTACAGTGTCGATAAAATAAATGCAGTGATTATTATAAATAGTAATTATGGGAGCAGATTCACAATACTATACAGATTGTAAGTCAAGCTTAGGGGGAAAAGATAAGCCTGGTACAATAAACCGTATGCGAGTGACAAAACTTTATCTGGTCTAGTTAAGTATGAAATTGAAATTGAATGCGAGACCAGCTAAAACTGGCTTCTATACCACTGACGTGCGGTATAATGTGCAAGCGAATATTTCAATAATATATTATACATAAGTTTCTACTCACAACACACACGAAAAGCGCATAACAAATTTGAACTTTATTGTAAGTAGATAAGTTAGAATCTTGTTTAAATGCTGAGAATGAACTATTCTATCAAATCTTGTGAAGCCAGGTTTATAGTACAATTACTACAAAAATTATAAGAAAACTGTTAGTTACTGTCGAACATTCAGGCTCAAGAAACAATGAAACAGACTAAGACAAATTTTTGAAATGTACATAGGGTATTGACCCCTATCTCCACAACATAAATGGAACATATTCCCTATACAAAGAAAAATACGATCGAAATCGAAAATTCAAAGTCGCTAGTCGCTAGACGTGCGAATGCACGTCTTTCGTGATAGAAATGTGTGCATTATACTGTGGAGATAAGGGTCAATATGGCATGTACATTATTAGAAAATAGCTTGAACTTCATATCAACCAAGTTGTCTAACTTGTCTCGGTCAACTTATACAGACACTCAGTGTATATAGAAACGTTTGAAAATCCCACATCAAATGCAGATAGGTACATAAAATAGGTATATTATATACTAATTAATTTATTCTAAGTTCCACCACGGATTATGATCCTGGAGTGAAAAAGCGGGACGGGAAAACAAACGTCTGCCATTGGTCGATCGTCTATGTCGCGTCATGCATATGATTTATGATTGGCTTATGACGAATGACCCAGTAAATGTTTGCATAGCAAACGTCGATTTTTGTATCGAATTCAAATATGAAATATTGCTATCAATTACTAATGTATCAAATTAGAAAAAGATGAAATATTAATCCTATTTTCAAATAGAACGCGTTCAGATCCGTTCTACGGCGACAGATAGATGGTGTTAGCAGCGACTTGCAAGTAAAAGGGTTTACTCGGTTCGTGAATATGTTTTTCTTTAAATTCAGTGACGATTTGTTTTATATTATTTTTTTGCACGTTTTAACAGTTTCAATGCACCAATATTTGTTACAATACAAATTTAAACAATCGAGTAACGCCTTAGAAATTAAAAACCGCGCCATATAATGGCATCAATTTTACATGATCCTTTCAAATAATCTTTGAAATGTGAATTAAGGGCCATTTAAATTTTGTGCTTAAGAGAGTTAACTAAACAAGAAAATAACATTTTATGTTCAATTCCAGAAAATGTTAATTTTACATACACACAATTCAATAACAAATTGGTGCATATCGCGCCATCTAGTGATATTTATTTGAACTAAATTTCCTTTCTCAGCGCTGGGACCCCGTGGTATCGGCTTATATCACTCCAGTCTTACACATGGTTATAGAAGAAATTACTTTCAAAGTTAAAATATGAAGTACATACATTGTATCAACTATTCATTTTAATGTTGATGAAACATTGAATCTTATTCGAGGAACAATACAGCTACACACATACTTAGTATATGAAATACATATAATAGTTACAGCACTCGGACGAAATATGACACATCGAGATTTAGAAAGAGACTGTCATATGAGTGAATGAGACAACGCTCCACAAACTCAAAATGTTTCTTATAACATGATACGCCATATTTACGGGCACTGTGAATGACACTATTTTCAGACTTAAAAAGAGATTTGGAATTTATTATTCATTCGTTCGAAACTCTTATTCAATTACGATAAGGTTCAGTTTTTTGTTCCGTAGTTAGCCAATTGTTTAATATGCTAACCAAAGGTTTCAAATTTGGGTAAAATGCTTTTATTCATCAATTGTTAGTCTAACAAATGGTCAAATAATTAATTCGCCAATTATTTGATCTTTTGTGAGGCAGAAAATTGATGACAGTTCGCATTTTATTTAAGAAAAGCGCGAATTTTAATCAATTTTCAGTCTAAAAAATGGTCAAATAATTAACTCTTCAGCTTATACGATTTGGAATGGTAACAATAGATGAAAAAGTGCATTTTAGCAAAAATTTTAAACATTTGTTAGTAGATTTAACCATTAGTTGAATTAACTACGGATCAAAAACTGGCCCTAAGGTATACCATGGGCTAGATACGATATAACGCACCTAGACTTTCCTTTACTTAGATAAGCGTTGCACACGAATATGGAGTTTATTAATTTGCCTGTAATGTTCATTTTCCTAAGAAACGCTTACTGACATTTTGATAATGCGAAAATAAACACTATATTAGGCATGAATAAGGCTCAAATTAGAATGAATCGCTTACTTCACAATAACGTTCTTGGTTCTTATGAAAATAGAAGTAAATTTTTCGAGTAAATAAATCGAATTCGATCACGTTTTATTAGATTCAGAACTCGAAAGATTATTCCAACCGCTTGGTGACTATAATATAATAAATACAACATTCCATTATACAAAATTTTGATACTGTATACTAAAAATGCTCACTTTGTATCTCAGTTATACATGATCGAATTATATTGTAGTCACAGAGTAGAAGAAGAGATAGCACTGTATAACTCTCTTTCACTCGCTAACGGTTGTCGCATCGTCCTATCTCGCTTACTCTATGCATTATACTCGATAACAAACTGTTTCTTGCGCAATGGTTCGCAGAGCCAACTTCAGAGACACAAAGATCCGCTTTGACTACTGTACAAATTTGTTAGCCAATTTTATTCTTTTTCATCTTCATGTCTCTGGCACGACAGTCGTTTACATTTATTTGGCCCAAAACGACCATTATTAAAAATATTTTATTTTTTATTTTACCTCTCTTTCTATCACTACAATGACAAAAAGAGACGGAGCACAGAATTGTTTTGACAATTTTAAACTATCAAAGAATTTGGGAACCCATTTTCTTATTATCACATTCAAGTAACTATAATGATTGTTCGATATGTCGAAAGCATTGAAAATTCGCGAAATTTAAATTCGAAATAACTATTAAATATATATAAAAAAGCTAAACAAAGGGAATGCATTCATAATTTCGTTTCGATTGGACAGAAAAACATACCTTTTTTTTTTTTTTTTCATAAAAAATATATATTTATTTTAAATTTTATTATATGTATTGAGAAAATATAGATTTTTCATAACCTCCTTTTTGAAAGCAGTCACACAAAAGTACTAATTCTAAAGTCCTGTATAAAATAGCTTATAATGAACTTTAAACTTATCAACTTAAGGGTCAATTTACACTGAGATGCAACTATTTCGAATACAAACTAATTCTCTCACAGAAATGTGTACCTTTTTCTGTAGTAAATAAAGTTCTATATTGTATTGCTATCTTAAAATTCGCGTCTCGGCTTTGCTGACCCTTACTTGTATAACCCATATTGAATTTTTGGATGGCATGTGAATCATTCTAGTTTATACCTTATTACAATGGTACAAAAGTCACATTTGAAGTAATCTGTGAAAACAGATAATTCTTCGGCTTTTTTATTAGCCCGGTTCTAACAAAAAAAGCTTGTTGTGTCTACACAACAAGCTTTTTTTTATAACTGGAAATACGGATGTTGTACAACTCTGCCCATCCCTTTGGGAAGTTAAGTTGTCGTGATGTTATTAAGGTCATGCTAAGCCACTTTTTACAGGAAAGTTCTAACATTATATTGAGTATTAGGACCAAGCTACTCATAAAGTGCATTTTACTAGACTTGTCTTACTTTGTAAACAAATATAGCGAGAGATATAAGTACTGAGATTTCGAAGAGTTTCTATTGCTGCCACTAGCCTTGGCATTATTTGAACAAATATTTGCAAAAATTTGGCAATGCAAAAGATACCTTACCAATGTTGAAATAAAGTTGATTTTGTAATAGAGATTTGGAGCAAGCATTTGTACAAATACGCCAAGTATAGTACGAGCATAAGAAATACGCCAAGTATAGTACGAGCATAAGTAATAAGCTCGCGTTTGAAGACTATCTCACCTCATGGTAAGCGATGATGTGGTCGACGGTGAAACACCCTTGTCTAGAAGTAACCTATTCACTCTTGACTTAAAGACCCCTAGGTTGTAGCTGTCGGGAAACAAAGACTCCGGCAGGGAATTCCACTCCTAGGCTGTACGCACAATGAAAGTATTTCCAAATTTGTATTTTATAAAGCTGAAGAGTTTGTTTGTTTGTTTGAACGCGCCAATCTCAGGAACTACTGGTCGGAATTGAAAAATTATATTTGTGTTGGATAGTCCATTTATCGAGGAAGGTTATAGGCTATATAACATCACGCTACGACCAATAGGAGCGGAGCATAAATGAAAAATGTTGCAAAAACTGTCAACAATATTCCTTTTTGAGAGCTTCCGTTGCGTGCGCTGCGTAAGCGGTTAACGCGTTACGCAACATTCACGTATGTAGAGTAGGTAGGTAGACAGTTGACGGGAGCGAAGCCGCGTGGGACAGCTAGTATCTCATAATTTTCACACCATATTCGTTTACAAAATATTACAAATAAAGAATGCATTATAGATGTTTTATTTATCATTAATATTTTAATGCAGGGCCTGACTAACGAACACTGTACATTTAAAAATGGCGTCTTAACTAAATCTAAAGTTATTGGAGCGACAGAAGTTTGTTTTTTTTCTTACCCGATTTTGTCAAGGGGTTGTTAAATGCATATTTAATATTTTTCTTATATATTTGAACTCGTCTGTGTAAATACAGCTTTAGCGAAAAATACAAGGTGTTAACGGAAGGTGTGATCGTATTTTAAAAACTGCTTCTGTCCATGTAAATGTACAACTCTCTTCAAGAAAGTCATAGGGTAGAAAATCGGTAATTCTATTTAGTCCGTCAGTGAGATTATCAAATAATATTGGACCCGTATTTATTGCTTTATCAAATAAATAAAAATTGACGAATAAATGACTTAAAATAAATTCATGAAAACGAAACGAAAGGACTGAAAAAAAAACAAAAGACGTTTTTCTTTTCTTTATATATTCCTTTATCAAAGTTCAGGAGTGGGGGCTTGTGACGTCACTTTGTCCGTATAAAATGTAGCACACCGTGACGTCACACGATATTTCGGTTGTGACGACAAGACGTCACACTAGCTATGTCGTCCCTATCCTTAATATGTCACTTTCTCTAATACGTCACTTTGTACGGGTAGTCAGCCTCCCAATTTGTCTCAAGCCGTATTACGTCTCTTTCCCAACTCGTCCGACGCTTTGTTAAATGTACTGTAAGGTACAAAATGAGAAAAAGATGAGGTTGGTTGCCTGTTGGCCTTATTATTAATAAAAAAAGCTGGATTTTGTCAGTAAATTTTATATTTTGTTTTTCGGCGATGTCATTTTATTCTTTCTTTTTTATTTCTTCCTTATTTTTTTTAACAAAACAAATTTAAATAGTTTTTTTTTCGACTTCAACTTCAAGCCATTTAGTCTCTTCCTAAATATTAAGATTACCTACTTACTAAAAAGTAGCATTAGTTTTTTTGATAAAATTTTGCTGTGATGAAAATGTTTAGATATTTTGTGCTTAAGTGTACATAAGCGTCGGACAAATTGGGAAAGAGACGTAATACGGCTAGAGACAAGTTGGGAAGCTGTAGCATGTAGTCACATGTACAAAGTGACGTATTAGTGAAAGTGACCTATTAAGGATAGGGACGACATAGCTAGTGTGACGTGTTGTCATCACAACCGTTATTTCAACACACTGTATCATTGTGTATTTTTTTGTTAATGTGGCAAAAGAAAAATACGTGTCCAATATTTTTAGGTAATCTAACTGACGGACTAAATTGATTTTTTTGTCATCTACCCTATTCTCAAAATAAAAAAAAGAATTGTATCTCCCAAGCAATATTTTTGTCAGCTGACGACAACTTTGACTTATGACCACACCTTTCTGTTAAAACATGTACACTCAGATATTACGACGAGACTTTTAAAATACCATACAAAATGAAATCTACTCGAGTCTTTAATTTTTAAATTATTGACAGAATGAATTGGGCCTTTTTAAAGTCTCGTCGTTAATATCTGGGTTAAAATGCTTCGCGTTATAACTGGTAATAAACGAAATTAATGTAGAAACCGAGATCTTCGCAAAAAATTGAATGCCCTGATATTTTTGCGAAACACAGTTATTTCTAACGTATAAACAAAAGCAATCCCGTTGAGAAATCTACACAATTTTTTTTCAAACTTCATTATTATTTTTCATATTCCGATGGTTATTCTTTATTTAAACCTGTCTGTACAAATGAGTTCAGTTCCAAAAAAGTATTCATACATCTGATTTTATCCTATCAACGGACCTAACACACTAAAATGGCCGAAAAACTAAAAAAAAAAACATTAATTAGAAAATTCTAACAGCCAAATCTCTCTATTAACACCTTCCGAACGCCACTTAATAATAATAATTATTAAAATTATAATGATTAAAATTACAAAAATTAGTCACTATGTCACTTTTTAGTATTTATGACACTTTTGATTTGTCACTTTTTGCACTGGTTTCACTGTCTGTGTTAAGGGTGCCGTTCTGACACTTACCGTTGGTGACCGAGAGTATGTTTTTACTCTTCTTGGGAATTTCTTGGACTCTCTCAAGTAACGCTTGTAGTATACTGCCGGGAATCCTTTGATGTTCTTCTACCAATTCTTCTAT
Organism: Orthosia cruda; assembly: GCA_964057195.1. NCBI lineage: Eukaryota > Metazoa > Arthropoda > Insecta > Lepidoptera > Noctuidae > Orthosia > Orthosia cruda. Next base: position 16,630,138 of record OZ059841.1, on the reverse strand, counting down.
TGCGCTTGCGACCTGGAATAAGATAATGTGGTAAGTTTTTATGTATCTTTTAGTATTGTTTAACGCCTCCTCTACCAGACACACTTATTGAGAGAAAAAAAAAACCCGACTTCTAAAGCAAAACACTACAAATCGAAAAATAACTTTTTCCGAAGTCGGTGTCTTTAGTAGGTACCTACTGTTTTTCGTATTTTAGAAACCGACTTCGGAAATAAATTTGTAGTTATTTAAGAAGTCGGTTTTATTATTTTGTTAAAAAGTTTTTTGTTTTTCAGTTTTTAGTGGTACATAATGGACAAGTTCTATAGTAAGGTAATTATTATGCCCACAGTGATGCCAGAATAGATTACCCAAATAGCATGTAACTTGAACATAACCTATGGAATGAGTGTGTACCAGAGTGAACTGTACACATCTGCGTACCCATTTAGAGCATACTGGCGTGATATTATGTTAGGCATTGGTGTAAACAATAAACAAACATACGATTGCAGCAATCTCGAGAGATTTACCATCATTTATATGAGAGTTCTGTTATATATCTGCGAAGTTCTTCATCAAATCTCTACCAAATTTAAATGGAACCATTTCGGAATAAACTTCTTTCAAACAAAAAAAGAATTTTGCAAATCAGTTTATATATGACGGAGTTATGCACGAACATAGATAAATATATACATATTTATATATATATAATCAACCGAATTGAGGACTTCCTCCTTTTTGGGAAGTCGGTTAAAAATACGCTGCGGCAAGTTTATCCAATTACGAAAGGTAATTTTGACTTCCTATTTGATGTTGTTATTGTTACCAAGACACAACGGACACAAGATCTAATCGAGGGTGCTAATGCCAAAAATGAGGTCAAAATGAAAATCCACGATGATGGCTACGAAAATGTATAAATTCGGACGGGCTATAAAACTCAACTTTATCATAACATTTTACCTTCTGCTGTAACTGCTCCGGCGTCAACTCGGGGTCGTACGGTATGGGCTTGCCGAGATGCGTGATGAGCTTGACGGGGAAGCCTCCGTACACGGGCGCCAGGGGCATGCGGAACGTGGCGTAGATCTTCAGCCACACGCCGCGCAGCCAGCCCACTGTGCGGAACGCTTCGCGCACGTTCTGCGTAAACATCGGGACTATTGGCTGGGGAGAAATAACTCATACTTAGGTTCGGTTTAAATATCTTTATTCCCATTAATACGACGACTAACGCCAACGACCTTTAGGGAACAAAACGCGCACTCGTTTCACACCCGTGCGAAAATTTTGTAGTTTCTTGTACTTTCCTTATTATTCTATGACTTTAAAAAAAGCCTCAGATCAAACTTTAGATAATTAAATTGTCTTTGATATGGTGTTGATTTCATTAAAAATCCCCAGCGGTTTTGGTGCGATTGTTGTGTTTTTGTCCGTTTTAGACATAACTTTATAAATTAATTACAGGATGTTATACGAATAATACTTAAAATTTTCTTAGATCAAATTATTAAGAAAATAGTCTTATGTAACATAATATATTTTCCAAAAAATTACGACTAGCCGTTTAGACGTTTTTCTCATTTTAAAATCTGCTACTCAGGGGTTTCTGCGCCTTAAGACAAATTGATATGGACATAAAACAATATGCAAACCAAAAAATATTGACACCATTGACCATAATATTATAAGTGGTAATATTTTGACACCATTGACCATATTATTATTAAATGTTACCACTTATGTATCTACAGTTGACTACATCGCAGAGAAGGTCTTAAGGATGCCCTAGTCGACGGCGCGAACTAATTTGTGCGCAGTGTTAAAATGCCTGCTATCTCATCCGACAACACGTGCGAAAGAGATAGATGCTGTGATAAGCAGTAAGAAGCTAGTTCTCGTATGAATTAGCACTTTTGCAAGTTTGTAGCGAAATGGATGATGATTTAGGACGAAAACAAGCGCGAGAAATTTTAAGAACAGACCTTTGGGTGTCTGTCTAGACATCATGAAAAAACGACTAAATGTATATTTTCAAAATAAACTTATTTATATTGTTGAACTACTAATCTGTCCCTGTATGGTGGCTGTCTTGCAATTTTTCTTCTTATGGTATTTATTTCCGCCCAAAGATGCGTTAAAATTAGTGTTGAAATATGGATCTTTCGAAGCTCATAAATTCCTTTTTAAGCTACTTTTTTTCCATACAGGGCTAGATAATGATGAGACAAATTGATATTATTTCTTATGTTAAACGTACATCGTCAAACAGTGGAGTAATCGCCAGACTACGTTTGTATGGAAGAAACATCGCTTACCATCAGTTGAGATAGTGGTCAAGCGTGAGTCTATCAATAATAATAAAAAAGCGAATGATCGACTAGTGTAACCTTCATCATTCATCATCATCATTTCAGCCGAAAGACGTCCACTGCTGGACATAGGCCACCCCCAGGCGTCGCCACATTGACCGATCCCGTGCGTCTCGCATCCAGCGCCTTCCCGCAACCTTAACCAGGTCATCAGTCCACCTAGTGAGAGGCCTTCCAACGTATCGTCTTCCGGTTCGCGGTCGCCACTCCAGAACCTTTCGGCCCCATCGGCCATCCGTTCTGCGAGCAATGTGCCCTGCCCACTGCCACTTAAGTTTGGCAATTCTTCGGGCTATGTCGGTAACTTTGGTTCTCCTGCGGATATCATCATTTCTGACGTGATCACGCAATGAAATTCCGAGCATAGCCCTCTCCATTGCCCTTTGGGTGACTTTGAGCTTTCTGATAAGGCCCATTGTGAGCGACCACGTCTCGGTCCCATAGGTGATCACTGGCAACACAAACTGGTCATAGACTTTTGTCTTGAGACACTGCGGTAAATTGGACGAGAAGATACCACGCAACTTCCCGAACGCCGCCCAGCCGAGTCGGATTCGACGGTTGACCTCTTTCTCGAAATTGGACCTACCCAACTGGATCGTTTGTCCCAGGTAGACATAATCGTCTACAACTTCGAGAGTAGAGTCTCCGACCTTGATAGGAGTGGGTGTTACATGGGCATTCACCATGATCTTGGTTTTGTCCATGTCAATTTTAAGACCCACTCTTTCGGAAGCACTACTGAGGTCATCGAGCATTTTACTGAGGCTCTCCTTGGTCTCAGCCATGACCACTATGTCGTCGGCAAACCGAAGGTAAGTAATGTACTCGCCATTAACGTTGATGCGCAGCCCCCTCCAGTCCAGAACCTTGAAGACATCCTCCAGCGCAGCAGTGAATAGTTTCGGAGAAATGACGTCTCCCTGTCTCACGCCGCGCTGGAGAAGGACTGGTTTCGAGGTCTGATCCTGAAGACGGACTGACATGGTGGCGTTTTTGTACAAACACTTCAACACCTCAATGTACCGGTAGTCGATCTGGCACCGTTGGAGAGACTGCAGTAACCTTAAGCTAAATTAATTATTTTCATCCTTTTAAGAATACTAGCATATGTCGTAGCAGTAAGGGTAATATTTGAAGTGCAATTGTTACCACTGTTTTGCGTTTGACTTTACCATGTTCAGAATAGAAAATTGACAAAATTCACTCACCACTTTAGCCTCCTGAGCCACTTTAGCGAATCCAATCCTGTTCCTCCAGTTAAGCCTGTAGTAGTGGTCTCCGAACTGAGCCTCATACACGCCGCCCGGAGAGATGGCAAGAGAGTTGCCACTGCGCAGCACTGAGGCACACGTCTGTACCGTGCCAGGTATCACGCATAGACCATCAAGGAGGGCTGCCCAACCTGGAATGGTGAGGTGATTTTATATGAAAATGTTTGTGTGGGTTCGATTCCCGAGTCCGATGATTCGGGCAGTGTTACAAGGTTATTAACGCGCGACGGAAAAATAGGGGTTTTATAAGTTTGACATGTGCACCTGTGTATGTGTGTGTTTGTGTATTTGAGTGTGTGTACCTGTCTGTGGCATCATAGCTCCAAAACGGATGAACCGATTTTCATTTAGTTCTTTTATTTTATTGTGTGATACTTACGTGATCGAAGCGTGTCTACAACTAGATAAATCATGTAGTTTAAGAAGAATGAAATAAAATAAATGTCGTGGGTTTTGGAAAATTACTTTTTTTATTTGTTCCATCAGGCATTTCTCAGTAATAGCCCGGGGTCTGGACCTGTGCCCGGTAACATCGGACTTAAATATAACTGGCGACTTTCGGGCCTACAGTGGATCACCAAGAACGGCCCGTCCGGGATGTTCTCTAGACCTTGGATGTCGCAGTAATTTTGATAAGTACTCACCAGGGATCTTAAATTTAAACCGGTCATCCAGTGTTTATGTGTCATCTTTTGAACAGCAGAATCAGTGCTCTGTGGTAGTAGATCACCAGGAACGGCCCGTCCGGGATGTTCTCTAGACCTTGGATGTTGTAGTAATATCGATATCTTACCAGGAATCTTAAACATAAACCGATCAGCCACAGTGTGTTTGTGTCGTCTCTTGAACAGCAGAATCCTTGCGATGCAGTAGTACATATCACCAGGAACGGCCTATCCAGGATGTTCTCTAGACCTAGGATCTCGTAGTGATAAGTACTCACCAGGGATCTTAAATTTGAACCGGTCAGCCACAGTAGGAGTGTGTGGTCTCTTCAACAGCAGCATCTTTGCTCCGTGGCAATATATCACCAGGAACGGCCCGTCCTTGATGTTCTCCAGCTAGACCTTGGACCTCGTAGTGATAAGTACTCAACAGGGATCTTAAACATGAACCGGTCAGCCACAGTGTGTATGTGACGCCGCTTGAACAGGTGCCTCCTTGCGATGAAGAAGTAAATCACCAGGAACGGTGCGTCCAGGAAGTTCTCTAGACCTTGGGCCTCGTTGTGATAAGTACTAACCAGGGATCTTAAACATGAACCGGTCAGCCACAGTGTGTATGTGTCGCCGCTTGAATAGCTGCCTCCTTGCGATGAAGAAGTAAATCACCAGGAACGACCCGTCCAGGAAGTTCTCTAGACCTTGGGCCTCGTTGTGATAAGTACTAACCAGGGATCTTAAACATGAACCGGTCAGCCACAGTGTGTATGTGTCGCCGCTTGAATAGCTGCCTCCTTGCGATGAAGAAGTAAATCACTAGGAACGACCCGTCCAGGAAGTTCTCTAGACCTTGGGCCTCGTTGTGATAAGTACTAACCAGGGATCTTAAACATGAACCGGTCAGCCACAGTGTGTATGTGTCGCCGCTTGAACAGGGTCATCCTCGCGATGAAGTAGTACATGTCGATGGGCAGTGCTCCGTGGTAATAGATTATCAGGCACGGCCCGTCCGGGAAGTTCTCTAGACCTTGGATGTCGTAACCTGGGGAACGAAATACAGGCAGTGAGTTTAAGAAAAGCTAGTATTAAAACGTAACGAATTGCCAAACTTAAGTGGCAGTGGGCAGGGCACATTGCTCGCAGAACGGATGGCCGATGGGGCAGAAAAGTTCTGGAGTGGCGACCGCGAACCGGAAGACGTTGCGTTGGAAGGCCTCCCACCAGGTGGACCGATGACCTGGTGAAGGTTGCGGGGATCAGCTGGATGCGGGACGCACGGGACCAGTAAATGTGGCGACGCTTGGGGGAGGCCTATGTCCAGCAGTGGACATCTTTCGGCTGATAAGATGATGATGAAGATGAAAACGTGAGGACGGAACCGGGTGGTCGATGGAGACGAAAAGTTCTGGAGTATCGAACGTGTACCGAAAAATGGAGCGTTGGGAGCCTCCCTCTTGGTGGTAAACCTCGATAACGCACAGAACCGATCGATGTGGCCGGACTTGGGGGAGGCATATGCCCAGCAGTAGACGCCTTTCGGCTGAAATGAAGATGATGATTGCATTCAAACTGTACACCGTATATGATCGGTAAAGTGACTGAGACTTGCATTATTTTAGTATTCATGAATATGAACAACATTTACTACAGATATAAACCATATACGGAAACATCAGCACCTGTAGCCACAGATTACCTCCCAATAGATTCCGCATAGAAGACAACTTACGCGCACCACACATCAGCCTATTAAGGCTGATATAACTCTGTGCACGAAATGATCTCTTTAGTGTCGACCAGACATTAGAGCTGTAGGGACGCAAGCGATTTCTAGTTTTAATTCTGTTTAGAAAATAGTTATCAACGTTTTGTCTTCAAAAAAAAATACGAATTATGCAGTAAAATGGTGTGGAAATTCACCAGCCCTTCAAGTTCAAAAAAATATAGGTTAGTAGGCAAAGTAATAAATATTGACCAATCTAAAAAAGGTCAAGTTATAATGGTTATCAAATCAAAATTGCAAACTTTACAGTAGCGCTCGTTGATGTCTTTTGTGAAAGTCCCTTTCACTCATAAGGAATTATTATATTGCTATCTTTTTCCCATAGAAGTAACAATGTTGAGACAAATACGTTTTTTGCTTATCGAAAAGTATCGATGATCGATGTTTAATTAGGTATATAGGAGATTAAAATAATTTTGTTAAAATTGATTATTTAAAAATTAACAAATTAGTTTATTTTACTTTGAACAACTAATTGTGCTCTACTCATAACAAGAGCTCAGAGTGGCCATGTTTATATATGATTACAATTAAATTAAATCACTTTTGGCCAAAATCAAAATCTTTTCTCGATCGATGTTTTTTCTTTATCATTATTAAAGTAATTATAAAATCGCCGGCTAAGAAATTTTACATAAAATACCATTCTGTTTGAAAAATATCGATATTTTTATCGACATTTAATGCGCATGTCCCGTCACTATGACAGGTACCGTGACCTTGAATAGCCAATCACGGCGCACTTGTCACTCCCCGCGCAACCCGTGCCTTCCGCCAAATTTGGTGATCTCGGAATCAAACAAAACAGTAGGCATGCGGTATCTATTGGGAGGTAATCTGTGCCTGTAGCCAAGTTGACAATCTACAATCAATAACGCTAGTAGAAAACGAATCAATGTATGGGAATGACACATCTGTACGTTAAGTCACGTGGTCAGCACCATACAAATAGAAGGCGTTAAAGATTGTAGAAAGAGTTTCGATACGAAACGTTTGTAACTTAGCTAGTGGAGCAGCAGCCTTGGCAAAGAGTATGAAAAATCGACTAATCACATTCGAGATGAAAGACGCGATGTGGATTTTCGTCTATGTGATTGGTCGATTTTTCCTTTCCGTTTTCTTTGCCCTTTGCCTTGCCGAATTTATTACGCAATACGGCTGCAGGTGATATTTAAGGCATCGCACTGCGGTATTTATACGCGCGAATGTTTTACCGCCCATTCTGCAATCTTAGGAATTGTATGAAGCTGCACGAATTGCGGTAAAAAAATCGCGCGGAAATAATTCCGCAAGAAATACGTGTTTTCCTACAGAATCTACCGCACCGCAGCGCGGATTAAATTCGCGCGAATATCTTGAGCTCTATGAACAAGTATAAAGATACAAAAATCGCGCGGAATTTTGTCTGCTGTGCGTCAGTGCGCGGACAAAAATTCGCGCGTATTAAATCCGCGCGGCAAAAAATCGCAATGCGGGTTATGCCTTAGGCATAGCACGCACAGCGATTTTGATCCGCGCGAATTATTTTCCGCGCGAATTTTTTAGTACTATTTGAGCGCGATTTTTTTTCCGCAGTGCGTGCAGCTTCATACAACTCCATAGGCCACAGAACGCGCGGAAAAAATTCGCGCGTATAAAAATCGCAGTGCGTGCTAAGCCTTACAGAAAAATATATGAATCAAATGGTTTTTAGCTGACTACCCAAAAAGGAGGAGGTTATCAATTCGACTGTTTTTTATTTTTGTTTGTTACCTCACTTTTACATGCTTTTTATTAAGAGGAAGGTTTGCGAGCGTGAGAACTTATTTTAGAACCCACATATCGACATTTTCACTAACACAGTTGCATCACACATTGTAGTGTACACGTACCCAAGAACAAATGAAAAATTATGCGACGCGACGGACATAATATAGCTTCAATGCGCGTTCGCTTCTGAAGGACTTGTAAGCATGTCTCAAAAACGCGCAATGTATTAGCTATTGATTTATCGCTCCGCACGGCACGCGTGCCCATAGTATTATAGTCGTGAACAAAGGGTGGGTTCACAGTGTAATCGGTTGTGTGTTTGATTGTTAGAAAAAATAATTACTATATGTAATATAATATAATTATTATTATAATAAGTACAAAAAATAATGCGTGATTGAATGATTTTCTCTAATTAATGTTTTTGTTGCTTAGATCTTGGTGATTCTGACATCAGATAAAGTGTTCCGTTTCTTCGATTCTCTTTCAGCTTCTTGTTTTTTAATTCCCACAATCAAATAATTGGGCACCTTTATTTACGATTTCCTGTCTAATCGCGAATCTATTATTTCCGGAAGCATACAATCAAGATAAATCTTTTTAATTTATATTCCTTGTTATTTCTTCAAATGCATCATCTTTTTTAATTGTTTCAACCTTCGTGTCTACGTTTGGTCCAAACAATAAAATGCAGTATTTTTTTGGGTAATGTGGAACTGTCCGTGGACCTGATAATACCATACCAGTCATGGTTTTTATTTATTATCAGCTTTCCTGTTTGTTTTAATTTTTACCAGAGGTCCGCATTTAATAAGATCTCTTTTACAAATTTTAACAAAACCAGAAGCAGTCAAGCACTGTCTTCTTTCTTGAATCCATTCCATGGAATCCGCTTGCAATATAGTTCTTCTTTCAAGAGCTTTTCTTTCCACTTATGTGAGCTTTTTTTTAATTTGCCGTTTTAGCAAAATCATAATCAATTGCATTTAAGTCTGGTTTTTGACAAAAATTGCCATAATCTTTATCCATGTCATTATTGTTTTTACTTGAAGAAGAAGTTGAATATAGTCTGCGGCTGATTTCGATTTATAGGGTATTTCTTTTTTTTTAACTTAAGATGGCTTTTAAATATGTTAGGTTTTTTATGTATGATTTTATTGTACAAGTAGCTTTGTGGCTGCTTAATGTTAAATGCCACAACGGGCGTTTCACAACCAGCTGCGTAAGATTGTCTAGTTGAGAATTTGATTCGTTTTCCTGCCACGAACTTTGCAACAATACTGTTAAAAACCACTGCTATATTACTATTGACTTTATAAATTAAGCTTTTAGCATTGTTAGATAGATAGATAGATAGATAGATTCATTTATTTGCCTGAAATATGGTATTGTACAGATCTTATAATACACACATAATAGTTCTTCATATTCCGCCTACTAAATTCGGCATGCAAATTTTGTGATCATAATAATTATTCTAATTTCCTCAATTTAAACAAAACAATTGAACTCCAATGTCAAAAAATACTAGATCAAAAATTATAAAACAATAAAATTTAAATTACAAATGTCAAAGAAAAATAATTAAATTACATTAATAAATTATAATTCACTCAATTTAAATACAATTAAATTCCAATGTCAAAAAAAATACTAAATCAATCATTATAAATAAATTATATAAATCAAATTACAAATGTCAAAAAAGAAAAATAAAAACAAATTGTATAGATGTCAACATGAGAACCAAATCATTAAATCGATTAAAATAAACGTGACAAATTTATTTTTCATGTCATGTAATTTTCCCATTTGTCCTATAGTTCATAAATTCCTCAATAGTATAAAAACAACCTTCGACAAGCCATGCTCTAAGATGCTTTTGAAATAAGCTAGTTCGCATTTCTCTAATAACCTTCGGAATATTATTAAATATCTTCATTGCCATTCGACTAGTGTTTTTTTGGCAGTACGCTGTTCTGCATCTTGGTATTGCCAATTTTGTTGGATCCCTTGAGATTTTACCCATCTTATAAATATTTTCGCTATCAGCTTTATTGAATAGGTGAGGATGTTTTTTTACAAATACTCCCATTTCCATTATATATAAGCATGCTAATGTTAATAATTTATGTTTCTTAAAAATAGGTCTGCACGAATCCAATGGGTCTACACCAAACACCGCGCGTAAGCACTTTTTTTGCACAATGAATGCCTTTTTGATGTCAGTGGAATTACCCCATATGATTAAACCGTATCTTAGCACAGATGAGACATATCCATGATAAGCCAATAGAGCAGCATTATGTCCAACAGTTTTCCTGAGATTTCTCAGTGCAAATGCAAAGCTGTTTAGCCTATTACATAAATTTTCAATATGTTTTTTCCAATTACAATTTTGATCAATAACTATGCCTAAAAATTTCGTATGGTCTACTTTTTCAATTTTATTATCACGTCCAGTAATTTTCATTGCTTCATTTGTCATTTTGTAATTGCAGAAATTAATGTATTTTGTTTTGGAAACATTAACACATAAATTATTTTGTTCCAGCCATTCTATAATAGCTTCTACGGCAGCATTTATTTTATCCTCAAATTGTTCATTTTTATTGTCATTAGTTATTATCAATGAGATGTCATCTGCAAACAACACGCACTTATACTTCGTGACTGTGGGCAAATCATTTATGTATAGAAGAAAGAGCAATGGCCCCAAAATACTACCTTGAGGCACGCCATAAGTATTTGTCCTGTATTGCGATTTATAGTTTAATAATTCCCTGTCTTTATTAACGCCTAAGATTTCAACCCGTTGTTGTCTATTAGTTAGGTAATCTTTTAGCCAATTCAACGCTTTTCCTCTTATCCCGTAACCCTCACATTTTTCCAAAAGTATATCATGTTTTACGAAGTCAAAAGCTTTGCTCATGTCAAAAAATATTGCGGTGACCGGTATCTTCTTATCTATATTCTCTGTAATCGATTTTATTAGTTGATAACAAGCTAGTGCGGTTGACTTTCCTCTTTGAAAACCATTTTGTTCCGGACTTATTATATTGTATTTGGATATAAATGAGACAATCCTACTATACATTGCTTTTTCGTATACTTTTGAAAATACAGATATTAAGGTCACTGGACGTTAATTGTTCAAATCCTGTTTACTATTTGTTTTATATAATGGTTTTACAACTGAGAACTTTAATTTGTCCGGGTACTTTTCTTCATAAAAACTTAAATTAATCAAGTGAGCTACAATAGGAGACAATATGTCTGCACATGATTTTATAATGTGGGTGGAAATGTCATCATATCCCACTGCGTTCGTATCATTTAGTGATGCAATTATTTTCTGGATTTCACTGGGCGTGCAAGGTTCAAGATATAAACTATTACTTCCATTGCTAGTGTTCTTTGTGATATTGTTTTTATTATTAGTTATATTTATATTTGTAGTATCAATAAAGTGATTATTAAAAGCTTCCGCTATTTCTTCAGGTTTTTCTATCGTAGCTCCATTCAGTTTAACGGCCTCTATATATTGTGAATTTCTACATTTTGGTTTGTTTTTAATTAATTTCCATGTAGCGCTACATTTGTTTTTTGCTCTCAAAATAAATTTGTTGGAAGTTTGTCTTCTGGACAAGTTAATACATTTTTTTAATATTTTAGCGTATTTATTCCACACCAATTTATTTTCCTTAGATTTATTTTCATGATATTTCGATTTTAGATATCTTTTAGAGAGGCAAGATTTTTTTATACCTTTAGTTAACCATCTTAAAGGAGGAGTTTGATAGTTTACCTTTATTCTTTGCAAAGGGAAATTTAATTTATAAAATAGGCAAAAAGTTTCATGAAAATTGTTAAAAGCCGTATTAGGATCTATCTCATCATAAATATCTTGCCATTTCAGGCTCAAGAGACATTCTCTAAATTTTCCAATGTACTCTTCGTTATAATTTCTCTTGTACATAAAACAATGGGATGGAGCAAGCTTGTTCGATGATATTTTTGATGTGAATGTCAATATCTGAGCAGTATTATGGTCCGATAGATGTAGTTCACATGTTTCACCTGACGAGTCTGATATATTAGTGATGATGTGGTCAATGCAAGAAGAATGTCGAGTCGGAGTATTTATCTTTAAAGTCATGTTGCAGTTTAAAAGTATTGATTTTAGTGTAGTGGCATTTTTGTTAGTAGTAAGGGTATTTATGTTTAGATCTCCGACCAGTATAATTCTTTTATTTTTCCTGTCACTTAGTTTATGCAATAGAGACTCGAGTTTATTAAAAAATATTGCGATGTTCGAATTAGGTGTCCTATAAACACATACAACAATACAGTTATAAAGTGGTATTTCTATGCCACAACACTCGAATATTTTATCTAATGCCATTTCTTTACATAATTGAATTATTTTGTATTCTAAGAACTGTTTAATTAAAATACACACCCCACCCCTATTTTCCGTATTTCGTGAGTATGAAGTTGCCAGTTTGAACTCGTTAATACATGCATTTAATTCGTTATTATTACTAATAAATGTTTCTGAAAAACATAATATATCTAGCTCTTTATGACTGTCCTTAAACTCAGTTAAACATATTTCAATCGAAGAAAGTTTGTTCAATAACCCTGCAATATTTTGGTGCAGTAGTCGTATAATGTTATGGTTAGGAGTTTCAACCTCACTATTATATTCCCTCTTACTGCTCACTGTGCTAGGAACGAAAAAACTTATCCTTTCTTAACTCAGTACAGTTTTCTGAATTTGGATCCCCAATATTTATAGGGCAAGGGTCTGTATGAATGTCAAGATAGCACTTCAGATTGTCAAAAATATTTTTCATTCCATAGTTATTGAGAACTCCACGGCGCTTATAAAACATTGTCTCATCGTATGTCAGATTTAAATTCGAATCAAATAACATCGCATAGTCATGAGTACAAATATCATGGTATAATAAATTACTAAATGTTTCCATTCTGGAGTTAAACATAGAAGAACATCCATCAAATTTGTAGGTCGGTAAGCAGAGTAAAATGTTAGTATGTTTTATTGTCATTAATATATTCCTTAAACTAATAATTAAATTAAAGTAATTGACAGTTTTTCTAAAATCTTTCTCGCCTATAAAAATCAAACAATAATCATTCTTTGTATAGTTTAACAATTTTTGCTCTAGATGATCTATCAACTGTATAATTCCACAATTTGTTGATAAATAATGACATATATTATGATTTGGGAATGTACTCTGTGCTATAGCTAATACCTTATTTGTTTTATTACTACTTATTACACAAAGTCTGCGCTGCTGACGTACCGTTATAGGTGGTACCAATAAGGTACTGGTAACGCCCTCTATTTGCTGGTTTTCCTCTTCAAGTTCCTTGTAAGTAGTAGTGTCACTGCAAATTAGTCCTGGTACACCATCCAGTGTTGATATGTTGTTGGTGGTGCCATCTATTATCGCTTCACTAGTTTCATTGAGCCCAAGATCTATGCAACTATTGTTGATTGCCTCATTAAAAGATTGATGTTGATTTCTTGACATCCTTTTCTTTCTTTTACTTTCACTCTTTTTACTATTTATTACCTTAGTTTTTGCTTCCGAGTAGATTTCTCGTAAATTTTTGGATTTGTTCCTTTCTTTATTCAAAGCCATTTTTAGCGTCATGTTTTCTATGTTAAGTTTTTCTATTTCCGTGTGTGCACTTTCTAACTCGCTTTTAATCTGGATTATTTTCCCTTTTAAATCTTCTATGTCACTGTCATATATTGTAGACAAGTCCGGTAAACTATATCTTCTAATAATTTCAGAATTTGTTGACTCGAAAGAAATGTCCAGTGAGTCATTCGCAGTAGTTTTTTGCCGACGAATCGTTACATTTTCTTCTTCCATTGTACAATTTATAATATTGAGTAAATAGACAAATTATTTTCTTGTCCTGTCGAAGATATTTTAAGAAAGCTCCCTCTGTTGATATCGTGTGGAAACAAATTGACAGATCGAAATCTTGAATATCTATTAGTTACTCTACTCGCCGCTAGAGGGCAATACAGAATCTTTAGTGTCACTGATTTATTACTTTTAGTCAAAATTTGCATTCACTTCATTCATCGTTGTTATTGGTATTGTTATAGTTTTGGTATTGTTCTTAAAGTTAATTTAATCATCAGTATGATATTTATTGCAGTTTTAAACTGTTAGTTTTGCACTGTCACTGTTCCTGGGACTTTTAACCATTTCGTAGAATTCTTTTCACTGTTTCCGTGGATAACACTTGATGTGGTATTTCACCTTTCTATGTTCACTTTGATGCACAATTCACTACTGTTATCTTATATTCTTAATTATAAACAATATTATTTATTTTTATTCAGAAAGATATGCTACTTTGTTAATGAGGGTAGATTTCAGTCAGTTGAATAATCTTGAGACAAGTTTCATTACGGCATTATAAAAGTTGTAAGCTTTCATTACCGGCACAAAGTTTTTATCAGTGCTAATCTCACCATCTATATTTGTTGAATTCAGATGCTTGTAATAGTTATTGGCTTACAAGACTCATGATTACCAAAAACATGATTTGATCCATTTAAAAAGCCAGTTTGTCTTATTGCTCGAATAGTGCTGCAGTCATGTCAGGAAACTCGCGACTCACCCTTATGTCTATTGTGTATGTGTGCGTAGATGTTTTGCGAACTCGGCTCGGATAAAAAACGGACGTGCTCTCACCTTGGAGTCTAAGACGGCACTGAAATTCTCTAGTATATAATAGTAGTCTATGACTGAAATTTTTCGCGCGCTTGCTCCTTTATAAAACAAATTACGGCCGAGTAACGCTTCATACTAAAATGTATATATATAGAAAACAATTTGTGTAGAAAAATAACAATGTTGAAACGTAGATTACTATCATTTGGGTTGACTTATTAGATTTATAAAATGGTGAACGTCATATTCATACTTTCGTGTCACGTTATATCTAAAGAGATTTATAAATATTGTTCTATAATTATGAAAATAGTGCAAATAGAAAAGGTCGATTTAGATCTTTTTGAGAGATTTCAACAATTTTATTTATCGAAATTTAGGATGGTTTTACAATTATCCCGCGGTGAAACTGTTGGCACATCTATTAAGGTTCTTCTTTTTTTTTTTGTAATTCAATGCGGTGAATCTTTAGAAATTTCGAAAACTGTAAGTGCCTTTTTAGGTGTTTCTTAAGGACTCGCCTCTTAACTTGTAATGTATGTGTGTTCGGGTTAAATCTTGCAACTGAATTTTAAAGCAGTTATCCTCAACTGATTAAGATGAAAATGCATACACTGATGATTTTGCATACACATGTGGTTTGAATGGCAATGTACAGTAAGATAAAAAGCTTGTTTAAAAAAGTATTTTTTTATTGAAAAAAAATCTTTTATTTCGCTATTTCAGAGTTGATCTCGTGGCAAGGATAAGTAAAGGCTTTGTATCCCTAAAATGGGTGGGTTCCAATGAAATAAAAGTCAATCAACAGTTTGTTATAATCTTAGAAGCAGGCATTAAGTATTCTAATTTAGTGAGACTTCAAATAAGAAGTTTTAGAGAAAAAATTAATAAAAAAAACAAAAAACCCGACTGCTTGAAAAGCGAACTAAAAAGACTTAAACAAGAAGAAAATTATGCTGTGCAGTCGGAGGATACATATTCGCGAGCTGGCTGACCAAAACCAGATGTCCACAATAAAGGTTTATCCACACATATCAGGGCCGTGCCCGGGACGTGGACGGACCGTGCCGAAAAAAATAACGGTGTGTACATTTTATATGAACTCGTTCACACACATCCGTGCACGGGATGACGGAGCTTCAATGTCTGAGCCCGGCCCTGCCACGTCCCGGGCACGGCCCTGATATGTGTGGATAGATCTTTATAGTCAAACAGCAGTCATATTAATCTGGCTAGCCTTTTTCCAAATAAGGTGTCAGCTTTCAGGCTTTCAGTCCAACTGGATTCAGCTGAATACCAGTGCTTTACAAGGAGCGACTGCCTATCTGACCTCCATAACCCAGTAACTGGGTAACACGGTACCCCTTGGCTAGACTGGTGTCAGATCTCAAGCTTCTGACTACTCGTAACGACTGTCAAAGATCTTCAAATGACAGCCGGGACCAACGGCTCAACGTGCTTGCCGAGGCACGGAGGAAACTCGCTATGTAAAGATGGTCACCCATCCACAGACCGACCTCAGCAAGCGTTGCTTAACCTTGAAGATCAACCCGTGCTGCAGTTATTACAAGCTTTTATTTAACTTGTAATGTATACATGTATGTAAATGTGTTCAAGTCAAATCTTGCAACTGAATTTTGAAGCAGCTATCCGCCACCGATTAAGAAAAAATTTTGCATACACGTTTAGTTTGGATGACAATGCAAGGTTAGCTAAGTGACGTCATTCTAAATCCAATATGGCGGACGGACCAAGATGGCGGACTAGTTATTTTTGTGAAATCAAAGGGTTTGCTGAAAAGAATACGAAAAACGGTTGTTTTAAAAATAGATTTTTTAATGAATAATTATTTATCCACGAACAAATGACAGTCATTATAATAATAATTATTCTTGTAGCATCAAAGGTTATGAGGTCGTATTACTATGTACAATGCACTTACCATGCCACAGCCACCCGTGCGCGTCCCAGAGGGCGCACACTGCGAGTCGCGCCGCTTGCTTCCAGTCAGGCTGCACTCCATCCACCACCTTCATCCTGTAACCAAGAAACACGATACTAAGATACGGATAAAGTTGTCGTCAAAATCACCCTTACTGCTTCGACATAAGATTCTGTCAATGACAAATTCATACCACTATGCATCCCACTAGGTGGGCCGGTGACGCACCCGCTAGACGCAAGACGCAGTACCGGTCAATGTGGTGACACTTCACCTGTGTTCAGCAGTGGACATCTTGAAGCTCATCGGACGATAATGCATGGTTGAGCAGTGTCTAAGTATAGTGGTCGACAAACTTCTTGGCCGCCCTGAAGTTGACTTTCCGATGCGCAAGGCACGGAACGGTGCTGTTTTTGTATGAGATTTACTACTGCGCAGCCATTGTAGCCAACTTCAGGGCGGCCAAAAAGTTTGGCGAGAACTATACGCTAGGCGAGCCGAGTACGAACAGAGTGCCTAGTGCGAGCTTATATTTCAATGTAGTGTCCCCAGATAGCGCTTATCCAATTTCAATACAAATTGAATGTTACGTTAACACTATTGAGTTAGTATAAAAACTCGGGACTACGAATTCATGATCCGCTCTTGCTCGGCTAGCCTAGCGTAAGCGAATTTTTATTTTACCTAGTAGTAGTAGTAGTATACACGGCTCTAAACATGGGCACAGATAATATAACACTAGCATACAGATGCCTCATCCCGTGCCGACGTAACTAGCGTTTTCCGTCAAGAACTAGTGGTGGGCGTTGCGACGACGAACCGTTTCTAAAGACCGTTTTTTGTTCTGCGACGGTGCAACCGTTTTACGTCCTGGGATAAAGCAGTCTTCGTTGCACAAATCTACCTGTCTTCGAATTCGTGCAATTTTTTATTTTACGCCTCTGAAAATACAGTCGAGATTCGAAAGCGTACTGATTCAACTACGACACACATCGGTCGTCGCAGACGTCGCGTCGTCCTTTATCGTTTCACGTTCGTTAACAAAATAGTTCTTGCGACGGTGAAACAGTTTTTAAGTCCGTCTTCGTTGCACAAAACAGTCTTCTAATAAATTGGTGCGATTTTGTATTTTACGGCTAAGAAAATACAGTCGAAAGTGAATTGATTCAACTACACACAAAAGTCGTCGACTCGTCGCGTATGTCGCGTATCGTTCCTCGTTCGTTCCGTCCTCCAAGTTTCATTCTCCAAGACGTCTTCAAACCGGTTGCGACGAAGACCGTTTTCTGCAACCGTTTTCGTCGTCGGGAAAACGGTTGCGTTTCGTCCTTGAAAAATACGAGAACGACCCACCACTATCAAGAACATCGATTGGATTCGGTTCCGTTCCACGGATATAGATGGTGTTAGCAGCGACTTGCAAGTAAAAAGAGTTTACTCGGTTCGGGAATACTTTTTTTTTGCGACTATTTGTTTTATAGTATTCTATTGCACGTTTTAACAGTATCATTGAAATTAAAATGTGTTACAAAACAAATTTAAAAAATCGAGGGGATGCCTCAGAAATTTTAAACCGCGCCATCTATTAGAATCAATTTTTTAAATGATCCATTCAAATATTCTTTGAAATGTGAATTAAGAGCCCAATATTCCTTAATTTTGTGCTTTAAACAAGAACATATTGTTTTTAAGATCGTCTCTGGAAAATCTTAATATAACACAAATGTTGTTGAACAAATCGAAGCATATTACGCCATCTAGTGCAATTTATTTGAACCAATTTTGTTTTCTTAGCTTTGCGCGCCCGTGACATGGTACAGCGAGTTTCAGAAAAAGTTGCAAATTTACATTGTAGGTTTCTACATAATAATTAGTTTCAACTCTAGAAAAAGGTGGCGTTTGATCAATGCTACCAGCTGTTGACAAGCAATGATAGGGACGACAAAACTATCCTGAAGGTTTTATTCACAGCTGACTTACAAAACCATCATGCACAGTAATATTTTCACTATAGGTATTATTCATTACTTGGCAAATAATTTAATACATCGCGTGCACATAATACAGGTCGTCACATAAGGTCGCATGTGCATTGTTATGTTCGAGCAATTGTTTACTTACAAGGATACCTGTATAAATTACGTTGTGCATGTTATTGTTGCATGCACTTGATTTTTATCAACCGACTTCAAAAAGGAGGAGGTTCTCAATTCGACTGTATGTTTTTGTATGTTTGTTACGCGATTACTTCGCCAATGATGCACCGATTTTGATGATTCTTTTTTATTAGAAAGCTGGTACTTCTCGTGTTGTCCCGTTTAAATTTGATCAAGATCTGACGAGTCGTTTTTAAGTTATCCTTAATAATGCGAATTTTCATGGTAATTAGTACCAAAACCAAGAAAAGGAAAAAAACTAAAATATAATAATTTAACCGACTTCCAAAACAAAACACTAATAAGCGAAAAATAACTTTACAGTCGGCAATAACTCGGCAGTCGGAGCCAAAAACGATAAAAAAATTGGTACCACAGACAAGTTTTTTTAGTTTTTCACTAGGAATTTCTCCTGTATCATGGGTGCATTAACAAAAATACCCACAAACTCAAATACACAAACACATTGGATAAAGAATTTCATTACTAGACAGGCATCCTCGTGCCACGCTTCAAACAAAAACGTTTATCGACTTTTCTATAGAGAATTTGAATTTAGAATATTTTAATCAGTAAGGCATAGGTGTAAAAAAAAAACAAATGCGTGCCTAGATTTTCATCTATACTAATATTATAAGAGGTAAAGTTTGTGAGTTTGTGACGTTGTAAGGGATAATCTCTGGATCTACTGATCCGATTTTGAAAATTCTTTCACCAGTAGAAAGCTACATTGTTCCTGAGTGTCATAGGCTATAATATCTTTTCAAAAAAATAGAGATCCTTATGAAAATTGCAATAATGTATCCCTAGGTAGCAAAATGTTGCTTATAAAATTCACTCTTTGGCGTGCGCTGAGAAAACTATTGATGATAGATAAAAATTAGTAGGTAAGTAGGTAGGGTAGGCAGGGTAGGCATGGTAGGCAGGTAGGTAGCCAGTTGACGGGAGCGAAGCCACGGGGGTCAGCTAGTTTCAAAATAAAATCTTCTGACCATGACTACACCGCATGACAAACGAAGACGCCCAGCGACCAAACGGCGTCGGGCCCAAAGTTCACGCATTAGTCTTTCACCAGATAACTATAAAAAAATAATTGGACATAATTACAACGATCTAATTAAACTGTCTGGCCTTAGTCTACGATATTTCACATTTATCTAGAGGTCTCCGAGGTGTTAAAGTTATCGAGAAATATATTATTTTTTTAATTAAGAAGGTGATGGACCTTATTAAAATTTTGTTTGTTTATGGAAATTTGTGTTTTATCTGTGTTTGGTCAGCTGATGATTTTTGGTTGACACATTGGTTCGGATTTCAAATTAGGTCAGCTATCATTAGAAACCCTGTTGGTCTTAGGCTGGATTCAGACGGCATTTTACTGCATGTTTTTGCAGTGTTATGCTGGGAGCTCAAGTCACGGCATAGTACCGCACGTTTTTTACAGTGTCAACAGCGCGAATTTGCAAAAGACGTGCAGCTCTATGCCGTGTGAACCACGGCTTATGGTCAAAAGCACGGCTACTAAAAAAAAAGATTAATTACAAATACAAAATACCCGACTGCTTAAGAAGCGAACTAAAAATACGCAAACAAAAAGAAAATCATGCTGTGCAGTCGGAGGATT
Organism: Orthosia cruda; assembly: GCA_964057195.1. Lineage (NCBI taxonomy): Eukaryota > Metazoa > Arthropoda > Insecta > Lepidoptera > Noctuidae > Orthosia > Orthosia cruda. The sequence goes on along the minus strand of OZ059841.1, from coordinate 16,609,860 downwards.
TTTTTTCGAATTAGGCACATTTAAACATATAAGTGTTATTAGTTTTGCAAATCACCTCTTAAAACCCTTTATTTTGATACCTCACACGATGAAAAATTGGGCCCCCATAATAAAAACAAATAAAAATAAATAATTGGGCGCCCAAAAGCCGCCATTTTACTATTTTCCAATTTTAATGTAGCCAGTGACACTCGTAAGCTTATGACGAATCGACAACGTGAGAATCATCAAAATCCTCCAACGCGTTTGGTCTCTGGAACGTCACATAGGAACAAACATTTAAGAGGCGATTTCAAAAATATATAACACTTATATGTTTAAATGTACCATATTCGAATAAAATGTTAACTAAAAAGTGTCCAATAAAAATCTTAATTCAAAAAATCAAAACACCCGATTGTTTAAAAAGCGAACTAAAAAGAGGAAAACAAGAAAAAAATCATGCTGTCGGAGGATACAACTGGTTTTGGTCAGCCAGCTCGCGAATATGTATCCTCTGTGTATATGTCGGGTGTTTTGATTTTTTGAATTAAGTTTTTTATTAATGTTTCCACTGCTGGGACAAACGCATACTCTCTGTGAGAATGGGCCGTAATCCACCACGCGGACCCAATGCGGGTTGGTGGATGTCACATGTATTCGATATTTTGGTTCTAGAACATACCGAACACCGGTATCCTCACGATGTTTTCCTTCACCGTTTTGAGAGCAGTGGTGATGAAATAATTTACAAAAAGTAAAGCGCCTGCCTGGGTTTGAACCCACGACCTATCTATATCTATACTTATTGCGTTGCGTTGCTTATTGAGTTATTGCGGATAAACCGGACTGCCCTTTCCTGGGGTACTGGGCCCGCTTGCACAGCGGCGGCTCCAGTGCAACAGGAAATCGATATTTGAACTAGGTAATTTAATTATTTGTTAATTTATTTGTTATTTATTAATTTATTTGTTATTTATTAATTTTATTGTGTGTATGGATTATTATTATTTTTATAAGAATGACATTATTAAATTATGTAAATTTACTAACATAGTCATAAGTGTATTACTAACAAATTATGGATCATGGTCCGAAATAAATGATTGATTGATTGATTGATTGATATACTAATATTAAGAAGAGGAAAGATTTGTATTTTTGTATGTAAAGAATAAACTTAAAAACTACTGGACCGATTTCAAAAATTCTTTCATCGTTGGGAAGCTACACTCCCCGGGTGACATAGGCTACTTTTTATCCCTGTATTCCTACGGGAACGGGAACTACGCGGGTGAAACCGCGAGGCATCTGCTAGTAACGTATAAGTCGCGGCCGTTACCACTAGGCTTCCACTGCACTGATATTATGTGCCTTGTTAGTGGCAATAGGTATAAATATGGGTACAGTATCTAGTACGATGATGGAAAAGATAAAAAAACTTTTTGCAAAAAAATACTACCGACTTCCAAATACAAAACTACAAAATGAAAAATAACTTTATTTTTTGAAGTCGGTGCCTTTCGTAGGTACCAATTTTTTGCGTTATGGACACCGACTTCAAAAAATAAAGTTATTTTTCATTTTGTAGTTTTGTATTTGGAAGTCGGTAGTATTTTTTTGCAAAAAGTTTTTTTATTTTTCACTTTTTAGTTGTACGTACCTAATAGACAAGTTAATAAGGGAATATTTCGCCAGAATAGATTTCATAAAACTTGAACATAACTGGTGAAATGAGAGGTCTGCTTACCCCTTAAGAGCGAACTGGCGTGATGTTATGTTATGAAATGTTATAAACAACAAACAGACATGCGATTGCAGCAATCCCGAGAGATTTGCCGTTATTTATTGAAGAGTTCTGTTGTATATCTCCAAAGTTCTTCATCAGATCTTCACCAAATTAGAATGGGACCAATTTCGGAACATACTTTTTCAAACAAAAAAAGAATTTTCAAAATCGGTCCACAATTGACGGAGAAATCGGTGAACATACACAAAAAAAAAAAAACTTGAAGTCGAACATAGAACCTCCTCCTTTTTGGAAAGTCGGTTAAAAATTAGTTTTGTACCTCAATTTTTATTCCATCAACAAACAAAAGAAAATCGCAAAAATCGTGCCCAATATCTGGACCTCCTAAATAACTTGCACCTGCAACTCGTTACTAAACATTTTTCTTCAGACTGATGCATCTCGTTGAAAATCGAGCACAGGCCTAATTTTTTGCAGGCAGCAATTTACAAGTCATATGCACCTCATCAAATGTGCATGGGTTAATGCCCTATATCAGTGGTTCTCAAACTATGCGGCGTCGTGGTGCTCTCTCACGGGCGTCGTAAACGAGAAAAAACAGAGAGACAAACTATGAGATATTATAATATGTAATACGAGCCTGAAACAACAACATACTACTCGATAAATACAATATAATTCAATTTTAGAGTAATGTATCCTAACATTATCCAACTCTGGGTACTGTAGATGCCTAGTAGCGCTTGAGACATCGCGTCGCACCTACTTATGCGAAACTCACAGATCTACAGTTGCAGTAATTAAGTCGTAGGACAGATTACAAGTAAGCAGTGAACTGTTACAGGCTGATCATGATTATGGTGATGATAGATTACATATCAATTGAGAAAATTAAAGGAGAGAAAGTTTTCCGAAATTTTAGCTTTGTATTTAAAAGTTAGAAAAGGGAGCTCATTGACTATACTTTTACCTAATAATCAGTGTTTTTTCAAAATAATCAATACTAAGGTACAAGGGCGTCGCAAAAAATACACTATATAAAGGGAGTCACTGCATAAAAAAGATTGGGAAGCTCTGCCCTATATAAGCCAAAGAGGCCACAGTAATGAGTTCGCCCTTGAATATAATGTAACACTGTCTGGTTGAGTGACTGGTTTCATAATTTTATTTTGGTCCACTTTTTGTTTCGTGTGAATTTGAAATTCGAAAACTGGTTTGTTAAGTCAATTTTGAACCAACCAGATCGTACCGATGACTTGAAAATAAGGGCTGCCCTTGAAAGCGGTCGTCTTTACGTTGTTATCCTTGACAATAAAACTACCTACATGTTATACAAGAAAAATATAAAATACCCATTTTTATTTTATGCGCCGGTCTCACACCAGTGATGGGACTCGCGGCCCTACGACAGAAAAACATGTAGGCATAATATATTCTAATACCCGGGGCAGGTCGCTACTTAATATTATATGATGTGACAGGCTGTATGGTATGTTTGTCGATCAAGCTTCAACGGCTGAACGGAGTTAGATGAAACTTGGCAAAAGGGTAGACATGATCTGTATTAGGACATCTGCAGCCTTATTGCGTGATGATTTCGGCAAGGCAAAGAGTATGAACTATCGACCAATCACATAGACAGAAATTCACATCGCGTGTTTCATCTCGCATGTGATTGGTGATTATACATACTCTCTGCCCTTTGCCTCGCCGAATTCATTAGGTACGCAATAAGAGAGAAGAAGAGATTAAAGAAATTCTTACACCGATAGAAAGCTTATACTAACACTGAGTACGGCAGGCTACTTTTTAACCCCCGACGAAAAAAAGGGGTGTTATTAGTTTGAAGTTTGTACCTGTGCATTTGTGTATCTGTCTGTGGCATCATAGCTCTTAAACGGAGGAACCGATTTTGATTTCGTTCAACAGTTACCTATCGTTTGAATCGGGGTGTTTTCGCCATGATATCGTGTCATAATTACGTGTTCAATAGATTGTCGATTGAAGCGTGTCTACTACTAGATAAATTATGTAGCATGAAATTAAAATGTGCCCAGTTTTTTTTTTTTTTTTTTTTAATTTTACTTGCTATCCCGAAAAAATGCACAGTTGAGATAGGCCACGGTAGCGTAAATGCGGCAAAAACACTAGTTTAGAGTAGTCTCTCAAGGATTACTATAAAACACAATGCGAGTGCGCAACTTAAAAAGATGAGAAGGTGCTAGCCGGTTCATTCTGTGATTGTACAATCAATATATTTACCTAAGGTAAATGTACGTTATCGATATTTTTAATTACATTCTGTGCATGCGGTAACAAAATGATCTTCATTATTTTTTGTTTTGCTTCAATAAAATCCGTTATTGCTGGGAGACCTCTGCACTGTGATAACTTTAATTTATTTTAATACTAAACTTAGGTAATTAGTGGTACTTATTGCCATCCAGGTTAATAATCAAGTATTTGTCTATAGGTATAGCAGTTAGGAAAAACTGGTCATTGTTGGCAGTATCGAAGTAAAGACAGCACGCGCTCGGCCACAAGTGAACGACGCTAAGTTCTGAAGCAAATTTCAGCAGGTGGTGATAGCAACGTTTGACAGAAGTCAATGGAGTTCAGTGATCACGAGCTGTCGTGCACAGCGAGGCTCAGGGGAGATGCTCTTTCAATCTCCACAGTGATGTGCCTTAACAGGCGTTATACAGAGAGAGTTCCGGGGTGGTCTTTTAAGAGGACACGAGGCCGTGTCCTCTTCTACGTGCTGATGGTGATCACCGGGGTGGTTTTAATGAGGTCAAAATCCCACAGTCCCTGGTCTTTGCCATAAAAGTCCAGGCACCTTTTGAAGGTTTCCCCCGCTAAAAAAAGGGGTCTAGTAACCACGATCCTCAGTTATGAGGGACCGATTGAAGATGAGGACTTGGTCCTTGGACCAACTGTCTTTCTTGTCTATCAATGAAGACTATCACTCCCGAAATGCACATACAAAATTTAAAAACTTAAAAACACTTGACACGATATCTTGCGCAAATACCCCGAAACAAACAGTAAAACGTCCATATCTATTGAACGGTTGAACCAATTTCATCAACCATAGCTAAGAACATTTCCGGTAATGCCACCTTTCAAATCGCTTCATCCGTTTAGGAGCTACGATGCCACAGACAGATACAAATACACAAACACTTAGGTACACACTTCAACCTTATAACACCCCTCTTTTTCCGTTGGGGTATGCTGATAATACAGCTCTGTTCGTCAAAGGTAAGAAGTATTTGGAGGCGGGTGCTTATTCTGAGACAGCCCTCAACCAAGTCATGAACTGGTAAGTCTGTAGCATTTTAACCCTAAATATTGAGAAAACTTAATGTGTTGCCTTTGGTTCGAGAATAACTTCGCTGCCCCAGCTTCATTTTTAATTCGGGTTCACATGTGTAATCGTAGTCGGGAACGAGGCTGTGCCTATAATTACATTGCACGAACGAGAAACTTCAGTATCTTGTTATAGTAATTGACGAAGTCCTAAGCTGGCACAAGCAAATAGTGTAGTTTACTGAAAATTAGGTTTTTGTCCGTCAGGTAGAGTAATGAAAAATATTGGACACGTATTTTTCTTTGGACACGTAAACATAAAGTGACGACGATATAATGCGTTGAAATATCGTGTGACGTCACGCCGCTAGTACACTTTATACTGCCTTAGTGACGTCACAAGCCCCCACTCCTGAACTTTGATGCGCTTTAACTATGCAATTTTTTATTGATTTGGTAAAGCAAAAAATACGTGTCCAATATTGTTTGATAATCTCACTGACGGAATAAATAGTTTTTTTTTTACCCAGATTCCTAGTCCCTATTGCGGCTACAGTGGTTGAGTCAGGAAGGTATTGTAAAAAAAAAAAAAAAAAAAAAAAAAGGAAGGTATTGTATGTTTTTAGGCATGTCATATGTATTGCTAACCGAGGCACGCTATAATCGGTTTAATTTGCTCTTATTCAGTCTATTCTATGTTACTGTATCCCGGCTTGGGGTGGAGTGACAAAAACTACAACGTTACGCCTAGAAAGAGCTCGAAGATCCGTTTTAAAGGTAATTATATCCAAACCTATCGGCTATCCCAGTTTTGAACTGTACAGACTCTGCAATGTGCTCACGGTCCGACAACTTTTTGTAAGACAGGTTATTCTTAAGGTTACACTAGTCGATAATTCTTCCATACAAACGTAGTCTAGGGATTACTCCACTGTTTGATGATTCAAAATAAAAAATGATATCAATTTGTCTCATCATTATCTAGCCCTGTATGGAAACAAAAAAGTAAAAAAATAAAAATTTGAAAATTATGAGCGTCGAAAGATCCGTATTTCAACATTAAGTTTAACGCATCTTTGGGCGGAAATAAATACCATAAGAAGAAGGAAAATTGCAAAACGGCCTCCATACAGGGATAGATTAGTTATTCAACAACGCAAATAATTTTGTTTTGAAAATATACATTTAGTCGTTTTTTCATGATATCTAGACTCCCAAAGGTCAGTTTATAAAATTTCGAGCTTTTGTTTTGTTCCTAAATAATCATTTATTTTGCTGCTAATTTGCAAAAGTGCTAATCCGTACACGAACTAGCTTCTTACTGCTCATCACAGCGCAGTAAGAAGCTAGTTCGTAGTAGCAGCGCATGAGCGTATTTGTGTTTAGTGTTTAAAAACTCTACCATACCAAGTAATTATAATTAAATTCATTTACAGTTTACTGAAACTTTGCAGGGTGTTATTTCATTATAGAAGTATGAAGACCATAGCGGCCCAAAAATTTAATCCCAAGCATCATGGTGGGCAACTCATATTTGCACTAGGCACTGGATATATAGGTTATCGTATCACTCTGAATGACCCTATAATATAGATATTATAAGCATCTTGCATAATGTGTGTTTTTATTGCAATAAAGAAAGATTAATATTTATCTATAGTTCACCCACAGGTGAACTTCAGATACCTCTAATCAACCAAATGTTATTATTGAACCAGTGCATAAGATAAAGTTCGATAAATGTTAGTTGCCACGGTAATTGGTGTTTACTTATTAAGTACTAGCTGACCCGGCAAACTTTGTTTTGCCATCTACTCTACCTATCCTACCCTACCTACCCTACCCTACTTACTCTACCCAACCTACCCTATCCTACCTACATACCTATCCTACCTAAGGTACCCTACTGTTGGTAAGGTAACAATTTTTTTTCATGATAACCTTCACAATAAAAAATACAACAAAAACAGAATAAGCTAAATCAGTCCAGCCGTTCACGGGTGATGCCGTGACCAAGGGAAATAGGGATATATATAGCATTTTTATATATATAGATAACTTTCTGTACGGCGGATTTGTCATCAGAAGACTTAAAGATACCTAACGGGCAATGGAGAAGGGTCTGGCTAGGAGTTCCTTTGCGCGAATCGAATCAGAAATAAAAAAAAACCGCAGTAGAACCAAGGTCACCGACATAGCCCGAAGAATTGCCAAACTTAAGTAAGTAAGTCAAGTAATAATTTAATTAAGATTTTGTGTGTTGTGCTGTGTCTTTTGTGTGCACTAAATAAATGATTTATCTATCTATCTATCTATCTAAGTGACAGTGGGCAGGGCACATCTCAGAACGTATGGTCGATGGGCCGAAAAGTTCTAAAGTAGCGTCATCGTACCGGACGACGCATGTCAGCCAAACAAACTGTACTCTGTGTCCTTACTATAAGGTTCCTAATAGCTTACCTGTACAGTCTGTATAGGTGGGAAATGATGAAACTGTCGTATATGATCACGATGAGAGTCAGCCACAAACTGTACTCTATGTCCTTACAATAAGGGATCCATTAGCTTACCTGTACAGCCTGTATAGGTGGAAAATGATGGCACTGATGTATATAAGCACGATGATGACTGCTGGTAGGAGGAAGGTCACGATCACCGGCATCAGGAACCATGTCAGCCACAAACTGTACTCTGTGTCCACGTATTCCACTGGAAATAAATACAAAAAAAGGGTTAATTTTGTTACTTTCAACGACTGCTAGGCACGGTTGAATTCTTTTACGATTTTGTATGTGTTAAGGTTAAGAATATACAGTATAGGGTGAATATTTATTCTGAGATATTTTTCTCGTTTTAGCAAATCCTGTTGAAATTTCCTACCTCTGGAAAAACTTAGATTGAACGATGTTCACATTTTTTAATCACATAGGGGACTTAGGCCCAGTTTTTTGATCCGTTGTTAACTCAACCAATGGTTGCAAATTTAAAAAAATACCATTTTTAGGGTTCCGTACCCAAAGGGTAAAAACGGGACCCTATTACTAAGACTTCGCGGTCCGTCTGTCTGTCTGTCACCAGGCCGTATCTCATGAACCGTGATAACTAGACAGTTGAAATTTTCACAGATGATGTATTTCTGTTGCCGCTATAACAACAAATACTAAAAATATAATAAAATAAATATTTAAGTGGGGCGACCATAAAACAAATTGATTTTTTTGCTGTTTTTTATGATAATTTTACGGAACCCTTCGTGCGCGAGTCCGACTCGCACTTGGCCGGTTTTCTTTAACCTCAGAAATGGTCAAATAAGTTAATTATTTGACTATTTGTTAGACTAACAATTGACGAATAAAAGCGTTTTACCGAAATTTGAAAACATTGGTGAAATGCTAAGTTATGGCATATTTATTTATATATACAGGCATATATACTTTATTGTACACTAAGATAAAAATTAATCAAAAAGACATCTTATAACAAAAACAAACATACAACAGGCGGCTTTATCGCGAACCGCGATCTCTTCCAGACAACCAACCAACCATTTAACTAACGCTCGGTTGATCGGATACGGATCAAAAACTGGGTCTTAGATGTCTAAGTTAAGTCCTTATATCGAGCATTATTTACAGCTCAACTTGAGGGTCTCTGAAATTACAGCTCGCACTAAACCTTTAGTTATTTATCCTTAATTAATTCTGGAAAGGTATTGGATAGGATTCTGCCACAGATTACCTCCCAATAGATACCGCATGCCCCCTGTTTTGTTTGATGCCGAGTTCACCAAATTTGGCGAATAACTGACTACAAAAAAATCGCGGTCTGGAAAATATGAAACAAGAAAATATTCTTAGAGGATAGCCATGGTCGTATGAAAAAAAAACAACATTTTGCCGTCCAAGTAAAAAGCCCGACAAATTAGAAGGCCGGACAAGGTCCGGACAGGGGGCTAAATGTCTGGACAAATCCGGACGAATGGTAACCCTTCCCGCGACGAAGTCTTCTCAAGAATTGGAGTTCAAGGTTAATTCTGATATCTCAAAACTGCAACTATGCCGATATATAAAGCCTTTGGTTAAGGCGGAAGAAGACATGTATGCCGACCTGCCAAATGAAAATGATGGCCTATCATCACGCAAACATAAAGTACTACCACAGATAAAAATAAATCGAGATAAAAATCCAGATTCTGAAGTCTAAACAAAGTCCCTTTCATTTATCAGCGACAATGAACTCAATATTACACGAATAGAATCGATGACCAATATCAACAGGATACAACGATACCAAAAGCAAAGCAAAATAAACGACATTTTTTTTTTTAAACAATCATGACGGGACATCCGGGTCTTATCAGTGTCTATTGACAGTCTGCTTGTGAATCGTTCAAAAACGAACTTTATTTTGAAGGTGATAAAATTGAAAATGGTTGCGTTGGTATTGTTGCACTATTGCCACCGTGACCTATGTCCACGCAACGCGCATGCGTCTCGCACCGTTTCCCGCCATAATGTTTTATGTTATCTGTGGTTGTCGGCAATTAAACTGATTTCCTAATAAAATGACTATTCAAGTTGTTTAAGTAATTCATTAGTAATGATTTTTTCAAGGGCGTCGAACTTTGTGTTGCTTGAGATAAAGGATTTATCGAAGTGCAGTTGCAGAATTTTGTAGGGTAAGTAGATATGTTTCGTAATGCGTTTTTGTAGGGTAAGTAGATATGTTTCGTAATGCGTTTTTGCAAGTAGATGGCAGTCATTGATCTTCACTATCAGCCACTGCTGGATAAAGGTGTCCTCCATGGAGGATCAATAGACTTCATGACGTCTATTGATTCGATCTGATACTAATGTGGATCTTTCATTATTGATGTTCTTACAAAACATCAGGAATAAGCTCTTAGAGCAAGGGTATATGACTTGTATAAATCTGTACCTTTTTACCCGACTGTCGAAGGAGGGTAATGTGTTTATCAGTCTATGTATGTATGTCCTATGTGGCGTTCTAGAGACCAAACGCGTTGCCCGATTTTGATGATTCTTACGTCAATCGATTCGTCTTAACCCTGCGAGTGTCACTGGCTACATTAAAATTAGAAATTAGAAAATGGCTGATTTTCGGCGCTATATTGTGGGGGACAATTTGTTTTTCTTCCATCCCCATCGTGTGGGGTATGAAAATAAAGGGTTTTAAGAGGTGATTTCCAAAATATATAACACTTTTGTTTAAATGTACCTAAATCTAAAAAAAAATAACTGAAAAGTCAAGACATCTGTTTTTGTTCAGCCAGCTCGCGAATACGTATCCTCAGACTGCACAGCATGATTTTCTTCTTGTTTACGTCTTTTTAATTCGCTTTTTAAGCAGTCCGGTTAACTTTTTTTATTTACGGTCGAACTATGGTAGTTTTGACACATAAGTGTACGGGGGCAGGTAGGTATTTACGGTGATCGTTTTTAAATATGATGTCAAGAAGAAATATGCATTTAAGTATACTTAATTGTAACATACAAAAATTAAGTTTTACTGATGCTTTACATTGAGAAAAACATAAACACACATACACATTTTTACACAAATACACAATATTACATTACACAAAGGTTTTCTTTGTATTCTGAAAACTCAGTGAGACGGCATATTATTATTATAATTTCCTGTAAGGCCATTTACTGATGTGCGACGCAATTAAAATTGCGACTATGGTTATCAAATTAATTATAGATAGAAGAAGCTTAAATAGTTTTTTAAAGTATTGATAAGCGATATTATACATGTTGAATAATTACGCGCGGAAATTGAAAATGTGATTTTTTGTTTGTTGAGAAATTTTGATGATGTTGGTGTCAAATAAAAGATCTTGGCCTAGAACCATTTTATCCGTTTGAATCATCTAAATCGGTTTACGCGTTTAAGAGATAAACAAACCGGAACTTTTTCTGTTTTTGTTCTAGAAACTTTTTAATTATGACTATAGTCGATATCGTGCACGTATTTTCTATGAAAATTTCAAGCGCATTTCGGTCTAATTGCATGGCATTGCGTCCATGTAAACATGCTTGCAACTCTGCTCTCTTAGTACATTTGTCTGGTATGACTAAAATTTGAAAAAAAATATATGTTGAAGTACTAAGAAGATATTAAATAGTAATTTAATAGGAGAATATACATAGCTAACAAAGTTTATGCCATGCGTAAAAATTTCTGGAATACCAAAAAAAAAAAAAAAAACTAATTCATTTCTTAGTAAATATTTACTACCGTTTTAGTACCTCACTAAAACGGTAGTAAATATTTACTAAGAAATTAATTAGTTGTGTTGTCTCGAACCATCATCTGCCTAGCCTTTTCCCAACTATGTTGGGGTCGGCTTCCAGTTTAACCGGATTCAGCTGAGTACCAGTGTTTTACATGGAGCGACTGCCTATCTGACCTCCACAACCCAGTAACAGGGTAATACGGTAGGTACCCCTTGGCTAGACTGGTGTCAGATTTCAAGCTTCTGACTACTCGTAACGACTGTCAAAGATCTTCAAATGACAGCCGGGACCAACGGCTTAACGTGCTTTCCGAGGCACGGAGGAAACTCGGTATGTTGAAATGGTCACCCATCCACGGCCCGACCTCGTCAAGCGTTGCTTAACCTTAAGATCGACCCGTGCGGCTGTTATTATTTAGCCACGAGCTCCTCTTTCTTTCTCCTCTTGTGTTGTCTCGAACCATGAAAATAAATGTGGTCCAGACATCCTGATGTCAGATGTCTGGCCACTTTCTTTACGCGTTCTTTCGCTGTCAATCGAGGTACTAAATATTTGAAGTTGGGTATCAAATAGTAGCAATAAAAAAAGTTAATTAAAAAGATCAAAAAACCGACTGCTTAAAAAGGGAACTAAAAAGACGTAAACAAGAAGAAAATCATGCTGTGCAGTCGGAGGATACATATTCGCGAGCTGACTGACCAAAACCAGATGTATCCTCCGACTGCACAGCAGTTTTTTGATCTTTTTAATTAACTTTTTTTATTTACAACATTTTAGTTTTTTTTTTTTAATGAGGTACATTTAAACATATAAGTGTTATATATTTTTGAAATCACCTCTTCAAACCCTTTATTTTGATATCCCACACGATGGGTTCGGAAGAAAAACAAATTTTTTCCCCCTACAAAATGGCGCCCAAAATTCGCCATTTTATTCTTTTCTAAGTTTTATGAAGCCAGTGACACTCGCAGTGTTAAGACGATTCGATTGACGTAAGAGTCATCAAAATCGGCCAACGCGTTTGGTCTCTAGAACGCCACATAGGAACAAACATACATACATAAATAGACTGATAAACACATTACCCTCCTTCGGCAGTCGGGTAAAAAGGTAGTGAAATTTGGTATTTTCTAAACATCAAATATCTCAAATCTCAATTGGTCCAGGGGTTCTGACGCTTACTAAAAATCGCTTATCGGTATACGGCGCCATCAGGAAAGGGCCTTAGTTTGCATTGTATTCATGAACTTTGAACTTCCATATAATTATTATAAATAAGTATGTGGTTTTTGTATGTTTTCCTTTATTCCATATTTTTCCTCGTAAATGTAATGATCAACATTAACTTGTTACAATTAAAGCTTTAACAGTTTTTTTTATAATTACGATGTTTTTAATCCGTGTTCTCGATGTCCAGTTGGGAACTTCATTGTGGAACAGACTGTGGCATGTTACATCAATTTGCCATGTTGCACAGATTATGACACAGCATGAATTAATAATTGAATATACTATTTCATACTAATATTATAAAGGTGAAAGTTTGTGAGTGTGTAAGTGTGTTTGTTAATATTTCATGCTAAAACTACTGAACGGATCTGGATGACATTTTTATTTATATTTATTTTATTTATATTTATATTTTATTGCACATAGGATACTTTTTATCACGGGAATATGTTCCCTTGGGCACAGATAATATAATACTAGCATACAGATGCCTCATCCCATACAAAGAAACCGTGCCGACGTAACTAGCGATTTTCGTCTTCTTCTAAGAACATCGATCGCGTTCGGTTCCGTTCTACGGATTTACATGGTGTTAGCAGCGATTTGCAAGTAAAAAGGGTTTACTCGGTTCGTGAATACTTTTTTTTGCGATTATTTGTTTTATAGTATTTTGTGCACGTTTTTACTATTTCATTGCACCCAAATGTGTTACAAAACAAATTTAAAAAATCGAGTGGAACCTTCAGAAATTTAAAAACGCGCCATCTATTGGAATCAATTTTAAATAAACCATTCAAATAATCTTTGAAATGTGAATGAAGAGCCCAATATTCCTTAATTTTGTGCTTAGGAGAGTTGATTAAACAAGAACATATTTGTTTTATTATCGTCTCTAGAAAATTTTAATATTTCAAAAAACTCAATAACAAATCAAATTTAAAAAATCGAGTGGAACCTTCAGAAATTTAAAAACGCGCCATCTATTGGAATCAATTTTAAATAAACCATTCAAATAATCTTTGAAATGTGAATGAAGAGCCCAATATTCCTTAATTTTGTGCTTAGGAGAGTTGATTAAACACGAACATATTTGTTTTATTATCGTCTCTAGAAAATTTTAATATTTCAAAAAACTCAATAACAAATCATTGCACTAGATGGCGTGATAAACGCCTTCTAGTGCAATTTATTTGAATTGATTGTGCAATGGATTTTCGACATTCACGCGGGCGCAGCAAGATAATAGAAATAGCAAACATTTGCCCACGCATAAGGGCATTTCTCCACTAATTGGAAAATCGCTGTCCCAAGCTAAATTTATGTAATAAATCTTAAAATTTCTCAGTTTTTTGTATCAATACCGACATAGAATTAGGTATTCTTGGCACGCCATAGCTTATTTAGTAATTTAATAATGGAATATTCGAATAAATGAACCTCAAACGTCTCAAAACACAGTCCCCTGGTACGTCCCTTTTCCAGAATTACTAATCTTGTTACAAATATTTATTGTTTTGCAGTTGATAATTGAATAAAAAATATCCAAATACATTAACAAAAACAGTTAGTATCTTTATACATCACAATTATATTTTTACAATAGAATTTTAATCAAAATATCCATGTTTGAATGCTGTCCTCAAATTATTAGAACAATCCCCTGTCAAAATTTTAAAACCGTGCTGAAATCATATTTAGTTTTGGCGCGAAGCATTTAGATCGCGAAACGGAACGCAATCGGTGTGAAGTTCGTTCAGATATGTAGCTAGTGGGCATCCGCCTTTTTGTTTAGTGCTACTACTGCGTCATCTGGTTAACCACTCGTCTCGGCCGTTAGTGAAAACATTCCCCTGGTAAGCCTTTTTTTTTACTATTTTAAGAGTTTTAATAGCGACAATTTGTTTAAAATAATTGATCATCTAGTATCTAGCCATATATGTTGCGTTTATCTTAATATTTTTAAATGGTATTGTTTTATTTATTATTCATGTAAAAAATACAGTCCCCTGGCCAACAGTCCCCTGTCATTTCATAGCACAGGGGACTGTTCATATCACAGGGGACTGTTCATACTACTGTTTTCTTAGGTTTTGACTACTAAAAGTAACGTCTCTTTCGTAGGTATTATCTCAAAATGCCACCGAAAAGGAAGCCCCCCAAAACAAGAAAAGAAATAAGAGAACAAAAACGTATAGGTGACCGTTTGAGATATCAACGACTTAAAAATGACCCTCAAAAAAATAAAGGCAGAAATATCAAAAGAAAAAGAAAATTAGTTAAAGATATGAGTCGTCGTGAGCATAAGGCTGTAAAAAAAGTTTGGCGAGAGCATTGTTCTAAGTATAGTGCAAAAAAAAAGTCATTAAAGACATAACAAATAATTTTGCTAGGGAAAATACACCTGATTCAGAGGATCCTGTGAGGAGAAGAACGTCAGGCGCCTTTAAGATCATCAGCAAGTGCAAAGCAAGAAAGAAAAATGCTGAAAAGAAACGCGAAAGGGTACTGAAAGAAAAAGACCTTGAGATTCAGGAATACAAAAGGAAAAGTATAAAAAGAGGTACCGCTGTACGGTTGGAAATGAAGGTTAATAGCAGTAAAAATGAAGAGATACCGAACTCAATGCTAACAAGAATGTGTGATACTCCAGAATCTCGAACATTTGTTAAAAAGGCACTTTTCAGGGAAGTATTGAATAAACAATTAAAAGAGATCTATGCAGGTTTAAAAATGCAAAAAGAGAAAGATTTTTTTGGGAGATTTGTATCTGGTGCAATAGTAAAAAAATATAAGTTATGGAGGGTTCAAAATAGTGCTGTATCGTATAAGAGACTTCAGAAATCCAAAAATCACTCTCTGTTACTAATACTGCTGATGTATTTTTTTTACCAATGTTACAAATACTGCTGATATACTGTTGTGTATGTTTTTCAAAAAATTACATATTTTAAGAATGGCAAAGAAAAATAAAGAATTTGATTACTTAAACAAAAATACTAATTGTTTTTGTCCATAAAACATTCCCCTTGATGGTTACAACAGTCCCCTGTCACGGTTTTACGAAAAATCGTCTATAACTCAAAAACCAAGAGGAAAATGTGTGGGCTTTTTTAAGATATATATTTAATTTACTATTGCCCTTCATTTTATTAACAAACATTCTCAACATTTAATAAAATTACTTCAGGACAGTCTTGTATGGACGAATTTCCAAATAGCAGAGAAACACCCATAAACAAAACCCAGTAAATGCTTGTAATTTTAAAAATACTTTATCTAGTACTAAGATGGGTTAGGGAAGGGCGGTGCTCTTGTCCAGGATCAGAATTTTGTGCTGTGAAAAAGATGGATGAAAAGAGATTGCATGTAGCAGAGATGAGAATGTTGAGATGGATGTGCGGATATGAAAGTGATAAATGATTATATTAGAGGCAGTTTGAAGGTGGAGCCAGTGACAGAAAAGTTGAAAGGAAACGGTATGGTCACGTGATGAGGAGGGATGAAACGCATGTTACTAAATGAGTTATGAATATAAATGTGGATGGATGGAGAGGGAGGGAACGGCCAAAGAAAAGATGGTTGGACTGTGTGAGGAGTGATATGAAAGAAAAGGGAGTCAGAGATAGCGTGACGGGGGACAGGACGGTATGGAAGAAGAAAACGTGTTGCGCCGACCCCAAGTAACATGGGACAAGGGCAGGAAGATAATGATTGTCCGTGCTTCTCCACGCAGGTATTTGCCGAACGGATGGTAGAATCACGTAATCATGATCCAGCCCTAGTTGTCCCCCCGGCGACGCCCTGAGCCGAGGTTCGTATCCCACAGGGGATAGCTCTCAGCGTGGTCACTAAGGTTACGTTTTTATGCCTAGCTGGAGGCTCTAGTTTAGTCTCCACAGGGAAGTTCAGTTAAGCAGTACCCAGGGACATTGATTGAACTGCAAGATGCAACAAAAAAAAAACGGTGCTAGGATTCTAATATAGAATACGGCACTAGATTCGAAGTCAGTGTCATCGTTAGTACATAGGTAATCTACCGTTACAAGACCTGCATACCCTTCCCCTATATCCCTGTAATAACTGAAGATGAAACTTTTAAAACTTTTATCTACATCGGTTTCGTTATATTCGAATTACAAAATTGACAGCGGTTTCATTATGATACCCATAATGACATCGGGTTGCATTATGCGAATCGTCATGAATTCTAAAACACAAGCAAAGACATTCTGAACATACAGCCAGGTACCTATAATATTACTTCGAAATCAAGACAATGTAAATGATGTTTTTTAAAATGGAACAAGTTTAGAACAAAAGTATCGTATACTATTTGGCTGTTGCGGCTACAAGATCTTTGCCTTATACCTAATAAAGACTAAATACAAAAAAATGAAAAAAAGTGGACGCGGGATAAACAATAGTCAGTGTGTAGTTAACTTTCTATTAAAAATACTTATTTGTCTATATCTGTGTTTTATTCCTTCCTTCGTAGATAAAATCTTGTATGCAACTGTACGTTATTGGTATTTCAATAACTTGTGTCCACCTATTTCGGTACGCGCTACGCTTGTACCGAAAAATGGCACTCGTATTAAAAGACCGTCTATAACGTAACAGTTGCATAAATAGCTATTGTGTTAAAATTAACGAAGGGCATATTCTTCTGGCTATTGGACTAGATTAGTATAATCCCTTCTTATTCCGTGTTTATTAATACGGAAATTTGTTAGTACCAACCTAATGCTTGGAATAAAGTTATTCTTTCCTTAGTCCACGTTTATTAATAAGACGGTAGATGTGAAGATTTGGATCAGGAATTAAATTTCTTTTTTTTTTATAATTATTAACATGTAACCATAGACAATAAAATGCAATACTTCGTAGAAGCCTACAATAGTGAAGCGAAGTGCTCTTTAGCCCCGATATTCCGATGAATTAAAATTAAAAAATGAATCGAATTATGTATCAGAAAATAAAACTGTAAAAATTAAATATTTTCATTTATTATCATAAAATATAATAATCTAATTAATTGAAATTAATACGGTGCCTGTGATACAATGGTTTTCATTAGTACAGTTACCAACGATTCTAATTTTCCGTGTTTATTGGTAAAAATGTATTTACTTTTTGATCCTGTACATCTGTTTATTTCCTGAATAAACGATTATATTATATATATATATTAATTAGATGGGTATGTAAGTAAGGTTAAATATTAAAAAAGAAGTAAAATTTGCTATATAGATAGATAAAAGTAGACTATTCATTATTCATTTTAATTACACTTTTGTTTTGTAACTTATTACACTCGTAAGATATAAAAGGGCGGCGCCTCCTGCCGGGCGAGCACGGCCTCTGTGATAGCCTTGGGTCACACAATTTTCATCAAAATTTGGGAGCAAAAACCGTGATGAAATGCGTGATTCTAGCCTCACAGAGAGGCCGTGCTCGCCCGGCTGTTACAGGCATCTATAATTATGCTTAAAAGGGGACGCCATCGCCACCAACTGTATAACATTGTGTAACGTGTAAACACGAAAAAAAAAAAATTGATTGCTTTGATTTGGAAAGTTAAACAACAGTAAGAGTTCATTTTAAAACATAAAACGTATTCATTTAAACGCCTGGGAATGCTTATAATACAATACAAAGTATTGAGCAAAAATAAAATGCTAATGTGTTATTTCGAATAAAATTTCTACGAAAATAAAATCATGTTGTAAGAAATCGAATTGGTAACGCATTAGGACATCGCTAAATGATGAGTTCGTGAGCTGTCAAATTTAAAATTTAAAACTGGACAGAATATATGTGTGTAACGCAAAATAATTAGGGTGCACTGGGTCACAGATAATGTAATACTAGCATACAGATGCCTCATCCCATACAAAGAAACCGTGCCGACGTAACTAGCGTTTTTCGTCTGATTTAGATGGTTGTTTTTATAAGTACTTCGATCGCGTTCGCTTCCGTTCCACGGCTATAGATGGTGTTAGCAGCGACTTGCAAGTAAAAGTGTTTTCTCGGTTCATGACTATTTTTCTTTAAATACAGTGACGATTTGTTTTATAGTATTTTTTTGGAAAGTTTATGCAGTATACAAATTTAAACAATCGAGTGAAATGCCTCAGAAATTTTAAACCGCGCCATCTATTGGCATCAATTTTAAATGATCCGTTCAAATAATCTTTCAAATGTGAATTAAGTGTCGAATATCCCATAATTTTGTGCTTAGGAGAGTTGATAAAAAAAGAACATACAATTTTTATGTTCAAATAAAAATAATCTTACACACAATTTAATAAAACATCGGTGCATAGCCCGCCATCTAGTGAGGTTTATTTGAACCAAATTTTCCTTCTTAGCGCTGGGACCCCGTGACCGTGACTGTGTGTAGAATTATGTATCTATCACATTCACGAGATCAAGAAAAAATTGCGCAAAGCTGCTGCTGTTAGGGGCCGTCCATTAACCACGTGATGGATTTTTTGCGTGCTGCTTCATACATTTCCATAGTTCACAGAACGGGCGGAAAAAAATTCGCGCGAATAAAAATCGCAGTGCTATGCCTATAACATTTCCCGCCCCCACCCAACGTCACGTGTAATTTTAGTACCTACAAAGAATCACATTTTTTTTGAATATTATCTTTAAATATAATCTAATATTATATATAAAATCTTTAAATATAAAGTATAATCTAATTTTATTCTGAAATTAAGGACCATGACAAAAATGTGTAGACAGAAAGGTTGCAGGTTGTTTTTGACGTGCATACAAATAATATTACACGCGCAATAACACTTTTCGGTCTAGAAATCGCGCGATTGACGAAAAAATAAATACACGTGATATTTCATGATTTCAGTTTCCCCCCCCTCCCCCCCCCTCAAGACTCACGTGATTAATGGACGGTCCCTTATAACTTAATTTTAATCAGTCATTATCACATTTCCAGTTCCAAAAGTCTACGTATGCAACATTTTTGCTCTGCCTTATAAAGAAAATCAATTAAGTCTATAATGGTACCGATACTGATCTTTATTCCCACATAGATAGAGCTTCAAGTGGTTCCAACGTTATTATAACCATCAAATTGGCTGTTAATTTAATAATAATCTACTTTTTGCGTGCTTCGATCACCATGCATATAAGAGATGGCCATTAACAACCTTCTTCTGACCACAAGTAATTTTTATGCCAATACTAGCTGTTCCCCGTGATTTCGTCCGCGTAAACTCGTTTGAATCGGATTTTGTTCACAATTTTAGGGTATTTTTTTGCGCGGCACTTTATAAAATTACGTAACTGGCAGTGAAAGTCACGCCAAAATCGGTCCAGTCGTTTCGGAGATTAGCCGGACTAAACAGATATTTAAAAAAATGTTTTTAGTTGGTATATAATTAAGGCGGTACCCCGAGCAAAACGCCGCGCTAGCCGTTTTTCGTGCAGTTTTTAGGAGCTATCTACTCGTTATTTAAAATGAAATATCAACTAATAAAAATACATTAAATTTCTACATATTATTGATTCCAAAATTGTAGATTTCTTATTTTTTTTAATGTATATGTTTCACTAATCCCCTTCCAACAAAACCATAAAAATGAGAAATAATTATTGATAGCATGCATCTCCTCGTAAAGTGTTCATTAATATTTTTTGTACTAACACTAATGGATAGACAATTTGATAACAAACATTTTGGTAGATTTATTTTTTGCAAAAGACCAATATTCGATTTTATAAAGATTTTATTCTAAAATCTTGGCGTATTCACTACTGTAATTCATGCGCCACCAGTGCCGCTAGGCCAATAGGAATGCTGAAATCTCACGCTGATTTTTTGGTCAGGGTACGGCTTTAAGTACTGTGTAAACTATCATGCACATAGTAATAAATAATAGTTTAAAAAATACGCTTTAAAGAAAACCAAACTAAAAAGTAGAAAATAATTTTAATACATTTAAATTAAGAATAGTGTGATTAACAAAAAAAAATATTGTAAAAATGCGTGGTTAAAAGATTCTGGACTTCCCGCGCAGGAGACACGAGAAATAAGCAAAAAATAAAACAATAATAAAAATTAAACCCCGTGCGGGACCAAAAAGGCTTCTATCTAAGCCCTCGAGGCTCTTTATATGTTAGGATTATGATAAAAGTAATTGACTACATCGTTATGCATGTTCGATAGTCAATAAACTACTGTAAGAATGCATTCAACCTTGAAATTCTGTTGGGAAACAAGTTATACAGCTTGCATAACTCGTTGTATACAGGTTGTATGCGAAAATGGAGTTGATCGATTAACCATTTTTGGATTTTCAAGTTTGAAACCATAATCAAGTTCCTTAAGGCTCGTTTATGCAAAGTAGTAACTTTTGCAAGCTTTATCGCTCGCGTAAATGTCGAAATAGTACATTGTGTATTAAGGGCGGTAAGTAAGGAATTACGATCGAGGCTCTAGTAGAAGCCCGAAGTCGAAGACTGATTGCTTTCTGAGTCGAGGTTCGTAATTCCCGTACCGCCCGTGATACATACAATGTTTTTCATCACATTTGCGAGTAATAATTATGAATTATAGCTTTAATACACAAGTCAGCACAGCTGTTTTTACGAAATATGTGAACTTTTTTTAAGCGGTTGGCGAATTTTTGCCCACACCACAGATTATTCAGTGTTTCGTTCAGTAACTTTAAGGGCAAATACTTACGTAGGTATACAGCCATGACGGAGTGTACAAAGAATTAAATAATTTCGACGTTTTCATACTATAACTATTAAAATCGATTAATTAGAACATTAGTTGAGTATTTAAGTAAAATGTAGCGAGATTGAAAAGAAATTCCTGTTTATATAACATTTTAAGACAATTTTTCAATTGCGTGTAAACTCCTTGCTTGAACTTGCCTCCTTGCTTGTGTGCTGTGCCATAAATTAAAAAAATATTACTTACCGCCCTAGGGTTTCATGACAAAAAGAAAGCCCGAGGGTTTTATATGGGGCATTACGGCCAAGTTTACCTGTATGTTTAGATACTTTTTACGTGCAAGTGTGATGAAAATAATTTTACGGGTACGTACTACCGAGATAAAAAAAAAACCTAAACCAGGTTATGAGACAGGGGTCACCAAATGGCGGACCGCGGTACGGATCCGGTCCGCCGAACAATTTTGTGTGACCTTAAGTAAATAGTACAATATTTTTTACTTATGTTTCTTGTGTAATTTAATAACGTATCCCGTGCTTTGTCTTTGTCGCCGTCGATCCGACAACGGACCGGCGGGGAGCGCGAGACCGTCAGTCGTCGCGGTGGAATAATACGTTTTGGAGTAGACTTACCGAGGAACATTTAATGACAATAGCCTGCAACAACTTCAGTCAAAACTTCGGACGGATAGTTCAAGGTAAAACCTACATTATGCACATCAGTATCATAAAAACCGGTCAAGTGCGAGTCGGACTCGCAAACGAATGATCCGTACCATTATCGCAAAAAAATCACTTGTGTTGTATGGGAGCCCCACTTAAATATTTGTTTATTCTGTTTTTAGTATTTGTTGTTATAGCGCAACAGAAATACATCACCTGTGAAAATTTCAATTGTCTAGCTATCACGGTTCATGAGATACAGCCTGGTGACAGACAGACAGACTGACGGGCAGTGGAGTCTTATTAATAGGGTCCCGTTTTTACCCTTTGGGTACGAACTATTTTTTTTTTTTAAATATCAGTATTCAGGTTTCCTTGATGGCTTTATACCACTGACCTCTATCATACTAGTACGCTGGACTACATATTATCGATGACAAAATGAAGACATTTGATTTTCGCTATTTTGGCGCTGATAGCAACGTGACTTAACGTGAGAGTACATGGAACTAATATTAGAGATGGGACACAGCTTTCGTTAAAAAAATACTTTTATGGGCTTTATCGATCGTGAGAATAATTAAATACGTAAGAGAAAAAAACATCCCAGTTATTTTTATTATGATTCATTTTATGTTCTCACAGATAGACAATCAATGCGCGCAGATGAACTTTTTCTTACTCTTTGAAATTTACACAAACAGGCCGCCCTCCCGCCTCCGCGGTGACGCAACGTCACGAGATACAATAAATTGATAAAATATAATTAAATTAAGCGTGTTTTCAACTTACTGTTGAAAACTCATTTCTTGACTTTTATTTATATTTCTCGAGTTGTTTGAACAGTATCTCAATACACACGAAGGCATTTTATAAGAAACAAAACTAAGTACTCAAACGTGTCACGTTGCAGCGAGCGCTTGCCACAGACTAAGTGAGTTGGGGTACGCGCGCTCTAACGCGTGTTACAAACAATTGAGTTGAGGAGTCTCCTCTAGTACGTCGTAGTTTATTTAACTCAATGCTCAGAAACGTGGTGATTGGTACAAGAGTGAGGCCTGTGCTCAGCGGTTGGCGAAGTCAGGCTGTGGATGAACATGATGATGATTCCAGAATTTAGTATTACAAATCAAATCAAATCTTTTTATTGTGGGCATATGTTATACAGGCAGATGTTAGGTAAATTTCAGTTCCATTATGTCCTGCCTAGCAGGCATACAATAATTAAGTCAACATGCAAAATAATCATAGATATCACATATAAACCAAATCTTACAAAATACGAATTAGGTGCATGGTGACAGATTGTAGTAGATACTAATTATGTATTAAGAAAATCTTGGATCGTGTAGTAGGCTTTGTCAATTAAAAAATTACGTAATTTATATTTGAATAGTGACAGTTCCTTAGTGTTTAAAATGTCCACAGGTATCCTATTGTAAATTTTAGATGCCATCCCGAAAAGACTTTTGCTCAGAAGAGCAGTTCTATGTGGTATACTAGATATTTTAAGTATATATCTTTTTGATTTTAGTTCACCGAATAGATTTTTATTAATTTTAACAAATACCGCAACTTCATAGATGTAAGCTGATGGAAAGGTTAGAATTTTAAACTTTTTAAAATATGGTTCGCATGATTCAGGAACAAAGATACCAGCAATTGCGCGAACGCATCTTTTACACATTGCTTTTGAACATATTATTACTGATTATTAGGCATTCATATAACATTCATCACCAATACCAATATTAGATATTTAGTTCCAACATACTACGAGAAGTCAATACAGTAGATGACTGAAGGCCTTGCCAAGTCTACTATTTTTATATTAGTGTAATTTAAAAATATCACTAATACTGATATATTAGTTACAATATTATAATATTTCCAGGCGAATATATTAGTATTACCTAATTTTGAGAAATATCGGTATTAACCTATCTCTAAATGTGTCAATTTTAGTTCCTAATACGCTCGAGCGGGGCGCTTTGAATCAGCACAAAAATCAACTGTCATTTCATGTAGTATGTTTAGTCCAGCGTACTTGTATGATAGAGGTCAGTGCTTTATACCTAACGGACCGCGACGGTCTTCTTATTTTAGAAAACGGACCCCAAATGAAAATAATTGGTGACCCCTGTATAGCCTATCCGTGTTGCACATCTAAAACAAGGTTCCTACTATGACGTCCTAGTAATATGTTTCTAGTGTGAGCGAGAGACGGAGCTATAAAGGACGAATAAATAGCACTTTTCCTTTTTCACAGCGGCATCATGATAAGCCCTGATCAGCCAATGACGGAGGATAGGATCAGGAAGTAGGATTACTTTAATTATTAATAGTGGTCGTGGCTAAATAAAAACAGCCGCATGGGACAATCTTCAAGGTTAAACAACGCTTGACGAGGTCGGTCCGTAGATGGGTGACTATTTCAAGATAGCGAGACTCCTCCGTGCCTCGGGAAGCACGTTAAGCCGTTGGTCCCGGCTGTTATTTGAAGATCTTCGACAGTCGTTACGGGTTGTCAGAAGCTTGAGATCTGACACCAGTCTAGCCAAGGGGTATCGTGTTACCCAGTTACTGGGTTGTAGAGGTCAGATAGGCAGTCGCTCCGTGTAAAACACTGGTACTCAGCTAAATCCGGTTAGACTGGAAGCCGACCGCAACATAATTGGGAAAAGGCTTGGCAGATTGATTGAATAGTGGTCGTGGTGTCCAATCCGGTAATGTATGAATGACTGACCGAAAATTGCCAAACTTCAATCTTTATGTCCAAAAATAAATTTGCAACCAATGCTAATCAAATAAACAGATTCGTTATACTCACAAAACAATTGAAAAAAGTGTTCCGCACTCACACTTTTCATTCATCTGACATTTCACTACAAGTCGAAAGGGATGGCTTGATAAAACCAACAAGAAAAAAAGAGACAGCTAGTGTTTGTCACTTGCGTGTGAATGTTAACAAACATTATTCTGACCACCAATGTTGTTATCTTTTTCTAACCTCCAAATATCAGAATATTAGGAAAAAAATGCAATAAATTAGTAAATTGAGGCGTATTGCGTACTTACATATGGTATGAGATCCCTTCTGTTTTATGTACTTTGGTATCATAATTGGTACAATTTCTAAATACACACGCTGGCATTTTTTTATTTTAACAAAGCGTATCGCTCTTCGCCATGCGTGACTTAAACTAAAGACTAAAGTTCACAATTGTGACCTATTCGAGTCTACACTATGCGAACGCTCATAACATATCTGTTTATTTGAATATCATTGTTTGCAACAATCTCTTTTAAGTTTAGACAAAAAAAAATGACACAAGTAAATAGGTACATTCAAATTAAAAAAATAAACGAAAACATCTTATTCATGTTTGTTTACATTTGTTTTATTCGAATAAAGTTATTTTGGTTTAAACTAATTTTGGTGCGGAATTCCTCGTTTAAAATTTTGAGGTCGACTACCGCGTAAGCAGTAAAAAGAATTTATTGCAGTTCTGTGTTGCCAAAATATTCTGTTGACAGAAAAAGAATAATTTATTACTTTGAGGTTACATTTTATTTTGGCGCCACATGCGTGGTATGCGTGCACATAACGTGTACACCGTGTCAACAAAGCGACACAAACACACGTGCTTGCGAATCGCCCAGTATTGTTTTTTATCCGATTGCCCCAGAAGGATGGGTAATGATTTTAATATGAAATGCTCTACGAAAAATTTTAGGTTATATATCCACGAAACCCATAGCCCAATGTGTTTTGTCTCCTTGGGTGCTCTTTCGTAGTGACTAGTGCATACAGGGATAATCGCCGGTTGGTGTCACATTTCATCCTACATGCCTGACAAGGCCTCTGCGAGTTGGTTTCGGCCTCTGGTATGCCTTTCAAAGGTCCGGGATCTATCTATAACCGGGAGAGTTATAAAGTAAACAAAGGAAATAAAAATGTCTAAAAATTCATTAAAGACCACCTGCCACACGACCGATACACGGGTGCTAAGTCCTGCCAGTGCTGCATAAATGGCCCGTCCAACCTGTTGGCAACGACGGCGGTCGCCCTCTTGGGCATGCTAGCAAAACAGTCAACGCAGACGATCGCGAACATTTCCGATGCGCTGCACCTGCAGAAGCGAGGCAGCCGCAGCAGCGCCCTCAGCGAGTTTTTATACTGAACGCGGAGATCGCTTTAGGATTTCTGCAAATATGACAACCACAGACAACTTGTATAAAAAGATGTGCAGTAGGCTCGAAACTTTACTTCCTTGGAGCTACGAGCCGACAGCGCCCTCCTTTCTCGCCTTCAAGTCGGACGGACGTCACAATTATGGTCCAGACATTTAAAAATATGAACCTGTACCACGGGGTCTCATTGCTAATAAAGAAAATTTGGTTCAAATAAATCTCACTAGATGGCGCGACATGTACACACAATTCAATAGAATTATGTAAAATTATCATTTTCTGAAATTGAACATAAAAATTGTATGTTCTTGTTTAATCGACTCTCCTAAGTACAAAATTATGGAATATTGGGCTCTTAATTCACATTTAAAAGATTATTTGAACGTATCATTTAAAATTGATGCCAATAGATGGCGCATTTTTAAATTTCTGTGGCATTCCACACGATTATTAAAATTTGCATTGTAACACATTTTGGTGCAAAAAATCTTTAAAAACGTGCAAAAAAATACTATAAAACGAACCTTCATTGTATTTAAAGAAAACAATATTCTCGAACCTAGTAAACCATTTTACTTGCAAATCGCTGCTAACACCATCTATTGCCGTGAAACGGGATCGAACGCGATTGATGTACTTACAAAAATAACAAGATTAATCAGATGAAAAACGCCAGTTACGTCGGCACGGTTTCTTTGTATGGGATGAGGCATCTGTATGCTAGTATTATATTATCTGTGCCTGTACTAAGAGCACCTCGCAAAGTCTTAGGAACCTCAGTCGAACACTTGTTACCCGAATTGAAGACCATAAGCTCGCTCTTTTTAACCCCCGACGGAAAAAGAGAGGTGTTATAAGTTTGAGGTGTGTTCTGTGTATCTGTGTGTCTGTCTGTGGCTTCATAGCGCCTCAACGGATGAACCGATATTGTTTTTTTTTTTTGAAATGTGATTGTGTCGAGAGTGTTCTTAGCTATGTATGAATAAAATCGGTTCAGCCGTTCAAAAGTTATGGGCGTTTTACTGTTTGAATGACGTTTTACGTTTTAATGTGTTTTCGCAAGATAAATGTGTCGGGGGGTTTTGAAATTTTACTTGTTCACGTTATGTTTTAGTCCTTGTCTATGAGCGTACGTTTCGCAGATTGCTTATGAGCTCCCTGATTCCTCCTATTGACGCGCTCAGCGGCACCATGTCATCAGCATAGCTGTTGTTGTTAAAGCAAACATCATTGACGTGGCTGCTGAGCTCGGCAACTTGCCTATCGAATAACTTTTTCCACAGCATTTTGATATGAAACCAGGTTAAACACCCTGGACAGATCGAGGAAACAGGCGGAAACAGGCGGAATCTGTGTAATATCTGACAGCAAGCTTTAGACTCAGTATAGCACTGTCTGAGGACAGTTTGGTCCTGAACCCAAACTGGTTATTGTCTAGAAGTCTGTTTTTACCGGACTACGGCGAAGCCAAAAGGAAGGGTCATGATTTTAGCAGTCTATGTATGTATGTTTGTATTAACGTATGTTCCTCCGTAGCGCCTAAACTATTTATCCGATTTTGATGAATAAGGTGTCAATCGAATCGTTATTATGGCCTTGGTAACATAGGCTAAAAAAAACCGTAGTTGGGTCACAGTTTTTAAACTTTTTTGGTTTTTCAATCAGTCAACCCTCAAACGGCTCGAAAGAATGAATTTTTTCAGTTAATACGTTGTGGTTCCGGTAGTAAGTACCATAGGATTTTTTTATTTTGCAGTTCGCACGCATAAATGTGGAAAATTGATCCGCTGCTGTCAAAAACGATTAAATAAAAAATCCATTTCATGAAGGCAAGTATACAAAACACGAGTTACATAACAATTTGTTATTCTGCCACACAACTTGTATGAATCAGTTGGATAATTAGGTATTTAATGGTGTTTCGAATCGTCTACATAGGCTCTGACGCACAAAAGTTGAGGACTATCTAACATGCATGTTTATTGTTTAGTCCACAACAGAAAAACAAGATGCAATTTCTTGTACATAATGCACCACAAGTTACACAATCCTGGAAAAAGTGTTCAGATATTTCGTAAACCAACATTTTGAAGATATGCCCTTTATGTTTATGAACAGGGTGTAGGACCAAGAAATTGTTGATTTTGGTCCACCATTCCCAACATAACTGCTGATAGGCAGGTGCTTTATAGATCCCGAAATTCAGGGCTTAAGGTTGCCCTAGTCAATCATTCTTCCATACAAACGTAGTCTGGTGATTACTCCACTGTTTGACTGTGTACGTTCAAAATAAAAAAATATATCAATTTGTCTCATCATTATCTAGCCCTGTATGGAAACAAAAAAAGTAAAGTTCCATATTTCAACGCTAATTTTAACACATCTTTGGGCGAAAATAAATACCATAAGAAGAAAGAAAATTGCAAAACAGTCACCATACAGGGATAGATTAGTAGTTCAACAATGCAAATAATTTTATTTTAAACAGATACATTTAGTCATTTTTTCATGATCCATACTCCCAAAGGTCTGTATATAAAATTTCGCGCTTTTAGTTTTCGTCCTAAATCATCATCCATTTCGCTACCGATTTGCAAAAGTGCTAATTCGTACGAGAACTAGCTTCTTACTGCTCATCACCAGCATCTATCTCTTTCGCACGTGTTGTCGGATGAGATAGCAGGCATTTTAACCACGCGCACAGAATAGTTCGTGCCGTCTACTAGGGCAACCTTAACTACAAAAGTGTAGAAGTTCTGCAGTTTTTTCTTTAGAGTTGCTTTATTTCTCTGGTCCTGCCTGTTTCTAAATATGGGCATGGGTCCGTTAGGGATGATATATTCTTCACGGTTATCCTGTATAGCTCGATCTCATTCCCAAAACAAAGATACCAGGACTGAGCCGATATAAACGGGCATCGATAAAACCTTGGCCTCCAAATAAGGTCAGAGGCCTGGCGTAAACAAAATCACACAAGATGCACTAAGTATTGCGTATATGCACTGACGTACAGATAAATGAATATATAACTAAGCATTATAGAGATAAGGTTGTTAACTAATAGTCTGACATAATGGAGATATTACTTTATAATTGGCATGTAAAGAAAAATATTTACTTACAAAGCTTATTTATTTAGACAGTTATGGTTTATTGATTGATTTAGATTATGAATTTATTGACTTATGGGTTCTTCCGTAAATAATCAATGCAATTTAAGACCCCTTACGCACTAGCGGTTGGCCGCCTAGGCGGTTTATTTGAAGGGCCAGCCGCCTGACGCGGTTAGAATAGCGATCAACCGCTATTCCAACCACGTCACGCTGTTGGACCGCTCATGTACGTACGCAGAGCGGAACCCTCGACTCTAAGACTTATGATTAATTTAAAATTGTGCTGATTATAGAAACTCAGAAACAGTTACAAGTTAGTTTATTTTACAACAAATAGTGTTTTTAGTACGTAGTGAGCTCCACTCCTACATCTTTGTAGTACAAAATCGAAATCCAAATAATTTGGGCAGCACAAAGTGAGGACTAAATAATAAGTTTGGTGGTGTGCAAATACCCAGGGTCGAGTGTCCCGCTCTTCGTACATACATACATCAACGGCGGCTCGCCACAAACTGACTGAACCGCCCATGAAACGTCAGTGCGTATAACATGGCGGCCAGCCGCGAAGCGGTTAAGTGCGATATCAAGCGGTTGTATCTTAAATGCAACCGCTAGGTATCGTACGTAAAATAGAATACCGGCAAGCCGCACGCTTAGCCGCCCTCGCGGTTAACCTCTAGTGTGTAAGGGCGCTAAGGCTGTATCGTTCTACTTTCGCATATATATTTACTGAATTAAAGACTATTTAAGATGTTTTGGTACATTCCTAACTTACAAGAGGATATCCTAGTTGCAATCAGCACCTAAGCCCACCATCACGCTCTAAGAGACAGGATATAATTAACTTCTTGGAAAATAGTGTTTGGTAAAAGAAAGTCGTAAGGAAAATCATCGAGGCCGTCTTAGACTCTAGAATTGTTTTTTTTTTTATTTACAGCATATTGTCACCTAGCACCCAGATAAGTGTCACAATCAATCAACAAATTAAAATGGCCGCCCGATAATACCAAGATGTGCCCTATATTGCTCGCTCAGATACCGGTAGGTCCGGAGCATAAAGTCACGGAGAATCACCGGCGTTAGATAAATTTATTGTTATGATCACGATAACCTAAAATTATCGTCTCGAGACTGTCTGGCCAAAAGGAGTCCTGAACTGATATAATGAGCTGTAAGTGATAGCTATAAGGGCTCGTTTTGCAATGCAGGTAGGCATGTGTGGACTAGTCTTTCGTCGTATACGACTGACTTAGATTAGACAGGTTCACGAGATCGTTCACATAATGGTGATCCGTCTAGCCTAGTGATGGGCAAAGTACGGCCCGCGGGCCAGCCCCGGCCCGCGAAAGCATTTTATCCGGCCCGCGGACGGTCCTTCGACATGAATTGTATATGGCCCGCGATAATTATATTTTGACGGTCCAGAAGTATAAAGTAGATTCTACTTAGAAGAATGTTTTAAAGACTACTTTTTCGACCATGAAATTGCGGCAATACGCAATCAGAAATCGTCTTGTCTTCGCGCTGCTGAAAGTTACTACATCACAGCTCGAACTGCATTCAAAAATATTATTCCAAATCAAAAGCAATTTCATATGTCTCACCTACCATGGCAGGGCCTTCGAATAAAAGTTATATTGTAATTTTTAACATTTGTGCAAGTGTGTAATGTTTTTATATGATTAAAAGTTTAAACTCTAAATGCATTTTTTTCTATAATTCTGGACCTCCTCTAAAATATCTTAAACTTTCTGGCCCCCAATTAAGAAAGTTTGCCCACCACTGGTCTAGCCTATACCTGATCTTTGAACCCTTCTAGTTTAAAACCGCACCTAAAATTACCTAAAAAGGTGTTCAGTACTGTTGGCTTGGCAGGCTTTTTGGGCTAAAAAACACCTATTTCAAGTAAGATATTTATGGATTTAGATCTTTAAGCGTTGCAACACAAGCAAAGATAGAGATTCTAGACAAACATTAAATCCTTGAAAAAAAACGTAAAGCTAAACCATTCTCAAATGATATTTTGATTTAGAACAAATGACACAATAAATCAAGGTCAATCTTGCTAGTGTCATCTTTAAAGGCTGAATGTCTTACTTCTCGATTTGGTTCCTGTTATCTGTACACGTTTTTATCTAACGGATTGAGCAACACGGAAGCGGTTACAAATCATCTCCATATCACGTGCATCGCACTCGAGGTGGAACTGTGTATTTGTGATAAACTTTCAACTGTCTCGGTAAATAAAATAATGACTTATATTTTTAGGACTAGTCCCTACTACTTTATATTTTAACAAGCCAAACCTTATCTACTACGGGAAATAGCCAGAATAGGTTTTTTCCACTTAACTGACGCTGGACGCTAGGAGCAGATAAATGATGATCATGGCTTGTGTGAAAGATTGTTATAGCTAGGCAAAATCTATACCAATATTATAAAGAGGAAAGATTTTTTTGTTTGTTTGTTTTTTTTTGTACCGAATAGGCTCCAAAACTAAAGGACCGATTTCAAAAATTCTTTCACCGTTGGAAAGCTACTCTATCCCCGGGTGACATAGGCTATTTTTTATCCCTGTATTCCCACGGGAACGGGAACTACGCGGGTCAAACCGCGAGGCGTCCTCTAGTAATATATGAAAGTAAAAAATCTATTAACAAAAAATTTGACCGCCGAAATAACGAACTGAAACGCAAAAAAAAAAATTTGGTTGATTGTTTGTTTAGCCCCGTCTTAAAATGTTTTTTTTTTTGCTTTTCAGTTCGTTATTTCGACAGTTATTCTTTTCCTTCTTTTTCAGTTTACTTAATTTCAACAGAATCGGTTCACAATTAAAAATTCAGTGGACAAATCATCAATTTTTTTTTCTACCTTTAGGGGTGCATTTGGTTTTCTAATTTAAATAGGACCGACTTATTTGAGGTATACTCTTTCCAATATAAAAAGAATTTTAGACATCGGACCACTCTATAAAAAGTTACGCGTGGTCATACTTAGACAATAAAATAAACATGTCAATTTGAGAACTTCCTCCTTTTTTGTCGTCGGTTAATAAATTCGGATAAGGACAGGAGGACGATGATGAACTGACGGTATAAATGTTTCTGAAGAAGAATCTGAAGTTGTAGAACATAGCACGAAAATTATCTGCTTAAGTTCACTTACTAAATCTCACCTTATTTATTTTTGAGAAGCTCGTGCTTGACCACTATCGCACCAAATAATAAACGATGATGTGGTCGACGGTATAACACGCTTGCCTTGAAGTAAACTATTCACTCTTGACTTAAAAAATCTCCAGGTTGCCAGACACAGACTCTGGCAGTGACAAGGCAGGGCATTCCACTCCTTAGCTGTACGCTTAACGAAAGTACGTATTGCCAGAACGTTTAGTGCGCATTGGTGGGAGCTCCACCATGTACTGATGGATTTAGAGGAAATAACACTAAAATCGAACTCAAAACTGTGAAACCAGTATTGTATTTTTCTACCCCTGGTGCAAATTCTTATTTCCCCGTACTAATTTCATTAAAACGCAAGGTTGAAAACTAGATCGATAGCCTCGAGCCATCAAGCAGGTGTTCCACGAACACACAGATTTCGTGGAAACTGTTCTACCTCATATCGTCGATACGATGCGATGAATAACTAACAGTAATATCGGTCGTTGGTAAATATTTCAGGGCCTGATTGCTGTTGGACCAATCGATCCAACTGCGAGGTTGAATAACTAACAGTATTATCGGTCGTTGGTAAATATATCAGGGCCTGATTGCTGTTGGACCAATCGATCCAACTACGAGGTTGAATAACTAACAGTATTATCGGTCGTTGGTAAATATTTCAGGGCCTGATTGCTGTTGGACCAATCGATCCAACTGCGAGATTGAATAACTAACAGTATTATCGGTCGTTGGTAAATATTTCAGGGCCTGATTGCTGTTGGACCAATCGATCCAACTGCGAGGTTGAATAACAAATCAAATTCTAGCAAAGGCTACCAGAAAATATGCTTAGCGCACGTATAAGTCCATTCTCGACCAGTTGAACATCAAAACCAGACTGTCCACGTTCTGATACCAACGAGTCCTAAATTACTTTGGTCACATCGGCCAGAGACAGCCAGACAACTTGGAAAAACTGCTTGTAGTGCGAAAGATGGATGGAAAAAGACCACGCAGACGTGCACCTAATCGCTGTTCTGACCAGATCAGAACCATTACAGGACTCACGGTGATCATTGCTCTAAGAAGAGCTGAAGACAAGGCTTGGAGGCAGCTCGTCGTTGACTCCGTCGAAGCTTTTCAAGACGGGCACGACCTTCAGAAATGAAGACAACGAATAAGAAGAGACCTGCCATAACTGTAATACAGCGTGAATCAACTGTAAGAGCCACAAGTAAAGCGCTGAGGCAATAAAGGTCGAAAAGTCCTAGAGAAAGAATCCATTTGTCTTAGATCCTATAACGAAAATAATCAGAAGAAAATATTGAGGGGAGTGGCAAAAAGTTCATCATATATAGTTTCCATTACCTCCATATCAACCAAGAGACAGAACGGAGTGGAGGTTCTTTATCTATTTGTGCAGCAATCCCAGTGCCCAGCATTTAAAGCTCAAATACCCCTGAGTAGCTGATTTTAAAAAAAACTTTTTGCAAAAAAATACTACCGACTTCCAAATACAAAACTACAAAGTGAAAAATAACTAAATTTTTTGAAGTCGGTGTCTTTCGTGAGTACCATTTTTTAGCGTTATGGACACCGACTTCAAAAAATTTAGTTATTTTTCACTTTGTAGTTTTGTATTTGGAAGTCGGTAGTTTTTTTTTGAAAAAGTTTTTTTATTTTTCACTTTTTAGTTGTACGTACCTAATAGGCAAGTTAGTAAGGGAACTGTTTCGCCAGAATAGATTTCATGAAACTTGAACATAACCGGTGAAATGAGAGATTGCAGCAATCCCGAGAGATTTGCCGTTATTTATTGAAGAGTTCTGTTGTATATCTCCGAAGTTCTTCATCACATCTTCACCAAATTAAAATGGGACCAATTTCGGAACATACTTTTTCAAACAAAAAAAGAATTTTCAAAATCGGTCCACAATTGACGGAGTAATCGGTGAACATACAAAAAAAAAACTTTGAAGTCGAACATAGAACCTCCTCCTTTTTGGGAAGTCGGTTAAAAATGAAAATCACAACTAAACTACTAGTCGTAATTTTTTGGAAAAATATTTTACATTAGACCATTTTCTTAATAATTTGATCGAAGAAAATGTTGAATGTTAATTCGTATAATTTAGTGTAATTAATTTGTAAAGTTATGTCTATCACGGACAAAAAATCGACAGTCGCACAAAATAGTATTTTAATGAAATTTTCACCATCTCAAAGACAATTTAATTATCTACATTTTGATTAAAAGGATTTTTTTTAGGTCATAGAATAATAAGGATAGTACGAAAAACTACAGAATTTTGGATCGCGCGGGTGTGAAACGAGTACCTACGCGTTTTGTTCCCTCAAGGTAGTTGGCGACGGTTGTCGTTTTCTTGTCCGTATGAGACATAACTTTACAAATTAATTACGCTATGTTATACGAATAAACCTCAAAATTTTCGTAGATCAAATTATTAAGAAAATGGTAACATATATTTTTTCAATTTTTTTAAAAATTACGACTAGCGGTTTAGACGTGATTATCATTTTAAAATCAGCTACTGAGGGGTATCTGCGCCTTAAGCCCGTTAGTCGATCCCGTCCTGCAATATCGAAGGTAAATGTAATCAGGTTGAAAGCCTTCAGTGCTCTAAGCCTAATATCTAATTGGTGTCACCAGTAAGTAACAGCTATAACAAACGAATTCAGACAAACAGGTAAAGCTGAAGATGATGGAAAAGCATTTACTAAGCTACCTTCCAGCCTTCTATATAAATATTTTGTGTATCTATTTGCAAAGCAATCAACTGTACCTTCTAGGTTGCCTGGAAGAGACATTGAGGTAATAATGTACTGTACATATTATCTCAATGGGAAGAGATCGCGGATCGCGATAAGGCCGCCTGTTATATGTTTGTTTTGTTATAAGATGACTTTTTGATTAATTTTTATCTTGGTGTACATTAAAGTAGTCAGAGAGTGACGTAAGTCATCTTTTGACAAACATCTTTTTTAACCGACGAAGAAAAAGGTGAAAGTTCTCAATTCGGCATGTATATTTTTTGTTTACCCCGCATACCTATCTTTTTGTAAAGTTATCCGACACTACAAAGAATATTATAAATAATATAATTAATAATATTGTAATTTAC
Organism: Orthosia cruda; assembly: GCA_964057195.1. NCBI lineage: Eukaryota > Metazoa > Arthropoda > Insecta > Lepidoptera > Noctuidae > Orthosia > Orthosia cruda. The sequence continues at coordinate 16,574,337 of OZ059841.1, read as the reverse complement.
TTAAAGATGGTCTCATTTAATAATTAAAAAAATATAAGATCCACCCCTACAGGTAGAAAAAGGATGAATTGATAATTTTCCCAATGAATTTTCAATTGTGAACCGATTCTATTGAAATTAAGTAAACAGAAAAGCGGAAAAATAAATTTGACAACAAATCAGCGATTCCACGCTTCAGGTAATTAATTTGCATGTTTGGCGCCAACTCAAAATGCTAGACTAAAAGTTTTCATTTTCATTTTTGCTTTTCAGTTCGTTATTTTGTTGGTAATTTTTTTTGTCCCCAGAAAATCATTTGGCCACAAATCAGAATCAAGAATCAGACGTTACTGACAATGCAATGCCAAAAAGGCAAATGATTCAGCCACTTGTAGGTACCTACAAGTGGCTCCAGATTTCACTCGAGCCCCCAAAAAATAAACAGTTCAACCTTCACGCTTCACCTTTCAAGTGTTATGAAATTGATAGATAACGCACGCACGTACACAAAAATAATACGATTAACGGTTACGATATACGATTGTTTAGTTACGGTTCGATGGTGACTGTGGTGAGAGACAGTGGGACGAAAACAGTATCAAATGATAAATCGGCAGGCTTATTACGTATCTTGCAAGAGCTAAACGATAGCAGTTTTTGCGCAATAATTGCTCTTCAATACTTACAGAAATATTAGAGATATTGACGGTTTTTTTTTAAATAAGTGTAGGTTTTTGACAAGCAGCGTGCGATTGTGTAGGACCTGTCATACCTAAACTGTAGGTAATTCCGACTTTTATGACACAAAGCGTATGATCGCGCGATGATTGCTGATTGCTGTTTCTTACGTTATATGCCTCCGGCCTTGTATAAATAAAATAAAAATGGTTGCCAAATTCAGAATGGACACACCCAAACTAAAATAAATGGTGGTAAAAGCAGCTTATCAGTTATTTAGCATCATTTCTAGCTAGGACTAGTTTTTGCCCGCGACTTCGCTCCTGCAGGCTATTTCATAGCGACCTAAGCATAAAAAGATGCGAGTCTAGACAAACAATGTTAGTTAAAAATAACATCGACATTTTTTATTGATCTAATAGAAAAAAAAAACTATTTTACAAAAAAAAATACTACCAACTTCCAAATAAAAAAAAACTACAAAGTGAAAAATAACTTTCTTTTTGGAAGTCAGTGTCCATAACGCAAAAAAATGGTACCTATAACGTAAGACACCGACTAACTAACATTGTTTGTCTCTAGACTTGCAACCTTTTACGCTTCATGCATCGAAACTTTTTAAAGTCGAGCTTTTTATATCGATATCCTTTACCATATTAAAGCGTAGCTATAAGTACGCATGGACTGATGCACCTGTCTTCAGAAGGTACACTTTTTACCCGACTGCCGAAGGAGAGTAATGTGTCTATCAGTCTATGTATGTAAGTATGTATGTTTGTTCCTATGTGGCGTTCCAGAGACCAAACGCGTTGGCCGATTTTGATGATTCGTACGTCAATCGATTCGTCTTAAGGGACTACATACGCTTTAGTGCCGTAAAACGGTAACTTTCTAAAGCATACTCCTAAGTAACAGCTAGGTTAAAAAGTTTGAAAAAAAAATATATTTATTATTTATTCATGTACATAACGTTTAGAACACAAGGTTTTTTCGTGTAACTAATAGTTTTGCTTTAAAAAAATAATTAACAACACGATATTTTTTCGCAACTTTTGGAAACTCCTTCATAACGACTTGGATGTTTAAAAATATTTTTATATAGAAAAATTGATGGCTGGAATTTATTCATACCTAACATAGCATATGTAAATCAAATAATATTTTGCAAACAAAACTGTTCAAAAGGAGGTTCAATTTTGATATTTTGGCATCGAGCGGGCGCACGGCCAGTACTGCGTTACATTGGGGCGTATATATCGCCTTAACCCTGCGGGTGTCACTGGCTACATTACAATTGTAAAATAAAAAAATGGCGGTTTTTTTTTTCTTCTATACCGGTCGTGTGGGGTATCAAGGGATTTAAGAGGTGATTTCAAAAATATATAACACTTATATGTTTATATGTACCTAATTCTAAAAAAAAATACTAAAAAGTTAAAAATAAAAAAAGTTAGAGAAAAATCAAAAAACCCCTCCGACTGCACAGCATGATTATCTTCTTGTTTACGTCTTTTTAGTTCGCTTTTTAAGCAGTCGGGTTTTTAGATTTTTCTCTTAAATTTTTTTGTTATTAAAAGTTAATTTACGAATTACGTCACACTAGCTTACATTCCATTGAAAACCTATGTTTTGATCAACGCACTTGGCGCATTGGAAAGAAGGCCAAAAAAAAAGATGGACCGATTGTGTGAGGATTAATATTAGAGATGAAACGGATATCCGGTAACTATCTGGTATCTGGCCTATCCGGCCTTGTTTTCACTTTCCGGCCCGATACCGGATAGTAATACAGTATCCGGCCGGATACCGGATAGTAAAATTTTAAAACATCTCATTGCTTTACACAAGGCAAATCATACTCCAAAAGGTTATGGACACCGTTTATTTTTATAATCGAAATAATATCAGAATTCAAACATAAAATCACGACGACAAGTGATTAACAATGAAATAAACAACGAACGAACTGAGAAACAAACACAAACAGACACGCGCGATAACACTCGAACGCCCCCGAGTCGACCCGATCTCCGCTTACGTGCGACCCGAATGCGCCTGAATATTTCCGATCTCGTTCACCGCGCCAATATTCAAATCAAACTGATCGCGTCAACGCAATAAAGGGCCGAATATCCGGCAGCCGGATATCCGGCGCTCCGGCCTAGTAGCTTGCCGAATATCCGGTATCCGGTATCCGGCCAAACTACTATCCGTTTCATCTCTAATTAATATAAAAGAAAAAACTTTTTGCAAAAAAATACTACCGACTTCCAAATACAAAACTACAAAGTAGTTAGTATTTTTTTGCAAAAAGTTTTTTTTATTTTTCACTTTTTAGGTGTACGTACCTAATAGGCAAGTTAGTAAGGGAACTATTTCACCAGAATAGATTTCATGAAACTTGAACATAACCGGTGAAATGAGAGGTCTGCTTACCCCTTAAAAGCGAACTGGCGTGATGTTATGTTATGAAATGTTATAAACAACAAACAGACATGCGATGGCAGCAATCCCGAGAGATTTGCCGTTATTTATTGAAGAGTTCTGTTGTATATCTCCGAAGTTCTTCATCAGATCTTCACCAAATTAAAATGGGACCAATTTCGGAACATACTTTTTCAAACAAAAAAAGAATTTTCAAAATCGGTCCACAATTGACGGAGTAATCGGTGAACAAACACAAAAAAAAAAAAAACAAACTTGAAGTCGAACATAGAACCTCCTCCTTTTTGGGAAGTCGGTTAAAAAGGGAGTCAGTGACGGCTGTCAGGGTAGCATGAAAGAAGAAAACGTGTTCTGCCGACCCCAAGTAACATGGGACATGGGCAGGAAGACGATGATGCAAATGGCGCGTTGGCGGCAGTGTAAGTGTTATGGCAGTACCACACTTACGTGTCGTGGCGTAGCGTGGCGCCTTTTGACGCAGTTGATTGGCTAAAAAACACGTTGTGTTATGACGTAGGCTGGAACAGAGTCGTTTGATTGGAGGATCCTGTGCCACGCTATGCCACGACACGTATGTGTGTTTCCGTCTTTATGTTTCCCCTAATCAACGGCACGAACTATTTTGTGCGCGGGGATAAAATGCATGCTGTCTCTAACGACAATACGCGCGAAAGAGATTGATGATGTGATGAGCAGTAAGAAGCTAGTTCTCGTACGAATTAACACTTTTGCACAAATTTGTAGCGAAAAGGATGATGATTTAGGACGAAAACGAGCGCGCGAAATTTTATGAGCAGACCTTTGGGAGTCTATATATCATGTAAAAACTACTAAAAGTATATTTTCGAAATAAAATTATTTGCATTGTTGAACTACTAATCTATCCCTGTATGGAGGCAGTTTTGCAATTTTCCTTCTTCTTATGGTATTTATTTCCGCCCAAAGATGCGTTAAAATTAGTGTTGAAATATGGAACTTTCGACGCTCATAACTTTCAAATATTGTATTTTTTTACTTTTCTGTTTCCATACAGGGCTAGATCATACTAGCCTTAATCAAAAAAAAATGCATATATCACAATAAACCCCTCTGATCTTCATATAATCAAAATATTGAGTCATTCAGAGAGTGTAACGTTCACAACCACATCGACAGCTGGGGTTTATAAACAACGATATGAATATCTTGAAAGCTATAAAACTGATAACTCAAATATAAACACCGTATTTCCATGGTGACTTGCAAATAAGAGTAAAAGGCTGATAAGCAAAGATTTACAAATGTATCAAGATTCGACCTCCAAAGAGAATAGAGGTCCCAATTGCAAAAAATAACTAGAACAGTTGCGTTTAGCTGCATAATGCCTAATTCGCAAACCCGTGACGTCTTGAAATGACTTATTCGGGAAAACCTTAATTCTCAAAAGGACGCCTAGGACTTATTCGGCAAAATATTAAAGCTCGAAGAAGGTACCAGCCAATACTGTACCCATCTCCCAACGGTTTAAAATCTATTTCATGAACTGTCAAAATATTGAAGACTAGAGGACGCCTCGCGGTTTCACCCGCGTAGTTCCCGTTCCCGTGGGAATACAGGGATAAAAAGTAGCCTATGTCACCCGGGGATAGAGTAGCTTCCCAACGGTGAAAGAATTTTTGAAATCGGTCCAGTAGTTTTGGAGCCTATTCGGTACAAACAAACTAACAAAAAAATCTTTCCTCTTTATAATATTGGTATAGATGGGGAGTTAACACATACAACAGTTAACAGGGAGAAATAGAGAACAATGATGATATGTCTCGTATTTTGATTTTACTTATATTATTCTGCAGTCTCTAAGATTAAAACAAGAAAAGAGAACGTCTTTTGAAGACAAAGTTATTGACATCTACTGTAGACCTTATATTCAGCAATGATCGAATGAAAAAAATCGTTAAAGACCCAACTCTTATATTAAAATAATAAAGCAGTTTATTTGTTTGTACTCATAAAGTCCAGAGCAGCTTTTAATAACTCTCTCATGCAATTACTGAGAACTTAATTTGATGATAATTTAAGTACAAGGCCAAGGCAGTTGTGAATGGAAAGCAAAGATCTAGAATATTCTAGAAGGACATGCACAGATTGTTGGTGATGTTCTTCAGAAAGATCACGATTGTGTTAATCACAACCGACGTACATGTATGACCAGAAGAGTATGTATGGAACAGATGGCATTATTTAGATCGCGCCTACCCCAATGAAAAAATGCGTGAGTTTATGAATCAAATTTAAAAGTAATAATAATTGATTCTACCGTGCATTCGGAAAAGTATCTTGTTATAGAGAAGAACGGACAAAAAACTCCACACTTACTCTTTAAAAAAAGTGTTTTACAAGTATTTGGTTACATCATTCTTGTTGAAAAAATACACAATTACATGTGAGAACGATGTAAAAAGACGTGCACATAAAACCGTCTAGAGTAAAACAAACAATAAAAAAATACAATAAATAGATAATTAAAAACAGGCCGAGGCAGCTAAATTATGACCAATCCCAACTGATGGCGCCCGTTCACGAATATGACACATGGATCGGCGCCACTCAACTGAACCATCATGAAGGGAACCGAATGATCCAACTCATGTGCCACCATCAGAGAGACATTAGAGAGAATGTATGTTTAATTTCCAAAAAGGAAAGTTATTGTGATCACAAGTTAGGTACAGACTTTGACCTAGTTCTCAAGGAGTCACAGCAAGAGATCCTTTTGTCATTCAAACAATACAACCAGCATTAATTCATGAAGTAAGTTGAGGCAAGCTGCGGAAACCAGGCAATGTTCGTATGCCATTCGTATACTCATTAGTTAATTTCCTCCGTAAATCTGTATGCCATTCATATGCTCATCACTTTCAATGCCGTGGGAAGTAGGACTTCAGGTTCAGATCAGACAGTTTCTTTTTCCGATGTGCCGGTTTTTACATCGATCTCGCTTGTTGATGACCACGATGCATAAGATCTACGCTGGAGCTTGTTCACTCTTGCTTTGACGGCTGACAAGACAGTTCAACCGTTTCTCCGGGAGTCGTAGAGCTTCATTGCCCCGGCGCTTTTCTGGTGGTCGCCGTTGTTGTTGATTCTGCCTTTCACGAGTTGCAGTGGTTTTGAAATAATGTGGTCACAATGAGCATGCTTTGGGGGTGGCTATGAGACTATGCAAAATATTCTTCATATGTTTTTTTCTGACCTGACAAATCACATAGAAATAGCGTGCGATTAAACTATTATTAGAATAATTCGTCTCGCGTGTCATTGAAAGTGCCCACATTGTTTTTATTACGACCAAGTTCAAGAACACAGAGAGTTAAATAAGCGAAAGATAACTCTTTTTATATACGCTATCATAAAGTTTTATTTACTTTTATCTCTGTACCTACTGGTTATCGGTTATTCAGCTTCTGTGGATTGATTGTGCGACATTTTTTTCAAGATTTCGGATTAAAGCGGGCAATTAATGGCCACATTACTGTTTAGGCCGTGGTTGCGCTTGCGCAAGTATTAAAAAATATCTGATTTACGCTCAGAAACAAATATAACCATAAATAGGTCTTCCCCCAGATGTTTCGATGGAATCATTAAAGAATAAAATCGCAGAAACCGAAAAGAATATCCACGTAAATGGAGCCGTACGTAAATATAGTATAATAATAAAAACAATGGTTGATATAATTAACCTTAAACCTCTATTGTATAAGAACACGCGAAAATGTTAAAAATACACTCATAATTAAATTGAATTCATGCGAATGACTCAAACCCGTGCGAAACGACCTATAGCGGAGATTCTCTTTGTTTTCAAAGTAAACAAGAGGTTACTGAACAGCATACTTTTTTCGCACACAATACCGAAGGTAAAATTTTGACAGAATGGGGGCCGAAGAACGGTAGAAGAAATGTGGGACATCCTGTGAGATGAGGAGCAATGGTAAGGAGAAAGCAAATCGCAACAAACTGCAGTAACATCAATTGACAACTTTGGGCAAGTAACTTGTAACAAAATATTGGTGGATGATAGACCAAAGAGTACGGCAAAATGGGTTGACGACATAGGCAGAATATGATACACATACTGGAGTGCCCCATGTGCCCATACACCTGCACTTTAGAGGTACCTATTGGACGCCACTGCTGCTGCTATTAGCGTGGCTGCCTACTGGTCCAAAACTCTAAAGACAATATCTAAAAAGTTGCCCATCGACTCGAAAAGAAGAAAACACAGGGCAAGACCCAAATAACAAACCCTGAATGAGACTAGCATAAAACCGGGGTGGATGGTTTGGCTCTTGTGATGCAAGACTTCCTAGTACTAGAGCCAAGGTTGCACTGATATTTGTGACATAAAGTGTGTTAATAAATAAATGCCAGGCCAAAGAGTGCAGCAATATGAGTAGAAGAAATTAGACAAGTGTTACATGATAAATCCTGAATGAGAATAGTGCCGAATCCACTAGATGGCTATGTCGGCCAAAGACAGCAGCCACATGGGTTGGCGACTTTGGGCAAGCCGCGAATTACAAAACTTTAATGAGACTAGCACAGAATCCGGCTGGATGACAGGCCAAAAACGGCGGCCACATGGGTTGGCGACTTTAAGAAGGCCGCGTATTACAAAACCTGAATGAGACTAGCACAGAATCCGGGTGGATGACAGGGGCCAAAGACAGCAGCCACATGTGATGACGACTTAGTAACAAATCCAGAATGAGACCACAATAGAATCCCGGTGGATAACATGCCAAAGAAAGCAGCGACATGGGTTGATAATTTTGAATGAGAGTAGCACAAAATTAGTGTAGATGGAAGTCCATAGAGTTCAGATGCATTTGTCGACGGCATTGAGCAAGTCGCAAATGGCAAACCCGGCTTCAGGATCATGGACCAAGATTGATCTTGTTGACGAAATCAGACAAGTAACGAAAGATAAAACCACTTTTCAATTAGACTAGGATATAATTGAGATGGATGGCACGCTAAAGAGGAAGAAGTATGGTCTTACAGACTGAATATTATGGTGAGACAAGCAAGACAAACAGATTTGAACTTATTTCTATGGAAGTTGGCCTTGTCATTTAAATTTTTCTATAAAGTTTGTAGAACTATCAAATGGCGAAGGGGGACTAAGCCAATATTATACTCTGGCAAAGAGTTACGAAGAATTTGTATCTGCTAAAAAAGGGCTTTAACAAGTATTCAAGAAACGGCAAAGAACAAAGTAGTCACGCCAAACTTGGTTTAAGACACCTGAAGCGGTTAATTATTTAAAAGTTTTTTTTATAAGTCGAGATATAATCAAACTATTTGTATTAATATCGAGTAATACTGCGGAGGGCAGGTGTTGGATACGTTAAGGATTCAATTAACCTTTGCAACACGGGATGTTATATATCAGATTAATTATTAAAAGTAAGTCTTTTTGAACAGTGAGCAATTGATCATGTCGGATTAGTTAGCGGTCTTACTGAAGTAAACATCTCTTTACAAGCATCCCTTTAATGCAAAATTGTTGGGTGATTGTTTTTTTTTTTTTTTGCTATTAGGCCATTTTGCAAAAGGATTGGCGGTCTAGCAGCAGTAGAAGCTGAACATTAAATCTTCAAGTTGGCTTCAAGGCTATGAAGGAGAGGAAGAGGAAGGCCAAAGAAAAGATGGATGGACTGTGTGAGGAGTGATATGAAGGAAAAGGGAGCCAGTAATAGCGTAACAGGGGACAGAACGGTATGGAAGAAGAAAACGTGTTGAGCCGACCCCAAGTAACATGGGATAAGGGCAGGAAGATGATGATGGCTTCAAGGCTAAACCCTGTTCCCAAGACCTCAAAATAGGTGATTTTACGGTCATCAAATTAAGGACTCACCAAATGACGGACTATCAGTCTTACCAACGCTGCAGTTTTCTGCAGTAGAGCTTATAAATTGTAGTGTGGAAAGCTGTGTTAGGGCCTAGGAGTTTATGACCAGGTGCGTCCCGCAAATCTGCTCTAGGAATTTCACCTGTATCGCAGGTGCATTTACAAACAACAAGACTGGAACAACTATCTGTAGGCCGCAGTACAAATATTAGTTCCGTGCAGAAATCGAATTGGCGACACGCAACGCAGCAGCCGATCGCTCAACCACTGCGCCAACCGTGTCGTCATTTCATTGACAGACTTCTTTAAAAGAATAAGGAATATGTCACGAATAAACTTGAGAGTATTAATGATAGAGAAGTATGGAACAAGAATGGATTTCGTCAAATGGAATAAGAACAAGAGAGAGGAAGCAAGGTCCCCCGCCGCGTCTGTCTGTCTATTCGCGATAAACTCAAAAACTACTGAACGGATTATCATGCGGTTTTCACCAATAGAAACTGAGCAACGAGGAAGGTTTTTATATATAACTAGCTAGCTGTCCCACGCGGCTTCGCTCCCGTCAACTGGCTACCTACCTACACTACCTACCCTACATGCATGAATATTGTGTAACTTTAACCTCTTACCTAGCGCACGCAACGGAAACTCTCAAAAAGGAATAAATACAAAATAAATAAAAAATGTTGCAAATGTTTTTGCAACATTTTTCATTTATGACCCGCTCCTATTGGTCGTAGCGTGATATTATATAGCCTATAACCTTCCTCGATAAATGGGCTATCCAACACAAAAAGCATTTTTCAATTCCAACCAGCGGTTTCTGAGATTAGCGCGTTCAAACAAACAAACAAACTTTTCAGCTTTATAATATTAGTATAGATTTATCACAGACTAGAGGACGCCTCGCGGTTTCACCCGCGTAGTTCCCGTTCCCGTGGGAATACAGGGATAAAAAGTAGCCTATGTCACCCGGGGATAGAGTAGCTTCCCAACGGTGAAAGAATTTTTGAAATCGGTCCAGTAGTTTTGGAGCCTATTCGGTACAAACAAACAAACAAAAGTCTTTCCTCTTTATAATATTGGTATAGATGGGGAGTTAACACATACAACAGTTAACAGGGAGAAATAGAGCAATGATGATATGTCTCGTATTTTGATTTTACTTATATTATTCTGCAGTCTCTAAGATTAAAACAAGAAAAGAGAACGTCTTTTGAAGACAAAGTTATTGACATCTACTGTAGACCTTATATTCAGCAATGATCGAATGAAAAGAGTCGTTAAAGACCCACTCTGATATTAAAATAATAAAGCAGTTTATTTGTTTGTACTCATAAAGTCCAGAGCAGCTTTTAATAACTCTCTCATGCAAAAGCATTCATAATAGCGACCAGCCCGGGCTTACCGGGCTGGTCGCTAGTCGGTAGATGATATTTTATTCATTTTATATTTATTATATCACTTTTGTCAGGTTTCAGCCTTCTACGTTGTAGCATTAAAAAAAGGTATTCTAACCAGACATTTAGCACGTCCGATTACACTTTACAACACAATATATTATTGTTTATACGCCTCGCATTCTAAAACTTGTAGTATGCTAAAACGTACCGCTGACGACGTAAACTATTGACACAGTTCCTTTAATTTATACATTTATGTAACGTTTTAATATACAAATAAGTTTAGGTAGTTTGAAACACGTGTTTCTGGCAAACTAGTTTTTTTTAGAAGTATTTCGCTGGACTCATTGGGTGGATGACTAAGGACCAAATGTTTTAGCGTCCTTTTTGATGACTCGACGAGATTCGATTTATTTCATACCGATATGTGATTTTACTAAACGAAATTACAAGTCCGTTCATCATTCATCATCATTTCAGCCGAAAGACGTCCACTGCTGGACATAGGCCTCCCCCAAGCGTCGCCGCATTGACCGGTCCCGTGCGTCTCGCAAGCAGCGGATCCCTGCAATCTTCACCAGGCCATCGTTCCACTAGTGGGAGGCCTTCCAACGCAATGTCTTCCGGTTGCGGTCGCCACTCCAGAACCTTTCTGCCCCATCGGCCATCAGTTCTGCGAGCAATGTGCCCTGCCCACTGCAACTTAAATTTGGCAATTCTTCGGGCTATGTCGTTAACCCTGGTTCTCTTACGGATACTACATTTCTGATTCGATCACGCAAGGAAACGCCGAGCATAGCCCCCAATTGCGTCGCGCTTTTGGGTAGATGAATAAAGGTCTATCCACACATATTAGGGCCGTGCCCGGGACGTGACAGGGCCGGGCCCAATCATTGAAGATTCGTCACTGGCCCGTGCACGGCCCGTGCCCGGACGTGTGTGAACGAGTTCATATAAAATGTACGCAACGATATTTTATTGAGCCCCTGACGGGGCACGGTCCGTACACGTCCCGGGCACGGCTCAGATATGTGTGGATAGACCTTAAAGGGACCAAATGTTTTAGATTTTATTTCTAATTGCCTCTCAATATTTATTAGTTTCTCAGAAGAATTTCATTCAGAATTCTATAATTACTTTTAATACGGTAATTGTTATTTATGGGTTCACTGATTTACGCTTTTTTTTACTTTTTACGCGACAGCAAAAACAGGGTTATGTTTTTTGAAAAAAAAAACATTTCAACGTTTAAAAGTTTGAAACAATCTGGTAAAAATATGTATGAACGGACAGCCAAACAAAACACATTAACATTCATTTAGATTAAGTAGGTATTACAATGACATATGATCTTAGGCATAAGATAACTTTATAAATGTTAAAGTATGATGTAACGACGTTTATAACAATTAATTTCTTCTTGTTTCTATGAAATAAAAATATTGTAAAGAGTTCTTAATTCAAATATCCAGTCCTATTCTATTCAAATCTCGAATAGTGAGCTTAGAGTTGGGGTGAGTTGTCAACATTTACCATAAGCACAGATAATATAACACTATCATACATAAGCTTCCAATGTGTGTTCCAATGTCATAAGAGAATGAAATAGAATATAATTCACTTAATTTTACACCAAAATATTTACACAACTCATAGACAATAAAAATAATTTTATTGGTACAACGGCATAATACATTTTAAAGAATAGACCGGCTATTTAATTTGCAAAATTCTATGGCAAATTTGGCGCGAAAATATACTGGTTTTTTTTGCGTATTTTAGTAATGAACATGGGAAACCTAATTACCTAACTACTACATATTTTCAAATCCGTTAACTCAAATGTCATAGACAAAAAAAAATGGCGCGCAAACTCTGTAACACTTAACCCATTCGTGCTCGTGGAACTTAGCAACGATGCAGGTCCGCAATAAATTGCTCGTAATTTAAAAAATGTGAATAAAAAATGGCGGGCAACCGGCGGGCTGTCATTACAACCGGCCTAGGTACACCTGCCAGCGACATCCTTCTATGTAGACACTAATATTAAGTGTACTAACGTTTGCAAGTTCACATTAATCTACGTAAACTGTAAATAGCGTTGTGCCGTTGGCCGACCAGTTTTTGCCCGGTTCAATTTAAAAATTTGCAGAAAAAGTGGTCACGAAGTAACGATGAGTTTGTTTTCAAGGAGAATGAAAAATAAAACGTTGATGATTTTAAATTATAATGTCACTTTCTCCATATCATTTAAGAAGTTATTTACAATTTATTTATTAAGTTTATTTAAGCAAGTTGTTCAGAGTGAAATAATATAGGTTTTGCGGTATTTGCTAAGTTCGTAATAAGAACGAGTATGAGGAAATTAACTGTACTGGTTTGTGGTTTACTCAAATAACAATATGGATTTATCTCAGTTTGGAAATATCTTAAATAGTTTCGTTGTGATAGTTGCACTTTTATTACTTAATTAAATAAGAAATATTTTTAAAGCGCGACATGAAAGAGTTATTTTTTGCATAGAATAAATAAAATAATGATAACATAAAATTAAATAATTTTTAACGCAAAACATTAGCTCAATTTACACTCAAAATTATTTTATCAGTTACTTTAAAAACGAATATTCGGAACAGACCCAAAATTAAATATTTAAAAAAAGAATCATCAAATAAAAAAGAAAAAAATAGAATACATACAACAAAACACTCCCAGATAGACTCCTGCGATCGCAACAGCAATTTGGACAACATCGTTCCTCGTGTCAGGATCAAACTTCTTCAGCAAATCACTCATGATGTAAGCTTTCACTGGCCGCGCATCACACTGAGTCTTCACCATCTTTCCAAAGCCCTTATCTTTTTAATAAAAAAAATAAACCGAATGCACCGAGATAACCCGACGACCGATCGATACTCAATTTGCATACAGAGGTCGCATGTTTAAAAAAAATAATTTAAAAAAATAAATGACGCGTATGATTGACACGATGTCTCGACTGAGAATGATATTGGAATGAAAGCATGCGCGATGAGCTGACCATAACACAATGTATTATCTATCTAATAAGTCAAAGATGGACAAGCGGATGTTTATTTTTTTAAATTAATTTATGTTTGGAACGTATTACTTCGTTTTATTTTTTAAACCCGTTGCTCCCGAACCCGTTCCCATGCAGACTGGCTGCAAATGCCAACTCTTTTAGTCCCGCCGTGCGCAAGGGCCGGTGTTCAAAACACACTACACACTTGCACAGTCCATTGATGGTTTATTGATTACTTTCATTGACAAGACAAGGCGGTGTAGCTAATATTGGACATGAAAAAAGAACTGCTAATGTCTCCTAAAAATCAATGAACTAAGAAAAATCATAACAAAAACGTGAATGCGCCGTCGCACCAATAAATTGATTTTAAACCGCAAAATATGCCCCTATTGTCAATCAAGTACAGTGCTGGACAAAGGTTTGTCTAACATATAAATAAATTGTGGTGACCGACCGACTTAGTAGAAATTATTTGTTATTTACCTATGTTAATTTATTTTCCTTGAGACAATCATTGTTTATTGGGTACCGACTGAAAGTAACCTTTGGACTACAAGAACTAAAGGAAAATACTAACTTAGTAACAGGAATATTGACTTTTTATGGAACACTTAGGCAACATAATAACACAATACATAACTAGTATTTTTTATTAACCTAACAAAAATATATTTAAATATTCTAACCCCGTATTTGTAAAAAAAAAACGAATGTAGAATCTCCTCCTTTTTATCCGACTGCCGAAGGAGGGTAATGTGTTTATCAGTCTATGTATGAATATATATGTTTGTTCCTATGTGGCGTTCTAGAGACCAAAAGCGTTGGCCGATTTTGACGATTTTTACGTCAATCTATTCGTCTTAAACCTGCGAGTGTCACTGGCTACATTCAAATTGGAAAATAAAAAAATGGCGGAATTTGAGCGCCATATCGTGGGCACAATTTTTTTCTTGCGGACGTATCGTGTGGTGTATTAAAATAAAGGGTTTTAAGAAGTGATTTCAAAAATATATAACACTTATATGTTTAAATTTACCTAACTCTAAAAAAATAAGTAAAAAGTTTTAAATAAAAAAAGTTAATTTAAAAAAACAAAAATCCCGACTGTTTAAAAAAAGGAACTAAAAGACGTAAACAAGAAGAAAATCATGCTGTGCAGTCGGAGGATACATCTGATTTGGACAGCCAGCTCACGAACATGTATCCTCCGACTGCACAGCATGATTTTCTTCTTGTTTTCGTCTTTTTAGTTCCCTTTCTAAGCAGTCGGGTTTTTGTTTTTTTTTTTAATTTACATTTTTATTTATTTCTAAGTCAATTAAAAAGCTTGCACCCTAACTACACGTTGGCTCAAGAAATTGCAAACGACAGACAAAGACAGTTCAAATGTCGTACAAAACCAACCATACGTTTCTAAACAATAGCCAATAATGTTCCTATCTAAGGCATACAATGATCGAGATTAAATACAAGAAACATTTTTTCGGCATAACGACCACTTCTGACGTGTCTGTCATTCGCTCGATGACGTAAATGAGAAGACAGTTAAAAATCGCGGCAAAACCTGTTTTTGTGAACTTGACATACCGAGTACGATGGAACCATAAATCGCTAAAACGGTTACAACTTTTTATTTCAAATTTATTCTACGGCCTAGGACGGGATGAATGGTGCTAGCTTTCATTGTGTAACTTATAAACACATGTTTGAGTTCCAGGCCGTAAGCTGCTAGACGAATCAACCGAGAAAAGAAGAAGCACTAATATAACATCAGCCTGTATTGTGTAAATCTGGATGGATGGAGAGGGAGAGGAAGGCCAAAGAAAAGATGTGTGAGGAGTGATATGAAAGAAAAAGGGTTCAGTGATAGCGTGACGGGGGACAGGACAGTATGGAAGAAGAAAACGTGTTGCGCCGACCCCAAGTAACATGGGAAAAGGGCAGGAAGATGACGATTACAACAGCCTGTATTCAGGCATAAGTGTTCCTATAGTACACCGACATTTTGCCAATGATTTATATAGGGAGAGTACATAGTGCCATCAACCGGACACATCAGGAACCCCGGGCGGCGACTGAGAAATTCTTGACAGAAAATCCTAATTACATTTTGTCCCGACTTAGAAATCAAACCCCTCACATCAGTTGTCCCATTATTATTATATATATTTTCCCCCTATAACCCCCGACCGGACACGGGATTGAACGAGACAAGGAGACCACCACGGGTACAAATGTAAGATGTAGATGTAAGTTGTGAATGCTTGTAGGACTATCACTTTCCAATACGGGAATCGGTATCCCTAAAAACAAACCCCTAGTTACCGCTGCCGTGTATCGCGGTTTCGCGGATATAGACCTTGTAGGATCCAAGATTCGCAACATTGCTCATGGGCCCCAGTGTTGCCTATTGGATTGTGATCCGCAAGCCAGCTACTATCAAAATGTTGAATACAACATTTTGGTAGTAGCATTGACGACTTAGACCAACGAGCTAGGCTAACATATTTTCAAAGTCAAAGGCAAAATTCTTTATTTCAATAGGGACGTTTCATGGGTACAAAAATGATAATTCTATTTAGTCTGTCAGTGAGATTATCAAATAATACTGGACACGTATTTTTTGCTTTACCAAATCAATAAAAAATTACAAACATAAAGCGCATCAAAGTTCAGGAGTGGGTGCTTGTGACGTCACTTGTCAGTATAAAGTGTACTGGCGGCGTGACGTCATACGATATTTCAAAGCATCGTATCGTCGCCATTTTATGTTTACGTGTCAAAAGAAAAATACGTGTCCAATATTTTTTATTAATCTATTTGACGGACAAAAACAAATTTTCAGTCTACTACCTTAAAGGCCATTAAGCGGCACTTTCGAACATCAATAATTTAAAAGTAATAATAATCGATTCTACCGTCCATTCGGAAAACTAGCATGTTATAGAGAACGGAAAAGAAACTCCACACTTACTCTTTAAAAAAAGTGTTTCACACTTTAATCAAATTAAAATCTTCAAGGAAAGTTAACCATCTTAAAAAGAAAAGGAGGAATGTCTTTGTCTCAGCTAACACGCGGCGGTAGTGTGGGAGATTTTTCCTGCATCGTCGCGGGAATTGAACTGGTGACCTTCATCTGAGGAGGCGGTCACTGCGTCAAAATGAGAGATAAATATTTTGCATGCGTATCAGTGCAGTTTTAGTCACAGTAATCAAACATGATAATGATAATAAACAATTAGCAGTCACGGGTAAACTAGATATTCAAGAAATACCCACCAAAACTAGTATTTAAAGGCTTCTATTGAACGATTTTGCGGGATATCAGGGCCATATCTTAATCTATATGTATACTTCTATACTCAAAATTATAAAGAGGTAAAGTTTGTGAGTTTGTGACGTTGTAAGAGGTAATCTCTGCATCTACTGAACCAATTTTGAAAATTCTTTCACCAGTAGAAAGCTACATTATTCCTGAGTGTTATAAAAAATAGAGATCCTTATGAAAATTGCAATAATGTAACCCAAGGCAGCAAAATGTTGCCTATAAAATTCATTAATTGAAAAATATTAGGTAGGTAGGTCGGGTAGGTAGGGTAGGCAGTGTAGGCACGATAGGCAGGGTAGGCAGGTTAAGCAGGGTAGGGTAGCCAGTTGACGGGAGCGAAGCCGTGGGGATCAGCTGGTCTTAACTAAAATTAAAAGGATGTAAAATTGTATGTTTGTTTGTAATGGGTTCGTTCATAAATCCCTGAAAGTTAGAAAAGAGTGTCCGTGGATTTTCTCTGACGCTTGCGAAAGTGCAACAATATTTTGTTTTCATATGATTAAGACTAAGACATTTCTTTTTCGGGTAGGAAGCTACACTATGACAAAGTATTGTAGGTTGACAAATGCACAAATCTCTACGGGATAGGCCAAGGAAGCGAATCCGCAGAAAAAAAACTAGTTTTCAACCGACTTCAAAAAGGAGGAGGTTCTCAATTAGACTGTATGTTTTTGTATGTTTGTTACGCGATTACTCCGCCAATGATGAACCGAATTTGATGATTCTTTTTTATTTCAAAGCTGGTGCTTCTCATGTGGTCCTATTAAAATTTGATCAAGATCTGAGGAGTCGTTTTTAAGTTTTCCTTACTAATGTGTCTTTTCATGGTGGAATATGAGGTACCAAAACTAAAAAGAGAAAAATAATAAACTATTTAACTTCTTTTCGGAAGTCGGTGTCAAAAACGAAAAAAGAATTGGCACCAAAGACACTGACTGCCGAAAAGAAAGTAATTTTTCGCTTTATAGATTTTTTTTTGGAAGTCGGTTTATACTATTTGTTAAAAAGTTTTTATAAATTTAGATGCTTAATGTGCAAACAGCATAATAGCATTAAGAAACTTGTTTTCTTAATCCTGTTCTCCTTAGACTCAATGACAACAGAACATCATCGGTTTCTCTTGTAACGAGAGAATAGCTTTTGTCCCTGTTCATTGAATCCTTCGTATCAAACTTCTAGGTATCATTATTTAATAACCAAAATAAAGGAAAGTGTTCACCATAACTTTGGTATTTTTAGACATAACTAGACCCGATGCTCACGAACTTAGTGGTTCTTGCCATGTTAACGGACCACCCGCGCCGTTGAGGGTTGACCGTAGACAATATTATAAATTTCTTTTCTTGAGAAAATAAATTTAAAATAATATTTCCATGCATGTTTGAACATGCATGGAAATAATATTTCCGAAAAAAGAACACGCGAAGTATCAAATTTACGGACAAAGAAAAGCAAATCCATTGCAGGAGCGTTTTTTGAATTTGGTACATTGCATTTTTTTTTCGCTCCAGCAATGTTGTTGTAACTTTTAATGAATTAAATGTATAATATAAACATATTTTTTTATTTCCCTGCATTCTTTTGAGAAAAGCACTATATATATATGCCTTGGCGGAAATGGCAATTGCCTGTCTCGTATTAGTGAAATCTCATACTCAACCGGCAATTGCCTATTTCTCGGCCTTTGCAATAGTGTACTATTTTATTCAACTGTATAACGGGACGTTTTTAAAATCCTTCTTGCTACTAGGTCACACAAAAACGGCTGAACGGCTTTGTATGAAAGGCACACAGATACTTTATAACCTAGATCATTATAGCAGCGTACCTACTTTTTATTTCGGCTGAAGTTGACGCAGACGAAGTCGCTATATCAATAAAATGGAACAACTTGTTTACAGTGTATTCATAATAAGGAAAATTAATTACTACCTCGGTTATTTATAACTGGCTAACAGAATTATCACAAAAGGGAATAGAAAATCAGTCGAAGGTTCCAATGTTATTTATGAGATGTCATGATGTTTTTTTTATTATTACCTGACTGCAAGGAACGTGTTATGTTTTTCGCGCGTATCTTGTATGCAGGTATGTTATGTTTGTTTCATCATCATATCAGCCGAATGACGTCCACTGCTGGACATAGGCCTCCCCCAAGCGTCGCCACTTTGACCGGTCCCGTGCGTCTCGCAACCAGCGTATCCCTGCAACCTTCACCAGGTCATCGGTCCACCTGGAGGCCTTCCAACGCAACGTCTTCCGGTTCGCGGTCGCCACTCCAGAACCTTTCTGCCCCATCGGCCATCCGTTCTGCGAGCAATGTGCCCTGCCCACTGCCACGTAAGTTTGGCAATTCTTCGAGCTAAGTCGGTAACCCTGGTTCTCTTGCGGATCTCTACATTTCTGATTCGATCACGCAAGGAAACTCCGAGCATAGCCCTCTCCATTGCCCTTTGGGTGACTGTAAGCTTTCTGATGAGGCCCATTGTAAGCGACCACGTCTCAGAGCCATAAGTCATCACTGGCAACACACACTGGTCATAGACTTTCGTCTTGAGACACTGTGGTAAGTGAGACGAGAAGATACCGCGCAACTTCCCGAACGCTGCCCAGCTGAGTCGGATTCGACGGTTGACCTCTTTCTCGAAGTTGGCCCTACCCAACTGGATCGTTTGTCCCAGGTAGACATAGTCGCCCACAACTTCGAGTGTATATGTTTGTATGTATGTATGTAATATTCTTTTTTACCTCATATCTTTCAAACCACCAGGCGAATTTATATAATTAAGACATCGTTAGATAAGTTTTGAACACCCAAGTGTTTTTAGTACTTCTTAGACAACTGAAGTTATAAAAACAAACATGGAAGCTTTTGGGCGCCATATTGTGCGGTTCCCAAGTTTTCTTCCAAACCCGTCGTGTGTTGTATCAAACTGAAGGGTTTTAAGAGGTGATTACAAAAATATATACCACTTACTGCCAGTTTCCCACGTCTCAATTATCGGGCTGTTAACGTAATCGACGATTAATCGCCTGTTAATTCTACTTTCAGTTTCTCAACACCCAACTGTGACAAGCGTTTAACAATTTGTCACATTTGAGAAAAATCTCGAATTAACCACATGTTACAGCAGTTTTGGGTTTCTGAGAACCATTTTCAATGTTAATCTCTTGTCAACGAGCCTAATTTATAATTGTTGGAAATTGGTCGATTATTCGCAGATTAAAATTAATATTATGATTTTAAAGGCTTATATTACGATAAAAAAGATAATAGTGGTCGTCGAAAACTGTGGTATGGGTTGAGTTATAAAAAATATGTTAATTTAGATCAATTATTAATTAGCAAACTTAAAAAAAATAGGATGTTACAAACTTTTTAAATTAATTACATTATAAAAACTTGACACAATTATCAAAAATAGTTATTTTGTATTTAGTTAAATAAAAATAAAATAAAATAAATTACTGACCTGGGAATCGAACCTTCCTCACGCGCATTAATTTTAACTGTACCCTGTATTTAGTACTTATCGAGGTCAGTTTCTGGATAGATTTGTGTTTAGCTTGAAGCGGCTGGGGTGGTGACCGCGCCAGGGTAAGCAACACTTGCCAAGGTCAGTCTTGGGATGGGTGACCACTTTTTTTTGGATCGTTTGTTTATGGATAGGTGACTCCGCCAGGGTAAGCAACACTAACCAAGGTCAGTGTTTGGATGGGTGACCATCACCACAAAAATTGAATTATTAATTAACATTACCAAGGTCACCCAACCAAAAACAAGCGAACCCAAAAAAAGTGGTCACCCATCCAAACACTGACCTTGGTAAGTGTTGCTTACCCTGGCATGGTCACCCATCCAAAAACAAGCAAACCCAAAAAAAATGGTCACCCATCCAAACACTGACCTTGGTAAGTGTTGCTTAACCTGTGTGGGGTCACCTATCCAAAAAAAAGCATACCAAAAAAAAACGTGGTTACCCATCCAAAAATCGTCCCTGGTAAGGTTTGCTTAACTTGCGGGCTACACCAACCCAGCCGCTCAAGATAAAATACTATTACGTTATAGTAGTGAAGGAATTGAATGAATACTAGCTAGGGTAGCCAACCGAAATAAATTATTAATTGTAACAAGCGATTACGTAATTTCTCGATGATGCAGAGTTGAGAAACTCACTGACAACTGACGGCTGGTTAATTTGTGACAAATTGTCAGCTGATTTGAGATGTGAAGTCTACTTCAGAAACTCGCCCTTTTATGTTTAGAAGTAATTCGAAAAACAAAATAAAACTTAAAAATTGTGAATAAAAAAGTTAATTTAAAATCAAAAGCCCGACTTGCTTAAGAAGCGAACTAAAAAGCTGTAAACAAGAAAAAATCAAGCTGTACAGTCGGAGGATCAGGGGGTCAGCCAGTTCGGGAATATGTATTCTCCGATTCCTCCGAGCCCTCTGCCTAGACAAGAGCGTGACGGAAAAGGCTACAAGAAAAAGGATTATGTGACGCCGTAAAGGATTCTAATATGCACTGAGCATTACCGATCCACTTGTGATCGCGTCAATCAATAAAATATGTATCGCAATCCAATAATGAACGATAAAAACAAATCGCAACCACTTCATTCGCAATCACAATAAATTGATAAGAATAATAGTGGCAATGATGCATCTTTGATCTGATGATTGCAAGCAAGACTGCTGAGAAAAAGTGAGTCTTATTCATCAGGAATTTCTCAGAAGCAGCCAATAGCTTAGATTTATGGTTGGTTAAAATAGGCTTGCTTATGGAACTTGATAATAAAAGTGGGTCTTAGGATTAACATGGACAAAACCAAGGTGATGTTGAATGCCCTCTCCTATCAAGGTCGGAGACTCTATACTCGAAGTTGTGAGCGACTATGTCTACCTGGGACAAACGATCCAGTTGGGTAGGGCCAACTTCGAGAAAGAGGTCAACTGTTGAATCCAACACGGCTGGGCAGCGTTCGGGAAGCTGCGCGGTATCTTCTCGTCCTACTTACCAGTGTCTCAAGACGAAAGTCTATGACCAGTGTGTGTTGCCAGTGATGACATATGGCTCTGAGACGTGGTCGCCTACAATGGGCCTCATCTGAAAGGCTACAGTCACTCAAAGGGCAATAGAGAGGGCTATGCTCGGCGTTTCCTTGCGTGATCGAATCAGAAATATAGAGATCCGCAAGAGAACCAGAGTTACCGACATAGCCCGAAGAATTGCGAAACTTAAGTGGCATTGTTCGCAGAACGGTTGGCCGATGGGGCAGAAAGGTTCTGGAGTGGCGACCGCGAACCGGAAGACGTTGCGTTGGAAGGCCTCACACTAGGTGGACCGATGACCTTGTGAAGGTTGCGGGGATCCGCTGGTTCCGAGACGCACGGGACCGGTCGAAATACGACGCTTGGGGGAGGCCTATGCCCAGCAGTGGAAGTCTTTCGGCTGATATGTTGATGACGATGAATAAAAGTGGCAAAATACATGTTTTCTGGTAAAGGCATATTGATGTAATTACTCCGCCTTTCAGAAAACACTTTTCCGTGGTTCTTTAGGAATTAATTCACACAATCGAAGTCCGAGTTCAACATCACGCTATATTAACGCCGTAGCTGTGTGCGTCACATGACTCATACATACATGGTCAGTTTAGTATGTCAGCGAGAGGATCAACTGAACGCGTCATTTACCTACGTGTAGGTTAACATGACGGCGAGCAACCGGGTCCGAAGTGCAAGTCCTTACGCGGTCACCTACAATCGGTCAACTTGTCGGTCCGAAGTCCGGAATGTTACGTGAGCGGTGACAGGTTAACTGTGCCGTTGGGATATCCTTGACTATTTGTGTTGGGCATAGATGACGTAGAGATTTCCGTGTTTGGTTTCTTAATCTGTTGAATCGGAATTCCCAAAACCGCAAGGCAATGCCCGCTATCAAACGCACCAAGTTTTTGTTTTACGAAATCCATGAATCTGATTTTAGATTTATAAATTGCGATTTGCGAGTGTTATCTTTTGGGTCTCTTATAACTAGAGCTTATATTCTACTTCTTCTAAAAACGCATACTCAATCGCAAATCTAGGGCCCGCAGACGGTTTCCCGTTGAGTGCTAACGCGTGCCCGTGTTCCCGCCATAAGTGGAACAGGAGGACACCGTGGAGTTTTAGTGGGTTGGTGTCCTACATCACTGCACTATCTCCCCGTGGTAGTGCAATATGCATGAGCACTGCTCCAGGCAAAAAAAAAATGATGAGCCCGCAGAAGGAGGTCCCAGCAGGTCTCTATATCCTGGAAGCCAGTGAGCAGCGGCAATCAATATGCTACAGTAAGCACATAGGTATACGGCATTTTACAAAATGTAGCAGATGAAGGCTATGCATTGGCCAAGCATTTACTACCACAGTATATTGAGCAGTCTATGCACTCTGGCACCGAATAAATAATGGTACAAACTCCAGTAACGCATTGCAGAAACCAACACGTTCGCTTTAATAATTTTAAGGTCGTCAGACCCAAATATAGTCGCCGCTCTAAAATTTCCTGCTTGACTTGTAAAAACCAATTTAATAAACTTAACTGCCATTTATTCAAGATGAAGCAATACTGGTAAACAAGTTTTTTCTGCAACTCTCTGGAGGATACGAGAATTTTATGTAAGAACAGACTTTGTACCGTCTATTGCCAAGAATCTAAGATTATTCTCGCAATCTGATGCAAATACTGATGTGTGCCAACGACACCAAAGATCATGGCGATCCTTAGTACAAAGTCTAAAGGCGAGATTCACATCCGATTTTAGTCCCGGCGACTGATTTAGCAAAGACTTTACATTTAGAAGGTCTCGTGTCAATGTCATAACATCCGTACGGGTCGATCTTCAAGGTTAAGATCGACTAGCCGAAGACGGTCTATGGTTGACCTTCCGTTACATATCGCGATCCCTCCGTAGTTCCGTACTTTGGAAAATACGTTAAGTCATTGGTCCCGGCTGTCATAACAGATCTTTGACAATCATAAAGGATAGTCGGAAGCCGGTAAGTTTGACAACCAGTCTTACAAGGGGAATCGTCCACCAACAACTGGGGTATGGTCCGTCCGGTTAGACTAGAAGTCGACTTCAATACAGGTGGATAAAAGCTAGGCAGATAGATTAGACAAGACGAAGGCGCTAGAAGCAATGTTCTCGACTGCAGCGATATCTCAAAGAATGGGCTAAGGGATCTCGTTGTTCCACTGCACGACTTAGAAAAGCCATTTCACGCCAAGTTATAATCAAAGACGCGGTTTCCAATCCGTTTGAGCCTTTCAGTCGGACAGTCGGTAATAGCTGAAGGGATTAGTCTTATCTCAGGGGATCGTCGAGGCTTTATGCGTTGGACGGCTTCACAGTTCATTCACTACCAGCTCGACAGTTACGAGGAAAAGACAACATAGAGACAATACTGCTACCATCAAGTTTGTTTTTTTTTCAGACATCCTACTATAAGAAGTACGTATCCTGAAGTGTTATGGTGGCTCAACACTACACATACTTTTGGACTTGGAAGTTTGAGTAAAAATAATCACACATACATCTCTACAAATATGTTTGCGCAGACTTTTCGTTGGTTCAGAGCTTTCCCATGATTTTCGTTTAGCATCGTATTAGCAGCGAACCTTAGTAAGAACAGATGTATCAAATATAAATTAATTATTTGGCTCCGACAAATACGCACATATACAAGCAGACTTTCGAGTTTTTAACCGACTTCCGAAAAAGGAGGAGGTTCTATGTTCGACATTATGTTTGTTTTTTTTTTTTTTTGTTTTTTTTTCACCGATATCTCTGTCAATTGTGGACCGATTTTGAAAATTCTTTTTTGTTTGAAAGAGTATGTTTCGAAATTGGTCCTATTTTAATTTGGTGAAGATCTGATGAAGAACTTATATACAACAGAACTCTTCAATAAATAACGGAAAATCTCTCGGGATTGCTGCAATCGCATGTCTGTTTATTGTTTATACCATTTTATAACATAACATCACGACAGTACGCTCTTAAGGAGTACGTAGATCTCTCATTTCACCGGTTATGTTCAAGTTTCATGAAATCTATTCTGGCGTTATAGTTACCTTACTAACTTGCCTATTAGGTAGGTACAACTAAAAAGTGAAAAATAAAAAAACTTTTTTGCAAAAAAATACTACCGACTTCCAAATACAAAACTACGAAGTGAAAAATAACTTTATTTTTTGAAGTCGGTGTCCATAACGCACAAAAATTGGTACCAACGAAAGACATACACCGACATTGGTCTGTACTGCTGTGTTGCACAGAGAAAATTCTATGAAAGCTGATAAAAGTCTGTGTTGTGTGGACCCAACATAATTAGTCACTAATCCCAGGTGTTGATAATACTTTCTGGGGAAAAGCAAGGTACAAATTCTTCTGATCTGAGACTGTTCACCATAGGTGATTTAGATTTGGCTTTTAAGTCCACGGTTGTTTGACTGAGTTCAACCACAGAATCAAAATTATCGTTCATTGTGACCCCGTCCTCCATTTTATTAAACGACTTACCAAAAAGGAGGAGGTTCTATGTTCGACATTATGTTTGTTTTTTTTTTTATGTATGTTCGCCGATAACTCCGTCAATTGTGGACCGATAATAAAAATATTTTATTGTTTGAAAGTGCATCCGAAATTGGTCCCATTTTAATTTGGAGAATATCTGATGATGAACTTCGGAGATATACAACAGAACTCTTCAATAAATAACGGCAAATCTCTCGGGATTACTGCAATCGCATGTCTGTTTATTGATTATACTATTTCATAACGTAAAAGGGGGTACGCAGTTGTGTACTGTTCACCTTGGTACACTCTCATTTCACCGGTGATGTTCAGTTTCATGATATTCGGTTAATCTATTCTGGCATTATAAGTACCTCACTTAACTACTTGCCTATTAGGTACGTACAACTAAAAAGAGAAAATTAAAAAAACTTTTTTACAAAAAAATACTACTGACCTCCAAATAAGAAAACTAAAAAATAAAAAACTTTTGCAAAAAAATACTACCGACTTCCAAATAAAAAACTACAAAGTGAAAAATAACTTTATTTTTTGAAGTCGGTGTCTTTCGTAGGTACCATTTTTTTTTGCGTAATGGACACCGACTTCAAAAAATAAAGTTATTTTTCACTTTGTAGTTGTACCTACCTAATAGGCCAGTTAGTAAGGTAACTATAACACCAGAATAGATTTCATGAAACTTAAACATAACCAGTGTAATGAGAGATCTGCGTACCCCTTTAGAGCGTACTGGCGTGATGTTATGTTATGAAATGGTATAAATAATAAACATACATGCAATTGCAGCAATACCGAGAGATTTGCCTTTATTTAATGAAGAGTTCTGTTGTATATCTCCAAAGTTCTTCATCAGATCTTCACCAAATTAAAATGGGACCAATTTCGAAAGATACTTTTTCAAACAAAAAAAGAATTTTCAAAATCGGTCCACAATTGACGGAGATATCGATGAACATACACAAAAAAAAAAAAAACAAACATAATGTCGAACATAGAACCTACTCCTTTTTGGGAAGTCGGTTAAAAAGTGAAAAACACTTTATTTTTGGAAGTCGGTGTCTTTGGTAGGTACCAATTTTTTGCATTATGGACACCGACTTCCAAAAATAAAGTTATTTTTCACTTTGGAGTTTTCTTATTTGGAAGTCGGTAGTATCTTTTTGTAAAAAAGTTTTTATTGTCCTACAGCCAGAGGTCCTAAGCCACTTCTATTACCTCCACTCTCAGATCAAATAAAAAGTGAAGCCGGTTCAAACTATGCCTTGCCGTATAAATACACAATTACACGTGCACACGTACAACGAAACTACACCTTAGCTTGTCAGTTGAGCTTTATTATTTGATCTGTGAGCTAGTGAAATATAACTTAATTTTTTGAAATCGGTGTCTTTCGTAGGTACCATTTTTTTGCGTTATGGACACCGACTTCAAAAATTAAGTTATTTTTCACTTTGTAGTTTTGTATTTGGAAGTCGGTAGTATTTTTTTGCAAAAAGTTTTTTTATTTTTCACTTTTTAGTTGTACGTACCTAATAGGCAAGTTAGTAAGGGAACTATTTCGACAGAATAGATTTAATGAAACTAGAACATAACCGGTGAAATGAGAGATCTGCTTACCCCTTAAGAGCGAACTGGCGTGTTGTTATGTTATGAAATGTTATAAACAACAAACAGACATGCGATTGCAGCAATCCCGAGAGATTTGCCGTTATTTATTGAAGAGTTCTGTTGTATATCCCCGAAGTTCTTCATCAGATCTTCACAAAATTAAAATGGGACCAATTTCGGAACATACTTTTTCAAACAAAAAAATAAATTTTCATAATCGGTCCACAATTGACGAAGATATCGGTGAACATACAAAAAAAAAAAGCTTGATGTCGAACATAGAACCTCCTCCTTTTTGGGCAGTCGGTTAAAAAGATTCTCAAAAAGAACACCAGCTACATTAAGACGACGACTAACGCCAACGACCTTGAGGGAACAAAACGCGCACACGTTTCTTCACACCCGCGCTACCCAAAATTTAGTAGTTTTTTGTACTTTCCTTATTATTCTATGACTTTAAAAAAAAGCTTCAGATCAATATGTAGATAATTAAATTGTCTTTGGGATGGTGTCGATTTCATTAAAATACGAATAAAACTCAAAATTTTGCTTAGATCAATTTATTAAGAAAATGGTCTAATGTAATATATATTTACCCAAAAAATTACGAACCGTCCAACAGATATTTTTTTCTGAGCAGCAGGGGCACGCATGTTTCCGAGTGGAGAGTTAAGGATAGTGGATGGATAGTAAAACCATGGGCACCAAAAGCGAAGAAAGTAAATTTGGTTCAAATAAATTGCATTAGAAGGCTTCGACACAACCAAGCTACAAGCAAATAAATTTAAATTCTCAACTAACCGTAACATAACACGACAATGAAGAAAAACCGGCCAAGTGCGATTTGGACTCGCGCACGAAGGGTTCCGTACCATTATCGCAAAAAACGGCGAAAAAATCACGTTTGTTGTATGGGAGTTCCACTTAAATATTATTTTTATTCTTATTTTAGTATTTTTTGTTATAGCGGCAACAGAAATACATAATCTGTGAAAATTTCAACAGTCTAGCTATCACGGTTCATGAGATACAGCCTGGTGGCAGACAGACGGACAGACGGACCGCGGAGTCTTAGTAATAGGGTCGCGTTTTTACCCTTTGGGTACGGAACCCTAAAAAACAATAGTGGGCTGTTTTTAAACGGTTTTATAATATGCTAATTGTGGCCTTTGTTATTTTCTTCAGTTCAAATAGGATGTCAAAGTGTAGTTCCGTTCCTCTATAGTGCATATTTAGGAATACTAAAACAGGTAATCATGACTCAATGTCATCATCGAGTTAGCTTATCAACATCATCACCATTCAGTCGAAAGTAGTCCACTGTTGATCATAGACCCTTCCCTAGTCAGAAAAAACTTAGCATAGCGTCTGTCTGAAACCATCTTTGGTTGTTACTAATCATCAAAATCATTCTCATTTCAGCCGAAAGACTTCCACTGCTGAACATAGTACTCCTCCAGGAGTCGCCACATAAATCGATCCTGTTCGTCTCGCATCCAGTGGATGCGCGCAATCTTAACCAGCAGGTTATCGGCCCACCTAGACACTAATGCCAGAAAAAATATATTGAAGGAAAACCTCCTCCATTGAACTCCTTTTTTAACCCCCGACGGAAAAAGAGTGGCGTTATAAGTTTGACGTGTGTTGCTGTCTGTCTCTGGCATCATAGCTCCTAAACGGATGAACCGATTTTGATTTAGTTTTTTTTTGTTTAAAAGGTGATTTTGTCGAGAGTGTTCTTAGCTATGTTAGAATAAAATCGGTTCAGCCATTCAAAAGTTATGGGCGTTTTACTGTTTGAATTGGGGTGTTTTCGCAAGTTATCGTGTCATAATTACCTGTTCAATAGATTGCCGATCGAAGCGTATGTACTATGTTCTAGATAAATGATATAGCATGAAATAAAAATGTGTCGGGGTTTTTTTAAATTTTGACAATTTAATTGTTCCCATTACAACCAAATTGATATTGCGGTTTGGTGCGGAACCCTAAAATTGTGAAGTCTGACATGCACTTTATTTATTTTAAAGCCATACTGCTTTGTTTTATCATCAGCTTACTACATTAGCTTAATTACATTTTTAAGCCCTTCATTGCATTTAATAACATACACAAAGCATCAAAGGCTTACAATATTCTTTATCAATCTGACAAATATGTATCATCGCCTGATGTGCACACTGATAACAATTGATAATTTTGTTTTAGATAAAGTGTGTGTACAGGGATTTATAGTAAAGTTGTTTTCTTTGTATGTTCTGTTGTTGTATGCGAGGCCGAGGCTTCTCATCATGAACAAGTCCTTGAAAAAATGAGGTCGCTTGCGCTCCACGAAGCCTGTAAAGCTCCCAGGAAGCTTCTGTGATTTTGGGCGGGCGCAGCCTAGGCCACACACAACGGACAGAAGAGAGTGCAGAAAAGGCTTCATCTTCATCATGTTCTGTTGTTTATAATTCATTTTTGTATTAGCATGTTTACTATGTCTACCTGTTGCTAGGTAGCTAAACTACATAGGACACCAGGTTTTTTTCTATGGATTTGCTTGAAAAAGGAACAGAGGAAGACAGAGAAAGAGATGGGAGGACGAACTAAAATTGAAACCAGGTCCTAATTGCAAAAGAGTCGCAAGAGACAGAAAACAGTGGAAACCGTTAGAGGAAGCCTTTGCCCGGAGGCACACTGAATTGAGAGATATACTTTAAAAAGCACTGGAAAGAACTATAACTGAACAAAGAATCGAAATTCAGGGAGAGGCTTATATTATTATTATATTATAATTCATTTTTGTATTTAGCATGTTCACTGTGTCTACCAGATCCTAGGTAGCTAAACTATATAGAACACCAGGATTTTCCTATGGATTTGCTTCCATGGCATTTCTATTAGGAACTTGTAACAGTTTTATATTGATTAAAAAGAGTGTCCATGTCCATTTTACATTAGTATCTACATCAAAAGGTATCTCTTTTGCGAATGTGCAACTAGCTTCAACTTGCTGACAGACCGAGCTTGACAAATCAAAAGTACCTTTAATCATGTAATTCAATTTTTCTGGGATAAATCATTGTCAATGGCAAATAACTATGTAGTTTTCTATTAGTGGATTTCCGTCCAGATCTGTAAGTTTACACTAATATAATAAAGAGGAAATATTGATTTTGAAATTGTATATGGTTTCAGGTAATGTGTCAATTTTATAAAATGCCTACAGTATTTACCCTTTCCATCTATGTCATCCTTTTTACTGCTCTCGTTGCCTCCTGTGTCACCAGCCCGTGGGAGCTGTAGTGACATATTTTTTTTTTTTTTCTATTCTTACTTATCAGAAACTTATTTTTTACAATCCTACCTACCGATTTTTATTTTATATAATATTTACTATATCTGTTACTTTATATATTTACTATATACTCATATAAGTTTTAATCTATAACTATAAAGACTGAATTTTTGTCTTGGACACTTGTTACGTATTTGTTTTTACTCATTCATTTGTTTATTTTATTTGTAAATGGAACATGTTTGCTCCGTCACTTGCCCTTAAGGTTTCATTGTTTCGACGTCACCCAATCGACACCGGCTATCGCTGAAAACCAGCGCTGTGGCTCTGTCTTGCGCAGAGTCTCAGCATTATGCTGAGCGATGACCGTTTTGCGTGATTGTGACGCATACTTTGTATTTGTATTTAAGTTTCCCTTTGTTTTTTTATGGTATGCGTTGTGCCTGGCGCAAATAAAAGTTTATTCTTTCTTTCTTTCTTTATTTGTAAGTTGTATATAGACAAACAAAAAAATTGTTTGTAATGGATAAACTCAAAAGCTACTTAAGTGATTTTAAATATTCTTTCACCAGTAGAAAGCTTCATTATTCCTGAATGACAAAGGCTATTTTGTTATCCCAAAAACAGGGCCTGTAGGGTGCGCCACGAGAGTGAAGTGAAGCGAAATAAATATTATTATTTTTTACAATTGTTTCAATGGTTTCATAGATGACATCCTACAATCAATCAATTTAGCTTTTTATTATATTGGTTTGGACAATTGAATACTGTACAATAGTTTGGATACAGCAGCCTTTGGTGATGGTGGATCAATTATGTGTTATCCTGGGATATCTCACATCCTTAAATACAATTTAATATACTGTCAAATATGTTGGAGTCGGCTTCTAGTTTCTAAAGTGTAGGCAAATATTTAAGTTCTAGGGTCTAAGTTCATTGGTGGATCCAGAAAAGGAATCTATAGACAATTTAGTCAGAATTTATCCATTGACCCAGTCTAAAGAGGTTTTAGCTAATGCCATATTTTTTTAATACTACCTTTTTATCGGTCCGACCAACCTGAAGACAGCATAAAAGTTCCCTTTTCTTAAGATACCTTGATTTAAAAACAGAAGGAGATACTGTTTTCACTAAAAGTAAAAAAAAAACTATCATTTGAATAAACTGCAAAGGAAAAGTGATGAATAAAATATGATGCAATGATTTATAAATAATGTTAGACTGAAGGAATCTTAAGCTAAGTTAATAAGTTGAAAGAATTGCTCATAAAAAGTAATGTTTTTGAATAGAATATACTCTCAGCACAGAACACCAAGACATGTGAACTTTAAAAACGAGGAAGATGAACGTAAAAACAGGATGCTAATATAGCTGTAGGTACTTATTATAATCGATAAAGTACAAGGTCAATATAAAAAACGCCACTCACCGATTATATCGTATATACTGGCCGTGTAATTATCCATAAAATATGAAATAAAACCCATTTTTAAAAACAGCTGATCACAGACTAGGTAAACACAATACTATCACGTTCACTGAAGTTAAACTTGACATGAAAATAATACTGGTTCAGTTACGAAATACATTCCGCGCCATCAATTATCAAATTACGCTTTGTTTTGCTTAATTTTTTCAATGAATCGTCAGCGATTCGCAAAATTGCTTTTCCAATTTGACAATTTGATATGACAGCATTGACGTCTTTACACCCACCAAGCAATAATAACAGGCATTGACATCTCTAGTGTCGTTTTAAAACGTACGTCGTACACGTATGTGCTACAGGTTTTAAGGTGGAAACAGATTATTGAAACCCCACCCGACGCCACGCCACCCGACGCCTTCTGACGCATTGAAGTACTAATCAAACCCATACATTTAGTATGGTCAGAGACACATAGTCAACACGCCATGCGATCACACGCATTCCCACGTGTCAACACGCAGTCGGTTTGGATCAGCGTGTTGCCGGGAGTGGGGGAACACACGCCACCCGACGTTTCGACACAGTGTGTCTCTATTAACACCCGATCCCACGCGTCAGTCAGTCGAGTGGTGCCAACAAAGGGAAATTTACCCTAATTTAGAGTAAAGTTTCATCAGCACGGTCATTTTTAGGGTACAAAATTGGTGAGGGTAATTTTTATGTTTATGCTATCATAGAAATTTGTAACTTATTTGAGTCAAATTTGCAATGATATGGACTTAAGTTTAAATATTACCCTTGAACCCGCAATTTCTTAAAAACTTCTTGTCGATACGCCTATCATAGTCTCAATGACGTAAATCCAATGATATTCGAATAAACAGATATGTTAAAAGCGCGCGCATTGTGAAGACTCGAATAGGTCACAATTGTGACCTTTAGTCTTTAGTTTATGTCACGCATGGCGAAGAGCGATAGGCTTTGTTGAAACAAAAACAAAATAAAAAAAATGCCATCGTGTGTATTTAGAAATTGTACCAATTATGATCCTATATCTTAATATATCCTTATTTTAATTTAATTCAATCCAATGTTTATTATTTAATATGAATTATTTCTACGCTAATTTAAAATTTAGTTTAATCCATCAAGTGGTGTGCCTATATTTCTATGAGTCGGGAAGAGATTGGCTGGATGTGATAGGCCGGTTGCATCTATGCCACACTGTCATTTGAGGTTTTAAGACAATTTTAAACCATCATATTGTAGCACTTTATATACTATAAATCATATTACATTATATCTATTTTTTATATTACTTTATATTATCTATTTTACATATTTTTTTTTTTTTTTTTTTTCCCGGTGCAATTATTCTTAAACCTTGTTTGTACTTTTTTTTACTGTTCTTCTCTGTTACTTTGTGATTTTTGCTGTCGTGTTGTGTCTATGTCGAATAAATGTTTTCTATTCTATTCTATTCTTTTTTCTTATACCAAAGTACATAAAACAGAAGGGATCTCATACCACACATAAGTACGCAATACGCCTCAATTTACTAATTTATTTCATTTTTTTCCTAATATTCTGATATTTGGAGGTTAGAAAAAGATAACAACATTGGTGGTCAGAATAATGTTTGTTTACATTCACACGCAAGTCACAAACACTAGCTGCCTCTTTTTTCTTGTTGGTTTTATCAAGCCATCCCTTTCGACTTGTAGTGAAATGTCAGATGAATGAAACTTCTGTGTGCGGAACACTTTTTTCAATTGTTTTGTGAGTGTATAACGTATCTGTTTATTTGAATATCATTGCGTAAATCCCAAAATAACCAGTTTTTTGTTATGGTTTCTATTATTGTTATAGTAAAACTGGTCTGTAATTATACCTATATTATAGATTATAATGTCTCGTCTTATGTATAATCTTGCATGAAATGTATCAAATATATATAGAACGGAGAGGGAAAGCAAATTAATAAAAAAAAATCAAGACATGTTTCCAAATCTTTTTACAGTCCGTTCAACCGATTTTGGGTTCTATCCTGTAAACATAAGGATGACATAAAAAGCATAAACCTGTTACCAAAACCAACTGTTTACTGCAGCTATCATTTGTCGTATCACAAACGCAATAGAAGTTAAAATCGGTTGAATGAGCTGTAATATGGGCTAATTTAGACGTCTAATGATATCGCAAATGGAGTATATGGTACATTGAGATCAGACTTGAGATAAAACAAAAACGAGATCTGGCAATACTGGCTATGACATTAGCTAACGTGTTGTAGCATCATGTGGGGTGTTGTATATGTGCACGGTGCGCGTCGGGTGTCGACACGTCGGGTGGCGTGAGGTCGCGTGGGGTTTCAATAATCTGTTTCCACCTTTAGTTTAGCTAGAAAAAAGAAGACGTAAACACACTTAGGTGTCGTAGCGTGTACGTCTTTAGTCAAAATAAAAACAAGTTAAAATTCTGACTTCTGTGACTGTTACTCTGTCTAGTGTCTGTTGTCATTGTCAGTTGATTGGCTACAAATACGTTGCGTTATGACGTAGGCTGGCACAGAGTCGTCTGATTGGTGGATCCTGCGCCACAACACGCCACGCCACATAAGTGTGGTTCCGACTTATGTAGTCTGTAATCTTAATTCAGGAACAACAATCTCTAATCTAAGTAGTCTGTGGGAAAAATCGAAAAACAAACAAAAAAGTTCAAAAAACCATTAATTGTGGTTGAGGGGTTTTTTGGCGGGATTTTCTCGAGTGCAGTTCAGCGGCTGTTAATATTATTTGCAAATTGATTTATAGTGGATATTGTGATATAAAATTGGTGTAGTTTTGTGTCTCAACTGTCTACGCAATTGGACAATATGTAAAAACGTTAACAGAAGCGATCTCGGGATAGTGGAGCGGAGTATTTTATTGTAGTATTGACTACCTCTGCAAAGCTTACTGGGAAGGCTGACTCGATGCAATTTGCTGCCAAATGCTCCAAGAAACATTAGAATGTGTTGCATCCGCGTTCTAATGCATACTAAAGAATACAAATACTGATGACTAGGCAGCATGGTCTCAGACCTTAGCCTGTTCCGTTAGGAACAAACAAAAAAAAAAAAAAAAAAAATTGTGGTTGATCTTGATTTGGTTTGACAGAAAGAGAAAATTGTTTATTTCTTTTGTGCTAAATTCGGCGTTAGCGATCAAAATCTCTGAAAATGTTTAAATTATTTCTGCAAAATTAACAAATATGATTGACAAAGGTTATGAATTCACGATGCTGCGACGCCGCTTTATTAAAAGAATTATTTTGGCGGTGACAATCTTTTTCTTTTCTTTTTATATGTCGGTTTTTCTGTTTGGTGACTGGAAGTCTCCTAAAGTGATGTTATTGACTAACCTTAATCGTTGTCCAGCTTGTTACGGCGTCTCTATATGTCCAGAATTATATTCCAACCAAGTTATCATGGAATCCTCCACTACCTGGTCTAGTATATTCAATGCTAAAAACATTTTCTATGGTTACACAAAATCAAATCGACGAGTTATTTTGAAAAAGTTGGCTCATAATTCAGAGCTTAAGAATTTTGATGATAATCTGTGTAAGGCTTTTAAGTTAAAAGGGAATTGTATGCCAGTGCATTTGCTGAATCTTTCTAGTATTGATGATAAATTAATCAAACTTGTGGAATATGATTTGAAGACGCCAGATCCAAATCCTCGGAAAGGGTTGATTATGTGTCCATATGCATACAGTTTGTTTGACTTTATACTGCCTGTTCTGAACAGTAAAAGGGAACAAGTTGATATAGTAAACATATGGACGATGTTGAGCCTCAATCCAGAACCTATAATTTTACAGGTAAGTGCTGCACTGTATGATTTTTTTATTATATTTGAGTACAGTGTTATTATTGTTAACTTTGAGGCACAAGTCTCTCACACTCAGGCTTGCCATATTTTTTTTAATAAATAAAATTTGTTTTTGAACCTAACATAAAAAAGAAAACTTTTTTGTATAACTTTCCTCTCATAACTTTTCTATTTCAGGTATTAACAAAGACCGCTGGATGGCCAGTGCCTGCATATGCAGGTGTTTGTGGTCGCCTGGAAGTGGTTGCGTACGAGGGTGAACCCTTATCATCTTTGACGCAAGTGTCATGGCATCGAAAACTAAAGTACGCTAAGAAAATGCTAGATGCTGCTATGGATTTTACTTTTAAACATGACAGGTTGGTATGGTAAAAATTTATATCATTATATATTTCAATATTTATATGCTGCTTGGGGTTGACGCAACTCATAAATTTTTTCATTCCGGCCCGTCGCCTACACTAACTACCATAATGCTCAATGCCCATATATTGATTTGAATTTATACCCATTTCAGATTTCGTTTCTACCTCATGGACTGGTCACTAGACAACATAGTGGCAAACGAAAAAGATGATGTAACTTTTGTTGATCTTGAGGACATAGTAATCTTAGACAAACACATATCACCAAAAAAGGACCTCCCTGACTGGTACCAACGATATGGCAGAGAAGCCATAGGCTCAGGCTTTTCATTCTCCATAGACAATATGTGCAAACATCACCTTAGTGACCACAATATCTGGGCAGCCTGTTACATTTTAGCTGGAGACGAGGACCCATATTTGTACCCTATACCAAAGGCAGTTAGCGCATCGAGACCGCATTTAGACAAGCTTCTAAAGGATTGTGTGAACGGTGTAGACAGTGAAGATAGATTTAAAACTATAGCAAAATTGCAGCATGTAATAGAAGATATGTTGATGGACAAAAATATTGTAGGTTACAGTGCAGTTGTTAGATGATAAAATGTTTTGATCTGTTGCGCTAGTGTGCTATATTGTATGAAAGAAAACGCATGATGCATTGAGGCAGTGGCGTAGTATAGTCTATTCTACTTACAACTAGTCTACATTATTGTAACAAGGTTGCTGGTGGGTTTCTGTCAGAGCTAAAATAACTGTGACAGTCCCTGTAAAGTTTTGCATCCTGTGGTCAAATAATATCCTTTGTGTTGTGTGGCCTTGGTTGGTTGAAGTTTTGTACTTGAAAAAGCTCATAATAATGTTATACATGCTTGCAATAGTAAAAAAAAATATGTAAAGTATTTTTTGTAAATTTTAAAGAATCTGCCTTCGCAGTGTAGGAAGATCTAAAACATAATAATAAAATACAAAGAGGCTTTCATTTAACTGTGGCATGCTTGTAACCTATCATCATTCTAAGTTATGAATTATAGTACTGCTTTATTGAACAAGCTTTATGCCAAATGTACCAAGAATCTTATGTAAGTATCCAATGGTGAGTATCTAAATTTTATTGTGTTCTGAAATCTGTGATATCCCTACATTATTAATTTGTTTTTTAACATGTCTATTGGTTGTGAAATATATTTCAATTTGCGTTAGCAATACAGCATTTTTTTTTCTTAACAGAATTGTAATGAAATAATGACAGTATTAACCTCTTAGCCCAGTAAGATCTTTTTCTGGTCTTCAAAATAACATCTACTGCCCATACATACTAATTGAGCTCTAGGAGGTTTACTACAGTGGCTGCTAGCGGCTAGTGAGTCTACTGTACTTCCACACTCCGAACTTTTCACGAAACATTACAGGTTCAAGAAAATTTGTATACCGGTGTCCCAAAATTAGAGAAATTTTTGCAGAAAATTGTTGGCAACCCTGAAAAAAGAACAACAATTTGACCGCTGAGAGTTTAGGGTTAGTAAAACTGGAGTGTCCGTTTCGATGGCGCGGCCACGGCGTTTTTTTTTTAAAATAACTACGGCAAGATTATGTAAAAATTTGTAAAACTTGACTCCTAAAACCATAAATTTGTCAAAGTTATGGTTAAAAAGTTTTAAGGGTTTGAACGTGGCCGCGCCATTGAAACGCGGGGAACCGCGCGGCCACTGAGATCTTTAAAACTAAGCGTTGCAGAGACCTGAAATTTTGGCAGATAACAGATTGAATTTGTAAAAATATATAAAAAAATCCTAGGTTTATATTTTAGGAGCTGTAAGACTAAAACCCCATGGCCGCGCCATTGAAACGGTAAAAAACACGTTATCGACGATATGTCGCTGAAAAAGCATCGCAGCGGTCTGAAGTTTTTTGTAAATCCTAGATTTGAATTTGTCAAAATATGTAAAAATACACAAAAAATACCTAGGTTTATATTTCAGGAGCTGTAAGACCAAAACCCTATGGCCGCGCCATTGAAACGGTGAAAAACACGTTATCGCCGATATCTCCCTGAAAAATCATCGCAGAGGACTGAAGTTTTTTGTAAAACCTAGATTTGAATTTGTCAAAAGATATAAAAATACAAAGAAAAATCCTAGGCTTGTATTTCAGGAGCTGTAAGACTAAAACCCTATGGCCGCGCCATTGAAACGGTGAAAAAACGTTATCGCCGATATCTCGCTGAAAAAGCAACGTAGAGGACTGAAGTTTTTTGTAAAACCTAGATTAGAATTTGTCAAAACATGTAAAAATACAAAGAAAAATCCTAGGTTTATATTTCAGGAGCTGTAGTACTTTATCGCGTTGAAATAAGTTGTGGTTATCTATCGAAGAAATAAAGTATTAGCGGTGTATTTTTTTGTAAACAACACCTATTAATATGTAGAATTACCGATAATAGGCAAAAAAGTATTTTTTTCATAGTAAAAAACTTTCAATACGTTTTGAATGTTCCGATAGGGTGACCATGACTTATTGTTTACAGAAAACTTTCCACCTGCAAGTATTAGAAACTATATCTCAAGGATTCTAAATTAAATTAAAATGAAACGATAACTAAAATACAAAACATGTTTATTTCTTTAAAATCACATGAATCACAGATTAATCAGTTACCCCTCCGTACCGTTTATTCCGAACCTAAACCGAAATCCTAACCCGGTCGCGCGGGTTAGGTTATAGTTAGGTATTTTTTTTATTTCACTACGATTACTATAACAAAGTCTACGGAGCCCCGTGCATTACCGTATCACCGGAAAAACAAATACCTACTCGGAAGTTCTAAGTACTTTTTATTTAAAAATACGATTCTGCTTCTTATTTATAT
Source organism: Orthosia cruda (assembly GCA_964057195.1). Taxonomy (NCBI): domain Eukaryota; kingdom Metazoa; phylum Arthropoda; class Insecta; order Lepidoptera; family Noctuidae; genus Orthosia; species Orthosia cruda. Next base: position 16,535,554 of record OZ059841.1, on the reverse strand, counting down.
ATTGTCATGGACCGATTTCCTATGCAAGTATTTGTCAGTCGGGGTGCCGAAAGCGAAGCAAGTTCGGGCTCAGTGGCCGTGCTCGAAATATAACGAAGTTGTACGAGTTCATCAACTGAAATAGGCGTAGGTAACTTGTAAGATTTCTTTTGACTAGTTCATATAACATGATTCTCTTATCAGACAGTCCTCTGTCTGATAAGAGAATCGTATTTTCAAATAAAAAATACTTAGAACTTCCGGTAGGTATTTGTTTTTCCGGTGATACGATAAAGCACGGGGCTCCGTAAACTTTGTTATAGTAATCGTAGTGAAATAAAAAAATACCTATAACCTAACCCGCGCGCCCGGGTTAGGTTCGGAATAAACGGTACGGAGGGGTAACTGAATAATCTGTGATTCATGTGATTTTAAAGAAATAAACATATGTTTTGTATTTTAGTTATCGTTTCATTTTAATTTAATTTATAATCCTTGAGATATAGTTTCTAATACTTGCAGGTGGAAAGTTTTCTGTAAACAATAAGTCATGGTCACCCTATCGGAATATTCAAAACGTATTGAAAGTTTTTTACTATGAAAAAAATACTTTTTTGCCTGTTATCGGTAATTCTACATATTAATAGGTGCTGTTTACAAAAAAAATACACCGCTAATACTTTCTTTCTTCGATAGATAACCACAACTTATTTCAACGCGATAAAGTACTACAGCTCCTGAAATATAAACCTAGGGTGTTTTGGTGTATTTTTAATTATGTTGACAAATTCGAATCTAGGTTTTACAAAAAACTTCTGACCTCTGCGATGCTTTTTCAGCGAGATATCGGTGATAACGTGTTTTTTACCGTTTCAATGGCGCGGCCATAGGGTTTTGGTCTTACAGCTCCTGAAATACAAACCTAGGATTTTTCTTTGTATTTTTACATGTTTTGACAAATTCAAATCTAGGTTTTACAAAAAACTTCAGTCCTCTACGTTGCTTTTTCAGCGAGATATCGGCGATAACGTGTTTTTCACCGTTTCAATGGCGCGGCCATAGGGTTTTGGTCTTACAGCTCCTGAAATATAAACCTAGGTATTTTTTGTGTATTTTTACATATTTTGACAAATTCAAATCTAGGTTTAACAAAAAAATTCAGACCTCTGCGATGCTTTTTCAGTGAGATATCGGCGATAACATGTTTTTCACCGTTTCAATGGCGCGGCCATGGGGTTTTAGTCTTACAGCTCCTAAAATATAAACCTAAGATTTTTTTGTGTATTTTTACATATTTTGACAAATTCAAATCTAGGATTTACAAAAAACTTCAGACCGCTGCGATGCTTTTTCAGCGAGATATCGTCGATAACGTGTTTTTTACCGTTTCAATGGCGCGGCCATGGGGTTTTAGTCTTACAGCTCCTAAAATATAAACCTAGGAATTTTTTATTTATTTTTACAAATTTTTTACAAATTCAATCTGTTATCTGCCAAAATTTCAGGTCTCTGCAACGCTTAGTTTTAAAGATCTCCATGGCCGCGCGGTTCGCCGCGTTTCAATGGCGCGGCCACGTTCAAACCCTTAAAACTTTTTAACCATAAGTTTGACAAATTTATGGTTTTGGGAATCAAGTTTTACAAATTTTTACATAATCTTGGCAGAGTTTTTTTAAAAAAAAAAACGCCGTGGCCGCGCCATCGAAACGGACACAAAATGGAGCGCTCAATACAACAACGTGTATTCATTTTGAACAATATTTCAAAAATAATGAAAGTTTGGCGGCCGCGGTTCAAAAAATTATATACAAAAACTTTTTTGAAAAGTGCGTAGTACATTATTACCATAGCCGGGCACCGTTAATTAAATAGTTAACTTCGTTAATCGTTAATCCGCTACAAAAAAAGTTAGCTTCGTTAAACGTTAAGACCTTGTCCAGAAGAAGCGAATTCGTCGCGAAATTGCTTGCGCAATATACGCGCGTAAATCGCGTGCATAACGCCAGACCCTCGACTCGCGCGTGATTCGCGACGAATTCGCCCTTTCTGGACAAGGTCTTAAGGTTAAACTAGTCGACGGCACGAACTATTTTGTGCGCGAGGTTAAAATGCATGCTATCTCATCCCACAACACGTGCGAAATATATAGATGCTGTGATGAGCAGTAAGAAGCTAGTTCGCGTACGAATTAGCACTTCTGCAATCTTTTATCGAAATGGATGATGATTTAGGACGAAAACGAGCGCGCGAAATTTTATAAACAGACCTTTGGGAGTCTAGATTTCATGAAAAAACTACTGAATGTATCTGATAAAAATAAAATTATTTGGATTGTTGAATTACTAATCTATCCCTGTATGGAGGCCGTTTTTTAATTTTCCTTCTTCTTATGGTATTTATTTGCGCCCAAAGATACGTTAAAATTAGTGTTGAAATATGGAACTTTCGACGCTCATAACTTTCAAATATTTTATTTTTTTATTTTTTCGGTTCCATACAGGGCTAGATAATGATGAGACAAATTGATATCTTTTTTATTTTGAAAGTACATCGTCAAACAGTGGAGTAATCTCTAGACTACGTTTGTATGGAAGAATTTTTGACTTGTTTACCCTTAAGCGTTACATTTCGGAAGAATTAACGCAAGTTAACGTTAATCCGTTAATATGTGTTAAATTTCATCTTTATATCTTTGCGTTAGTAAACTTATAGAACCTGTTGATTTAGGTTCTGGAAGTTAACAGGTTAGGAACAAAACAAAATACTTGTATAAATCAAATGTGTAATTTAATCGTCGGGCGTGTGGTGCATATTGCTTCATGAACATTAAGTTTTCAACTGAAAGCGAATTTATAATAACAACAAACAAAACACTCGTCACTCTAAGCACCGGCGCTAAGTAATGAAATGATCAAACTAAACAAATCTCTTCGCAGTTTTCTTTCTCACTCGCACGCGCCGGCAAAATATATCTAGTTTTGTTTTTGTTTCACTCGCTGCCAAGCGCCGCCCGGCACTTGTCGGCAAGGGCGGAACCAGGTTTTTTTTCTGGGAGGGGCACAAGGCGCTGACGGATAAAAAATCAACAATGACGTCAGAAATAAAGTTGAAGTATATATATATACTTCATGTTTTTTTTTAATACTATAGGCTCGCGCTTGACCATTATCTCACCTGTTGGTAAGCGATGATGTGGGCGACAGGGAGACACGCTTGCCTAGAAATAACCTATTCACTCTTGACTTAATGACTCCTAGATTGTAGCTGTCGGGAAACACAGACACCGGCAGGGAATTCCACAATTATTTCTACAAGTTCAAGTATGTATAGGAAGGTTTATGAAAGAAAAGAGTTTCACTCATGTTCTTTCTGTTCATCATCATCCTATATAAGCCGAAAGACGTCCCCTGCTGGACATAGGCCTCCCCCAAGCGTTGCCACATTGATCGGTCCCGTGCGTCCCGTATCCAGCGGATCCCCGCAACCTTCACCATGTCATTGGTCCACCTGGTGGGAGGCCTTCCAATGCAACGTCTTCCGGTTCGCGGTCGCCACTCCAAAACTTTTCTGCCCCATCGGCCATCTGTACTGCGAGCAATGTGCCCTGCCCACTGCCACTTAAGTTTGGCGGTTTAGCTATGTCGATAACCCTGGTTCTCTTGCGGATCTCTTCATTTCTGATTCAATCACGCAAGGACACTCCGAGCCTGGCCCTGTCCATTGCCATTCGGTTGACTGTAAGCTTTCTGATGAGGCCCATTGTGAGCGACCACGTCTCAGAGCCATAGGTTCGACTTGAGACACTGTGGTAAGTTGGATGAGAAGATACCGCGCAACTTCCCGAATGGTGCCCGGCCGAGTAGGATTCGACAGTTGACCTCATTCTCGAGGTTGGACGAGTATAGCCTTTACCCTGTATACTTTGCCCAATTAGACGCTTACATAGGTGAATGCTTCTTGTTTTCAACACCATCCTGTCACCGAGTTGAGCCTGATGTTCCTTGCTTCGTAGTTAGGGTCTTTCCGATGTAGCGTTGATAGCAGAGTCAGGATTTATTCCAGATGCCAAACCAAAAGGCCTGATGATTTTGCGTGTTGACTAGCTGGACGGTTTGTCCCAGGTAGACATGGTCGTCCACAGCTTCGGCTGTGGAGACACCGAACTTGATAGGAGTGGGTGCGACATGGGCGTTCAACATCACCTTGGTTTGTCCATGTTCATTTTTGGACCCATTCTTTCGGAAGCTCTACTGAGGTCATCGAGCGTTGTACTGGGGTCCTCCATGCTCTCCATGACACCTTTATCATGGGCAAACCGAAGGTGAGTGATGTGCTCGCCGTTGAAGTAGTTGATGCTTAGTCCTCTCCAGTCCAGAACCTTGAAGAAATCCTCCAGTGCAGCGGTGAATAGTTTCTTTCTGTTATTTTATTCATATATTTTAACAACTCTGATAATTTGATTTGCTTCTAAGTGTGTGCTGTGATGGAATCTCCACAGTACACAAAATACCGTCACCCCCGTGCCCCCCCCCCCCCCCCCCCCTAAATCCGCCCTTGCTTTTCGGTGCCGTGCGGTAACTATTTAGGCATTGGATTAACGATTAACGGACTTCTGCATATTAACGGAAGTAAACGTGTCCGTTAATATTTTTAAATGTTTACTTAAAAGTTAATCCGTTAATCAAAATGTTAACTTCGTTAATTAACGAGTTAATGCCCAACTATGATTATTACCTCAATGTTTGCAAATGAGGCTGGTCAAGCAGTAACTGTTACTGGTGCGGCTGGTGCTATCGCGACATGATAACAGTTATTGCCAATTTGCTATTGATTTGGCCAATGTGGTTTTAACAAGACTGTGCTGTGCTGTCCGACGTACCATACAGCCAGTGCAACAAATTGAATTACTGCATGAGACATATCCTGGTCATGTAGGTACCCTCTCGTTTCGGTGATCAGATGTGGGACCCTAGATAGTGTTAATTAACACTATTAGATTTCTTCATAAGAGGTTATTTGAAATCAAAGGTCTATGTCAACAAGCCCATAACCACCCGTGCATTACTAGAGGAAATTAAACGCTGCATCAAAGAAATTCAGCCATAATTATTGTGCAGATAGGTTATGAAAAATTTCGACAAAACAGTGCGTATGTGCCAGCAAAGCCGTGGAGGCCATCTGCCAGATGTGTTATTTCATAAATAATCCTATCCTATGTACTTTATGGTCCATTGAGAAAATAACAATCTAACGACTAAAAACTGTATTTTTATTAAATTTAAACCTTGCGTCACTGAAAAAAAACGAGAGTATTGTAATAGATTGGGAAAAAAAACTACCTATTGGAGTTTTAATAGGCAACACACGTTTTTGGTAGAATTTTAAAAAATCGTCTGTCATCTTTCACAGTATATGTCAGAATCAGTGTTACCAGAATGTATCTTTTCTTACATTTTACGTTACTTTTGACTTGATGTAACACGACTCAAAATGTAACTTTTACGTTACTTTTAGGACTTGAATTAAAAATAATGACATCTTTTCTAGCAAACAAAATATAACTGTGAAACGGCCCGCATCTAAGAAAGTTTTCGTTCGTCGTGTTGTCGCACCGTTTTGTGACACAAACTGACGTATTACATATTCACTCACTTACTCACGTGTATTTCTAAATCTTCCATTCCGTATTTCCGTCCCGCTTACTCCGGCGAGCTATTGTATTAATGTCGTTTTCCACATCAAATAAGATAATGTAACTTTTATCATGATAATGTAACTTTGTGCGATGTCTCAACCACAGAGAAAAATAATATACAAGTCTCATAATTATAATATTAGACTATCGGCCACTAAGATCTGCTACTCTACTAGCAAATATTACTGTTATATTATATTGGGTTATAGTGCCACTGGCAACTCTGGTCAGAATGTCACTAATGTGAATGTCAGGATTGTCAGGAGTTTATGGCGGGATTTTTTCGAGTGCAGTTTAGGGATGTCGAAAGTGACAAAATATATCGATATATCGATGTATCGATATTTATAAAAATATAAATATCGACCTCGATATATCGAGGAAAAATTTCGATATATCGGTTCGATTTTCAGAGATTTTAGGTTTTTTTTGTTTTCAGTAGAAATTTTTATACAAAATGTACATTATTTTAATGTATTTGAAACTTAATAAAAACGATGGTATTTTAATCGTTATTCCTTTTTAATAGGCAAAAATTGAAAATAACAAAAACTAAATAGCAAAAATATTGAAATATGACACGCACCACACACACACAACGCAAAAGAACTCACATTTGAAAGTAAATGACGAGTGTCTGATGATGACTGCCTCCGCGCCCACCACATACACACACACGCAAGACTAACAAAACATAGTCATCTTATCTTATCTTGTGGAGGGGCCGAGAATTAACTCGGACACTTCGACCCATTGGGATCTATTGTGGTCCCCTAGATACCTTACTCCTCCCCAATCTCGTTGAAAACTCTTTTCATGAATTTTACAACGAGACTGGGAGATATGAGCCTATAGTCTTCTGGTCTTGGATATCCAACCCCTAAGAGACTCATTCGCTTACCAGCCAGTGCATCGCATGTGCAAAGAAGGTGCTCCATGCGTTCCGTATGTTCCCCACACAACCTGCACATGGGTGTCGCGGTTAAACTCATCTTCATGAGCATGTCGTTGGTTCCAAAGTGCCCAGTAAAGGCCCCAAGCAGGTAGCGGATTTGCCCCCTGCTCATGTTCCAAATGCATTCCCGGGCTTTGAACGTAGAGCCTAGGAATTTCTTGGAGTGTTGTAGACCGGTGCTAGATTGCCAATGAGTTCGCTGTCTGTGATCTGCAAACTCCCTAAATGCGGCCTTTACGAGGCACGTCGAGATGCCTACACATGGTTCTGGACCCACAAAGTCATTTGCTGAGCCCTCTCTTGCCAGTTCATCTGCCATTTCGTTACCATGGATTCCTTTGTGCCCAGGGACCCACATCAGTCTTACCCTGTTGTGCTTCCCAAGCCTGTTTAGGGTTTGGACAGCATCCAGAATAAGTCCGGAGTCCACTTTGTAGGATGCCATGGCTTTGATTGCAGCCTGACTGTCACTAAGAATATATATGGATTTACCTCTAGTTCCTCTATCTATATTCTCTTGAGCACAGGTTATTATGGCATAAGTTTCCGCTTGGAATACAGTTGCCATTTTCCCTAGGCTTTTGCTACATTTGTAACCTTTTGCGTATATTCCCGCCCCTGTACCTGATTCCATTTTGGATCCATCAGTGTACCACACCAGACTGTCTTGTTCTGGTGGATCGATTCCCTTCGTCCAGTCCTCTATTGTAGGGATTTGGACCTTGAAAGACCTTTCAAACACAAACATAGTTTGCATTTTATCGGATAACATGCTTGTTACCCGATCCAGGCCTTCATTCCCGTCAAACTTTGTATGGTTATGGTCCTAGGCTTAGAGGCATCCCATAGTCCAGCCACAGCAAGTCGATGTAATGTCTTCCTTGCCTCGAATTCAACCATCATATGCAGAGGAGGGATATTGAGGTATCTCTCAATCGCTGCCGTAGGTGTTGTCCTGAAAGCACCCGTGATGCCTAGACACACTGTTCTTTGTAATCTGGTGAGTGGCGCTTTGCACGAGGCAAGCTTTGTTCTGGGCCACCACACTATGCTGCCGTATGTGATAATAGGTATTATCATTGTCCGGTACAGCCATCGTATCACTTTGGGCTTTAACCCCCAAGTTTTACCGTAGGTGGAACGACACATGCCGAACACTCGTAGGGCTTTCGTCGTAATATTTTCCACATGAGTTTTCCACCTGAGTTCTCTATCAAGCGTTACACCCAGATATTTTACTTCGGTAGACCAGGGCAGCTTTATTCCATTGAGGGAGAGCTCTCCTAGGTTTCCTAATTGTCTCTTCCTCGTGAATGGAACAATGACTGCTTTGCTTGGGTTGATAGAGAGGTGGTTCTTTGTACACCATTCCTCTGTCATCCTCAATGCCTGTTGTACTAATCCAGAGACTATGTTCGGGAATTTACCATTAACCATTATAGCTATGTCATCTGCATAGCCTACTGTGTAGAATGGTCCAGTATTGAGCTTGGTAAGTAGCGAGTCTACTACCAAGCACCACAATAATGGTGACAGCACTCCACCCTGCGGACAACCTCTTGTTGTTTTTGCACTAAGTCTGTCACCCATCAGTTCCGATCTGACTATTCTGCTTCTCAGCATATAGTCAATCCAGTTGCACGTGGTATCATTGATGCCATGTTCCTTTGCAGCGATGCGTATGGACTCAAATGTTGTCTTGTCGAAGGCTCCCTCTATGTCGAGGAAAGCCCCGACACAGATCTCTTGTCCCTCTAGCGCAGCCTCGGCTCAACTCGCAACATAGTGCAATGCCGTTTCTGTAGATTTACCAGGGCTGTAGGAGCACTGTAGTTTATGTAGAGGGAAGATTTTAAGTGGTCCCTCTCTTAGGTACCTGTCTACCAGTTTCTCCAGAGCTTTTAAGAGAAAGGATGATAGACTAATTGGCCTGTAAGCTTTAGCTTCTTCGTAAGTCGGCCTTCCCACCTTTGGTATAAAGGTGACTTTGACCTCCCTCCATGCCTTGGGTACGTACCCAAAGGCTATGCAGGCTCTGTAGAGCTTACTCAAATGAGGTATCAAAACAGATGCCCCTTCTTGCAATAGTATTGGGTAGATGCCATCCGGACCAGGGGATTTGAGAGGCTGGAAGCCCGCTATGGCAAGCTTCAGTTTATTTTCATCTACCACTTTCTTTGCCGTGAGCCAGTTATTTTTGGACGTGTGCCTTGTGAGCTCGTCCCTTGTGACTGGATCCTCTTCATCGCTGTCGCGTAGTATACATTCCGGGAAGTGAGTTCTAAACATCACGCCCAGAGTGTCCTGTCCAGTTTCCGTTAGATACCCATTCTCATCCTTTACAGATGATAGTGGGTTTGTCTTAGTCATGGACATCGCTTTGCACAACCTCATTCCATTCGGCAGAGCTTCGATGGAGGTGCAATGCTGCCGCCAACTAGTTCTTTTGGCCTTGCGTACCGCCATCTTATACCTCGTCAGCATGCTATGATAGTCAGAGAAGTCTTTCCTGACTTTTGCATCATTGAAGGCCTGTCGTGTTTCCTGACGTATTTTAGCTAGTTCAGGAGTCCACCATGGTACCCTTTTGCAAAAGGCCTTTTTCTCTGGGCAGTTATCTACCCATGCACCGATGGTGCCCATCTTGATTCTATCTGCTTCAAATTCTATATCTAGTATGGAATTGAGCTTACCTTTAGGGCTCCCTAGATTTACTTTTAGGTCCCTCCTGTACGAGTCCCAATTTGTATGTCTTGGGTTTCTCCTTCGTCTAGTTTCGGCTTCTGCCGCCGTCCTAAACCTAAAGCATATATAATTATGGTCAGACAGAGAGATTTCGTCCGATACATGCCAATTCTCGATGTAAGCGCTGGCCTTGTTTGAAGCCAGTGTCAGGTCAATAACTTCAGTTCTCGCCGAGGTCCTGAAAGTAGGTTTATTGCCTGCGTTAAGGATTTGTAAAGAAGAGCTTACCACAAAGTCCAACAAATCCTCCCCTCGTTTGTTGACATCTGAGCTGCCCCAAACGACATGGTGTGCATTCGCATCGCAGCCAAGTATCAGGTCGAGGTTTTCTTGGTTGCCGTAGTCAACCAGTCTTCTGATTAGTGGTGTTACTGGTTCCTTTTGTTCATATGGGAGGTAGGCAGAGGCAAGGATAATTTTCCTTTTCTCTGTGCCCATCCCCACTTGGATCAGAGTTGTTGTGAGATCCCTGTAACAGAAAGTACGTAAGGGCATTGCCTCTATACCGCCCCTGATATAGATGCAAGTCCTCGCGTCATTAGTTGGACAGTCATAGAGCACCATGCCTCCTGTCCCACCTAAGCCTTTTATAGTCCCCTTATACAGATTAGGTTCCTGTATCAAGGCAACGTCAAATGTGTTAAGCTTCAGTTGCCGAGCCAGAAGGGCAGTAGCGGCTCTGCAATGATGCAAATTAATTTGTACACACCTTAGTCCCTCCATCTTGGATTATTTGATGGGCCTGTGTCAATATAGGAGGGCCCTAGTTTTGAGGCTCCTCCTCCATCGCCTGGCTCTCCTCAGGAGCAATCGGCGACTGAATCCCCAGGGTGTCGAAGTCCCCGAGGATGTCATCCTCGTGGTCTGCCTCTGACGCCCTGGTCCCAATCTCTGCCTCCTGCGATGCGCCGTAAGCAGAGATTTCCTCGATGGCCTCCTCACGTCGGTGTAGTCCATCCTCGGAGGGTTCCGCCTCTGCTTCCGCAGTGGGTGCCTCTCCCTTATCTTCTTCCAGGAGCTTGAACGAGTACCGTTCAATTCCTCCTGGAAGAGAGTAGCCCGCGGCCTTGATGACCCCAGCGGACACCCCGTCCGTGAGGACGATACGACGGATGCCGGTCTGCTCTGTGAGAGTATTCACGACCTTCCAGTCGCTCGTCCTCAAGGCAGGGTTAAGCCGCTGGAGCAGTCGAATGGCCCGGGCAGAGTCCTGCAACGCCAAGTTGCGACTCTTCCATGCCATTTTGACTGGCTTTGGAAGGTCCTTGGCGTCAACAACCTTGAGTTTCAAGGAGCCAAGTTCCACATTGTGGATGGCCCCCCGAAACCAGCTAGCTGCATCAGAGTTGTCGCAGGATACATGAACTGCACCTGCGACAACTCCGGGAGCAACCGTTAGAACAGGCAGAGGATCCGGCGCCACTTCCAGTTTCCCAATTATGAGCTCCTGGATTGGCACCAAGTCCTCCGCCCTCAAGTACTCCTCCGGGTACCTGACTGTGACGACAGCGAGTTTCACAGTCGCCACCGCATCCCTAAAGGATCCGGTTGAGGATGATTGCCCTTGGGTCTTCATCCTCTTGGCCGCCATGTCCCCGTTGTCGCCGCTGAGAGCAGCACGCGGTCTCTTTGATGGGCCCTCCGTAGGAGTCCCCTCTAGAGCCGCCTGCTGTCTCAGCTTTTGGCGCTTCTTTCTGCGCGCCCCATATCGTCCAACCGGAAGCCAGCCTGGTTCATGCCGGCCGCCGGGAGACGACGAGGTGCTGTCTTTGCCGGTCGCGTCCGGGGCCCCAAGGTCCGAGGTCATTCGACCTCCGACACAAGGGTCACGTGTCGCGCCAGTTTTGGCAGCACCTTTGTGCCCGGTGGGCTGGTTTGCAGTTTCGCCCTTAGGTGGTCCCGCAGTAGTGCCGGCCCTCGGCAGTGCCGCAACAGTACCGTCATTTGACAGTCCCACCGCAGCCCCACTTCGAGACGACCCCACTGCAGTCTCGCCTACGGGCGCTCCTGCTACGGAAAATGCAGTCCCGGCTTGCGCCGGTCCCGCCGTCTGGTGTGCAGTTCCGCCCTTCAACGGTCCCGCAGCAGTGCCGACCCTCGGCAGTGCCGCAGCAGTACCGTCATTTGACAGTCCCGCCGCAGCCCCACCTCGAGACGATCCCACTGCAGTCTCGCCTCTGGACGTTCCTGCTATGGAAAATGCAGTCCCGGCTTGCGCCGGTCCCGCCGTCTGGTGTGCAGTCCCAGCTTTCGCCGGTCCCGCCTTTTGGAGCGCAGTCCCAACTTTCGCCGGTCCTTTCGCCTTGTGGTTTTTTTTTGATGTTAAATCCATTTAAAAATCCCGATATAAATTTCATCTCTCGACTTTCCCCACCCTCCATGGAGTGCCCAAGTGGCGATGCTACGGTAGCACCAGGGATTAGCCGAGAGATATAGCCCTCCCCCATCAGTTGCTCACGAGACTGCACGACACCAACTCACACTACTACCACTAGCGATGCGAGCGAGCGCCGCCGTCTGCAAGCCCCCAATGGGAGTGAACTCGCCTGGGGGCCGTCTGACCGGACCCCGCAGCCGATTGACCATAGCTGGCTAGGCTACGGCCTCCCGTGTCGGAAGAAATCCGGGCCAAAGTGATGTGTTGTGTGCAGCCTGCTCCACTCAATCACCAGGATCCCTTCATCCCTCCATACGGGTCCCCGCGCACGGCACAAACACGCGGGAGGTCATTGCTATCCAACATTTTCTTTGTTCAATGGTGGACACCCAGGGGCATGACCTCGCCACCCCTGTGATACGTCGCCCGGTGATTTCAGTTACGTCTATTTCAGAGGGAATTAGACCAATAACAGGGCGGCAACCACGAGAAGGAAAATCACCGCACTTGCCTTGAGGATCTACACGACCGTAGCGCTCTCCCTCAAGACCACGCCACCTTGCCGGCTCTGAAGGAGCCAGGCAAGGTAGGACTACATCGACAAAGCCAAGCCCTACAGGGCTTGTCGCTGACAGCTCAAAGCGTAAGTTTGCTAACACAGACCAGCCCCTAAAACATAAAACATAGTCATAGACAATACAGTAATTTTGCGTTCGTTCCTATCTTTTACGGCTTTGATTTCTTTTAAATATTCTGCAAATAATCTAAATTAAAAAAAAAAAAAGTTTTTGATCGTTTTTCGATATTGTATATTTTGTATCGATATATCGATGTATCGGATGAAAATATATCGGTAAAAAATATCGATATATCGATGTATCGATATTTTTTCGACAAGCCTAGTGCAGTTCAGCGGCTGTTAATATTATTTGCAGATTTGATTTATAGCGGATATTGTGATATAAAATTGGTGTAGTTTTGTGTCTCAACTATCTATGCAACTGGACAATATGTAAAAACGTTGACAGAAGCGATCTCGGGATAGTGGAGCGAAGTATTTTATTGTAGTATTGACTACCTCTGCAAAGCTTACTGGGAAGGCTGACTCGATGCAATTTGCTGCCAAATCCTCAAAGAAACATTAGAATGTGTTGCATCCGCATTCTAATGCATACTAAAGAATACAAATACTAACTGATGACTAGGCAGCATGGTCTCAGACCTTAGCCTGTTCCGTTAGGAATAAATATATATTAAAAAAAAAAACTACTAATGTCAGATAAGTCAGACTGTGAAGTCAGATTATAAAAATCATGTCGGTACGGTGTTTTTGTTTAAAATCGCAAAATTATTTCAAAATACCATCAAATTAAGTGTAAATTTGGCACTTAAAAGAAATGAGTGATTCAGACGACGACAACGTAGTACGCTATGGGACACAGTTAGAACCATACGAACAAGGTGAGTTGCCTTACTGTAATAGATTTTGTAAGATTATCAAGTTGTATGATATTGTAAGCAAAACTATACTATTAGTCTATTACATCTACAGTTACAATACACACATCTTTTTTTTAGGTTAAGTATAAGTTCATAGCGGATTTAACTCGTAAAACACTTTTTGTGCCCACATATTGTTTCGTTTGAGTTTGGCATTTTGGCTATCAACCGGCATTTATGTGGATAGCCCTTAGCCTTCTAGTAAAGGGTAAATTCTCGAGTTAGTGAAGATATCTGAGTATTTTATTTGTTAAGATATCATTGTCTGCTACTTAGCGTACCTGAAGAAATGAAACAATATTTGACAAAACCTTAAAAACTGTAAAACCAGTACTATTTATGATCAGTATTTACTAATAGTTATCCAAGATGATAAGAATTATGAATCAAAGTAAAATTATCCACAGACACATTTCACCTGGATTTAGATGAAATATGTATGAAGATTAATAGATTTGTTTTTGCATTAAACAAAGACAAAGATGAGGCATCCAGACCAACTGTGCTAATGGTGATGTGTGTGGTGGTGTGAATGGTGGTGTCATCCGTTAAGAAAGAAAGAAAGAAAAACTTTATTTGTCAAACATGCGTTTACATGACTTAATCAGACATGCATGGTATTGAATTAATAAATGTTGTGAGCGTCCATGTTTTGCCAATAATGGCGTACAAAATTTGTAGGTATATTATTTTACATTTAATTGCATTTTACATTCAGTCATTTTAAATTTATTTACAAAATACAAAACAAATAAATAATAATTGATTTAAAGATATTATAGTATAATTAAGGCATCATTGTCTGGACTCCTCTGAAGATTCTAGAGTTCTGTTGGCACAGATAAAGGCATTTGTGCCAGTTTTAATGGTCCTGCAGACCAGTGTATAAATTGCAATACCTTTTCACTGTTCCTTGTATATATATATAATATGAAATTTTACAAATACAAATAATCTTTTTGACATAGACTTATAAAAATAATTATTATGAACAAAAATTTACCAAGCATGATGTATTACATTGGATGGAATGCACATTTAGCTGTTGCGGGACCAACAGCTAAATGTGCTGTCATTTGAAGATCTTTGACAGTTATTACGGGTAGTCAGAAGCTAGAGATCTGACACCAATCTAGCCAAGGGGTATTGTGTTATCCAGTTACTGGGTTGTGGAAGTCAGATAGGCAGTCGCTTCGTGTAAAACACTGGTACTCTTATCTGAATCTGGTTGTACTGGAAGCCGACCCCAACATAGTTGGGAAAAAGACTGTGTGTGTGTGACAGTGTTCTTTTTTTTTAAATCAATGGGTTTGGTTACTCGCTACGAATATTCATTATTCAAATGTCCCATGATGCAGGTTTAGTTGCCTACATAACTCCTTTGAGTGATTTTCACTCCTCATCATAGTTTCAGATTTGGCGATCCATACCCACTTGAAAAATTCAAACACCTTTATAACTGATATATATGAAAATTATGCAGAATTTGCTGTAAGAAAGTTACAGCAAATTCTGCATAATTTTAAAAAGTGCTCTTTTGAATTATGTAAAAAAATCTTCATGCCAAACATATTGTTACAGTAATGCATTGTTAGATTATCTTGTTATTGGTTGTTGTAATATCCACTCTCTGTTTTATTTTACTAGGTACTTGTGTTTTATATTTTATGTGTTGTTAAGCATATTTCAGTCTAATTTAGTAAGTACATTCAATTTTGTGATAAGTAACTTTAATAGGTCAAGAACCTATTAAAAAATAATATATGCAATTGCATAGAGATCTGCTTATTGTAAGCGCCTTATTACATAATATTAACATGCCAACTTATGGCAAATAAATGGCTTGGACTTACTCATTTGCTACGCCAACTAATACTTAGATTCAATGAAAAAACAGCTGATAAAATCAAGGATTTTTTTTTACTCCCAGATTGAACCTGAACCATGCCGAAATCCAAACGGAATGCCAAAAGGAAAGCAGCAGCAAGGCTCAAAAAGCTTGTGGCAGCGAATGTCAATGTTAATAAAGCTCATGATGTGTGTCACTTGCCATGGGATGAGATCTGTAAAATTATACCTGGACTTAAATCAGCTTCAGAAAAGCACACTTTAAAACCGAGATTAGGGCAAGAAGCACTGCAGACGGAACATCATTCTAGACAGGAGCCTGATCCAGGACACTTTTTGCATAACCCTTGTGATGCCAGTCAAACCTCACATCAAAATACAAGCAAAAGCCTGAATTACTGGGGAGCAGCCCAATATGAGTCAAGACACCATCCAAATGAGTATAACACTGATCAAGGATCCCACTCGCTTCAACCAAATAGATCCCCGCAAACCTATATAGAGTTGGAATGGAACTACAGGGAAGAAACTGGACCATCGCAAGCGAGAGGTTACGAGAGCAGTGGGCGGAAACGACGTCTTAGCGAAGGGGAACCCAATTGGGAACCACCTTTCAAGGTCACGAAAGCCTTGCAAGTGAATTATGGACAGTCGCACTACCAGAGCAGAGATTGTATACTAAGTTCACCGGGAACGAACCCGATTCCAATGGAATGCAGCTCATATGAGCCTTCACAGCTTAATTACATCGATTCTGATGAAACCTTGCAAGTAAAAGTTCGAAAAGGAATAAGGGCAGTCAAACGTCATTATAACGAAGGCAATGATGAATTACATTTTTCTGACCAACCTTATAAGTCGGAAGGTGGTGCATCAGTTAACTCCTCGTCTGAACCTGATCGGCCGTCACGATTAGGACTTCAAAACGAGGCGCTTCCACTGCAGATGCATACTTACAGCTATTCTGAAGACAAAAAGTTTAGGGAAGATACAAGGAACTACCGGAAAATCTCATGGGGAAGCGTCAATAGCGTTAACCTCGACTGTAGGGAGTCTGACCGACCATCGCGAGACGGGCTTCGAAATCAGACTCATCCTATGGCAACCACCTTTATTGATTATTCTGATGAAAATTACAGGGGTACAATTTATGAGCCGCACCTCCCAATCGATGAGGGTGACGCACAATTTGAATTTATGGAGTCTAAATCGGAATTAGGACCCCATTGTATTCAATCATCAGAGTCTCGTAAAATTTTCAAAGATAAAGACGTAAAAGATGCAGATCTGATCTACGTTGGTATCCGAAACATTACCTCCATGACCACAATACAAATGTCTTTAGTCCATCAGTCTATAAACCAAGCTATAGTCCAGATCGGAGTGCAAGGTGCTGGACCAAAGTTTTCAGGAATTACTTTCAAAACGGGCTGGATTCTCATGATTTGCGAGAACCAAGACAGTCGAAAATGGCTTGAGAAGAAAGTCCCGACACTTAAGCCGTGGTCTGGAGCGAGGCTGTCTATAACACCGCCAGGCGAATTGCTTAAGCCAATTAATTTGGCATTATTAATACCCTACAAAGAGAATGTAACAGTAGAAACAGCTCTAGCACTGCTGAGAGTTCAAAACCCAGGACTGGAGACTAATCAATGGAAATTATTGAAGGTCACTAAAACATATTCTGGTCAAATTGTGATCCTATCTGTCGACAAGGACTCAATTGAAGCATTAAAACTTATGAATTTTAAAGCTAACCTTGGCACGGATAAAGTAATTTTTTGGTTCTGGTCTGGATCTGATTTACAGGAAGAATTAGCCAAGCCATCGGAGTATGTTCCAATGTCGTCTCTCTTTTGTGATAATATAGAGAAACAGAATGACGACTCCAACTCTTCTGTTGCTAAAAGTAAAAAAAGCAGAAAAAAAAAACGGTATCGACTTGCTAAAAAGGCCCGACTTGCTCTAAGTCGGACGTTAGAAAAGCCGAGCCAAAAGACACAAGTAAAGGAACCAAAAAGACGTCCGTCTTCAAAAAAATGTCAGCCTAAACCAGAAGACCAGAGTTTTTCTACAGATGATTGGATTATTTGGTAACATTTTATTGAACTCGAGAATTCCAGTTTCGACTGTGTCGATAGGGCAGAGAGTCGGCCAATTCAAATTGTTGTAATACTTTCTGTACTTAAAAACTAAAATACAGGGTCGTAACGGAAATGGGTATTAATATTTTAAAAACTGCTTCTGCCCATAGGAATGAAGAACTTTTGTCAAAGAATTCATAGTCAATAGGGATGTTTGGAGGGTAGAAAAATGTAAAATCTATTTCCCGTCAGTGAGATTATCAAATAATATTCGACACGTAGTTTTGCTTTAATAAGTGCATCAAAGTTCAGGAGTGGGGGCTTGTGACGTCACTGTCAGTATAAAGTTTACTAGCGGCGTGACGTCACACGTTATTTCAACGCATTGTATCGTCGTCACTTTATGTTTACGTGTCAAAAGAAAATACGTTTCCAATATTTTTTATTATTCTAGCTGACAACCAAAAAAAAATTTTCAGTCAACTACCCTATTTCTAAAAATGAAGTTGGTTTACCATACAAAGTTTGCATCAGCTGATTAAAACATAGTATGGAAGGTACAATCCTTGAAGAAAGTTCATTTCATGGGCAGAAACAATTTTTAAACTATGACTACCCACTTCTGTTACACATTTTATGGTCGCCTTAAGAACTTCCTCCATTTTTTTCATTGGTTTGAAACAGGCGAAATTTTTATTACTTAAATGTATTCAGTATTTATCCAAAGTTAGTTTTAAGTACTTACTAAGAAGACTGCCCGTTATTCACTAAAATTGAACTGAATGTAATGCGTAAACGAAAGCGCGCTGTTTGATTTTCAACGCTCGGTTTAAAATCTAGAGTTGAAAATCGAATAGCAACAATATTTAGAAATTCATTTAGGTGCTGCCTAGTGTCAGTCAAAACGAGCATTACTGCATAAGGTTTATGAAAATGGTACAGTTTCAGTGTACCATAGAGTTTGGTTTTGTAGAGCATTGTCTGATTTGATCATACATGTGTGTTATAGGGATAGCATGTATCTCATAGTCTATTAAATATGAATGATCTCATATTGTATTGTACTTACTACATGGTCAAAACAATTCGGTATGTAAAGTAAAAGTAAACCCATGCCTGTTTTTTGACACGTGAATTCGCTTAAGATTTGTAGTTGATGATCAGCATCGATTTTTATTATTTCGCGGTTTTTTTGTCTATGACTCAAAATATGATTTTGTCAGATAGCGACAGGGTGGCAGCAAGTACGTTAATGTCTGAGGTGGTCTTTTGAGGAAAGCAGAACACAGATTTTTTGAGTGGACATATCCAGTCAGTGCAAATATTTCAGTTCTTATTGCACTGTAACTCAACTACGAAATAGAATATTTTATCTATCATTGTATCTACATTACAATATTTTATGTCTATTATTATGAGTGTTTATGTGGAACTAATAACAGACTTACAATATTAAGCATATATCATATGTAATGTAGATATAGTTCTCGCCAAACTGCTTGGCCGCCCTGAAGGTAGCTACAATGGCTGCGCAGTAGTAAATCTCATACAAAAACAGCACTGTTTCGTGCCTTGCGCATCGGAAAGCCATATACAGGGCGGCCCAGAAGTTTGGCGAGCACATACAATGATAGTTAAATTGTTCTATTTCTGAGTTAAGTTACAGTTTGAAATTTGAGTGTCATATTTTGTAAAGAAACAAGGAATTACATTCCTGAATTTCGTTGAGTGATGTTTTCCATTGAAGTCTGTCCATATTTTTTTTTTGAATAACCGTGCAATGTTTTTTTTTCCTAAAAATAAATATTGCAGTAGGTACAGTAATATATAACCTATTTATTTACCAAATAAGTCATGTAAGGGAAAGAAAATATTATGTACTTAACAGTAAGCTGTACTTATACATGACCAATATTTATTCTGTAACATGACTCCTTGTAGCAGCCAGTGTTGCCAGATTAAAGATACGTTTGTTAGAAGTAGTAAGTGTTAAGTAAGTTTTTTATTATTATTTTGTTTTATAATGTTTTCTTTCTGTATGTAATTACATGCAGCTGGTGTGCTGGTGCATTACCCTAATTATGCCTAATTCTAAGAAAATACTAATTTTAACCCCCAACGGAAAAATAGAGGTGTTATAAGTTAGACGTGTGTAACTGTATGTTTGTGTATCTGTCTGTGGCATCATAGCTCCTAAACGGATGAACAGATATTGAATTAGATTTTTTATTTTTGAAGGTGTTTTATCGAGAGTGTTTTTAGATGTGTTTGATGATTATTGATTTCAATTTTTAATTACGTGTTCGATTGACGAAGTGTGTCTACTACTAAATAAATTATGTAATTTAAAAAGCATGAAAGAAAAATGTGTCGGGGATTTTTATTTTTTATTTGTGTATTTTAGTTTTATTTTGTTTAACATCTTTTTGTTACCTGTTGATCTGAGTATTAAATAAAGAAATAGATTGAAATCTGTTTTTCAATTCTCCCTTTAATAATTTCTAGTGAATAAACACACAAGGCACAAAATAACTATAACTAATAATATAGACACCAAAGCAAGCAAACTATGATCATTATAATTTTAATTTGTCCATGGTTTCACTCGGACGCAGCTTTGAAGAGCTATTTCAATAATCGATCTATTGTAATATTAGCTATTATCATATTGTTCGTGCCTATATGACTAGGTATATTATTGGTCGCTAACCAATCCAAAAGCCCCACGTGATGATAAGTGGACACAATGACACAGTCGCCTATGAATCAAAACTGAAATGTTTTATGAACCTGTAAATACAGTCACCGACAAAGCCAGAGAAAAAAACTTTAACAAAATATTAACCGACTTTAAAAGCAAAACACTAAAATGTTAATCACCCCACTAAAATAAGCAATTTTATAGTACCTAAAGAATTGACAAAATACCCATAATAACTCAATTTACACACTCGTGCATATCGCTAAGAAGTTCAGTTGGATGCTCGATATCTTGAAAACTGCTGGACCGATTTTGATGAAATTTGCACTATTCGCTAAGTTGAGAGATACTCAATCCAACACAAAAAGAATGATCACGATCAGATAAGGAGTTTCGAAAAAGGCGTGGACAAACATACATACATATAAACATACGAGACACATACACGAACATAAACACACACACACTCGTACATTTATGAAATTTTACACACGTGTTTAGAAGCCCATATAGAATAGGTAGCATATGTGAATATAGTGCAGTTCCAACAATATTATACATACACACGTGTCGAATTGATTGTACCTTTTTTTTTTGAAGTCGGTAAAAATAAACACAGCAAAGGCTCTAAGTGGCAGAAATTCATATGGCCGTAGTACTTCCCCGCACTTTACAAAGAGTGATTAAACAACCCAAGTGTCCATGACAACCGATCTGAACTTTTCACAACCAGCGCGTTCACACTAGGTTATACACTGACGCCTGCTTTCTGAATTGAACATTTAAAGTTAAGAACTTGGCAAACTCATGCCAAAGTAGGTACAAATTCTCAATTCAAAAAGCGGGGCTCAAACAAAATCGTTCAAAATTCCTATTTAAGTATTAACATTGAATTTTCTTTTTATCACTAGATGAACTACCCTCAAAGCGCAAGTATCAGCAGGCGCCGGATCAGTTCGCTGTTGATGAGCATGGCAGACGAAGGTTCCATGGGGCCTTCACTGGAGGCTTCTCGGCTGGCTTCGGGAATACTGTTGGCTCTCAAGAGGGATGGACTCCTAGTACTTTTAAAAGCTCTCGAGCGGAAAAGGCGTCGCGTTCGGTGAGTTTAAAATGTTTATTTCTGTCGGTATGAAAACTGAGTCTAGGTGGGCATGCATTTGAATCCACTGTATACTGATTGGTAGATGACTGATACTTCAAATATAAATATAGCCAAAAAGTGGCTCAAATCCTTATGACCATGTCCATATTATTATTATCTCTATATTACCTCTGAGGATTCAATAAGTTGCAGACAACTTTATGATTCGTGGTGATGGGCACATGCCACATTGCGAGATTCCGGTACTATGGACTTAGACCTATGCTTTCAGTTGAAAATTTTATCCAAACTTTTTTAAAGCCTTTGAGCTTACTTTAACAGTTTTACCTCATAGTATATAGATCTGCTTGATCCATCAAATACAATAGACAATTCGGTGGATCTTGTTTCTCGCGGGATGAATGCTGATTCCATCAGTCTTTCATCCTAGTGGGGACTGAATCCGGCTCGAAGGACCATTGTTAGCTCGTGAATAAAATGAGTGAAATGTATTAAATAAGAAAATAGTTTAATGCCGTTTCTTTCCTAAATATAAACTGCCCGGACAAACAAATAAGAATTTAAGAAGAGGTGTCGACTGCCGAGGTGGAGTCCGTTGAAGCGAGTGGTTCGGTGAAGATTGATCAACATAATCTTACTATCTTACTAATATAATAAATTTGAAAGTTTTGATGTATGTTTGTTACTCAATCACGCCACAAGGGCTGAACGGATCTTGATGAAATTTGGCACAGATATAGAATATAGTCTGGAATATAATGCTCCCTTGGGATAAGAAAACACTTTTCACGCGGGTGAAGCTGCTGGCAGAAGCTAGTATCACTAATATTTAATTTTATATTATTTACAGAACCAACGTCCCGAAGACTTCATGGACGAAGAAGACCGAGGCGAGTTCGGTATAGCGCCGCGACTAGTGCAGACACACAACGAGTTCTCCGGACAAAAGAGGCCCCATCGGACGCAGTTCCACGATGGTCCGATACCGGGTATGAATATTTTTCCACCATCTTGTGGAAACCAAATAATGCTAGAATTGTAACCGCGATTTCCAATTCTGTATATTTAACTGTACCGATGATAAAAAGTTTAGAAAAAATAGTAGCATTATTGAAATGAATTTAGATTAAAAAGGTGGTTTAAAGGAGATTAGACCAAAATTATTCTCAACGACAGATTATAATACTCACAACGGATCTGTGTCTCTGAATTGGCTGCAAGAGCCTGCGCAGTAGCTATTTTTGTGTCAATATTGAAAGTGAAGATAGAATTGTATAACTGTCTCTTTTACTCGCTTACGTTTGTCGCATCATACTATCTCGCTTACTCTATGCAGTTAAACTGTTTCTTGCGCAATAGTTGATAGAACTAACTTCAGAGACACAAAGATCCGCTGTGAATATTATACTGAGGCCCTTAAACGGCCACTCAAATTAAAATATTTTTACGAGCTGGGGTTCAGGGATAAATTATTTAAACGGCAGACTTCAATTAATCACTGTTTATTACAAAAACACTTAAACAATTCTATTACTTCGCACTATTTTCCGCTTTGATCGCTCTGTATCGCTTCTCAATCGAAACTGACCCGCGACGTCAGTGTGGGAGTCGCTTCGCCTCCGTCAGGAGGCGAGGCGAGCGGTGCCAGAACATGGTTCCCAGCCCGCGGGTGCAGCACCGGGGCTCGCAACAGCGAACCCGTCCCTGTGGTGCCCACTGGGCCTAGCGTTTTGCTAGTGCGGTCATAATACTGACCAACACTAGCTATGTTTATATGTTGTATGTGACTGTGGGCGCGCCGCGGCGGCCGTTATGAACGGTCCGCCGCTTCTTCACGACACCCGGCGGTCTACCCCCTCCGAGTGAGACCCAGGGCGTACCCTGGGAGGCTCAGAGAAGGTGACCAGCGACAGGTGTGTCGACTTTTAGACGAACCCACAGTTTAGTAATGTAAGCGACTACTAGCGCCGCCGTTTTGTATGTAGGAGCGGCAATGTTCTGTGTTACACCGCTCATGAACCAATAGCGCGCGAGGTACTCGCGGCGCTATTCGGTGCATGTGTACTAGCGAGTGTATAGTTATGAATGTCTGTTTACGACGTGAAATGAGTCTATATTAACTTAGAACAAACTTCACGCCGTGGGTGTCGTGTGGGGTGGGTAGTGTTATTGTTTGAGTAAGCAGCGTGTAGACTGATGCTGCTTACTCAGGCGTCAAGTCCGGGAGGTGGATGGGGCTACACAGTCGGTAGTAGTCACGTGGGAGGCGCTTTTTGTCCGGCGGGCGCGCGTGCCATGGCGCTATGTTAGCGATGTGGGGCCAGGCAGAAGCGTCGGCCCGCGCGAACATTGATGTAGCGAGGCGTCCCACGAATTCATCCAGGCTCTCTATCTTGATGTCCCGCTGAATAACATCGTTCCTCACGTAGCGAGGAGCGTCCATGATGCGGCGCAGCGTGATGTTCTGCTGCGCCCTGAGCTTTTGTTTGTTCGTCTCGCTAGTGAGGGCGTACCAAGCTGGGGTAGCATAAGTTAAAATAGATCTTATATAAGTTTTGTACACGCCCAGCTTGGTGCGGGCGGGGAGGCGAGATGAGAGCACTGGATACAGCAGATTGCGGGCCACTCTGCATTGTGTCACCACATTGGTGACGTGTAGCCCCATCGTGAGCCGGCGGTCGATGGTCACACCCAGGTACTTGGCCTGGGGTGTCCACTCGACGCCGGCCCCTTGTAGTTTCAATGGTGCTGGCAGAGTTCCTGCACCTGTAACAATGGCCTGCGTCTTACCCACGTTAACCGACAGTCGCCACTTGGATAGCCACTCTGGGATGGTGTCAAGGGCGCGCTGCATCTTGCGCGCTGCATGCCTGGCGTTCATGGAAGTTGAGATGTAGGCCGCGTCGTCGGCATACAGCGCGAGCGTCGCTTCTGGCGTAGTGGGAATGTCGTCGGTGTAACGCGTGTAACACGCAGGCGATAAGCAGCTGCCCTGCGGCACGCCCGCCAGTATCGGGCGGGGGGCGGACAGCGCTCCTTCTACCACCACCTTGAAAGTCCTGTGGGTAAGAAAAGATCGAATCACACTGACAATACGACGGGGCGCGCTGGACTTGGTCATCTTGTACACAAGCCCATCATGCCATACACGGTCAAAAGCCTTCTCCATGTCGAGGAATACTGCTACCGCGTGCTCTTTCCTGTTCATGGTTGACGACAGCAGGTGCAGTACTCTCGACAGTTGAAGCGTCGTGCTGTGTTCCGCGCGAAACCCGAATTGTTCCTCGCGTGGCGGTATGTATGGTATGAGATGTCGCAGCAGGAGCGACTCGAACACCTTGGAGGTGGTGGGCAGGAGAGTGATCGGCCGATAGCTCTCCGGCTTCAGTGTGTTTTTACCCGCCTTGGGCAGCATGATGACGCGCCCTTCTTTCCACGAGGCCGGGAAGGAGCCCGTGCGGAGGATACCCGTAAACAGGCGCGCCAGGGCCGCTACCATTCGGTATGGCAGGTGGCGCAGCGCTGTGTTTGAGATACCGTCGGCACCTGGGGCCTTCCGGGGCCTCGTTAACAAGATGGCGCGTCTGACTGCGCCAGGCGAGAATGAGATGGGGTCTTCTTCGGGAGCTATCGGCGTGGAGAAGTATTCCTCCAGGTGTTTCTCCACTGCTGCGACATGCTCATGATCTGTGGTCGGGTTCGGTTGGAACTGGCGCTGAAGGTGTTCAGCGAAGACTTCTGACCGGTCCTCTGCTGCGTATTTCAGCGCCCCGTCGCTGCTCTGTAATGGACGTACCGGAGCTGGGGTGTTCGTCAACTGGCGGCACAGTCGGTGTAGGAAGGGCCAGTCGCCCTCCGCGGTATCTATGCGTTCCTCCCAGCTCGCGGCGTTTAGAGCATTTAGCTCGGCCTTCACCTTCTCCGCGAGTTTGTTGAGGCGTGTTTTCAATGTTGGGCATCGTAGTTGTTTCCACTGCTTGCGTAGGCGCCTTTTTTCAGTGATCATGCGCTTGATGCGCGCCGGCAGGGGCGGCTGAAGCACTCTCCCCTGCGGCTGCACTATCGTAACTGCGTTCAGTGCGTTTTGTACGCAAGCAGTGACTTCGGCGGCTAATGTGTCGACGTCTGCGGCGGAGGTGATAGGCCGAGTCGGTGTCGTGGATTCGATCTCTTCCTGGAACTTCATCCAGTCGATTAATCGACGTGGCGCTGGAGGTACTACTCTAGTAGGTATGCCCGATAGGACGACGAGAACAGGATGGTGATCCGACTGTAACTCGTCGTCCAGTACCTGCTGTGTGACCTGGCAGTGTAGCCCTCGGTGTATCATTATGTCCAGCACGTCTGGCATATGATTCTCTCTGTCTGGGTAGTGTGTGGGCGTATCAGGGCCGGACACATTGAAACCGAGGGCCTCCGCGTCCGCGAGGAGCCGTCTCCCATCTTGGTTAGCGTAGAAGGAATTCCACGCTGGGTGTTTGCAATTCCAATCACCGGCGAGGATGGTAGGTTGCTCGGTGGTTGTTAGCAGAGTTTCCAGGTCTCTAGTGTCTAGCCTGTTACCTGGAGGTTTGTAACAGGCGTAGATTTTAATGTCCTCGCCGGCTATGTGCAGCTGGACACCCAGCGCGTACGCGCTGTGGAGTAGTGGTGGTGGGAGTTCTTGATGGACGACTCCTCTCTTTACTAATACGGCCAGGCCACGGTAACGGGCATTTAGCGCGTTTTTCTCGTCCTTTCGGTAAGCGAGATAACCTGGGAACTTGTACCTATCCTCAGGTCCCAGGTGTGTCTCGCTTATGAGCGCCACGTCGATGTTTTGTTCTCTTAATAGGTGGCGGAGGAATGTGGCCTTTCCCCTGAGGCCACGGGCGTTCCAATGAATCATCCTCAGCGGCTTAGACATTGTGATACAATGTTAATAAGGCGGCTAAGCCGTCGAGGATGACCTGTTCAACATCTTGCCCCTGCCTGATGGCCTTTATGAGGTCCATGAGGAGCTGAATTGCACAGGTAGTGAAGTCTTTATTTTTTTTGGACAGATTTGTATTGTTTACATCTGCCCTCGCTTGATTGGTCGCCTCTATTTTCTTGTTTCGCGCTGATTGGCTGACGGTATTTTTAGTACCAATTCGACCCGCGGTGTGGCGCTTGGTTAGCGCGGTGTCGTCGCTTGTAGTGATAACGTTATTTTTGTTTACGTTTTGTTGGTTCACTACCTGCGTCGTTTCTAAGGCAGGGGCTGCCTCAGGGGTGTCTTTTGTTGTTTGAGGGGTGGGTTTCCTACCCTTACCCCCCCTCTTCTTCCTCCGCCTTGTGGAGGTGGTATCGCTACGCTGGGTGGGCCCATTAGCAGCCGCCATCAATGAAGCGCCTTGGGTTTCGGTGTCTAATGTTGTCACTACCTCTTTCTGAGGTTGGCGCGATGATACGGTAGAGATGGCGACGGTGCCCGCCCGCCTGTTTTTGATTTCTCTTTGAAATATCGGGCATTTAATATTATTCGCGGGGTGTGCGCCCTTGCAATTTGCGCAAGTGGCCGGTTCTTCTCTAGGGCGTGTGCATTCGCGTGCTAGGTGCCCTTCGCCGCACCTCACGCAGGCGAGCGGGCGGTGACACTGGTGCGAACTGTGCCTAAATTGTTGGCACCTGTGACACTAAGCGGGCCCCCGTTTTCCACGCCATGCCTCTATCTTCACGCCATTCATGTACATGAAGGTAGAGGTGTCGTAGATGGCCCGTACATTATCAGTCTTATTTAAGACGGCGTGAAAAACGCAGCCGGGTCGTCCCTGACGTGCGTTAATGTGGCGCACGTACTCCGGCTCGTATCCCAGCGTGGTGCGGCGCGTGTTTTTGGCATTGTTGCCATGGGGGTAGGTGCGGCACGATTAGTTAGGGTGCCTTGTGGGGCGCGCGCTGTGTTGCGCGGCGGAGCGGTTGCGCGAGGCGCATTTGTGCGCGTCATCGTTTGCGCAGTAGTGTGTGCCGTCGTATTGCTGCTTTGAGTACGAGGCTGTGGGTTCCCTTGAGAACGAGGTGGGTGAGCACCTGAGCGGGTGGACCTTTGGTCCGTGTGGGTAGTCGGTAAAACCGTGGAAAAACTAGATTCCGAGGTTTTTACCGACGTACTACGGGTTGCGGGTACCGGAGTGTTACTCGGACGGCTTTGTGTGGTAGAAATGTACCTACTTGTAGGCGATGTGGGTGAAGCTGGGGAGTCGGTAGTCGACTGCCTACCCTGCTTTCCTCCGGATGTCTGGTGCTGTTGGTGGCGGCTACCCTCGGTTGGTGGTGGTGCTCCGGGTGTCCTATTCCCCAGGTTGGGGAGCGAGGCGGTCCGGTCCAACGTCGGTCGAGGCTCCTGCTGGCTGGGGGCGCCGCGGCCCTGGTGGCCGCGGGCGCCTGGCGGTGACATCTGCTTCTTTTTCTTCTTTCTTCTTCTGCATGTAGATGCTAAAAAGCATGAAAACTAGGGGTGGGCTAGTTTTCCGCGACCACAATAACGACTGTGCGTAGGCCTCCAGTCGTTAGGTAGCAGCGAAACCCGCCCTGGATACTCCGATAATGCAAATTCAGAGAATTAACATTATCGACAGTAAAGAGGGTAGGCTGGTGATGGTGGTCCGTGCGGTTGGTGATTTAAAGTACGACGATACGTGCTTAGCGGTGCGCGACTAGTGGCAATCCCTTGACCCGCGACGAACCCGACCGCTCTTTATATAGCACGGAAGAAGTTTCTAGAACGTTCCATACTGTTCTAGATAATTCGACAAACTTCCAGAACAATCGACTTTCGAACTCGTTGTACCCGAAGCGACTAGAAACTTCCAGAATGTTCGGTTCGAACCTTCTGGATCTGAATTCCATTCGACACGAGCTTACGAGAACAATAGTTCTGCTATTCGATAGTAGATGGCGCCACTATTTACTACCTAGTTCTTCCTCTCGTTACTAGATGGCGTTGGCCTATCTTGTAACAATATGTATTTATTTTTTAGTTTCATTATTTCTTTTTCGTATAGCTATACAACTGCCATGTACACATGCCGTATACATATGCCATGCCTATACATGTGTCATTCTCCATCTTCCATGGTTGACTGGTAGAGAATACCCAAGACATTAACACCGGGTTTCTTAAAGCTAAATGAATGTGACAAATTGTTAAGCACGCGGTATCTTCTGTGATTGACTGTTGAAAGTCCATTCAACAAATCACAGCAGTAAACATCTTGGCCGCCCTGAAGTTGGCTATAATAGCAGCGCAGTAGTAAATCTCGTACAAAAACAGCTTCGTTTCGTGCCTCGCGCATCGGAAAGCCAACTTCAGGGCGGCCCAGAAGTTTGGCGAGAACTATAACTGCTGTGATTTGTTGAATGGACTTTTTTTATTATTGTCTTTTAATTTATTTTAGTGACCTGCCCCCGCTTTAATGACGTAATACAATACTTATTTTATTTGTTCTCTTTTGTTAATGGGCACATAGAACTTTTAAATTTGTTGTGTTATAATTAAGAGTCGCAAAATGTTATTTTAGGTAATTTGAAAACAAAAAACTGTATATTATAAATGTTTGTTGGTGTTTTCGAGCGTATGGCACTCGTCGGCTGCAGCTGAAAATCAGCGTCAGGTGGTACTGTATTACCATTTGGCATTATGCTGAGCTGAGACCCTTTTGGCATTAATAGTTTTAATTATTTATTTTGTTTAATTTTAACGTGTTTTTGTTTTTAATGCCAATAAACACATTTTTATTTTCTTTCTTTCTTTCTATAACCGGCGATTATTAGTCGATTACGTTAACATCCCGATAATCGAGCTTCGAGAAACCGGGCATAAGTCCGCCTTCATACTTTTGCGATTCATATTTTTTTAATTTTTATAATTAAGTCTTATCGCCCATAGCAGTCCACTGCTGGACATAGGCCTCTCCAATTATTGGCTATAAATAAATAATGAGGCTGAGTTAGATAAAAAAACTTTTTGCAAAAAAATACTACCGACTTCCAAATACAAAACTACAAGGTGAAAAATTAAGTTATTTTTCACTTTGTAGTTTTGTATTTGGAAGTCGGTAGTATTTTTTTGCAAAAAGGTTTTTTTATTTTTAACTTTTTAGTTGTACGTACCTAATAGGCAAGTTAGTAAGGGAACTATTTCGCCAGAATAGATTTCATGAAACTTGAACATAACCGGTGAAATGAGAGATCTGCTTACCCCTTAAGAGCGAACTGGCGTGATGTTATGTTATGAAATGTTATAAACAACAAACAGACATGCGGTTGCAGCAATCCCGAGAGATTTGCCGTTATTTATTAAAGAGTTCTGTTGTATATCTCCGAAGTTCTTCATCAGGTCTTCACCAAATTAAAATGGGACCAATTTCGGAACATACTTTTTCAAACAAAAAAACAATTTTCAAAATCGGTCCACAATTGACGGAGTAATCGGTGAACATACACAAAAACAAAAAAAAAAAAAAAAAACAAACATGAAGTCGAACATAGAACCTCCTCCTTTTTGGGAAGTCGGTTAAAAAGTATGATTTGCAAAAGAAATGAAGGCCATTTCCAGCAGTGGATAAAGTTGGACCGTCTCTCTTAACTAATTATATCTTACCTTCTCCACAGGCGAACCCGTACTACACTCGCTAGTCCGCGCGGTCCACGAGACGGCTGCAGTGCGCATGCTGCGAGCCATGGGGTGGAAGGAGGGACAGGGCACGGGGGAGCGACTCAGTGGGGTGGGAAAGAGGAAGGCCAGGGAACAACATAAGGTCTACGGGTGTTATATGCCGCCGGAGTTGAAACAGGTCATTCTTTTCTTCATCCTTTCATTTGGTTAATCTCAATATTGTTTAGAGGTACAAAAAAAGTGCTTCTCTGTTAAGTTTATTTTTGTTCGTATAACTCGACCAATTTAGGGAACAGCAGATTTTTTTTTTGTTAGCTTTTATCGTATTTTTGACTGATACCTATAAACATAAGTTGATCTATACTAATATTATAAAGAGGTAAAGTTAGTGACGTTGTAAGGGGTAATCTCTGGATCTACTGAACCGATTTTGAAAATTCTTTCACCAGTAGAAAGCTACATTATTCCTGAGTGTCATAGGCTATAATATATTTAAATATATATATTATATTATTATTATAATAGTTATTTAAAAAAAATTGAGATCCTTATGATAGGAAAATGTTGCCTATAAAATTAATTCTTTGGCTTGCGCTGAGAAAACTTTTGATGATAGATAACAATTATTAGGTAGGTAAGTAAGGTTGGATAGGTAGGGTAGGCAGGGTAGGGTAGGTAGGTAGGCAAGTAGCCAGTTGACGGGAGCGAAGCCGCGGGGGTCAGCTAGAATATTATAGTTTGATTTCATCATAGTCCTCCTGCCCTTCCCCCAATTTATTTGGGGTCAGCGCAGCATGTTTTCTCCTCCCATATATCACATCTCATTTTTGTCTATCGTGGCTTATGGTGGTTATGTCATAAAAGTCGCACGGGTCGAACGAATGGTATGATTGGCTTACCAAGTCTTGCCCGGAGGACACAGTGGAGCATACGGTGAAGGTTTGCCACGCTTGGGCGGAGCACCGCCGTGTCCTCGTGGAGGCGTTCGGCCCTGGTCTGAAGCCATGGTACGGAGCGAGAGGGCATGGAAAGCTGTCTCCTCCTTTTGCGAAGTAATGCTCGTAAAAGAGGAGGTGGAACGCGTGAGTTCCTCACGCCCCTAACCACCGCAGGAGACGCCCCGGGCTTCGGGAGTCGCAAGCCGATCCCCGGCTACTGTGGGGGGGGGGGTTTGCAGACGAAAAGTAATTGGTAGCTCGCCGTCCGATAAGGGCCAGGCCCGAGACGACGGCGCATAGTGTTCCACGCGCGCCTCAATGGGATGTCAGCAAAACTGACGGAGCCTGTCTGGGTCTCGGATAATTTAAAAGAGATACACATATATATACAATTATACTCACCACGCACCAACTATGGCAAAAAAAATGTGATGTACGAAGGTGCTGCATTGTATAATAAACTACCAAACAACATTAAAAATGCTAAATCCATGTCAATATTTAAGAAACATTTAAAATTACATATCCTTAAAGGGGCGAGCGCACCTTAGTACATTACATGCCACTTCTAGTTGCGCGCGCTCTTTGTATGTTTACGTTCTGGCTGAGTTATTTTTTTTCAAATACCCTTCACTTTTAGAATATTTTTGAGTATCGTTATTTATTTTGCCAGAACTGTACGTAAGTCAATAATGTATGTTTAGAATTATTTAATCATTTCATGTTGAATGGTATGTTTACGTTCTGACTGTGTAATTTTGTTTTTTTTTTCGATTACTCTTCACTTTTGGAATAATTTTGTATATCGTATTTTTTTTTTTTTTTTTTACCAAAACTGTACGTAAATGAATAATGTATATTTAAATTAGTTAATCTTTTCTCATGTAAGTGAAATAATTTCTTATGGGAAATAAAGACATCTCTCAAACCTCAAACCTCATACTGCGGCCCTGGCTCAAGCAACTGAAGGAACACGGGTGGGTTTTATTCAGTAAAAATTTGACACGCCCTCCCGCTTTAATAATAATCCACCATTTTACTGTATTCTAATTTTAATTTAGCCGGTGACCGGCAAGGTTAAGACGAATCGTTTAACGTAAGAATCATCAAAATTGGCCAACGCGTTTGGTCTCTAGAACGCCACATAGGAAAAAACATACATACATAGACTGATAAACACATTACCCTCCTTTGGCAGTCGGGTAAATACTGTTATTCAGCTGCATTCGGCTGTTTTTATGTATTCTTCTATTAACCTCATAAATTACTCTATTACAGGCCCAAGAAGACCAGGAACAAGCCGAAGATAAATCCGATAGTTCAGACTCAGAATTCGATTTCGACACTCTGTTCGCGCCAGACGATTATGAGCCTTATATTCTACACCGTAAGAACGATCGCTTCGGGCTGGGCTACTCGGGGCTTAGCCGGCATTCTGTGCTGGGCAAAATGACTGGAGAGTATGGAAGTGAAGCTGGGTCTTCTAGAAGTCATCTGGTTATGAAGGATAAGGGGAAACGGGTAAGAACATTTATTAACTAACTCATCTCTAATTTCGTAGACTAAACTGATATTTGGAGAGTTACCACTTTATCTATACTATCTATACTAATATTATAAAGAAGAACGATTTGTCTTTTTGAATGTAAAAAATAAACTTAAAAACTACTGGACCGATTCCAAAAATTCTTTCACCGTTGTGCAGCTACGCTATCCGCGGGTGACATAGCCTACTTATTATCCCTGTTTGCCCACGGCACGGGGTCTCATTGCTAAGAAAGAAAATTTGGTTCAAATAAATCGCACTAGATGGCGCGACATGTACACACAATTCAATAGAATTGTGTGTAAAATTAAAATTTTCTGGATATGAACATAAAAATTGTAAGTTCTTATTTAATCAAAAATATTGATCCTTAAATGTTATCGTGCTTGCTTCATACCATTATGTACAAATACTATAAAAAAATCCCCATTATATGTGAATCGCGCAATAGCCAAGTACCTAGCAATCTATACGTACTAAAGTTTTGAGAAATGTTGTATGTCTTACTAGATTCCAACTAGAGTGTGTTAATTATTTTTCAACACACTTGCTCATAAAGTGGCTCTAATTTCACCGCAATTAGGCGCATAAATGACACCTGTTATCAAACTGTGACTTTTGCATTACTATTATTCACGAGTGAGATAAAGAGTTTTTTTTTTTTAATTTATTGATTGAGTTGCTTTGTTCTTAAAAAAGTTTCGATACAAAAAAGGTCGTGCTCAATAGTACAAATGCAACACATTTCATGCAACTTCGTATTTAAATAGATAATTTCAACTTGTACGTGTTTAATAAATAAAACTTTCACTCAAATATTTATTTATTTATGTCTGTAATAAGGAAAACTTGAAATTCT
The DNA here is from genome assembly GCA_964057195.1 of Orthosia cruda. NCBI lineage: Eukaryota > Metazoa > Arthropoda > Insecta > Lepidoptera > Noctuidae > Orthosia > Orthosia cruda. The sequence goes on along the minus strand of OZ059841.1, from coordinate 16,502,584 downwards.
CCATTTTGTACGTATTCTTCATCGAAGGTGGCTAAAACGCAATCCACAAAAAGCCATAAAAAAATACATTATTTTTAGTCTATGGCCGATCGCCATAAACTAAAAATAATGTTTTTTTATTGTTAAATGCGCGCGCATAGGAAAACTGATTAATTTTGCCCGCCATTGCGAAAAAAAATTCACAACTCATTTTCACTGTTGGAAATGATTTTTTAGTATTATTTTCTTCACAAGTGTGTTGAAAAACGTCGTATGATACACGTGTGTATTGATGATTACCGTCCTCGGCTCTCTTAAGACCCTCACCTAACGGCTCGGGTCTCAATGGCGCCTCAGCGGTAATCACCAACTTTACACACTTGTACCATAATGTACTAATGTTATCTTGTTCTAATTTAGTAATAGATTCGTATTTATATCTTACTTTGATCATTACAGACTGAGATAAGTAAATTTGTATGGGAACTTTCGTGCAAAGTTGAATTTGTTGTATAATTACGTAACTTGAAAACATGATTTTTTGTTTAAGGAGATATATTCATTGTTTTATTCTCAAATTATAGATATAGGCGTAAAACTAATATTTCTGTTTGAATTGTGAAAATCGCTCAACGCATTTAAGAGATATTTACTGAAGAATTAGTGTAAAAAAATCTACCAAGTTAATATTTTCACGTTTTTGTTCTACAAAGATTTTTTAGTGTTTGTAAATATATAATATAGATATTATGATAATAGGAATTATAGATCATTTTAAGGATTTTATGCAAAAAGTAAAAAAAAGGCTCCACAGATTTCGGGTTGTATCATATTTAGTGGTATCTAATGAAGTTTTTGATATCCAAAGTCGAAGTTTCGCGCCAATCGTGTTTGTTTACTTGTTATTTTACACCAATATCACTTACCCATATGTGAAAACGATTACATTATGACAATTCTGTTTCTAAATGTACCTGGTAAACAACAATAACAAACACCGGTCCACTAATACGTAATATTCATTACCACTACTTTATTTATGGTCAAAACTGCCAAATCGTCCATCACGTGGGTATATTATCGAAATCAGCCTTTAAGAATTCTTTATCACACATGACTAAATACAATTTGCTGTATTTAAATGAAAATTGAAAATTATCACACATGACTAAATACAGCAAATTGTATTTAGTCATGTGTGATAATTTTCGGATATTTTAGTCAATTCACGTGTAGTTGACACTGTAGTACAAAATTCCTTGAACGTTATGACGTCACCAACATGGCGACCAATCATGGCCTGTTCGTAGACAGGTGGTTCTTTTGAAAATTTTATCGATTTTCAATTGCTTATAATAAATTGAAAAAAAATATTTAAGAGATTTTTGCAACGACAATATAATTTACTAGAGGACGCCTCGCGGTTTCACCCGCGTAGTTCCCGTTCCCGTGGGAATACAGGGATAAAAAGTAGCTTGTGTCACCCGGGGATAGAGTAGCTTCCCAACGGTGAAAGAATTTTTGAAATCGGTCCAGTAGTTTTGGAGCCTATTCGGTACAAACAATCAAAAAAATATTTCCACTTTATAATATTGGTATGGATGATATGTAAAGTTTCAAAATAAATTTTAAAAATCGTATCTTTTTTAAAATTCAACAACCCAATTAGTAAAATTAAATTGAGGAGTCTTGTCAAATCGATTCGATGAATCACTTACACAAGAAAATGTGAAAAAACTAAAGTAGAAGCGGCCCTTTATGGGGGCCCATTAATTGAGTGTGCCAGTCACCCCCTGCCATTTTATAGCCGTGTAGTTCAACAGTGGCCAGGCAGGGGCCAGTAGTCCTCCTATAACTTACCAAACCCATAGCCAAACACATTTTATATCCATATTTTGCAATAGTCCTGCACCTGTTAAAGTCAAAATAATTCAAACGTGAAAAAAACATTATTTCTACGCGTATTTTCATTTTATTTGTTCTCTCTTTACAATAATAGGTTACCTTAAAATTAACAATGTTTTATGCTATATTCCACCACTGGCTGTCCCACCGCGGCTTCGCTCCCGTCAATTGGCTACCTACCTACCCTACATACATGATAGACATACGCACGCAACGGAAGCTCTCAAAAAGGAATATTTTTTTCCCGTTTTTGCAACTTTTCTTTTCTTTTATGCTCTGCTGCTATTGATCGTAGCGTGATGCTATATAGCCTATAACCTTCCTCCATAAATGGACTATCCAACACAAAAAGAATTGTTCAATTCCAACCAATAGTTCCTGAGATTAGCGCGTTCAAACAAACAAACTCTTCAGCTTTATAATATTAGTATAGATAATACTTGAATATATCGGCAAAGTAGCTTGTTACCGAGAAAAACGGAGAAGAAACTCCAAACCCGAATCTCTTCAAAGTTAGAGTGAACAGGCTTCTTCTGGGTAAGCTCACTCCATCGTCGACTTTGTCTCTGTCACCTATGACTTAGAATAGAGTCAAGAGCAAACCCATAAAAAAAACATACTCTTTAAAAAAAAAAGTGTTTTAAAATATTTACATACATACATTAATTCATATACGTTAGGACGTTGCACCCATACTAACACTACTATACTACGAATAGGTATAAAGTATTAAAAGCACTAACAAGTAAATTCATTCATTTTATACTTAGGAACATGGTTCTCACAAAAATGTGCAGAATTTATGTTAGCTATTATTTCATCCATAATCCATGCCTAATCGATATTATTGGCGAACTCAGAATAACAAGTGGCCTTTTGACAGTGCAAAAATCACTGTAAGTTATCAACATTAGTTAACAAAAACAATCTTTATCGATTATTGGCGGACTCAGAATGACAAGTGGCCTTTTGACAGTGCAAAAATCACTGTAAATTATCAACATTAGTTAACAAAAACAATCTATTATTCTAGGTATCAATCCGCGGCCAAGCCTTCGGCGTAGGCGCCTTTGAAGCAGACGACGAGGATATCTACGCGAGAGAAGACATGTCCCATTACGACTTCACTATCGGCCCCGCGCCCCCCACACAGAAGAAGAACATTGTTCAGAAGAGTGGCCATGTAAGTACATTTATTAAATTAATAGTGTAGTATATTTTTTTTAGAAGGTCTGGTTTCGATCCCTGGGTAGTGTTTTAACGGTTTACATGTAAGGGAATTATCTTGTACCATAAACTAAAGTTGCCCTAAAACCAATCAGGTTTTAACCAATCTGGTTTAAACCAGTTTTAAGTTACTGATGCTTGAGTCTTGAGTGAGGTTTTATAATACAAGCTTAAGTCAGCAGTATCGTCACATAACGAACGCAAAACTGCAAACTACTACGACCTAATATAAAAATATTAGCCACACTTCTTTGTATGGAAACTTAGTATAGAACTCGCGATGACCATAAGCTCTTAGAGTAAGGTTATTTTGAGTGTGCCTAAGGGTCATAATTGTATATAAGTCATATACATCTGTCCCTTACACACACTATAAATAACCTTACTCTAAGAGCTTATGGTCACCTGAACCTAACCGATGATATCTATGCCTTGTATATTATTCTATTTTGTAATTGAAGCAAAAACAAGTAAAATTTAAAAAACCTCCGACACTTTATTAATGCATGCTACATAATTTATCTAGTAGTAGACCCGCGTCGATTAAAAATCTATTAAACACATAATTATGACACTATATCTTGCGAAAACACCCATAACTTTTGAACGCCTGAATTTTGATCAAACATAGCTAAGAAACACCCTCGATAAAGTCATCTTTTAAACAAAAAACGAAATCAAAATCAGTTCATCCGTTTAGGAGCTATGATGCCACAAAGACACAGGTACACACGTAAAACTTAAAACACCCCTCTGTTTCCGTCGGGGGTAAAAAAAATGACTAAAATCGACACGTAAAGACTAAGATGATGGTTTACAGTCAAGTATACATAGTAGTCACAGCGGGTCTTTGTGTCTCTGAAGTTGGCTCATTGCGCAAGAAACAGTTTGTCATCGAGTATACTGCATAGAGTAAGCGAGATACGACGATGCGACAAACGTTAGCGAGTGAAAGAGACAGTTATAAAATGCTATCTTGACCTTCATCATTGACAAATAGCTACTGTGCAGGGTCTTGCAGCCAATTCAGAGACACAAAGATCCGTTGTTAGTATTATACTATCTATTTATTTACAGGTTTTACCTGGCTTCGTGAAAGCCACCGCACCGTTCCCATCAGTCCCCAGCTACCCCGCGCCTGCGTTACCGCGGGACTATGTGCCCGCGGAATCCAGTGCTAGGAGGTCCCGCTTTGAACCTACCACACAGGAGCCTAGGGACCAAGGTATGACATAATTAACCATTTACACAGGCCTTCTCTCTGTGAGAAGAAATGGGCTGTAATCCACCACGCGGGCCCAGTGCAAATTTGTGAATGACACGTCTTTTTACCCGACTACCGAAGGAGGGTAATGTGTTTATCAGTCTATGTATGTATGCATGTATGTTTGTTCCTAGGTGGCTTTCTAGAGACCAAACGCGTTGGCCGATTTTGATGATTCTTACGTCAATCGATTCGTCTTAACCCTGAGAGTGTCACTGGCTACATAAAAAAAAATGGCGGACTTTGGGCGCCATTTTGTGGGAGAAAAAAATTTTTTTTCCTTCCGAACCCATCGTGTGGAGTATCAAAATAAAGGGTTTTAAGAGGCGATTTCAAAAATATATAACACTTAAATGTTTAAATATACCTAATTCTAAAAAAAATAACTAAAAAGTTGTAAATTGAAAAACTTAATTAGTTAAATCAAAAAACCTGACTGCTTAAAAAGCGAACTAAAAAGACGTATTCAAGAAGAAATTCATGCTGTGCAGTCGGAGGATACATCTGGTTATGTTCAGCCAGCTCGCGAATCGGGTTTTTTGAATTTTTTAATTAACTTTTATTTTACTTGTCAGATACATGTTGTTTTCCTTCAAATAAACTGTTCAAATAGCTTGTATGGGTTTGAATCCACGAATCATAGTCGCAAGCATTACCACTGGGTCACCACTGCAACTTGTATTTTTTGAAAATTGAATAGCTCTAAATGTACGTTACTATAACGTACGTACCGTAACGTATGTTATATTAAATCTCTGGTAACAGACTCCATATAATGATCAGAACTAAATGGCTAAGTCACGGGTCCCAGCGCTAACAAAAAAAAATTGGTTCAAATAAATGTCACTAGATGGCGCGATATGCATCGATTCGTTATTGAATTGTGTATAAAATTAAAATTTTCTAGAATTGATCATAAATTTTTTATGTTTTTTTAAAATTAATTCTCATAAGCACAAAATTATGGCATATTGGGCTCTTAATTTACATTTCAAAGATTACTTGAACGGATCATTTATAAATGAGTCCAATAGATGGCGCGGTTTTAAATTTCTGGGGCATGCCACTCGATTTTATTAATTTGTATTGTCACAATGAAACTGTAAAAGCATGCAAAAAATACTATAAAACAAATCGTCACTGTATTTAAAGAAAAAATAGTCACAAACCGAGAAAACCCTTTTACTTGCAATTCGCTGCTAACACCAGCTGTGGAACGGCACCGAACGCGATTGATGTACTTACAAAATTAACAAGATTAATCAGATGAAAAACGCTAGTTACGTCGGCACGGTTTCTTTGTATGGGATGAGGCATCAGTATGCTAGTATTATATTACCTGAGGCTAAGTTAACTATGAAACCAGCAAGGCAATACTATATAGCAAGAAACGAACGCTTACTCATAAAAAATAATATACTTACATCACTCTCTATTATCCCCAGGACTAGGCCGCCACGAATTATCAGCAAAAGCCCGCGGCGACTTACTAGGCGAAGCACCCATACCCCCACCAGCACCTACACCCACACCTACACCAACAAACACACCTACAGAAGACCCCATAACCAAACTCCTCGGAAGAAACGTGAACTTCGTAACATACACCAACAATACAGAACTGGACTACATCCCCATAACAGAATCAGGAAAAGACTTGCCAAGGGTCTTTAAACCTTTCGTTGGTAACCCTGAAAAACAGAAGAGGTATGAAACATTTGTGGCCAATAAGAGTAAGGGGGTGTTGGAGAGAGATAGTGAAGGAGATAAGTTGCAGGAGTGGGAGAGAGAGAGGGAGATGGCAGAATTTGAGCAGGCTGCGCAGTTGTATCGGCCTTTGAGTGGCGTCATGGGGGATCGGTGAGTAAACTTTTTTTTAAATTAATTTTCAACTAGAGGGACAGTCGAACTAGCTTTTTTTAGCAAGAGTATGACATCATGCATGGCTATACTTAATTCTACCCATTTAGCTAATAATTAATACATGTAACAAATCTATAGAAAAGAAGTTTTTGTATATCGAAAATATTTCCAAAAAAAAATAGCCAGGGTGTTGTTAAAGGATAACCAACAGAATCCATTGCCAGCATTTTTTGAGTTTTCGTCTGTTTGTCTGTTAAGTTGTGCACGCATCACGTAAAATGTACGAAACCAATGTAGATAACTTTTATACATAAACAAAATGTACGTAACTTGAAGTATTACTTAGTTTTTGTTTCATCGCAATCGGTTCACACGATCAAAAGTTAGACGCATTTAAAGTGTTCAAGAAGTAAAAAAATCACAACACACGCAATTCAAATACTCGGACAGTTGAACTCCATATTCGATAGATGGCGTTGTGCATTTGACGTCATTTTCTGAATGGTGGTGTTAAAGATTTGCCGTGGAAGAATGACCCTAGAAAAATATTGGTAGGTAGGTAGCAAGGTAAGTAGGGTAGGTAGGTAGGTCAAGGTAAGTAAGGGTACTTTAGGGTAGGCATAGGCAGTTGATCTTGATGTGAAGAAGCCGTGGGCACAGCTTCGGCTAGTATATACTATATGCAAATAGCTGGCCCCCGCGGTTGTGCGCCCGTCAACTATGTAGTGGGTGTACCTACCCTATGCATTAGACGATTTTACAGATTTCGGTTCCAAAATCGACAGTGCCAGAATTCTCCAATTTTAACAATACCTATTTTTACACCATTTTCCAGATTCACCCACGCCTCACAACCAGATGAAGCCACAAATCCCCTTACAGCCGTGGCCAGAAGCTCGATAAACCATGGCCTTGCTTCCAAAGAACAGAGGGAGGCAGCTCAACAGGGTGTGTACGGCGTCATGACTCGCCAGCAGACCACGTGGCGGCCTGAAGCACTGCTGTGCAAGAGATTCAACGTGCCTGAGATAGGAGGCAGCAGGTAAGATAGACGTAGCATAGAACAAAACAGAGGGAGGCAGCTCAACAGGGTGTGTACGGCGTCATGACTCGCCAGCAGACCACGTGGCGGCCTGAAGCACTGCTGTGCAAGAGATTCAACGTGCCTGAGATAGGAGGCAGCAGGTAAGATAGACGTAGCATAGAACAAAACAGAGGGAGGCAGCTCAACAAGGCGTGTACGGCGTCATGACTCGCCAGCAGACCACGTGGCGGTCTGAAGCACTGCTGTGCAAGAGATTCAACGTGCCCGACATAGGAGGAGCCAGGTAAGAGAGCTAGCATAGAACAGAACAGAGGGAGGCAGCTCAACAAGGCGTGTACGGCGTCATGACTCGCCAGCAGACCACGTGGCGGTCTGAAGCACTGCTGTGCAAGAGATTCAACGTGCCCGACATAGGAGGAGCCAGGTAAGAGAGCTAGCATAGAACAGAACAGAGGGAGGCAGCTCAACAAGGCGTGTACGGCGTCATGACTCGCCAGCAGACCACGTGGCGGTCTGAAGCACTGCTGTGCAAGAGATTCAACGTGCCCGACATAGGAGGAGCCAGGTAAGAGAGCTAGCATAGAACAGAACAGAGGGAGGCAGCTCAACAAGGCGTGTACGGCGTCATGACTCGCCAGCAGACCACGTGGCGGTCTGAAGCACTGCTGTGCAAGAGATTCAACGTGCCCGACATAGGAGGAGCCAGGTAAGAGAGCTAGCATAGAACAGAACAGAGGGAGGCAGCTCAACAGGGCGTGTACGGCGTCATGACTCGCCAGCAGACCACGTGGCGGCCTGAAGCACTGCTGTGCAAGAGATTCAACGTGCCCGAGATAGGAGGAGCCAGGTAAATCACTACTTATTATTAAATTAAGTCTCCTGCCGTCCCCGTCTGTACGCGATAAACTCAAAAACTACTGAACAGATTTTCATGCGGTTTTCACCAATAGAAAGGGTAAGAAACGATGAAGGTTTTTGTGTATTATTTGTCACGGGCGAATACCTTATGAACGATAGCAACAGCTTAACCACAGTATAAATATACAAACATTGTGGAAACTACTACCTGTAAACGCTCGAAACGGCACACTCACACAAACGTACGCACCGACGAGACCGTTCGTGCACTTTCTAGGTAATGTCAGTACTAAGTGCCGCGTCGCGACGAGTGGTCACGTATATTTGTGTTAGTGTGCCGTTTCGATCGTTTGTAGGTAGTTTCCAAACTGTTTGTATATTTAAACTGTGGCTTAACGTGCATACCAAGACACTGAGAGGTCTTTCTACTATTGATTTTGTAGCAGGATAAGTATGATAATTGTGTCAAGATTAGCTAATCGGCAAGGCCGTAAATATGGCGCAAGGTATTTTAGAAAAAAAAAACATTATCTATGCTTCCACACGGGTACCACTCTCTTTCTTCTAAATAAAAGGCTGTTCTTCTACTAAAATATTAGAAAACTAGCTTCTTCCCACGACATTGCTCCTGTGGTCTTTTCCTCAGAAACTTTGTTCTGTAGTTGTAGCTTGCTATCAGTTTAATCGAATCATTAGTGATTACCTGTTAAAAACAAACAAAAAAAACACCTATTTATAATATTGGTTTAGATTTATATATATTCTGAAGTATATTATTTGTCCACAGGGTTGAAAAGAAAAAGGAAGATCGGCCAAAAGTCTCTTACTCAATATTCTCATACTTGGAGTCTTCAGTACACGACAAAGACAGCTTCGCCAAAGAACAGAGCAAGTTCAGTGGGTCCAGGTCTTTGACGACCGCCATATTACCTAAAACCGATCAGACTGTTCAAAAAACTGATCAGAGAAATAAATCTGATCAAAATGTTGAACAGAATACTGAAGATAAAATTGATGTAAGTGAAACAGCACCAGGATTTAGTAAAAGGATGACAGTAGCTGAATTATTCTTAAAAGAATCAGAAAAGACTAAAAATCAAGGTGCGGAAGTGACAGATACAATAAATAAATTCGATAAAATGGACCTTTACAAATCAATTTTCCTTAGCGACAGTGAAGATGAAGAAGAGAAACAAGATAAAAGTAAAAACGATGAAGGAAATGACTTTATAGATGTGCCTAAAAACGTAGAAAGAAATACTTCTCCACCGCGAGGGATATTCGCGAATATAGACTTTGACGAACTTAACTCTTGGAGAAGAACGCCTGGAGACTCGAGCAAGACGAGTGATCCTACTGATAAAACAGAAGAGTCTAGCAAAAAGGTTGAACTTCTAACTGAAACCTCTAAAGAGAAAGCAGATGACGATGATGCTGTGTATGGGCCGAAAATACCAGAAAATCTACAAAAAAAATTACTGGTCGAAGCTAGTAATGTGAACGATACTGTAATTGTAAGCTCTTCATCAAGCCAAGACTCATGGGTCGATGTAAATGAAGTAAAGAATAAAAAGCATAAAAAGAAGAAGTCTAAAAAACATAAGTCCAAACATAAGAAGTCTAAAAGTAAGAAGAAGGATAGATAAGTTTAAAATAAAAATATGATAGTGAATTTTTGAGGCCTTGATTGTCCTATGTCTTCTTGTAATGTACATCTCTATGAGATCGTCATCTCAGAAGTCAATAAAAAATAATAATCATAAAATAAATAATGTTTCCGAATTAAAAAAAAGTGTTTTTAAACAAGCGTTTTACCTTATCGTGCATTGTCATCCAAACCAAAACCAAATTCAGTTGCTAGATTTGAACATACATTGTACAAGTTAATAAAAAGCTTGTAAAATAAACATTGGCTCAAAAACCGTAACTAGTTTTAATCGACATCAGAAAATAATAATCGAGATACTACATCATACCAATTGGAAGTGTCAACAATCGAATTGATAATCAAAATATTACGATATTTCGATCACTAGTTCCATCTGTCAATAACCCAATAACCCGGTGGATGGATAAAGTAAGAAGCAGGATATATACGAGTATGTTTAAAAAATAAATCTTAGTGATGTTTCAATCCTTGATTGTCCTGCGTCTTCTAATGGCGCGTTTAAATTAAGGTCGACCACCGTATACGGCGAACGCTTTCGGTTGAACCGGATCGGTTAACCGGAGGCTGTTTACATTAAATCGATCACCGAATACGGCTACCGTTTTCGTTGTTGGTTTACCGGATTTATGACCGTGTTGAAAGCATCATCATGGACAGACATATTGTGTTACGACAATTTATGCAAAAAAGCGCAATTTTTAATTATTCGTAATTTCGTTATAGATGTTCCCTCAACTGATGGATATTTGGAGATTTCTAGATAGATTGTATAATATATTAGCTACAAACGCATAATAGCTGCAGTCGTACGTAAGTAGTAGCGCACAGACTTTTAACTATTGATTTGTAGTGCAGCGCTCGCCCGCCGCACCATTTTTTGTAATTACTTGTTTAGTAGTACGCACTACGCACATGTTTAGTAATGGGTGCGCTGCGCTACAAACTAATAGTTAAAGTTGACACGGTAACCGTATCAGTCATTGTCGCTTGCCGCACGCCGTTGGTCGATAACAATCTACTAACATCGATTGTTATCGACTAAACTGAAAAATTGACTAATTCGATTAGTTTTAGTAGTAATCGTCCGTCACTAGTTTACACTAGTCGGTGACCGAATACGGCTAACCGAAAAGCCGTTTACACTAGTTGGTGACTGAATACGGGCTGCAACCGAATGTGTCCAAACAATCTAATGAAAATGAGTCAATATGAGATCAGTCGTCATCTCAATAATAGTCACCTTATTTCGAGCCATATCTTTCACTCATAAACTCTTCATACTTCTTTAGATCCATATACACACAAGTATTAAACGGTTAAGGGCCTACATACGCATTAGTGCCGTAAAACGGTAACTTTCTAAAGCATACTCCTCAGTAACAGCTAGGTTAAAAGGTTTGAAAATATATATATTTATTATTGATTCATGTACATCATTTTAAACATAAGGTTTTTTCGTGTAACTAATAGTTTTGCTTTAAGAAAATAATGAACACGATATTTTTTGGCAACTTTTGGAAACTCCTCCAAAACGACTTGGACGTTTAAAAATATTTTTACAGAAAAATTTATGGCTGGAATTTCTTCATACCTAACATAGCATATGTAAGTCAAATAATATTTTGCAAACAAAACTGTTCAAAAGGAGGTTCAATTTTGATATTTTGGCATCGAGCGGGCGCACGGCCAGTACTGCGTTACATTGGGGCGTATATATCACCTTAACTTAACTGTGCACACCTCGCTGGAATGTTCGTCCATTCCCGCCTACCCGCGCGGCACCCCGCATTCGTCTCGTGCGCCTATAGCGAGAGTCTAACGTCGGAGTGACGTCACAGCGTCAGGTAGGTACAGAGCTATTTTGACCGTGTTGTATGTTCAAGACTTTTCTTAGGATATTTAGTTTATTTTCTATGTTACACATCACACAAAAATGGCCGATTTAACAGTTCTTTTTACAAATTGCAGGCAACTACGAAACTTACGTAACTACTAATTTCAAAAATCTTAGGGCCGGTTTTACCGATGATACTAATTGCGATTAGTTCAACTAAACTCAGTTTACGCAAATACAGCGTTCTGATTAGTAGTTTCTCAGCGGTCTCAACCAATCAGAACGCTCTATTTGCGTAAACTGAGTTTAGTTGAACTAATCGCGATTAATAGAATTGGTGAAAACGGCACTAAGTGTAATGAGGCTATCTCGTTCGAATTTGCCGCTAGGGGCGCTGGTGTAGTGAGTTCTTCAAAATGTAAATGTTAAATTTCATCGATTTTTGCTTTTAACGCGAGTTAATTTACTACATTTTTAATGTTTAATTTTCCAAATATGGCAGATTAAGATAGGTAGGTACGGGTTTTACCAACCACTGCTTTAATAAAGTTTTATGTTTCGGAAATTTGTATCCTCTTTTTTATCGAAAAAAAGTGGCTGCTCAAAACCGCGGCGTAGGTAGGTACTCAATTTTATATTAAATCGCACTTCGAACGCATTAGAAATGAATTCAAATTTTGCTAAGGACTTACTCGTCAGTGGCGCCAACTGGTGAGCACAAAAATGGAAGCCTTCATCTGTGCCTTCATTAAAACATAAGTGATTAGTATCAAATTATTTTTTAACTGTTTATTCTGAATGTCTATGCATTTACATGTACTGTGAAAATGTGTTATACCTTTCAAAAACAAAATGAAATCTAGTATTATGTGCTCATAAAAATCCATTCCACCATTAGAGCGGTTACGCACTGCATCCGATCCGAATTTCGGTTCCGAAGTAATCATAGTACTTCTTGTAGGGAAACTTACGCACTACATGTCTACATCCGAAGTCTATCCGTCATAATTAAAACATTTTCAATTCTGCTAGAACTCGAAACTCAAATCACGGACTCGGATTGGATGTAGATGTAGTGCGTAACCGAAGAAGTAGCAGTATGAATAAAACATTATTATTTCAATCCATACTTGTTTTTCGATCATTCTGCCTTGCCTTATCCCAACTTTATTGGGGTCGCCATCCAGTCTAACCGGATTCAGCTGGATAGCAATTTTTGATGTAGAGCGACTGTCAGATACGCCACAATCCATGAATAACACAGGTTTAAACACAGATATAAATAAATCTTAACTATATGACGCAATTGTATGTTGTACTTCGCGTGTCGAAAAACGTAGTAAAATTACGATTGATCGTATTTTGAGATTTTCATTTAGCATTATCGGCACCGGAATTCCACCAAAATCTAGAAAAATGCCTAATTATGCCATAGTGAGCTGTAAAAATCGAATATAAAAAGTTGGCAGAGGCATTGGAAATGTTTTCTTGCACTGGTAAGTAAATTTGTTTTTAAACTGTGTGTGAAAATATGGTATAATTGGTTTTCATACAAATGGAGGGGCTTGCGTTAGCTAGTTAAGATATAAGTCTGTGGGTGTAACCTCTTCATGCAAAGACTGGCGTCAAATTTCAGGATTCTGACATCCCGTAACGGATGTCAAAGATCAACAATTGACAGCCGGGATCAATTATCGCGTTTTCAGAGGCACGGAGCAGCCTTGGTATGTCAAGAATATGGTCACCCATCCGAGGTCCTCGGCAAGCGTTGCTTAACCTCGAAAACAAACCAGTGCGGCAGTTATTATTGAGCCACGGGCACCACCTGTTTTATTTCAATCCGATGAGAAAGGAAAAACACGAAATTATCAGCTGTTTCCCGACTTACCGTCCCGCGCAATCATTAAGGAATGCTTACGATTGTAACAATACAATGTGCTGCCAAATTATTTCTAGAGGTATTTTGCACCTTTGAAAGCAAATAATGGCGCGTGTAGGATGAAATCACCGGTCTGTCGGTATTCTTAAAGGGAATCTATAGTTTGGAAAAGACCAGCTACAAAGGCCTAGTTGTAGTTTCTGAAACGAAAATTATCGCAAAATGAAATTGACAAAAAAAACTTTTTGCAAAAAAATACTACCGACTTCCAAATACAGGTGTCTCGTAGGTACCATTTTTTTGCGTTATGGACACCGACTTGTATTTGGAAGTCGGTAGTTAGTATTTTTTTGCAAAAAGATTTTTTATTTTTCACTTTTTAGTTGTACTTACCTAATAGGCAAGTTAGTAAGGGAACTATTTCGCCAGAATAGATTTCATGAAACTTGAACATAACCGGTGAAATGAGAGATCTGCTTACCCCTTAAGAGCGAACTGGCGTGATGTTATGTTATGAAATGTTATAAACAACAAACAGACATGCGATTGCAGCAATCCCGAGAGATTTGCCGTTATTTATTGAAGAGTTCTGTTGTATATCTCCGAAGTTCTTCATCAGATCTTCACCAAATTAAAATGGGACCAATTTCGGAACATACAAACAAAAAAATAATTTTCAAAATCGGTCCACAATTGACGGAGTAATCGGTGAACATAGACAAAAAAAAAAAAAACATGAAGTCGAACATAGAACCTCCTCCTTTTTGGGAAGTCGGTTAAATAGACAAGCACGCGCTAGCTGCTATTTTTTGAATACATTTTCAGCAGCCAATCGCATCAATTGATTTGCGTTTTAATTTGTGTCTTATCAGTATTTTAATCCAAAAACCAGTGGTTAGACAACTGGGTCGAATGCAACCCATCCACGGCATCCATCCCCTTATAACCTCAGTTCCAATGAAGCGCTTCTCTTGATACCTGAAAATTTAATTCTCTGCTTTGTATAGTTTGACAACAAGCCGTCAAAAGGTAGGAAATTTCGTGATAAATAGCAGCTGTCTTAATTAAATTAGGTACCTAACTACCCTGATTAGTTAATGAGGTTATAACCCATTTGCCTAGCAGACTGACTGACTCCCATAAAAATTTGGTAAATTTAATTCTAAATGCTCCTATTAAAATGCTTTCTTGCTCCGACTGCCTCGAGTTCACTAATCTACTAGAGAACTTCTGTCATTGCGAGGCCATCATGGATTCCCGAGTTATTACGTTTTTCCAAAAGTAAAGACTAGTTAGACCTGAGTGTGAACGTAAGTATAGAGTTTAGGCATTATGCTCGCCCCCCTAAAACATGAACAACTGACACTGACACCTCTCAGGTGTAGGAACTGTACAAATTGACAGCCCCTCCGGGAATTACAGACGTGTACAATACAGGTAGAATGAAACCTAATGACGGTACGGTACAAAGTACAAGTCGCTGCACAGTAGCAAATTCATGACATGTTAGGGAAGGTTCATATCTGACGGAACATGCGTCGCGTATTATCGGTCGCGTAACGCCAGAACAGACAAATATAAAATAAAACATTCAACCTTTCACACTCAACCGATGATGCGTTAGTGCGTTTACTGTATTTAGCTGACTACGCTCGACGCATCTTCCGTCAGATGTGAACCGACCCTTACAGCAGTGTTGAGGGGAAGGGTACTACGCAGCGAAAAGCGAACTCCACAGACGTCATTACGTTTCAACCAACAGATACAATGTGTATGCAAAACCACGTCAAGTATTAAATATGTATCTAACTATCTGCGTGTAGTAGTTTTGAACCACGTCGCCGACCGACGTCACTATGACGACCGACTTGGCAACAAAAAACACGCAAAATGAACAGTCGAACAATAAGATATAAGTAGGTATCAATGTTGGCAAAAACAAATGAATAGAATTGTTAGTAGCGACTGTTCTTCATTCATGAAAAGCGAAGTTATTTATTTATTTTCTCCTTTAATAGTACATTATTGCACATAGGCAATCGCAGTTCGAGTATGAGTTTACTTCACTAATTACGAGCACAGAGTACATTATACATAGGGGGTAGGTGATTACGAGACAGGCAATTGCCATTTCCGCCGAGGCATATATAGTGCTTTTCTCAAAAGAATGCAGGGAAATAAAAAATATTTTTTATATTATACATGTAATTTATTGAAAGTTACAAACAACATTACTGGAGCGTTGTAATGTTCCAAATTCAAAAAAACGCTCCTGCAATGGATTTGATCAACATTGCTGGAGCATTGTAATGTTCCAAATTCAAAAAAAGCTCTTATAATGGATTTGATTTTCTTTGTCCGTAAATTCGATACTTCGCGAGTTCTGTTTTCGAAAATAATGACAATATTTCCATGCATGTTTGAGAATAAAAAATAAAATAAAAACTCATATTGTATGACATTGATGAACGGACGTTATGTGACATTTAAAAAAGTCGTGTGGCACTCGGGGACTGCCGCGGTAAAGCTATTGCATAGCATTTATTCTAGATCCAGTCCTGGAAAATGCGGCAAATAAATTAAAAACGTTAAAACTCGAAAACGTAGCGAGCCAAACCCGCATTTATTTACGATTAATAAAACTCTAAAAAACAAAACAAAAATACCCTTATTCACATTGAATTAAGGTCGCTTTTATTTGACAAGCAAAAGTGACCCTTATTCTCATTAGCATAAGGTCCACATTGATCACCATTGTCACAGAAACAGCTCAGAGAGACCGATAAAAGGCAAAAAAATTACGTCCAACAAAAATTTTAAAACCCTCATATCTCAGAAACGGTTGGAGTTAGCGCATTTCTGACATAAAATTTGCCCCCCCTGCCTCGGCTACTTCATCCAGGAGAACAAGATAGGATTAACCCCCCCCCCCCTTAACCGTTTACCTCCCCCCGCAAAAAAAAAATTCATTCTAAAAATACCAACACGGAAATCGAAAACACGTGCAACAAACCTACTATATTAAAGTCGTATAAATTTTACTAATTTCCCTATAAGTTTTATTTCGTTTAACAAAGATTTAAATATGGGCCTTCGATCCAGATGCACATTATTTTACCCGCTTCGCCCCTGCAGCTTATACCACAGGCAGGATACAGGAACAAAAAGTGTATCTATGGGGTATCCAGCATTACAACTTATAGCACCATCTCAACCTCCTGACAGTTAAATAGTGAAAAAGGTTTTGAGTTCGAGTCCTGCGTTTTTATGATACCGTTTTAGTTACACCTTGATTTTGCCTGCATCACCCCTGTCGCCTATAGGAACAGTGCAGTTTTTCGGGATAAAAAGTACCTAGTCTATGGCACTCAGCTATTGTGTAGCTTCTGTGAATGAAAAATGTAGATCAGTAGTTACCTACTTCTAGAGATTACCAACAAAAAATAAACAATTTATCCTCTTACTTATATTGATTGATTTCACTTTCACTTCCGATATAAAGCTTTGATGCCCACAGTTTTGGGGCAGGGCCTTCCGGTCCCTTAAAACCCGCAGTCAGGATAGTTGAAGATAGTTATACCACAGATAATATAATACTAGCATGGTTATACGTACATACAAAATCATAAAAAACTAGCGGATATCACAGGGATAAAAAGTATGCCTATGTCCCCCGGGGATAGTGTAGCTTCACAACGGTGACAATGGTTCCAGTAGTTTTTAAGTTTATTCGTTACATACAAAAATACAAATCTTTCCTCTTTATAATATTATAGTATAGATAAGCAACCAATTTTATAACCGCCCTTGATTGAACCTTAATGAGCAGTATGTTTGATCCCTGCATTCCTAGTAATTCCTAGTCCTACTGCAAAAAACGTGGTACACTATAGAATAGAATAGAATATACTATATTGTACACCATAAAATGAACCACAGCTTTGTATGACCCATACTATATGTGTGGTAGGAATAGACCTCAGATATGAGGACATTGAGGACCTGTGACTTGAGAGGCAGCCTCAGGCAGGCGCGGATACAGGAGGGTGTGCAACGGGGGCAATTGCTCACCCCTGGGCCTCGACCAAACTAGTAGTATGAATGGTCAACAGAAAGTTTATCTCCGATGCAGGGCGTCAACATTTTCAAGCTCGCTACGTTCGCTCTCGCAACAGAAGTTGTCTACATTCTGATCTTTTGAAGAATGGTCAAAATTTGAGCTATATCTAGGTATCAATGAAGTCCTAAAATTTACGAGCTCACTTGGCTCGCTCTTGACCACAACGGTTTTCAAGTTTAGATTACATCAAAAATCCTACTGAAAAACAAAACAAAGAATGTTATTAATTAATACTATCCAAAATGCACGAACAGCATTTTTTCCAATGACACCCCCTCTGCCTAAAGAGCCATTTGCCTCCTGAGCGAAATTCTGGATTCGCGCCTGTGAAAGTTATTGTGAAGGCAAGTCACAATTCCTCAGTTCGGGAAACAAAGAATTACTAAAGTATCGCCAACCATTGACTTCTTCATAAATTTTATAACTCATTGTCTTCTGTGTTCGTATCATCTTTATGCCGATGACCTTCAACTTTATGCAGCTGCGCGGGTGGAGAGTTTGTCAGACGCTATAGACGATGTGAACCGGGACTTGGAGGCTGTCAAGCACTGGTCTGATAGATTTGGGGTGTCTGTAAACCCCTCAAAATGTCAGGCCATTGTGATTGGAAGCACGCGCATGATGGGTCGATTGGGGATTAGCTCTCTTCCTCCTATAATTTTTAATGGTACTGTCATCCCCATCAGCCCTAGTGTAAAAGATCTCGGTCTACATCTTGATACGACGCTAAGCTGGCAAAGTCAGGTTTCTAGTGTCAGTCAAAGGGTGAATGGGACTTTGCGTTGCCTGTACCGTTTGAGAAACTTTCTACCTGCAAAAACGAAGACTATGCTTGTGCAGACTTTAATTTTCCCTTTAATCGACTATGGTGACGTGTGCTACTTTGACCTATACGCGGTATTCCTGGATAAGCTGGATAGGCTCTTAAACAACTGCATTCGGTTCATATTCAACCTCCGGAAATATGACCATGTGTCAAGCTGCAGAACTGAACTCAAATGGATGCCCATTCGGCAAAGAAGAAATTTGCGCGCCTTGACTACGCTTTTCTCTCTACTCAACTCTCCCACACCTCCTTCTTATCTCATACCTCACTTTCAATACCTATGTAATTCACACGCGAGGAATCTGCGTTCATCTAACAATCTTCTCTTGCTCTGTCCTTCTCATACTTCTGATTTTGTTCATTCGTCCTTTCATATTCAATCCATTCTTCTCTGGAATGCGCTTCCTCTTGATATCAGGACGGCCACCAGTCGGTATGCGTTTAAGCGGAAGTTGCGGTATTTTTTTCTAAACGAATAGCAGAATCGTCTCATTTTGCGTCTTTCTATTAATTTATATATATATATATTATTTTATATATAGTATTTATTATAGGAAATATTTAAGTATATTTATTTTAACTATATACTTTTGTACTAATTTTGCGTTTATAATATTATTATTTCTATTTTTATGCACCTGCCATGCTATCTCTTCACCGCCCTTGGTTGACTGGTAGAGAATGCCTAATGCATTAAGTCCGCCTATGTACTTTTATGTTGCATGAAGTTTTAATAAATAAATAAATTGACGAAATAGAGAATGAAGGAAATCAAAAATCATTACCCACTTTTGAGGGTAGTCGGAATCTATACTAATCTATTTATTTATTTAATACTTTAAGCACACAAATGTACAGAGGCGGACTTAATGCCTTAGGCATTTTTTTTATCTATATACTAAGTACTAACATTATCTTGCGAAAACACCCCGATTCAAACAGTAAAACGCCCATAACTTTTGAACGGCTGAACCGATTTCATTCAAACATAGCTAAAAACACTCTCGACACAATCACCTTTCAAACAAAAAATCAAAATCGGTTCATCCGTTAAGGCGCTATGATGCCACAGACAGACACACAGATACACAGCAACACACCTCAAACTTATAACACCCCTCTTTTTCCGTCGGGGTTTAATTAAAAAGAGGAAAGATTTGTATTTTTGTATGTAACAAAGAAACTTAAAAAAACTACTGGACCGATTTCAAAAATTCATTCACCGTTGGGAAGCTACACTATCCCCGGTTGACATATGCTACTTTTTATCCCTATATTCCCACGGGAACGGGAACTACGCGGGTGAAACCGCGAGGCGTCTGCTAGTTTAAAAATAAACTAAACTACCCTCAGATCCACTTTTCAAATTATTCCCTTGTAACGGCTGAGATGTCAAACCTGTAGGTAAAGCTAGGCTAGGAGAGGGTACTTGTCATATTTCATCGATGATTAAGTCGAGATACTCCACTAAATAAAAGGAGCCATAATTTTAATCTTCGTCTATTTGTATCGATAACAAAAATAGAAATATAAATTAAAACAAAGGTAAAATTATCTCATAAGTAAATAAGAATGAAACGTAGTGAGTAATTTTCCGCCGTTGTTTTGTCCCCGAGGCGCACAGCGTGAAGATTTTAACGTAACGGCAATTTTATAAGCTAAGCTCATATTTTCCTCACTCAAAATATAGGTCACTGCCTCTCATCTTCATTAAAAAAAAAACAAATTTCGAAATAATTGAAGGGAATCTCTTGATTAGTACAAAGTCCTCTGACGCTCGTTTATGCAAAAATACGTGATTTCTATTTCGAAGTAAATAAACACGATATTGTGTAATAGCATTACGTAGGACAGTGGGCGTCAGAGATCGCTCCAAGGTTATTTGAGAATGGCGGGAAACAGAGTGAAAGCTGCAGCCCTACAAAACATATCAGTACCATCGATAAATACACAGTAATTTAGTTTTAGGATGTTATTTTAGACCTAGACGTGCTGTCTATGTCGTCCTAGAAACAGTGATTCAGGGACGTGCGTACCATGACATAAATAATGCACTTTTAAGCAAGCTGTTTTTTATTCTGCGTCATACATTTCTGTCTAAGTTCTATCTATTCAAAATCTACAGTTGAGAGACGCGACATGGATACAAAATAAAAACTGTTGTGGATAGGTCACAACATCTACCCAATTATCAATAACAAGTCCGACTGATAGAGACAAAGCGATATGTCTTAGTTGAAGCAAAAAGAGACAGCATGTAAACTGTTGATAGGAAAGAGACGGTAAGGCTTAATTTCCATGTGTTGGAAAGGGATGTCGGTAAAACAGAGTCTACAACATTATTTCTTCTGTCATGGTTGGTACGCATGCGTCACTCGACTTTGCCAGGACTGAATTTGAAATTTGAAATAATTAATTTAGTCTAGACAATGTATTCACCGTTTAAGTTAGGCCTTCGTTTGTTATCAGTCAAGGTTTTCCTTCATTTGTATTTTTAATCGTGTTTATTGAAGTGAACTGTTTTTTCACAACGCTAAAACATGAGGTTAGTCGATTTTATAACAAAATAAAATTTTAAATATTGCGTTAATTTATTTGAAATAAATGCCGTTTAGCAGTTACAAATAAATACATATCGACTTCATTAACGTAATAAGTTTAAAGTGCTATATGAATCGATCGTATAAGAAAAAAAACAAACGCTTCCAGTTCGGGCCTGGCAAAATACAATCAGCTGTTTGTAATGACAGTTCCTCTGACAAATACAAAATGGTTGAAAACTAAAGTTGGCAAACAAAGAAAAGGCAGCGTAATAGCGAATTTTAGCGTTAAAAAACGTTTTTTAAAGTGAAAGTTAGTTAGTTTAGTTTGTGTTTAGTGTTTTGTGCACGATGTTGGATTTGGAAATCGTCCCTGAACGCTCACTGGGCTGTGATGCCTGGGAATTTGTTCTAGGTAAGGACCGCGTATGTTTATTTCTTACGTCAAGAATTTGCGCTTTATTTCTACGGGACGTGTCTTACGCAATGGGGTTTTAAACGACTATTTCTCATAATTCATGAATTATATTGAATGTAGGATAGGCATAGTAAATGTTTTACCTTTGTATATCATTGATTTTTTTACTGTGGAAGTGTCACGAGCAGCCTTTGTTTCGCTGGTCTGTGCTATGTTTATTTTTTTTATTGCTAGTCTTGACCGTGAAATTTGTAGATTGCGTTGTTTTCGTGTTTACTATGAGAATTCGTATGATATCTGTTAGATTTTGGTTTAATAGGCCGTTTTTTTTTTCTGAATTTGAAAATACTTCTACCTACATTGCCACTTATGGTACTTGTTATTTTGAAAAATGATGGAATTTTCAAAAATTTTATATTTATTTAATTCATTTATCTTTCTAAATATGATGAATTTCTGGAGGTAGTTATCTTAAGCTTAGTCCTTTTCTAATAAGATAAACATAATCCTTGATACTAAAATCTAAGGATTTTATCAGTTTCTTTTAGAATAAAACTAGTTCTACCTTCCCAATTTGAATAATAATATTCAATCTATCCTATAAAAGTTATATACCTTCAATTTTAATTTGATTTCAATTTATATCTTCAATTTTGTCCAGGACCACAGATAAAATGAAAATATTTCCAAAATCGAAAAACAGTTAATATACTCAAAATGGTTACTAAATACATTAAGATAAGTTAACCGGGTTACTCGTTAACCCAGCTATGTCACAAATATTTGATATTTTCCTTATTAATTCCTTATCCTATTTACTCGGAACATTAAATTGAAATAGCCTATTTTTGATAACTAATTAACCAATACTGTAATAATTAGTTTAGCAAGTTTGTTTTAAGTTTTTGAAGTTAGTATTATTAATCTATACTTCTATACTAATATTATAAAGAGGAAAGATTTGCATGTTTGTTTTTTTGTATGTAACAAATAAACTTATAAACTACTGGACCAATTTCAAAAATTCTTTCACCGTTGGGAAGCTAAACTGTCCCCGGGTGACATAGACACATTTTTATCCCTGTATCCCCACGGGAATGGGAACTACATGGGTGAAACCGTAAGGCTTCTGCCAGTATAGAGATATAAATAGTATAGTATAATCATATTTCTATTATTCATCAAATTATTTAGATTGTAGAAATATGTTTTTAGCTGTGGCACAATATGAGCAAATAAATCAAATAAGAAACACATTTGGATTGCTGATTGATCAAATGTATTCCATTATAGATAATTAAATTCAATTTAACATTAGTTAAATGTTAGTACATTTTTCATACATTGTAATAATGAGTATTTAGAATTTTCCTCTGAACAATATTTAATATTAATAACATAATTTCTGTGTGTCCATCAGTATTGCTGAAAGAGCATTCCCTATGTCGGGGTTAGCGAACCAAAGACACCCATGTCAGTAGTGGCAGCGCAACACAATAATTCAGGCAAACCAATATAACGATTGACAGACGACTGCAGTTCAGATTACATTCTGCCTAACATAACAAAGTATGAGCCTATTGTGTAGTATAATCAGCATGTAATTTGCAACAGCTGAAATCAAACTCTTCTTCTGCCTTCCTTCTTTTTCGTGTTAGGATATGGTCACATCTGGTATCAGAATGAATTAAGCCGCCTCTGGGCACCCCATATACCTATTATATTTTTGTCCTAATCAAACTAACTTTTTCTTTTTATAGTTTATTTTATTTTTTGTCCATCAAAATTATAAGTCTCTTTGATGGCGCACCATGGCCACATTATTATTCTTTAAAAAAATGCAATAATTATACGCTATCCCTGCCCTGTTTTGTGCATTTATAAGATTTGTGGGATACCCACATGTGGAAATATGCCACAAGTCTAGAGGCCACCTAATGTTTAGGCTGAACAATAAATAAAACTGGATCAAACGTAAATGGCTTAATGGATTAGGAAGAAACCAGGCATAAGGGTAGACAAGAGAGGAAATGTATCAGGATTCACACATAGGATACCTTTTACCCTAAAGTTGTCAAAAAATGAAAGGCCTATTTTGACAGCTATAAAAATACGATTACTAATAATTAAACTTGATGCTTGCGAATTATACTCATTGTTATAGTGCATGGGTAACATAGTAATTAATTAGGATGAATTTGATTTTTCAATATCTTACATAGAAAGTTATTGCGGCATGTAAAATGAGAAACGTCAACGGGCTTCCTAGATTGTAACGACTCTAGTAGTAGGTACGTTCATAAAAATGGAGCAGGTGTCAATGTCTTGTATCTAATAAATAAAATAGTTCAATAAAACTAATAAAAACACAAAAGCTTTAAACCCATTTAAAAACTGATGCAGTTAAAGCAAAATCATAACAAAGAAACAAAAGTCATTATCCCCGCAGCTGTTCACAAACTTGCATTTGCAGTTAAATTGATAAGGATTTATATTTAAATGCGTTGTTATAAAAAATTGTGAACAGTAATGTTAACTTTGTTTACGGTACTACATTATCAGGCGATGACTATTTCAAGTGATTGCATCACTGTTATGTGTTTTTATTGTTTTTAATGCGGTTATTATTTCAAGTGTTTATTGATTGCTATGAATTTTCAGATAATATTTAATTTGGATCTACTTACTCTTTCTGACTATTTCATAAGAAAAACAATCAAAATTTTGAAGTAAGATAGACACAACTGGACATTTACTCCGTCTTTATTATTCTGTTACTTTCTTTTCTTTATTGAGTCCATTACCAAATCTATAGAAAAATATATTCTTCTTCTTTCTGCTGTTATCCCATGTTACTTGGGGTAAGCGCAACACGTTTTCTTCTTGCATACTGTCTCTTTCAAGCAACCCTACAAAAGATAAAAGAAAATTCAAATGTGGAACACATTCAAACTAATAGTGTGACACATCAACATCACACATGTACAAATAAAAAAAAAACAATGCTCTCGTTAAACCATTGACAAGCTTTTTTTTTTTAAATTGGAAATCTATTGTCTTCATTAGTGTAGGTTTTATGCAGACCTAATAAAAAGTAGTTCTATGCCTCATTGAGACCATACATTGTTTAGCTATCATAATATGCAGTAATTGTTTTGATAAAAACACCACATTGATAATAGCAATAACTAGATATTCAATTTAACATTAATCAAAGTTTAACTAAACGTTTGACATTGGCCTACTCACAACTTACGAACGGGTACTACTCTAGTCCTTTGTTCGTTATTATGTCTATTCATTGTCTATCAGTTACCTACCCATAAGTATTCCAAGTACGTTGGTATTTTTTTAAATAGTGTCCTCCAAAGGTACCTAGGTATAGTTCTAGCCTAACTTTATGGCCGCCCTGAAGTTGGCTACAATGGCTGCGCAGTAGTAAAAACAGCACCAATCCGTGCCTTGCGCATCGGACAGCCAACTTCAGGGCGGCCAAAAAACTTGGCGAGAACTATAATCTAAATGTTTGTTTCAGTCCTGCCTGCGACACAGGCCTCCTCTGACACTTAAAATGAGGCCTTTTTAACCCAAGCGTTCCAAACACATTACATCAGAACTTCCAGTTATAGTAAGCATTACACATAATAGTTGGCAACACTGCCAAGTGTCACTTCTCATTTGTCACTATCAAACTTGCTGGACAAAGCATTGAGATAGGAAAAATATGGAGGCGCCCTATTATTCTATACATACATTAGCTTATACAAATATGAGTGAAATACGATACAGAATGTGAAACATCATTTTGTCTCATTTCTTCTAATGTAGTAATCGTATTTGACAAAAGAGACAACAATATTTCAGTTGTTGCTCAATAAGGCAACATTTTGTTATGACGTAGTGACAGCTGTCAGTACGTGCCATATTCGCCATATTAATTGCCGAAATTTGTGGTTGTGTTCGTGGTAGTCCTGCTGTCAAATGGTTGTTTACATTTTGTATTATTAATGTGTGTGTGTTCCGTGATTAACACAACCATAGCATCGGCAGCCATTTTAAGTGCCATTTTAAGGTTTAGGTAGGCACGTTTTTTTTGTAGGTATTTCGAGTCCATACTATTTATTAGGTCTATGGGACAAAGCGTTGGAGCATGATGGAATTTCCGTTAGCAGAGGTTTTAAACCAATTAAAAGCGCGGTTTTATTTGTTATTAGCTTCTGTCAGCGGGATCGGCCGCGTGAACACCGGAAATTATACTAAGGGAACACACTCGGAATAAAAAGTTCCTCATTTACAGGACATGGTTTAGCCTTGTGCCAAGTTTCTTTTAAATCCGTTGGGCAGTTAAGACGTGAAATGGTATGAAACATACACATAGACAGACAGAGTTGGATTTTCGAGTCTGAGATAATGCGTAAATTTCTTTAAATTATAATAAATATGAATACATAATATGTCTAATAGTTCGAGTTACTCGTACCTAGTAGTGTTTCCAGGTGTGAGAAATTAGTTAAGCAAACGAAATTAGGTATATGCTTTCTGAGTATTCGATTCGTCGAACTGGCAGCTTAAAGCTCGTACCCACACGTACCTAAAGGCCTATCTACAATATCGTTCAAACAAACTTTTTTTTCTAATATTTAGATCACTAGTTTTCAGTCTCTATCTAAACACTCATCATCACCATCTTTAATTATATGTACTGTGTATAAAAGCCGACTGCTAGACGTAGACCTCTTCAACCGCTAACAGTTAAGGGCAATCCTCAGCATCCCCTCATCCAGCAGCTACTAGCTATCCTGCGAAGAACGTCTCTACCTAGCCTGGCGTAGGCAGAGCCTACCGTAATGAACATCCTAATGTCCAAAGCATTTATTTAGGAATAGTTAATACCTTGACTGTTAGGGGACTAAGACATAGAATTTCTTTGTGTGTCTTGTTATCCAAAACCCCTTTTGTGGTCTAGCCCTAGTTGTATGCCGTACGGATTTATGGAAGGATGCTCAAAGACAAAGTACCTGGCCGGAACAGGAACAGTTCCAAGATATGGTCCTTCGAATATTTTTGCCCAATCCCATTTTATGGCCAGTCACTTTTCTTTACGAAAACCTGTTGTTTTTCAGATACTCTAGATTTCTTTACTTTACAAACACAAGTTTTATGTTTTACATAAAACCCCTTTGTAGTCTAGCCCTAGTCGTCTGAAGTACGGAAGGATGCTCAAAGACAAAGTATCTGGAAGGAACTGTTCCAAGATATGGTCCTTCAAGTCTTTTTTCCCAATCTAATTTATATATTCCAGTCACTTTTTCTTTACGTAAACCTGTTGTTTTTCAGACACTATTTTTCTTTAGTTAACAAAAACAAGTTTTATGTATAAGAAAAGATTACAATAAATCTACATGATATTATAATAATCCGAGATAACGTACTCTAAAACGGATCTCGTGGTCGCTCACGTGCTTAAACTTGCTGCACCTGTTAGTGCTATATTGTTACTTGATTATACAGATATTGTTTAGTCAGGTGGGGATACTCCGATGTACCACAAACCGCAATACGGATATGGAGACATCTCAGACGGTGTCTCACCTCTTTTCGTGGACTCTGCACAATTTCAGCTGCATGAAATTTATTTGCGAGGCCTCATCTACGAGTAGTACTGTCGAAGTAGCTTTATTCTGTCGAAACTTAATAGTTATAAAATAATTGAAATTAAATCGATACGACAAAAAGAAATATATTATACTTTGTTCAGAAATCCTGCATTTTGTTCTCATAATAGGTAGACTCTTACTGGATTTATCAACGATGACTTGAAACTGAAAGTGTCTTGCAATGATCCATCTCAGTTGGTCTTAGTATGGTCAGTGGTATCTCATCCCATACAAAGAAACCGTGCCGACGTACTGTACTGATTATTTTTTGTACTGCGATCGCGATCGGTTCCGTTCCACGGATATAAACGGTGATCTATCTATCGCCGTATAACGGAACCGAACGCGATCGATTTACAAAAATAATCGGTATAATCAGATTAAAAACGCTAGTTCTTTGTATGTGATGAGGCATCTGTATGCTAGTATTCTATTATCTGTGGTATGGTAATGTCCTATTGAAGATTAAGGTGCTCCTAGTCAATGGCACGAACTATTTTGTGCGCGGGGTTAAAATGCATGCTATCTCATCCGACAACACATGCGAAAGAGATTGATGCTGTGATGAGCAGTACGAAGCTAGTTCTCGTACGAATTAGCACTTTTGCATATTTGTAGCGAAATGGATGATGATTTAGGACGAAAAAGAGCGCGTGAAATTTTATGACCAGACCTTTGGGAGTCTAGATATCATGAATAAACTACTAAATGTATATTTTCAAAATAAAATTATTTGCATTGTTGAATTACTAATCTATCCCTGTATGGAGGCCGTTTTGCAATTTCCCTTCTTCTAATGGTATTTATTTCCGCCCAAACATGCGTTAAAATTAGTGTTGAAATCTGGAACTTTCGACGCTCATAACTTTCAAATATTGTATTTTTTTACTTTTCTGTTTCCATACAGGGCTAGATAATGATGAGACAAATTGATATCATTTTTTATTTTGAACGTACATCGTCAAACAGTGGAGTAATCTCTAGACTACGTTTGTATGGAAGAATTTTTGACTAGTGCAACCTTAAGAGTCGCTGATGAATCACCCAAAAAGCATCTTCTTTAGGGTGATTCATAAACCTTAGCAAAACCCAGATTTAAAAGTGCGATTCAAATAGGCCAACTTTTTGAAGAATACCCCGGTATAAATTGTCCCTCAGTCTGGAGGATTAATAATTCAGTAGGGAATGGTATTGTAGCCCCTGTTAACCACATAATTTTAGATGCAGCCACGAACCAGTTTACGTGGCATTTGCAAAAAGACCGAATCGATACTAGTTAGCTAGACGTCTGTCCAGTGTCCTATTTGTCCTTTGGAATTGAGACTCAGAAGCGTAAAGACAAAGGATTTTGGTAGTCTGTCTTGTTATACGAGAATATCATTTGCAAGTCGTAAGCACAAAACGGCACTTATGCGTAAAAGTGTCTTTTGCGTGGCTTCAGAAATTTACAATAAATTGCCGAAAAGCTGGAAGCAGTTGAATGATTTAGCATTCTAATAAAAGTTAAAGATTTCTTTGCAGATAAAGTTTAATAAAACATACTAGAGGACGCCTCGCGGTTTCACCCGCGTAGTTCCCGTTCCCGTAGGAATACAGGGATAAAAAGTAGCCTATGTCACCCGGGGATAGAGTAGCTTCCCAACGGTGAAAGAATTTTTGAAATCGGTCCAGTAGTTTTGGAGCCTATTCGGTACAAACAAACAAAAAAACTTCCCTCTTTATAATATAGGTATAGACATAAGTTTTTAAATGAAAAATATTGATATTTTTTTATGAGTATTTTATATTTTTAATCTTATGAGTATTTTATATTTTTGTCATTTTTAATCATTTAATGCTGGACTTTTTAATTATATTTTTTTTCTGACTTTCTAGAATGATAATTTTTAACTGTATTTTTTTTTTTGTAAATTTGCTAAATTTGGCAATCTTGTAAATTTTGCTATTATGATTTGATTTAATATTTTGACATTTATAATTTTTCTATTTTGACATTCTAGTTAGAATGACAATTTTAACATTTACATATAATTTGAGTATATTTGACAAGATATTCTAAATTTATTATTTAAATAAAATTTAATTAATTTGATTTGTATTCTATTATTAATATTTGCTTGCCAATAAGTAAGGCAAACATGACGCGCTGTAATTTAAAAAAAAATAAGCATACCTACCTGACTTATAGACAATAATTATTTGTTGCGTGTAGTGTACTCATGTTTGAGCAAATAAATGATTACTTACTTACTTACTTAATGGTTTAGATTTTGTGTAGAAAACGCTAATGGGGAATTATAGTTAGTGCGTGTCACCGGAATTTCACAAACACCGTCTGTTTATAATGAATCGCGTGACACTCTAAAAACTCTTTCTTCTCAATAAGGCACGGGTATATTTCAAACTAAAGAAATTGTGATGAGTTTCATTATAGGTACCCATTTGAAATGTTCACAATTTGTCGAGAATTTATAAACTCGACAGATAAATTACAAACTTACAATGTCTGCAATAATCCGTTGACAGTGACAAGACAGCGGAATTAAAACATTGTAGGGCGCAGGAAAGTGGTCAATGTCTGACTTTTAATTCTTCAAGTAAAATTTATAAAAAAACTACATAATTTATCTAGTAGTAGACACGCTTCCATCGACAATCTATTGAACACGTAATTATGACACAATATCTTGCGAAAACACACCGATTCAAACAGTAAAATGCCCATTACTTTATAACGCCTAAACAGATTTTCATCAAACATATCTAATAACCGTCTCGATAAAGTCACCTTCAAGCAAAAAAAAAACGGATTCAAAATCGGTTCATCCGTTTAGGATCTATGAGGCCACAGACAGATACCCAAATACACAGGTACACACGTCAAACTTATAACACCTCTTTTTCTGTCAGGGTTTAAAATCAATAGTAGGTATTTACCGTACTGTTTACTTCAGTCTTCACAAATGTAGACCGATACTATGGTCCACATGCACTTCAAATCACTAAACGCATTTAATTTTAAACATTATTCTTCTTCTTTGTGTCTGGCACGACCGTTATTTAGATTTTATCGGCCCAAAACATTGCCACTTCCACGGCATCGACAGTGACAGCACATAGGTCACTTTGTCTGCATTTTTTGGGGCGCAGAGGACAGAATAGAAGGTGGAGCGTAGTTTGCGGCTCCCACAGATATAAATGTAACAAGATGACGCGATTGTACTTCGCGTGCCAATAAATGGAGTAAAAGTACGATCAATAATCGCTTAGCTGTTTCATTTAGCATTATCGGCACCGGATATCCATTGAAATCTATAAAAAAACCCATATTAAACTGTAAAAACTGTACAGAAAAAGTTGGCCGAGCCAATGGAAACATTTTCTTTTATCGGTAAGTAAAAAACATTTTGGGGACACTCTTATTATGCGTACAGCTATGGAGTGGAATTCCCTGCCTGTGCTTCCCGATAGCTACAATCATCATATTGTCTTTAAGTCAAGAGTGAATGGGTTTTTTCTAGACAAGCGTGCTTCACCGTCGACCACACCACATCGTCGTTTACCATTGCAGGTGAGATAGTGGTCAAGCGCAAGCCTATTGATAATAATAAAAAAAAAAAATTTTAGTTAAATGGTGTGCGAAAAATTGACACGCTTGTTTTTCATACAGATGGACGGACTTGCGTTATCTAGTTAGATTTATGTCTCTGACGGAATATAAGACATGAATTCTGTTCGTGTCAACTTCTAAATAGATTCGATGGAATGGAACGAATATTTAAATTCGTTTACCCCTAAATTAAGTGATTTGAGGTGCAGTGTGTCCGTAGTTTCATGCAAATTCTTCTCCATATAGAGATCTACGGTTTGAGACGTGGCTACAAGCCGTGCTACTAGCTCCATCTCTTTGACTGGTCGTCCATGGCAATTCAAAAGAGCCTGTTTTAAATCTTTCCTTCAGGTACATTAAAATCGTTGCACCTCGAGCAGTGAAACAAGGTTATGACGTCTGTGTTACCTGATAACTACAACCTGGGGGTATTTAAGTCAAGAGTGAATAGGTTACTTCTAGGCAAGCGTACTTCACCGTCGACCTCATCATCGCTTACCATCAGGTCAGATAGTGGTCAAGCGCGAGCCTATAAAAATCAATCATCAACATATTTAAAAAAAAAAAAAAAAAAAAAAAAAAAAAAAAAAAAAAAAGATATAATAAATTTGTAGAAAAGTCGTTTTTGTACATCGAAAAATATTGCCTAAAAAAAAACTTTTTGCAAAAAAATACTACCGACTTCCAAATAAAAAACTACAAATTGAAAAATAACTTTATTTTTTGAAGTCGGTGTCTTTCGTAGGTACCAATTTTTTGCGGTATGGACACCGACTTCAAAAAATAAAGTTATTTTTCAATTTGTAGTTTTTTATTTGAAAGTCAGTAGTATTTTTTTGCAAAAAGTTTTTTTATTTTTCACTTTTTAGTTGTACGTACCTAATAGGCAAGTTAGTAAGGTAACTTTAACGCCAAAATAGATTTCATGAAACTTGAACATATCCGATGAAATGAGAGATCTGCGTACCCCTTAAGAGCGTACTGGCGTGATGTTATGTTATGAAATGGTATAAACAATAAACAGAAATGCGATTGCAGCAATCCCGAGAGATTTGCCGTTATTTATTGAAGAGTTCTGTTGTATATCTCCGAAGTTCTTCATCAGATCTTCACTAAATTAAAATGGGACCAATTTCGAAACATACATTCGCAAACAAAAAAAGAATTTTCAAAATCGGTCCACAATTGACGGAGTAATCGGTGAACATACACAAAAAAAAATTTTTTGGGAATTCGGTTAAAAATAGCCAGTCAGTTTTGTTTTGAACGCATCACGTAAAATGTACAAAACCAATGTAGGATAACTTTTATACATCAAAATTGTGCGTAACTTGAAGTATTATTTAGTTTTTGTTTCATCGCAATCGTGTCACTGTATCAAAAGTTAGATGAGTTTAAAGTGTTCAAGAAGTAAAATATCGCAAAATACGCAATTCAGATACTAGGACAGTTGAACTCCATATTCGATAGATGGCCTTGTGCATTTGAAGTCCTTTTCTGAATAGCGGTGATAAGACTCGTCGTGAAAAAAAAATGGTAAATAGGTGGGTAGGCGTGAAAGATAAGAAGTAGGGTAGGTAGGTAGGTAAGTAAGTAGGCTAGGGTAGGCAGTTGACGGGAGCGAAGCCCCGGGCAGTCCGGGCACGCACCTAATTAAAAAATTAAAAGAAGCTAAGCTCCTAACAGAGCCTTTATTTATTTATTAAAACTTTATGCACAAGTACAAAGGCGGACTTAATGCCTTAGGCATTTTCTACCAGTCGACCTTAGGGTGGTGCAGAGATAAAATAAGGCAGGTGCAACTAAATTAAGGGATAAATTGAGAAAAAAAACATATATAAAAAATACATACAAATATATACTTAGATACATACATACAAAAACAATGCTATAGAGAAACCGAAACCAACAAATCAATTCTGTGATGATTCTGCAAATTTCTTGCGAATGTGCTCACGTGCCTTTAATTTGAAAGATAACCGACTTTTTGGCATCCTGATATTCTGAGGGAGCGCATTCCAAAGAGAGATAGCCTGGACAAAGAAGGACGAGTGGATAAACCCAGAGCGGAGAGAAGGACATTGTAGAAGACGATTATTGGTGGAGCGAAGATTTTTACTGTGAGCAGAGCAAAGGAATTGAACATGAGAAGTCAGATAAGAAGGAGAAGAGGGTTTATCAATAAAAGAAAACAGGATAGTCAAGGCCCTCAGCGCTCTACGCTGACGAATGGCTTTTAAAAATGCAAATTCAAATTAAATAGCAGTAAAAACAATTTAATTATTTTATGTTATGCTTTATCAATAATACCCAAGGTTCACAAAAAAAATATGAAACTGTCGGGCCATTAAAATAATTTAAAAATATCGCGAATTTTAAGCACGTGTTCGCTCACGCGGCAATATGCGTATATTACTTCTAAACAACGTTGAATAACATCGCGAATTTGATTGTTATTGTAGAAGTAACCTTGATCGGTATCATACCTAGTAAACATGTTTTTGACATTCATAATTCAGCCTAAATTTTACCTCTTAGATAATTTTTAACGCGTAATTTTATTATCTGTATCCGTTCGTTGCGTCACCTTTTGTAATTGTTGACTTTAAGGTTGCCCTAGTCAATCATTCTTCCATACAAACGTAGTCTGGCGATTACTCCACTATTTGACGATGTACGTTCAAAATTATAAAATGATTCAATTTGTCTCATGATTATCTGACTCTGTATGAAAAAAAAAGTAAAAAAAAAAAATTATTTTTGATAGTTATGAGCGTCGAAAGTTTCATATTTCAACTCTAATTTTAACGCATATTTGGGCGCAAATAAATAATATAAGGAAGAGGAAAATTGCAAAACAGTCACCATACAGGGATAGATTAGTAGTTCAACAATGCAATCAATTTTATTTTGAACAGATAAATTTAGTAGTTTTTTCATGATATACATACTCACAAAGCGCTCGTTTTCGTCCTAAATCATCATCCATTAAGCTACAAATTTGCAAAAGTGTGTATTCGTATGCGAACTAGATTCTTACTGCCCATCACAGTATCAATCTCTTTCGCACGTGTTGTCGGACGAGATAGTATGCATTTTAACCTCGCGCACAAAATAGTTCGTGCCGTCGACTAGGGCAACCTTAAACAAACATCCGTAGTCAGGTTGAGCACTGTTTCAGCCAGGAACAACGTTAACTGAAAACTAATTCGTTAAGTTGCAATAATATCTTGGCGATAAAATCTTTTTTTTTTCTTTTTTTTTGAGTTGGGTTTGCTCTTG
This sequence comes from Orthosia cruda, assembly GCA_964057195.1. Classification (NCBI taxonomy): domain Eukaryota; kingdom Metazoa; phylum Arthropoda; class Insecta; order Lepidoptera; family Noctuidae; genus Orthosia; species Orthosia cruda. The sequence continues at coordinate 16,468,608 of OZ059841.1, read as the reverse complement.
ACTCTAGTCTAAGTCATAGGTGACAGAGACAGAGTCGACGATGGAGTGAGCTTACCCAGAAGGAGCCTGTTTACTCTAACTTTGAAGAGATTCGGGTTGAATGCGTTCGGAAATACAGACGCAGGTAGTGAGTTCCATTCATTCGCTGTGCGCATTATGAAGGATGTTTGGAAGCGCTTGGTGCGAATTGGTGGAATGGCAACAAGGTAAGGATGGTAACTTGCAGTGCGTCTAGATGTCCGATGGTAGAAGGGGGCTGGTGGGATGAGGTCGTGGAGTTCTTGAGCACACTCACCGAAATACAGTCTGTAGAAGACCGACAAGCAGGCAACCTTGCGGCGATGAGCCAAGCTGTGAAGCTTGGTATCCACCAGTTCAATGTCGCCGATGAGCCTCTTAGCTCTGCGTTCCACCGAGTCAAGCGCGGCAAGCTGATACTTTGCCGAGCCATCCCAAAGGTGGCTGCAATACTCCATGCAGGATCGGACTTGCGCTTTGTACAGTGTTAGAAGCTGTCCAGGCGTAAAGTATCGCTTCACCTTATTTAGGATGCCCAGTTTTTTGGCCGCAATTTGGGCTTTGTGCTCAATGGAGGCGCCGAAGTTAAGACTGGATGTCAACTCCATGCCTAGGAGCTCAATCCGATCAGTCACTGGAACAGACGCACCACGAAAAATAGGCGCCCGATCGAAAAGACTCCTTTTAGCGGTAAAAAGACACGCCTGTGTTTTGGTGGCGTTAAAGGAGACCAGATTGTCATCACCCCACTGGGAGACAAGGCTTAAGGTCAAATCTGTCCGCTCTACCATAGTCTCTCTCAAGGAACGAACTTCATCCACGCTGGTTCTTGCGCTGGACAGGTATCTCTCTGAAACAGTACTGTCATCTGCGTACCCAACAATACCAAGCTGAAGAAGGTCATTGATGTGCAGCAGGAAAAGAGTTGCAGAGAGAACAGACCCCTGAGGAACTCCGGAATCAATAGCCATAAGGTCAGAGGAGCAGCCGTCTATGACTACTCGGATCGACCGTTCGCAAAGGAAATCTGATATCCAGCTACAAAAACCAGCGGGGATGCCATACGCAGGAAGCTTACTGAGTAGACTTGCGTGCCAGACCCTGTCAAAGGCCTTCGAGATATCCAGCGAAACAGCAAGTGCTTCGCCGTGTCTCTCGATGGCTTCGCCCCAGCAGTGCGTGACAAACACAAGAAGATCGCCAGTAGACCGTCCCCGGCGAAAGCCATATTGACGGTCACTGAGGAGATTATTGTCTTCAATGTCGAATACTTGTCATAATGTAGGGAAATTTTGGCAGGTTGAGGCTGTGATAATTTTATTGTTGTATTTTCGTTAAGGCGTATATATTCCCCAATGTTAACGCAGTAATGGCCGTGCGCCCGCTCGAAACCAGAATATCAATATTGAACCTCTTTTTAACCCCCGACGGAAAAAGAGGGGTGTTATAAGTTTGAGGTGTGTTGCTGTGTATCTGTGTGTCTGTCTGTGGCATCATAGCGCCTCAACGGATGACCCGATTACGATTTAGTTTTTTTTTTTTTTGAAAGGTGATTGTATCGAGAGTGTTCTTAGCTATGTTTGTCTAAAATCGGTTCAGCCGTTCAAAAGTTATGCGCGTTTTATTGTTTAGGTCGTGATGTTTTCGCAAGATAAATGTGTCGGGGGTTTTAAAAATTTTGAAATTTTACTTGTTGGATAGTTTTGTTTGCATAATATTTTTTTGAATTACATATGCTAATTCAGTTATGAAGAAATTCTAGCCATACATTTGTCTGTGTAAATATACTTTAAACATTCAACTTTTGGATGAGTATCCAAAAGTAGCCAAAAAATATCGTGTTGTTATTTTTTATTTAAGCAAATATATAAGTTACACAAAAAAACCATGTACCACAAATAATGTATATGATTCAGTAATTATTTTTTTTCAAACTTTTTACCTAGCCGGTACTAAGGAGTATGCTTTAGAAAGTTACCGTTTTACGGCACTAAAGCGGTGTAAGGCACTTAGCTTTTTATAATTAGCTAATCCAAGAAACCAATCAATAAGTGACAGGTAATGTGCATTATTGACATTTTATTTTTTGGCTCCCGCTCTTATTGAATGCCAATCATTCTGCACTTACTCCAATTTTTTCTGGGGCATTTTATTTCATAGTACACTTGCTGTCATCTCAAATGTCATCAAACCCAAAATATTCTTTCATTGTTATTTAAACTATAGGTACCATTTAGGTAAAGGTAATCGATATATACATACTAAGCACTAAATTTGCCCATCCGAAAACTCAATCTGTTCGATTGAACTGTACTGCAATCCGTACACCTTACTTAAGGTGATATATACGCCCCAATGTAACGCAGTACTGGCCGTGCGCCCGCTCGTTGCCAAAATATCAAAATTGAATCTCCTTTTGAACAGTTTTGTTTGCAAAATATTATTTGATTTACATATGCTATGTTAGGTAAAAAGAAATTCCGGCCATAAATTTTTCTGTATAAAATTATTTTTAATCATCCAAGTCGTTTTGGAGGAGTTTCCAAAAATTGCGAAAAAATATCGTGTTGTTAATAATTTTTTTAAAGCAAAAATATTAGTTACACGAAAAAACCTTGTGTTCAAAATTATGTACATGAATCAATAATAAATATATATTTTTGCAAACCTTTTAACCTAGCCTTTACTGAGGAGTATGCTTTAGAAAGTTACCGTTTTACGGCACTAAAGCATATGTAGGCCCTTAATTAACACTATATTGAACGAAACGCGTAAGCGCCATGAAAATTTGATCGCGGGTAAACTAAACTCTATAAGCGATCTAGCGCTGCATGTTGTAATAGTTTGATTAGACAACATAAATATTTAAGCGCTGCAGAGAACTTTAGTTCTAAAACACCAGCACTTGAACAATTTTTTTTCATGTATTTTCTTGTCTATCGGTAGAATGTATGACAATGGTAAAGGTACTTTTTAACCGACTTCCCAAAAAGGAAGAGGTTCTATGTTCGACATTAAGTTGTTTATTTTTTATTTTTTTTGTGTATTTTCACCGACATCTCCGTCAATTGTGGACCTATTTAGAAAAAAAATCTTTTGTTTGAAAAAGTATGTACCGAAATTAGTCCCATTTTAAATTGGTGAAGATCTAATGAAGAACTTCGGAGATATACAACAGAACTCTTCAATAAATAACGGCAAATCTCTCGGGATTGCTGCAATCGCATGTCTGTTTATTGTTTATACCATTTCATAACATAACATCACGCCAGTACGCTCTTAAGGGGTACGCAGTTCTCTCATTTCACCGGTTATGTTCAAGTTTCATGAAATCTATTCTGGCGTTATAGTTACCTTACTAACTTGCCTATTAGGTAGGTACAACTAAAAAGAAAAAATAAAAAAACTTTATGCAAAAAATACTACCGACTTCCAAATACAAAACTACAAAGTGAAAAATAACTTTAATGTTTGAAGTCGGTGTCCATAACGCAAAAAAATTGGTACCTACGAAAGACACCGACTTCAAAAAATAAATTTATTTTTCACTTTGTAGTTTTGTATTTGGAAGTCGTTAGTATCTTTTTGCAAAAAGTTTTTGAATTATCAACAAGAAAAGCCAAAATGAAGCTGATTGCACATTCGCAAGCGTCAGTATCAGTAGTCATTTCGTTCCTAGACATATCATCTTTCACGCAATAGACTAATAAACGATGGTTTCGTTTCTTTTGTCTTTTTCACCCCTAAAACCATTCAAAATTAAGCTCAACTTTCTTCACGACTTGTGCCTCATAAATTCTTCCCCATCCAAGTGATACCCATACTCCAACAACCGATATCCACACAATTTTTCAGGCACCGATGCAACTTGTGGACCAGTACGGACCAATTATTTAACCTTTTTAAGCTGACATGGTCACAATCATTAGAATTAATATTTGTTTCGGGATATTTACCATGTATATTTTGTTTTTGGTTGAGAGCTTGATATTTCGGCACCGTTACAAGCGCCATGATCACGAGAACTAAAGTCTTTGCGGGTGGGTGTTGTTTACGAGCTGACATATCTGTCTACCCTCTTCCTCACTCATTTTTCACGCACGATGTCGCTACCACCAGAACTCGTCTCACTAGTTACTCGACACTGTTCAGCACTCGTCTCACTACCCAACACCCACCCGCAAAGACTTTAGTTCTCGTGATCATGGCGCTTGTAACGGTGCCGAAATATCGAGCTCTCAACCAAAAACAAAATATACATGTTAAATATCCCGAAACAAATATTAATTCTAATTATTTAACCTTTTACGTACTTATTGTTTTTTATTGATACTCCTTTTAGTGCATTGAAATTAATTAGACTTTGTATGGTGCCAAAACATTTTAGCATAACGCTATGCCTACAGGCCATCACGCCGTGATTAAATTATACAGTTTGCAGTTAACGGTCATCGACCCAACACCGTATCGTCAATAAAATATTATATCTTTTTCGGTCAACGCTTTACGACTTGACACTGAATAATAAGCAGCTTCTACTACCTATTCTATATCAAAACCAAGCCAATAATAACAAATCTTTGTTTTGTAAACATCTTTTATATCGAAGAAGGCTATACAATTAGTTAATTAGTATTGTGAAATTTAGATCTGACTTTTACTTACATTGACCAATTTTGGCATCTTTAAAAATGGTCCTATACCACTGTTGAAAGCGAGCTTAATATTATAATCTTTAAAATGGGCCTATAACATTGTTTAAAACGAGCTTATTTATTATAATCTTTAAAAATGGTCCTATAACTTTGTTTAAAGCCATCTTTTTATTATAATCTTAATAATTGGTCCTATACCATTGTTTAAAGCGAGCTTATTATTATAGTCTTTAAAAATGCTCCTGTACCATTGTTTAAAACGAGCTTATTATTATAATCCATGAAAATGGTCCTATACCATTGTTTAAAGCGAGCTTATTATTATAATCTATGAAAATGGTCCTATACCATTGTTTAAAGCGAGCTTAATATTATAATCTATAAACATGGTCCTATACCATTGTTTAAAGCGAGCTTATTATTATAATCTATGAAAATGGTCCTATACCATTGTTTAAAGCGAGCTTAATATTATAATCTATAAACATGGTCCTATACCATTGTTTAAAGCGAGCTTATTATTATAATCTATGAAAATGGTCCTATACCATTGTTTAAAGCGACCTTATTTATTATAATTACTATCCTCTTGCTCTTATATATCTACCAATGTATTTGGGATCAGCGAAGCATATATCTTCTGCTGTTATACTTCTATAAAGTTCTCTGTTTATAGTCTTCATCTCAGTACTAACTTGATGCCCCCTTTCTAAACATGTAGGTCCTTGATTATGAAAATCTTGACGATGCAGCAAGTGCTTAAAACATTCCAAATTAAAATTCTATTTATAGAATGGCCCATCAACTTGAACGTGCACGTAAAACTGAAATACAGTTTTTGAACTTGATAAATCGTAAGTCTGAAGGCAGTAGACCTGAGAATTTGAAGGTGTAATAATTAGGTCCTTCGATACAAAATAAAAAGACTTAAAGCGTCCACTGTTGTCATAAGAATACTGTGGTCCTTTAACCCTCTTCAAGGCTTATCTTGAAATTTAAAGAAACACCATAAGACCGAAAGGCCCCAAATATTTTGCGCATGTTGTAGCTAATATATTTTTAGTTATCGCATCAAAAAGTTCGTTTACACGAGTCGAAAATCAGAAAGCAAAACAGACAGACCAATAAGAAATGTTTAAGAATTGTTGTATCCGATAAATACAGGTTTTTATCGAGACTTGACCGGAGATATGAGGATGATGCTCCATGAAAATAAATGATAAATTATATTTATTTCTGTTAATTGGTGTGAACTGTGATCTTTGACAGTCGTTACGGGTAGTCAGAAGCTTGAGATCTGACACCAGTCTAGCCAAGGGGTACCCAGTTACTGGGTTGTGGAGGTCAGATAGGCAGTCGCTCCATGTAAAACACTGGCACTCAGCTAAATCCGGTAAGACTGGAAGCCGACCCCAATATACTTGGGAAAAGGCTAGGCAGATTGATTGGTTGGTGTGAACTGTGAACAAACATTTTTACACTAATTTGAATTCGCCAAGCTTGGGATCGTGTCAGTTTCCTACTGCAGGTCAATGGCCTCTACTCATACAGAAAAGGGACGAGCATTGATCACTACGCTTGCTTAGGGTTGCCATCCGTCTGGGTTTTCCCAGATTTGTCCTAGTTTAGAAGGCGTCCGGGTAGCGACCGGGAGGGTATTTTTGAGTCCGGGTTTTACGGTTTTCAAATCACCACCAGTCGCCATGCCGTCGCCGCAGACGCGTTAAAAGAGTATAATTTTGTTTCATTTAAAGTACTGAAAAATATAAGACTGCTAATAGTTCCTTAAAACTTTAAGAAGATTCTGTTCTGTTTCTTTTTAAGACTAAATTTGGTTTAGAATTGTATGAAAATAAATAAAGAGTTAATTTATAACCATTACAAATACCAATATTTTATTCTCCTAAGTAAAAAAGAAAAATACTCTGTTGAAAAGTCCGGCTCCAATAGCCGGGGTTTTCACGCTTCTTGTCCTTGTTGGCTTATTTAGTGATGGCAATGGTTACCCTACGCTTGCTCAATGCGGGTTGAAGGTTTCCATGTCTAGGTTTGCTCACAATGTTTTCTTTCATCGTTGTCAGCTATGTCCAAGATAAACTTGAAAAGGTTTAGAACATTAAAAACTATCTCATGGTCCTCACACGTTCACAATAATCTAAATAACAATAAAACTTGCATTGAAAAAAAGAATAAAATTTAATATGAATAAAAATAAGTTAATTAAAAAAGTCAAATAACCCGACTGCTTAAAAAATAAAAAGCGAACTAAAAAGACGTAAAAAAAAAAGAAAATCATACTGTGCAGTCGGAGTGAAATCACCTCTTAAACCCTTTTGATGCCACACACGATTGGTTGGAAAGAAAAAAAAATTGAGACTCCACAATATGGCGTCCAAAATGCGCCATTTTTCTATTTTCCAATTTTAATTTAGCCTGTGACACTCGCAAGGTTAAGACGAATCAATTGACGTATGATTCATCAAAATCGACCAACGCGTGGAGCGCCACATAGGAACAAACACACAGTCTGATAAACACATTACCTTCCTTCGGCAGTAGGGTAAAAATATATTGTTTCCAATAGCCTCTTACAATTATCTCTCACACTGTATCGATACAGGAATAGTATAAACTTTCCACAGCAACTGTCTCTGACCACTTATCGTGGTCGTCGTAATTGAGACACGTGTAGGTCACGTGTATTTTTTTATCTGCTTCATAACATAAACAGATGACGTCACGCCTGAGCAGAGCAGTCTGTCTCTGTCCTTAGGAGCGATAGACATTTTTTCTGTTTTTGCACACTGTTAGGAAAATGGTTCTGTAAGTAAGTTTTTTGAGCTCGTTGGTGGCTGTAAGAGACTTGCATTCGTCCGGAATCCGGTAAATAGTCGATTCTGGCTCGACTTGTTTCAAGCTGAAACTTAATGCAAATTAGTTACTTACCAGAACCTAATTAAGGCGTTTAGTCTAGAGTTTTACTTGTAAGATGGAAGAATTCTTGGAGTGGAATTCCCTGCCGGAGTCTGTGTTTCACTCTCGTCTTCTGTATTCCAGCTTCGATCTAGGGGTCTTTAAGTCAAGAGTGAATAGGTTTTTTCTAGGCAAGCGTGATTCACTAGTCTAGAGTTTTTCTTGTAAGATGGAAGAATTCTTGGAGTGGAATTCCCTGCCGGAGTCTGTGTTTCACTCTCGTCTTCTGTATTCCAGCTACGATCTAGGGGTCTTTAAGTCAAGAGTGAATAGGTTTTTTCTAGGCAAGCGTGATTCACTAGTCTAGAGTTTTTCTTGTAAGATGGAAGAATTCTTGGAGTGGAATTCCCTGCCGCAGTCTGTGTTTCACTCTCGTCTTCTGTATTCCAGCTACGATCTAGGGGTCTTTAAGTCAAGAGTGAATAGGTTTTTTCTAGGCAAGCGTGATTCACTAGTCTACAGTTTTTCTTGTAAGATGGAAGAATTCTTGGAGTGGAATTCCCTGCCGGAGTCTGTGTTTCACTCTCGTCTTCTGTATTCCAGCTACGATCTAGGGGTCTTTAAGTCAAGAGTGAATAGGTTTTTTCTAGGCAAGCGTGATTCACTAGTCTAGAGTTTTTCTTGTAAGATGGAAGAATTCTTGGAGTGGAATTCCCTGCCGGAGTCTGTGTTTCACTCTCGTCTTCTGTATTCCAGCTTCGATCTAGGGGTCTTTAAGTCAAGAGTGAATAGGTTTTTTCTAGGCAAGCGTGATTCACTAGTCTAGAGTTTTTCTTGTAAGATGGAAGAATTCTTGGAGTGGAATTCCCTGCCGGAGTCTGTGTTTCACTCTCGTCTTCTGTATTCCAGCTACGATCTAGGGGTCTTTAAGTCAAGAGTGAATAGGTTTTTTCTAGGCAAGCGTGCTTCACCGTCGACCTCATCATCGCTTACCATCAGGTGAGATAGTGGTCAAGCGCGAGCCAATAGTAGTCAAAAAAGAAAAAAAGATGGACAAAGGCTAGAAGACGACATGACTAGACTAGCATGTACATAATAAAAAACCGGCCAAGTTCGAGTCGGACTCGCGCACGAAGGGTTCCGTACCATTATCGCAAAAACGGCAAAGGAATCACCTTTGTTGTATGGGAGCCCCACTTAAATATATTTTTTGTTCTGTTTTTGGTATTTTTTTTTATAGCGGCAACAGAAATACATCATCTGTGAAAATTTCAACTGTCTAGCTATCACGGTTCTTGAGATACAGCCTGGTGACAGACAGACGGACCGTGGAGTCTTAGTAATAGGGTCCCGTTTTTACCTTTTGGGAACCCTAAAAATATCTGTCCATAAGATTGTACAGGGTACAATCGGAATTCAGGGAAACTACTTCTGCTTAGCTCCAGTCTTCCAAGCTCTAGGTATGAAATACAATTCCAGCAGAGTCATTCTGTGTATATAATATGTCACCGTGAAAACTTAGGTGAAGACATCTGTCAATGTCTTGCATCTGGGTGGAATGACAGCTCAATTCAAGGTCACTTCACTCATGTTTGCACTGTGATTTTTTTTACTTAAGGTTGCCCTAGCTAGACGATCATTCTTCCATATAAACGTAGTCTGCCGATTACTCTACTGTTTGCCGGTGTACGTTCAAAATAAAAAACGATATCAATTAGTCTCATCATAATCTAGCCCTGTATGGAAACAAAAAAATACATATATTTGAAAATTATGACCGTCGAAAGTTCCATATTTCAACACTAATTTTAACGCATCTTTGGGCGCATATAAATACCATAAGAAGAAGGAAAATTGCAAAACAGACACCATACAGGGATAGATTAGTAATTCAACAATGCAAATAGTTTTATATTGAAAAGATAAATTTATTAGTTTTTTCATGACATCTATATTCCCAAAGGGCTGTTTATAAAATATCGCGCGCTCGCTTCCGTCCTAAATCATCATCCATTTCGCAAAAAAAATGCAAAAGTGTGTATTCGTACGCGAACTACGTTCTTACTGCTCATCACAGCATCTATGTCTTTCGCACGTGTTGTCGGATGAGATAGCATGCATTATAATCCCGCGCACAAAATAGTTCGTGCCTTCGACTAGGGCAACATTAAAAGACCGGCAGGACTCCACTCGTACCAAAAATATCTTTCGAGGCACATTCACAGAGCAGCTGCATTGCTATTCTTGCTCAATCTAAAACTGCCCTAACCATTTATAAATCACGTACAAACCTAGGAAGCACGAGTAAGAACAAGACAATACTTGAACAATATTATATCGGAGTAAACACTCGAGGGGCTAAACCAAGTGAAGGACCTGATACAAAACATGTTTTTCTTTTTCTTATCTGCATAGACATAAATTAACATACATTCGCTACAGAAATACGAGGGAATCGTTTAGGGGTTCTCGGCTTTTAATCTCTTAAAAGATAGGATAAATAATCTGCTTGTCATGTTCCCACTGCTGTGAGACTGATCGAGCCATAGCCCAAATAGGGAATATGCATGACAAAATATATATTTTAATAATATGTCGAAAAACGAAAGAGATTAACAATTTTAAAGAAATATATCTGTCCCTCTCTACGAGAACGCAGTTTTCTATGGTAGCTGGCTAAAATGGCACGAAGCCCATTTTAGCAAATAAATAAAATACTTGCTTATTCCCTTTTGGAGTATGTCACTATGGGGAGTGATATGAAGATTCGAATGACGTTATTGCGAAGCACGCTATTTCAAAAAACAGCAGAAAAAGGGAAAGGGGAACAGCTATATCGACTCCTCTAGTGGCCGCACCGAGCATCATACCGGAACACGACTAGGCCGCTTGGCGGTATATCTTTGCCCGGTTGGTGGTCGCAAGCCTTCTGCCGAATCCCAACACCAGTTAGTGCCTCTTGATTTGCACCACCCGGGGACCACGTGGTAATCAAAAAGGGGTACATTCCTACGGACGTGGGTGACTCAGCGCCAAATTCAAAATTCAAATCAGGCAAATTCCGATTGGAATATGCCAACCGCAATACAGTATTGCGGTCACTAGAGGAGTCGATATAGCTGTTCGACTGCGGGCAGGCCGGACTGACTTACGTTGTTATGGACGTATCGGAAGTTTGGTCGCGGAGGGTAGTGGGATCCGAGACACGGTGCGCCACTGGCCGACTGCAGGTAGTTGGGGGCCCAAGTAGTGTGCCAACATATTGGAATATGCCAACCGCAACAGTAGATTTCGATACCAAGACTTTCCTACTAGCGTACCAGTCAAACAGTTTTTCGAATCAGCGTGTTCGCGATAACGTCATTCGATATAGCGGTTTTCGACTCAATGTGTTTTCGAACTGGCGAACCACTTGTAATTTTTTTCGAAATAGCGTGCTTCGCAATAACGTCATTCGAATATTCATATCACTCCCGTCACTATGTGTTCGAATTCTTGGTGATGTTCTCCTTGGCCGTGTCTAAACAAATGCGTCTGGATGTCAGTCTATGCAGCGTTTGTGAACTAACCCACGTCATCCAGTTGCTCGGCCATTATATTTATTTTAGTTGCGTTCCTAGACTGTGTCGATAGTCTACTACTCTAAACGGATCTTAAATGAAATTAATTGGTGACCCCTGGGTCACCAATTAATTTCATTTGGGATCCGTTTCTTATAAATAATAAAAATATATATACCTAATAGACCTTTTTCAAATTTTAACGTGTTAAATGGTTTGCATTAAATCTTGGCAATTTTCATCGGAAAGTTCATCTTGGCAACTATCTGGATGGGACACACACGGGACTGGTCAATGTGGCGACGCTTGGGGAAGATCTATGTTCAGCAATGGACCCCAACACGGATAGGTTAGGTTCGAAGGAGATGATGGGAGCTCAAGTGAGCCAGCAAAGCGAGTGAACTCAGCTCCTGTCATCTCCTTCGTGTTAGGAGTAACCTAAGACCCTGCAGACAGAAATAGGAGCCCCGCAGCGAAGCTCCGTCGACTTTGTTGCTTAAGTAGTTTCTTTCGGCTGAAATGATGATGATAATGGAATCTATCTTCGATAGGTCAGCGGTCCGGATCCGAACCGCGGTCCGCCATTTGGTGAGCCCTGGTCTAGTGGTTTCATGCGCGACTACTGAATTTTCGAGTAGCAGAACTTTGGTCTCTTGCCCTATCGATGGCAATACAGTTTAGAAGGATTAGGAACTCCCTAACACACAGGATGTATTAACACAACTGTAGAAAAATCGGTTGACTTGCATGGATGCGTATTGTAAAGCTAGCTAGGACCTTCTTAGTGACTGACCATGGCAAGAGCTGCTCGATCAATCCACTCTGACTCAATAGATCTTATCTTATCTTGTAGAGGGGCCGAGAAATAACTCGGACATTTCGACTCATTGGGATCTATTGTGGTCCCCTAGACGAAGTACTCCTCCCCAATCTCGTTGAAAACTCTTTTCATGAGTTTTACAACGAGACTAGGAGATATGAGCCTATAGTCTTCTGGTTTTGGATATCCAACCCCTAGGAGACTTGTTCGCTTTCCAGCCAGTGCATCGCATGTGCACAGAAGGTGTTCTATGCGTTCCGTATGTTCCACACACAACCTACACATGGGTTAGGGTCATCTTCATGAGCATGTTGTTGGTTCCAAAGTGCCCAATAAAGGCCCCAAGCAGGTAGCGGATTTGCCCCCTGCTCAGACTCAATAGACACTTGTTGTAAGGAGCACCATATTTAAAATTATTTCTTTCCGTTTCAGGGATGCATTTCTCTCAGTCAGTGGCCATCATACAGAGTCAAGTGGGTACAATAAGAGGAGTCCAAGTACTTTATAGTGATCAGGTAAGATATAAACTTATTTGCATGGTATTCTAATCAAGCTTAAATAGATGACACAGCGAGGAAAGGGATGCAAGAATTTGCGAAGACCTCCTACAAGAAAGAAGTACAGGACCAGTTTATTTGGCGATGTTTGGGCCACATAAACTGGTCCTGTGTGGACTATTATCTATTCTCTGGTTTGGAGGAGGCCTATGTCTACCAATGCACGTCTTTCGGCACTAATGATGATGAGGGAAAAGGTGACCCAGGGCCAGTTCAGTACTGGTAAAGTGGTAACTATGTTCATAATGTCCTGGCACAAAATGGGCAAGGCTAAAAAGAGGGCTTGTTCTTAGCAGTGGATATAAAAATAACAGTGACAAATAAAAAGTTTTTTTTTTGTAAAAAGGTGAGTAGTGATCATAGAAGATAAAATGATATTGGCAATATTATTAGTTTTTCATAATCTTACTGTACTGGCTAGTTTTATATTTAGATTTTATTCCAGCTATCTTATCTTGTGTAGTATTTCTAAGCTGATGAAGTTTATCTTTTAGATAAATGTTATGATAATCGATACTAGGAAAGTTTGCAAAATGAAGTTATGTAATTGTAACATTATTATAATGCTTTTGAATATTTAGAACACCTGATTTATTGAATTTCTTCAATAATTTTGTATCAAAAAACTGAATGGAAATATAATTTTTTTGATTGGCTTGCGCTTGACCACTATCTCACCTGATGGTAAGCGATGAGGCTTGCTTGCCTAGAAGGAACCTATTCACTCTTGACTAAAAAAAACTCCCTGGTTGTAGCCGTCAGTATGAAATAATTGAATATGAATAAATAATTAGATTTATTTGTGTTAAGGTTTCGCAAAAAGTTGCCTTTGCCTACAGTGGGGCAATTTCGGAATTGCCCTATTGTTCATTATGCTGAACGTTATGGTCGCGTATAAAAATTGAACATGGGCTCCGTTTGAGTCCGAAACAAATCGGATTGATTCGATATATTTTTTTTATACTACCGAAAATATTCTTTTCTAATAATATTGTTTCTTGTTTCCAGAACCCGTTATCAGTAGACCTAGTAATAAATATGCCTCAAGATGGAATCCGGTTAATATTCGACCCGGTAGCGCAACGCCTTAAAGTAATAGAGGTCTACAATATGAAATTAGTTAAGCTAAAGTATAGGTAAGTAACATGCACGTTTGTTTTATATTATCTACGTTAATATCTTGGGAGCAAGGCTTGGAACCGGTTTAATAATAACCGGTTCTTAATTGTTATAGTCATTAATCTGTTTTATCGTTTATTTTGTTCGGAGTCTAAACGTTAAAAGAGAGTTATTGAAAACCCTAATTAACCGGTTTAGCGCGCATCTCCTGTTTTTTTTTTGTCTCATCCACGTTGATTGCAAAAAATATTATAATTATTTGTGTACATTTGTACGACGTACGACCGTTTTCAATGTGTGTTTGTTTCAAAGAGGACTTTTTTATATATGAAATAGAGGTCTATCTCAGCGACAAAATTAAGAAACTGAAAGTGTCGCCCTCTGGATACAGGTTTTGGAACTATTGCCAACATAATTGTTTTAATAAATTTAAGGAAACAAAAAGTGGCACAGTTCGCGAGATTCGAACCAGGACTCAATTGCACGTCAGTCTGACCCAATATGAATCAGCCACATAGACGTTACTAGATAGAATGAAAATTTAGATTACTTGCTGGTACTTATTTCAAATTATACATCATGAATACCGCCATCTCTGTGCTGGTGCACTAGTTAACTTACGATATAATGACAACAAATTAAAATGTCATTTAAATGTATGGAGTGGCAATACTTTTGCTGTCCAATCTAATTTTATACACTTATATTAGAACAATTACTCTTTTGCCACTATTAAGATTGTCACCCCTGGTTTGTTTACGACTGAATCGTTTTTGTACTTCAGCACGGTTTCGCATTGAAGGTAGGCGACAAAAACCGTTCATAAGCGGTTAATTCCGCGAAACCTATTTACGGACTTTTGATGCCTAAAACCGTTAAATTGTGGTTAAGGGTAGTATACAACCCGAAAGAAAAAGTTCCCTATGTAGTTACTTAGGCGATAACCGGTTAGATACACCACTTTCATAGGCATTACAACATAATACTTACTGAAGAACGATGTGACTACTCAGGTCCGAAAGAGATGAGAGTATACACTGACGGATCGAAGACTGACTCCGGTACCGGAGTCGGAGTCTTCTCACACGACCTAAATATAAATATATCCAGACCGCTAGGAGGGTTCAACACCGGCTACCAGGCGGAATGTGTGGGCATCATATTGGCGGTCCACGCCCTAGAAGCCAGGAGGGTTACGGACACTCACATACGTATACTCTCCGACAGTGCCTCAGCCCTCCTCTTTACGGAGGAAATATATTACATCGAAATTAGTACTAGAATGTCACAACGCACTGGAACAATTAACCGTATCTAGTCGCAACGCGGTGACACTGCAATGGATAAAGGGACACAGCGGATCGTTGGGCAACGACGCGGCTGACGAGCTTGCGAGACGCGGATCCAGCACGGCGGTCCATGGACCCGAACCTGTTGTACCCATCCCCTTCAACCAAATACGCAGGTGGCTACAGGAATTCACCCAGGCACAGGCGGAAAACTGGTGGACCTCGGCACCAGGCTGTAGGCAGTCCAAAGAAGCTCTGCCATCTTTGGACAGTAGGCTTACCAGACGTTTGCTACGCCTGGACAGGAATGGCCTGCGCCTGGTGACGGGGACCATCACGGGACACTGCTCACTTAACAAACACTTCCACACAATAGGCATAACGGACAGTCCTCTATGCAGGGCATGCATGGAGACTGAGGAAACCGTTACGCATGTTCTCTTTGAATGCACAGGGGTCACCCAGATCTTACACAGAAGTTCTAAGAAAACCAGGAGCCCTAATTGGCTTCTGGAGGGAGGTGGGCTGGTTGGAATAATCCACCCAACGGCCGCCATGGCCCACGCACAATGGTCCACTTGAAGGACTAAGTGCGGAAACCAGACCTAATAACATAGAACCGGTTAGATATTTTTTCAGATTTCCAAGCTGTATCTTCTGATACAGTCCACATTTTGCCAAATGTGGACTGTATTAGAAGATAGGTTAATAAAATTGCGAATAGCTCACCCAACAAACTTTTATTATTTTGACAAACAGAATATTATGCTAAAACCGACCAAGTGCGAGTCGGACTCGCGCATGAAGGGTTCCGTACCATTATCGCAAAACAATGCAAAAAAGTCACTTTTATTGTATGGGAGCCCCCACTTAAATATTCATTTTATTCTGTTTTTAGTATTTGTTGTTATAGCAGCAACAGAATTATATTATCTGTGAAAATTTCAACTGTCTATCATCTAGAATTTCATGAGATACAGCCTGGTGACAGACAGACCGTGGAGTCTTAGTAATAGGGTCCCGTTTTTAACCTTTGTGTTCGAACCCTAAAAACGAGTAAATAAAAAAGGTCGCAATACAAGCCTTGCTTACGAGTCGATGGAAAACTCTTTATACAGAGTAACAGAAAAGTTTGACCATATTTGAAAATAAAAAATATCTGCCATACGAATTTTGGTCAGCTGACTACGATTTTTCAAAAACTTTTCGTGAAAGTTGCTCATTTTCTTGTAAAGACAACAATTTTTTTTCAACGTCTGAATGCAGTTGGCAATTACTCTAAAAGGAACCTTAAGGGCCTACATACGCTTTAGTGCCGTAAAACGGTAACTTTCTAAAGCATACTCCTCAGTAACGGCTAGGTTAAAAGGTTTGAAAAAAATATATATTTATTATTGATTCATGTACATAATTTTGAACACAAGGTTTTTTCGTGTAACTAATAGTTTTGCTTTAAAAAAATTATTAACAACACGATATTTTTTCGCAACTTTTGGAAACTCCTCCAAAACGACTTGGATGTTTAAAAATATTTTTATACAGAAAAATTGATGGCTGGAATTACTTCATACCTAACATAGCATATGTAAATCAAATAATATTTTGCAAACAAAACTGTTCAAAAGGAGGTTCAATTTTGATATTTTGGCACCGAGCGGGCGCACGGCCAGTACTGCGTTACATTGGGGCGTATAAATCACCTTAAGAGCGCGGCGAAGCATCAATTGTCCATACAAACATAATACCAAAATCATTTGTGATTTTAGCATATTTCCACCATATTATGATGATATTCGGATTCAGACAGTATTTATCTAGGTCCCTACGTCTTCTTCTTTTCTAAATACTTACCAATAATGAAGTTTTACCGAATTCCATTTTGTATATTTTTACAGCGTAAACGACATGTTTTCTTTTTGATATTTCTGTATTATAAAAAACAATATCTTTATTAATCTCGTAGCAGGAACATAGCTCATATTATCAAATTACAAATCTTCGAACAAAAATTTTTAAAAACATTAAGTTTTCATTCATAATTTTTGGTATTACGGAACACATCAAATTAATCACACATTTCCAATAGCTAGTATTGCTGTCGCGTCAAGCAAATGTCAATGTGTGCGTGGTCGCACTGCTCACGGTTGTGTATCGTTCGTACGGCGTGGGGTTTGTTCGGGGCACTTCGGGTGTGCTTCGGGTGTGTTTCACTATTTTTTGTTCTACTGTTCTGTGGATTGTTTGTTGTCATTATTAGATAATTACTTTACTATGCTTTATGTGCGCGTTTATTTATTTTAAAAATTGTACTTATTTTAATATTTCTGACACTATTGAATAATGCTTTGAACTTGGATTTAGATTTGCCTTGTGATTTGAACTTTGGTATTGAGTAATCTACTTTTTTACGAACTTTGCGTTGTTTACGGACTTTGTTATTATTTACTATATGGTTCGGTTGCCGACATGGTCTCCGAACGTTGGGATGTTTCTCACAGGAAGTACCTATTTCCCAATGACATAATACAATAAGTTAAATTAATAGGTACCTTAGTATACTCGTATCTATACTAATATTATCAAGCTGAAGAGTTTGTTTGTTTGTTTGAACGCACTAATCTCAGGAACTACTGGTTGGAATTGAAAAAATATTTTTGCGTTGGATAGTCCATTTATTGAGGAAGGCTATAGGTTATAAATTCACGTTACAACCAGTAGGAGCGGAGCATAAATGAAAAATGTTGCAAAAACGGGCAAAATATTCCTTTTTGAGAGCTTTTGTTGCGTGCGTTGCGTACGATCATGTATGTAGTATAGATTAGGTATGTAGATAGGGTAGGGCAGGGTAGGTAGGTAGATATGTAGATTAGGTTAGGTAGCCAGTTGACGGGAGCAAAGCCGCGGGGGACAGCTAGTTTTGTATAAATTAGTATTTACCTAGTTACCTACCTATCCATCAACTTACGAAGCTTTGTTTTTTTTGTTTGTTTATTCATGTCATGAGACAAAGCGGGCGTAGATAATTATCTCAAGGACACCGCTAAGACTTACCTACATTGCTCCTCTATACTTACTGTGACGTTACGGCTCACCCAGGGTAGGGTGACCATGCGATTGGACTTGCATGCACAAGTGCGGTTTTATGCCCTCCTTCCAGTTTTTGCTGGCCTTTTTTGTAAAATTCCTGTTATAAAAAACTAAAAATCCAAATTCGTTCTAGTTTATTTAATTATTCTTTTTTATCTGGACTTCGGTGACACTTAACCTGGAGAGGATCTAATAAACATTGGTAACTGGCTGGCTAATCGACTTCATAATAAACTGCAAAAATATTTTCAGAGCCACGACGATCAATGAAAAAACGCCTTTGGCCATCAGTTTTCAGAAAGAAACACTAGAAAGAAAGAAAATAAGCGTGTTTAGTGTGGATCTTTGACACTATGTTTTCTGATTACCATTATTGTATTTTGATTTTCGTTCAGTCGATAATATGATTATGGTCACCCTACACGACTTTATCAAGTTTCGATTTATATTTTTTAAACAGATGAATGATGATCTATAAAATAAGAACATAACAAAATAATATTTTTTTATTCAAAATCCTTGTTTTTATTTTTAATATTCTTAGCTCAGAGCGCTGTTATTTATCTGTACCTACTTATATGCGTAAATAGGCATACATTATTGGAATATTTGTCTTTTACTTGTAATATATTACTTGCATTCATTATTTATTATAACAAAACATATTTGATAAGTAGAAGGAATACCTATATAAATAAAAAAAAGTTAATTTAAAAATCAAAAACCCGACTGCGAACTAAAAAAAAAAAAAGTAGAAAATCTGAATGAATCTCAGAAATGCTGTGCAGTCGGAGGATCAGGTGGTCAGCCAGCACGCGAATATGTATCCTCCGACTGCAGAGCATGATTTTCTACTTGTTTACATCTTTTTAGTTCGCAGTCGGGTTTTTGATTTTTAAATTATTTTTTTTATTTACAACTTTTTAGTTACCTATTTTTATTTCGAATCGCATTAAACATATAAGTGGTAGATATTTTTGTAATCACCTTTAAAAATCCTTCATTTTGATACACCACTCGATGGGTTTCGAAGAAAAAAAAAAAACAAAAATGGCGGCTTTTGTGCGCCATATTGGGCGCACAAAAGCCGCCATTTTTGTTTATTTTTAACGTCACTTATCTAAGGACACTTGGGCGGCCAAGCCCTATCTAACGATGTATTAATTATAAAAATCCATCTAGCGGTTTGGAAGATATGAGGTAATAAAGAATATTACATACATACAAACATACATACAAGATACGCGCGAAAAACATAACCCTTTCCTTGCAGCTGGGTAAAAAGACAAAAGAACGCGGGCGCCATTCGCGTCGGCCGGCTTTCGAGTCGATAGGATGATTAGGTAGCGATATCTAACTGCTCACACACACATGGCTACGTACGGCGCACCGCGTGTGCGTGCAAACAGAGATAGCAATACTCCAAACGAATTTTTCGCTCGCCTCGAATTGCTTTTGCGAGCTTTGTTCGCCGCGCCCTTAAGGCCCTGGCGCTACAACGGTTAAGGTATCTGCCATTACTGCCCCATCTTAAAATCAACCTGCACAAAGCCGGGGCAGACCGCTAGTTGATGTAGAGAATGTCTACAATATGAAATTGTGTAAGCTAAGTCTGATGCTCGTTTGTAGGTAATTACTTTTAGAATTAATTAAATATACGGATCATTAGGTGTTGATGGTCATAGTGTGGTTTTATCCGATATATGGTGTGTGTGTGTGTGTGAGCAAGATAACTTATATAATCACAGGAATTGAAAATAACATAACGGCGTTTGTATATACTGTGCGTGATCCTGATCACCAAAAGGGCAAAGGTTTTTTATTTCAACAAGGCCATTTATTATTATATATATACCTAATAATAAGGCCATTAACCGCAGTGTCTCAAGACAAAAGTCTATGACCAGTGTGTGTTGCCAGTGATCACCTATGGGACCGAGACGTGGTCGCTCACAATGGGCCTTATCTTATATATAGAAAGCTCAAAGTCACCCAAAGGGCAATAGAGAGGGCTATGCTCGGAATTTCCTTGCGTGATCACGTCAGAAATGTTGATATCCGCAGAAGAACCAAAGTTACCAACATAGCCCGAAGAATTGCCAAACTTAAGTGGCAGTGAGCAGGGCACATTACTCGCAGAACGGATGGCCGATGGAGCTGAAAAGTTCTGGAATGGCGACCGCGAACCGGAAGACGATACGTTGGAAGGCCTCCCACTAGATGCACTGATGACTTGGTTAAGGTTGCGGGAAGGCGCTGGATGCGAGACGCACGGGATCAGTCAATGTGGCGACGCCTGCGGGAGGCCTATGTCCTGCAGTGGACGTCTTTCGGCTGAAATGATGATGATGAAGGCCATTAAGCGGCACTTTGTGATTTGTGAGTATGTTGCCACTCTCAGATTGATCTTTCAAAGGTTTTGGTATGTGTAGTTAGTGTCAATATCTTAGCCTTCTTATATTTTCAATTAGTACCTATCTATACTACTTAGTACTTATATATTTTTATAGTAATAGAAAAAAAATATTGAGTATTACTCTACTGTCTATTTAATATTCTCTAAATAAAGCAGCCAGTTTGTTGCCAAAATCACCTCATTTGGTACTGCGTTAAATTCTATAACAAAATACCTTGTGTGATATTAAAACTAAAGGAAAGTAAATTTAATTTCATAATTAGGAACATGTTTCTCACATACTTACAAATATAGTAAACATAGGACCTTACAAATATAGTAAAAATGACCTAATTCAACAACAACGGAACAGTGTGCGAGTCAATTTCTTAAACAAAAAGAGAAGAAAATATAAAGCATTACTATAATTATGAATATAATTTATTTTAACTAGTTTGATTTTGCCTACACTAAAGATATGGAGCAGAACCAGCATGTTTCCAAGCATTCTTATATTCTGGCTGGAATTGCGTTTCCAGTGACACTACTGAGCGATCATTTTCCACCTTACTCCGATTGAAGTCATAGCTTCGCAACAGGATAACAGAAGAGCGTTTGAATGGGTTGGCTTTAATGCATATCCAACAAGACGTTGCAGCAAAAATGGACGCTAATAAAGTGCTGGACATCTTTAGCAGGAAACATAAAAGAAAACTGTCTTTATTCAACACTAGAGGACGCCTCGCGGTTTCACCCGCGTAGTTCCCGTTCCCGTGGGAATACAGGGATAAAAAGTAGCCTATGTCACCCGGGGATAGAGTAGCTTCCCAACGGTGAAAGAATTTTTGAAATCGGTCCAGTAGTTTTGGAGCCTATTCGGTACAAACAAACAAACAAACAAAAAAATCTTTCCTCTTTATAATATTGGTATAGATTTAATTTTTCTATTGTTTTGACACTTTCATAAACCTTCCTATATATACTTGAACTTGTAGAAAACAAGTCAACACACACACTCAAACAAGTCATACTTCAAGTTTATTTCTACAATTTCTAACAGATATTGTTGATTTTTTTGCCCGTCCGCCCATTGTGCCCCTCGCAGAAAAAAACCTGGGTCCGCCCTTGTACGGGCTAGTAGTATTAGGGACTCCATTTTTCGCACTTATACTCCCATATGGTCCGTTGTGCGTGGGGGTACTGGCTAACGTAGCCAACCCAGCTCCGCCCAAATGCACAGAAGCTTCTTGGGAGCTTCACAGGCTTCACGGAGCGACCTCACTGTTCCGAGCATGGTACTGGCTAACGTAGCCAACCCAGCTCCGCCCAAATGCACAGAAGCTTCTTGGGAGCTTCACAGGCTTCACGGAGCGACCTCACTGTTCCGAGGATGGTACTGGCTAACGTAGCCAACCCAGCTCCGCCCAAATGCACAGAAGCTTCTTGGGAGCTTCACAGGCTTCACGGAGCGACCTCACTGTTCCGAGGATGGTACTGGCTAACGTAGCCAACCCAGCTCCGCCCAAATGCACAGAAGCTTCTTGGGAGCTTCACAGGCTTCACGGAGCGACCTCACTGTTCCGAGGATGGTACTGGCTAACGTAGCCAACCCAGCTCCGCCCAAATGCACAGAAGCTTCTTGGGAGCTTCACAGGCTTCACGGAGCGACCTCACTGTTCCGAGGATGGTACTGGCTAACGTAGCCAACCCAGCTCCGCCCAAATGCACAGAAGCTTCTTGGGAGCTTCACAGGCTTCACGGAGCGACCTCACTGTTCCGAGGATGGTACTGGCTAACGTAGCCAACCCAGCTCCGCCCAAATGCACAGCAGCTTCCTGGGAGCTTCACAGGCTTCACGGAGCGACCTCACTGTTCCGAGGATTTCTTCGCGTTGAGATGCCACGACCTCGCATTCCAGAATTACGTGGGCGGCTGATTCTTCGGCGTTAAAACAGCCCCTGCAAAGTGGGCTGTCTGTGGCGCCTATGTTCAAAAGATTTTTGTTAAGGGTGTGGCACATTATTGTCCCTATAATTATTTTTTAGGTTATTTCTACTTAGGCTAAGAAGTATTTTAGTTAGACGCGGGTATAAATAAGTTTACGGGCTATTTAGGCACAAAATCATCAATATCAACAAAAAAGTACAAAATTGTAATTTACTTTTAGATAATGAGTAAAAATTAACAACTACCTAAATATTAAAGAAAATCAAATGATTTATCTAGTCAAAACTTGAGTAAGCTAAGAAAAATATCAGAATATATAGACTATTGTTTTTTTTTCTGGCTGTCCACACGTCTGCCATTCCACAGGTAACATATTACTTGCATACAGATGACTCGTATCATACAAATAAACCGTGCCGATGTAACTAGCGTTTTTCGTCTGATTAAGATGATTATTTTTATAAATACTTCGATCGCGTTCGGTTCCCTTCCAAGGCTATAGATGGTGTTAGCTGTGACTTGCAAGTAAAAGAATTTTCTCGGTTCGTGACAATTTTTTTCTTTAAATACATTGACGATTTGTTTTATAGTATTTTTTGCACGTTTTTCATTGTACCAAAATGTTTCACAATACAAATTTAAAAATTCGGGTTTTTAATTTCTGAGGCGTGCCCTCAGAAATTAAAAACCGCGCCATCTATTGGAATCAATTTTAAATGATCCGTTCAAATAATCTTTAATAATTAAAAATCGTTTCATATCGTGCCATCTAGTGATAACTTATTTGACCCAAATATTCTTTGTTAGCGCTGGGTGGGACCCCGTGGTCATTCTTTCCTCTCAATGTCCAAAGCACACTGTTAATTAAGCTTTTCCCCTCAATATCAAAATCCATACGCAACCATTAATTTGTGTAAATTAGAAAGTACCGGTGGCCTTTGCTAAAATGCACTTAAATTTTCTTTTACCAAGACCTTGCTTGAATCACTTGTCAACAGGCACATATTAATGCAAATATAGTAATAAATAAATCACATATATAGTCAGTACGTATCATAAAACATTACTATCACCGTAACAGTATCGCAGTACGACCTAATGACATTATAATGCGACCCACTGTTTCCATGTCCCAATACAAGGTCGAGCTAATGTAACTGTGGCCATTTGAGTACGTCTTGAATGTTAATGCATTTCGTTGTTATGATTTAGGTGATTTCGTGATGCGATCTAAGTCCAAACTAATATTATTAAAACGTAAAATGGTTTATCTACTTCGGTTTCGTTATATTCGAATTATAAAATTGACAGCGGTTTCATTATGATACCCATAACGACATCGGGTTGCATTATGCGAATCGTCATAAATTCTAAAACACAAGCAAAGACATTCTGAACATACAGCCAGGTACCTAGAATGTATCTTCGAAATCGAGACAATGTAAATGATGTTTTTAAAAATGGAACAAGTTTAGAACAAAAGTATCGTTTACTATTTGGCTGTTGCGGCTACAAGATCATCGCCTTATACCTAATAAAGAATAAAAAAATAAAAAAGTGGTCGCGGGAAAAGAGTTTTTGAGTGAAATTTTATTGCAAATTTTATTAAAAATGTTTTCAACATCAAGTGATATTGAAAATACTCCACCAGATATAACAAATAGACCAGTTGCGGCTACAAATAATTTACTACCAGAAAAATCAAGACATGTATATGAGAAATGAAATACTTAAACACACTTCCTGAAATACTTATTTGTCTATATATCTGTTTTATTCCTTCCTTCGTAGATAAAATCTTGTATGCAACTGTACGTTATTGGTCTTTTAATAACTCGTGCCCACCTATTTCGGTACGCGCTACGCTTGTACCGAAAAATGGCACTCGTATTAAAAGACCGTCCATAACGTAACAGTTGCATAAATAGCTATTGTTTGTTTCTAGAAGTACTAATCCGATCAACAATGCCTTTCGCAAGTGCAAAGCTACAGTATTCCTAAGTGCCATACACGTATTTTAAAGAAAAATGCCGCGACATTTGGACCTCCTCTCGTAGCGGGTTTTAGGCTACTTTTTATATCGGTCAATTATCGGTCGGTATCTGTGGCGTGGGCTACAGGAGCTAAGCAGTGTGTGAACTAATTACATTATAAATCGATCCACTGTTTCCATGTCCCTATACAAGGTCGGGCTAACGTGACTGTGCCCATTTGAGTACAGCTTGAATTTTAATGCACTTTGATGTTATGATTTAAGGACTTTTCGTGATGATTTTGTAATAACATATATCGGATAACGTCTCTATATTCCCTGAAGGGTTAAGCAGAGGTCAGTTACGTTCCTTAAGACGACGACAGTCGCCAACGACCTTGAGGGAACAAAACGCGTACTCGTTTCACACCCGCGCTAGCCAAAATTTAGTAGCTTTTTGTACTTTCCTTATTATATATATTAAAAAGCTTCATATCAAAATGTAGATTTTTAAATTGTTTTTTTATTAAATTCAATTTCCTTTAAATTCACCCAGCGGTTTTGGTGCGATTGTCGTGTTTTTGTACTTGTACTATTATTTATTCTGTGGTTTTTGTCCGTTTTATACATAAAGTCACAAATTAATTACACCATGTTATACGAATAAAACTCAAAATTTTCTTAGATCAAATCATTAAGAAAATGATCTCATGGTCTGGTGGTCAGGGTCCCTAAGGTGCGCCGTGTTGGAGTCCCATATAACTGCCCTATCTCCCCGTGGTAGCGCAGTATGCATGAACATGTATCCAAGCAAAAAAGGACGTTATGCTCAGTAGTATATATGTTCACTATTAGGCAGTTTATTAAATTCTGCGATGGTTTACTGTGGTTTTACAGTGCACTTCGAGATATTAACTTGTCTTATAGCATACAAATGCTGAGTTCTCAGACTTGCCTTCTCAAATGTGTATTGTGTTATCCATTAGGATTTCGAGCACGTATTTTGCAGACACATAACACTGATGTTAAAGCTGCGTGTAGTTTTTTTTTTATAGTTGTCTTTGCTCTCATAAAGTTTAATATATCTTGTTTTGTAGGTTTTAGAACAATTTCGGCCTTTTTCTTGAACGTTGATGTGCAAAATACTGGTGACCACTGACCACAAAGCTCACACGTCGAAAGAACGTATTTTTAACCCCCGCCGGAAAAAGAAGGGTGTTATAAGTTTGACGTGTGTCGCTGTGTGTCTGTCTGTGGCATCATAGCTCCTAAACGGATGAACCGATTTTGATTGTCTTTTTTTGTTTGAAAGGTGTTTTTTCGAGAGTGTTCTTAGCTATGTTTGATTAAAATCGGTTCAGCCGTTCAAAAGTTATGGGCATTTTACTGTTTGAATCGGGGTGTTTTCGCAAGATAAATGTGTCGGGGTTTTTTTAAATTTTGAAATTTTACTTGTTAATCGACCTTCCTAAAAGGAGTAAGCGACTCCAATTCGTTTGGTTTTTTTATTTTTATGTATGTTCACCGATTACTCAAAGACGCAGGCGTCTTTGAGTAATCCGATTTGGAAAATTCTTCTCTTGTTTGAAAGGGTATACTTCCTATTTGGTCCCATAGTCATCAGGTCAGATTCTAATGATGGGATCTTGGAAAAATCGAGGGAACTCCTCAAATATTATACGCATACATATAGCAATTTTGGCGTTTTCATCAACAATGCAATCATTTGCACTCACAAAGTATCATTTGGAATTGGTGAAGAAGCCACACAGATGGCCATTGGAACTCCTTAATGCTATTGATAAGTATGTCACGGGTCTACGATATCTCGAATAGTTAAACGACTATGATGGAGCAAATACTTATAAATAAAAAGTACTGATGAAAATGGTACCATCGAACTGATCTGATGATGAAGCCGGCAGGTAGGCACTAGAACTCCAAAATAAAACAATGTATCCTAGTCTTTGGGTTTATTGAAATCGTCATGAGATCTGCTTTGGCTATATATGTTTTTTATGGCAATTGGAGGTACCTATCAAAACTAAATAGAGATAAGTAAAATAAACATTTGACAAAAAAAAAACTTTTTTACACAAAAAACAATTCGACTTCCAAAAAAAAAACACTACAAAGAGAAAAATAACTTTCTTTTCCGAAGTCGGTGTCTTTGGTACTTATTGTTTGCCGTGTTTCGACACCGACTTGGGAAAAGGAAGTTATTTTTCTCTTTGTAGTGATTTGTTTTGGTAGTCGGTTTTTGTAAAAAAGTTTTTTCTCTTAATATCGCTAACTTGGTATCTCATTAACTGGATTGTGATAGGCAGTCAGTAGTTACACCGTGTTATCTCAATATTTTATTTTGAGTCGTAAACTGACATTTGGGGTCACCACTTTATCGTTACATAAAAATAGTGTCGTATCCCGAGTGATCGAAATTCGAAGTAGATTGAAAATGGAACTATTTTACGGCAAAAAAAATATATTTGTTAAGAAACTAGCGGCCCTTATTTAATTTCTACTCATTTATGACAAACTTCATTTTAATGTTTAACTTGTATTGTTGATTTCTTATTATTACAAAAAAAAATATGTACTATGTGTATTAATACTGTTATTTTTAACCCCCGACGGAAAAAGAGGGGTGTTATAAGTTTGAGGTGTGTTGCTGTGTATCTGTGTATCAGTGTATCTGTTTATATGTGTATCTGTGTGTCTGTGTATCTGTGTATCTGTGTATCTGTGTGTCTGTCTGTGGCATCATAGCGCCTCAACGGATGAACCGATTTTGATTTAGTTTTTTTTGTTGGAAAGGTGATTGTGTCGAGAGTGTTCTTAGCTATGTTTAAAAAAAACGGTTCAGCCGTTCAAAAGTTATGGGCGTTTTACTGTTTGAATCGGGATGTTTTCGCAAGATAAATGTGTCGGGGGTTTTATATATTATATATTACGTTTATACTCATAAAATATTTATTTACTCCAATTAGTAAAATTAAATTGAGGCGTCATGTCACATCGATTCGATGAATCACAGATTGAACCTTACCCACAACACTATGCTCCGCGCTTACAACATTATAAAAAGTAAATTCATTGGCAGCTTTCAGTTTAGTCACGGGCACCCAACGCGATGAAAGAAAATTTTGTTCAAATAAATTGCACTAGATGGCGTGATAAGCTTCGATTTGTTATTGAGGTTTGTGAAATATTAAGATTTTCTAGAGACGATCGTGATAAATGTATATTCTTGTTTAATTTATTCTCATAAGTACTAAATTAATGAATATTGAGCTCTTAAGGTTCCTCTAGTCAACGGCACGAACTATTTTGTGCGCGGGGTTGAAATGCATGATGTCTCATCCGACAACACGTGCGAAAGAGATTGATGCTGTGATGAGCAGTAAGAAGCTAGTTCTCGTACGAATTAGCACTTTTGCAAATTTGTAGCGAAATGGAAGATGATTCAGAACGAAAACGAGCGCGCGAAATTTTATGAACAGACCTTTGGGAGTCTAGATATCATGAAAAAACTACTAAATGTATATATTCAAACTAAAATTATTTGCATTGTTGAATTACTAATCTATCTATCTATAGTATTTATTTCCGCCCAAAAATGCGTTAAAATTAGTGTTGAAAAATGGAACTTTCGACGCTCATAACTTTCAAATATTTTATTTTTTTACTTTTCTGTTTCCATACAGGGCTAGGCTAGATAATGATGAGACAAAATGATATCATTTTTTATTTTAACGTACACCGTCAAACAGTGGAGTAATCGCCAGACTACGTTTGTATAGAAGAATTTTCGACTAGTGTAACCTTAATTCACATTTCAAAGATTATTTGAATGGAT